>OY757010.1:23769643-24979563 GCA_963580285.1 Lucinisca nassula | reverse complement strand
GTGGCACCCTACCAAGGCTTGTTCAATATTATAGTCGCTGAAGCTAAAAATGCCACTAGCCCCGGGGCCTCTTCGGCTTTTCCACATAGGGCCTTATTCAAACGGGCAAAATTGAAAAAATCTTCTTCTCTGAAACCGCAAGGCCCAAGGTCTTTGATATTTGGTATGAATCTTCATCTAGTGGACCCCTACCAAGATTGTTCAAATTATAGTGCTGGGCCTAAAAATGCCCCGCACGGGGCCCTTTGGTTTTACATGGGCTTATATAGGGAAAATCTTTAAAATCTTCTTCTCTGAAACTGAAAAGCCAGGTCTTTGATATTTGGAATAGAAGCTTTATCTCTAGTGGACCCCTACCAAGGTTGTTCAAAATATAGTGCTGAAGCTAAAAATGCCCCCGCCCCGGGGCCCTTTGGTTTTACATGGGCTTATATAGGGAAAATCTTGAAAAATCTTCTTCTCTGAAACGCAAGGCCAAGGTCTTTGATATTTGGTATGAAGCTTCATCTAGTGGACCCCTACCAAGGTTGTTCAAATTATAGTGCTGAAGCTAAAAATGCCCCCGCCCCGGGGCCCTTTGGTTTTACATGGGCTTATATAGGGAAAATCTTGAAAAATCTTCTTCTCTGAAACCGCAAGGCCAAGGTCTTTGATATTTGGTATGAAGCTTCATCTAGTGGACCCCTACCAAGATTGTTCAAATTATAGTGCTGGGGCCAAAAATGCCCCCGCACCAGGGCCCTTTTGTTTTACATTGGCTTATATAGGGAAAATCTTTAAAAATCTTCTTCTCTGAAACTGCAAGGCCCAGGTCTTTGATATTTGGTATGAAGCTTCATCTAGTGGACCCCTACCAAGATTGTTCAAATTATAGTGCTGGAGCTAAAAATGCCCCCCACACGGGGGCCCTTTGGTTTTACATGGGCTTATATAGGGAAAATCTTGAAAAATCTTCTTCTCTGAAACGGCAAGGCCCAGGTCTTTGATATTTGGTATGAAGCTTCATCTAGTGAACCCCTACCAAGATTGTTCAAATTATAGTGCTGGGGCCAAAAATGCCCCCGCACCAGGGCCCTTTTGTTTCACATAGGCTTATATAGGGAAAATCTTGAAAAATCTTCTTCTCTGAAACTGCAAGGCCCAGGTCTTTGATATTTGGTATGAAGCTTCATCTTGTGGACTCCTACCAAGATTGTTCAAATTATAGCCCTGAGACCCAAAAATGCCTCCGCCATGTGGCCCTTTGGTTTTACATAGACTTATATAGGGAAAATCTTTAAAAATCATCTTCTCTGAAACACAAGGTTTAGGTGTTTGATATTTGTTATGAAGCTTCAGCTAGTGGACCTCTACCAAGATTGTTCAAATTATAGCCCTTGGGCCAAAAATGCCCCTCTCAGGGGCCCTTTGGTTTAACATAGACTTATATAGGGAAAATCTTGTTTTACATAGACTTCTATATGCAGGGTAAACCTTTAAAATCATCTTCTCTGAAACCAGAAACCCCAGGTCTTTCATATTCGATATGAAGCTTCATCTTGTGGACCTCTACCAAGATTGTTCAAATTTTAGCCCTGGGGCCAAAATTGACCCTGCCCGGGGCCCACTTGTTATGCTTTGGATCAGGTGAGCGAACCAGGGCCCTCTGGGCCCTCTTGTTTAATAAAATCTTGTCAGCAAGATATCTCAAAAACTATTATAGCTAGAGTCTTGAAAGTTGATGAAAAGATTGGTGGTGATGAGTAGATGACCTGATTAACTTTCGACAAAATTTGAGTTATGGCCCTTTGTAATTTTGGTAATTTGTGTCTATTGTAATGTATGCTAAAAGTGATGCATTCCATAACTTTAGAACCCTGTAGGCTATGGTTTTGAAATTTCATATATGTGTTCCTGATGGAAAATAAGCTGACACATATTTTTTTTTCATCCGGATTAACTAAAGAACCGTGTAAGCTAGGGTTTTGAAATTTTATGTATGGTTTGCTATGGAAAATTAGCTGACACAAATTTTTTCCTCATCCGCATTATGCCCCTTTCAAAAGTTATTGTCCTTTGATTTATTTGTTAGCATAACCTTGGGGCCAAGGCCACACACTTTGAATTATTATTGTAATCATGGTAATTTTCGGTTTTATTGGACGGGTTTTTCAAAAATTCCGTCCTTTAAAATAGCGATGTCCGGGTGGGTGGTTGGGCGGGTGGATGGGCCCTACAGGTGCGACATAGCCTTCGGCGGAATTCTTGTTGTATGTTTTTGAGTCTTTAACAATATTTGTTGAATATTTTGCCATCTAGGGACAAGCAAAGGTTGGGGGCATTGTGTTTTACAAACACCATTCCTAGTTTAGTGTTCAGTCAAGAACTTTCTTTTTCCTGGATAGATTGTGAAATTACTTGGCAGAAATGTTAACCATCATGAGACGATGTGGTGCAAGCTAGACCTAGGTCGGTATCTCCAAGATCAAGGTCTTACTAAGAGGTCAGAGGTAAAAAAAGTTTTTTGTTTTTTTTTTTGTGTCCAGTCAATAACTTTTTTATTTCTGGATGGACTTTATAAAGTAACCATGCAGAAATGTTCACCGTCATTAGACCATGAGTCATGTACAAGACCAAGGTCCATATACCTCCAATGTCAAGGTCATACCTAGAGGTCAAAGGTAAAAAAAGGGACAGTCAATAACTTCTTTATTCTTTGATGGATTTTGAAATTACTTGACAGAAATGTTAACCATCATGAGACAATGTGTTGTACCTCAAAGGTCAAGGCCATACTTAGAGGTCAAAGGTAAAAAAGGGCTTTTTTGTGTATGGCCAATAACTTTTTATTTTTCTATGAACATTTTTAAAGCTACTTTGCAGAAATGTTTATCTTCATTAGATGATGTGTTGCACACAAGACCCGGCTCAATACCTCCAATGTCAAGGTTATATTTAGAGGTCAAAAACGGGGGAGACATCTGTGTTTTTGTAGAAAAACAAATTCTAGTTTTTATTGGTTGCCATGAAAACCAAAATGCAAAAAATAGACAAAAAATACTTAAAAATCTCCTCAGAAACCATATGCTCTAGGAGGCTGAGACTTTATGAAAATATTCACCATATTTGCCTTTACAGGTTTTGTGTTTTTTATGAAATTTGGCCTTTTAGTTTTGTTGCTATGGCAACTTAGAGTTTCCATTGACTTATAATGGGGAAAACTGAAAAATGGCATTTACTGCCAAGTCATTGCAGATATTTTTACAAAACTTACATAAACATGTTCCTTGAGTAAACTTCTCTCAGCCATATGCTTTTATGTCAACCTGGGGGTCCCCTAGGTTGTGCCGGGGCCATGCCCCGCCCCCTCCACTTCATAAAATGCCTTATATCTCAGAAACCTTACAGATCCCAACCCCTAAACCATATATATTCTTGTTCCTCTGGGGGTCCCCTGGGATGTGCTGGGGACATGTCCTGCCCCCTCTATTTCATAAAATGCCATTTATCTCAGAAACCATTCAGATCCCCATCCCTAAACTATATATATTCTTGTTCCTTATGCTAAGATGCATTAAGTGACACCAACCTTGGGGTCCCCCCGGGATGTGCCGGGGACATGCCCCACCCCCTCCACTTCATAAAATGCCATTTATCTCAGAAACCATTGAGATCCCCACACCTAAACCATATATATTCTTGTTCCTTATGATAAGACACATTCAGTGATACCAACATTGGGGTCTCTCTGGGGTGCGCTGGGGCCATGCCCCACCCTTCCACTTCATAAATGCCATATATCTCAGAAACCATTCAGATCCCCACCCCTAAACTATATATATTCTTGTTTCTTATGATAAGACGCATTCAGTGACACCAATCTGAGGGTCCCCTAGGATGTGGCGGGGCTTATGCCCCACCCCCTCCACTTCGTAAAAGGCTGAATATCTCAGAAACCGTTCAGATCCTCACCCCTAAACCATTTAAATTCTTGTTCCTTATGATAAGACGCATTCAGTGATACCAACCTTAGGGTCTCCCTTGCCGCACGGGGGCTATACCTGACCCCTCCACTTCATAAAAGGCCCAATATCTCAGAAACCGTTCAGATCCCCACCCCTAAACCATATAAATTCTTGTTCCTTATGTTAAGATGCATTCAGTGATATCAACCTAAGGATCTCCCAGGCCGCACCAGGGCTATGCCCCAACCTTCCACTTCATAAAAGGTGATATATCTCGGAAACCCTTCAGATCCCCACCCCAAAACCATGTATATTCTTGTTTCTTATGAAAAGACGCATTCAGTGACACCAATCTGGGGGTCCCCTAGGATGTGCCAGGGCTATGCCCCACCCCCTGCACTTAGTAAAAGCCCAATATCTCAGAAACCGTTCAGATCCCCACCCCTAAAGCATATAAATTCTTGTTACTTATGATAAGACGCATTCAGTGATACCAAACTAAGGGTCTCCCCGGGCCGCACGGGGGCTGTGCCCCACAACTCCACTTCATAAAAGGTGATACGTCTCGGAAACCATTCAGATCCCCATCCCAAAACCATATATATTCTTGTTTCATATGATAAGACGCATTCATTGAAACCAACCTGGGGGTCCTCTGGGATGTGCCCGGGCCATGCCCAGCCCCCTCCACTCGTAAAAGGCTCAATATCTCAGAAACCATTCAGAACCCCCACCCCTAAACCATATATATTCTTGTTCCTTATGATGAGACACATTCAGTGATACCAACCTAGGGGTCTCTGGGGGTGTGCTGGGGCTATGCCCCACCCTTCCACTTCATAAAATGCAATATATCTCAGAAACTGTTCAGATCCCCACCCCTAAAATATGTTTTTTTGTGTTCCCTATAATAAGACTCATTCACTCACATCAATGCGTCTATGTGCTAGGGCAACATGCTGATGCCATGGCCCACGCCTCTACTTCATAAAAGGCCATATATCTCAGACACCATTAAGATCCCCACCTCATAATCATATATATATTATTGTTTCTTATGATTAGACACATTCAGTCACACAAACTTGGTGGTCCACAGGGGCCATTCCTCTCCTCATGATTTCATAAGAGGGCCTCATATCTTGGAAACTGTTCATATCCCCACCCCTAAACAATATATTTTCTTGGTCCTTATTATAAGACACATTCAGCGACAACAATCTTGGCTTTCCTGGGGTCTGCCAGGGCTATGCTCCAACCCCTTTGCAGCTTAAAAGGCCTTATATCTCAGGAACAGTGCACATCCCAACCCCTAAACCATATATATTCATGTGCCTTATGATAAGATGGATACAGTGATACCATTCAGGGCTCTGTTGGGTCCATGTCTCGTCCTTCCTCCTCATAAAAGGCCTAATATTTCAGATACAGAGTCCACATGGGTGCTCATTTTGAAATGGGGGTTTGTTTGGGAGACTTTATAATCAATAAATTAAACCCTGAAACCATACATGGCTGCCAGTGGGCAGTGTCCGCCTGAGTTCTGGTGAGCATTGTGGCCCATGGGCCTCTTGTTGATAATTAATGTGTAAACTCTGGCTAATCACTCACAAACTTGGGCTTCATGCAGTTTTTTAGTGACTTTAACCCTTATCTTGCTGAATATTCAGTTTAGCCACATCCATTTCTGACTTTGAACCAATCAGATTTCTTCATGAAACTTATTCTTACAAATCCATGAACTTCATGTCAAACAGTGTAGATCCTGATCAGATGGCTTCTTCAGAAGCCATCTGATCTGGATCTACACTGTTTCCAAAGGCAGGGGTGTTGTGAACAGCATGATAAGAGCTAATCATTCACCAGAGTTTACACAGTGATAATATCTACATGAATGATATTCATTCGTGTAACAGTTATTGCAAATGCCCCTGACTTTTTTGTTGTTGATGAAAAATTGTTAGGTATTGATTGTAGTTTTGGTATTTTAAAGATTTATGAGCAGGGCAAATAGTATTTGCTTACCTGACCAGGAAAACCTTTTTTTAGCTCACCGTCACGTAGTGATGAGGTGAGCTTTTGGGATCACTTTTTGTCCGTCGTGCGTGCGTGCGTCCGTGCGTAAACAATTTCTTCAAACGACATCTCCTCCTAAACCACTGATCGGATTTTGACCAAACTTCACAGGAATGATCCTTAGGTGGTCCCCTTTCAAAGTTGTTCAAATGGTTCCGGTCCGTTGCACATCTAGGTCACAGGAGCCAAAAATAGATTTTTTTCACTGAAAACTTAAAAAATCTTCTTCTCTGAAACCACAAGGCCCAGGTCTTTGATATTTGGTATGAAGCTTCATCTAGTGGACCTCTATCAAGATTGTTCAAATTATAGCCCTGGGGCCAAAAATGTCACCGCCCCGGGGCCCTTTGGTTTTACATAGGCTTATATATGGAAAATCTTTAAAAATCTTCTTCTCTGAAACCACAAGGCCCAGGACTTTGATATTTAGTATGAAGCTTCATCTAATGGACCTCTACCAAGATTGTTCAAATTATAGTGCTGGGGCCAAAAATACCCCCACTCCATGGCCCTTTGGTTTTACATGGGCTTATATAGGGAAAATCTTTAAAAATCTTCTTCTCTGAAACCGCAAGGCCCAGGTCTTTGATATTTGGTATGAAGCTTCATCTTGTGGACCCCTACCAAGATTGTTCAAATTATAGTGCTGGGGCCAAAAATGTGCCCGCTCTGGGGCCCTTTGGTTTTACATGGGCTTATATAGTGAAAATCTTTAAAAATCTTCTTCTCTGAAACCGTAAGGCCCAGGTCTTTGATATTTGGTATGCAGCTTCATCTAGTGGACCCCTACCAAGATTGTTCAAATTATAGTGCTGGGGCCAAAAATACCTCCGCTCCATGGCCCTTTGGTTTTACATAGACTTATATTGGGAAAATCTTTAAAAATCTTCTTCTCTGAAACCACAAGGCCCAGGTCTTTGATATTTGGTATGAAGCTTCATCTAGTGAACCCCTACCAAGATTGTTCAAATTATAGTGCTGGGGCACAAAATGCCCCTGCCCCGGGGCCCTTTGGTTTTACATAGGCTTACCGTATTCGTCCTAATTACAGCATCGTGCGCTTAGTTTTTTCAAAATCGTGTCATAAAATCATGGTGAAAAATCTAATTAGCACACACTTGATAAGAATACAACAGCTTCCAAGATGATGCATACTGATATTTAATGGGGCGGAAAAAGATACAGAAGCATTGCTTTCACTGTTGGAAGAAATAATGTTAAGTTTTTATAGATTTACTATGAGAGCTTCAAGGGAAGATTACTGTAAAGTGTGCGCTTATGCATTTCCTTTTCAAAAATAGCTTTGGTGTGCGCTTATAGGAGCATGTGAGGTAATTAGGGCGAATACGGTATATATGGAAAATCTTTAAAAATCTTCTTCTCTGAAACCACAAGGCCCAGGACTTTGATATTTAGTATGTAGCTTCATCTAATGGACCTCTACCAAGATTGTTCAAATTATAGCCTTGGGCCAGAAATGCCCCTGCTCCGGGACTAGGGGTGTAACGATGCATCGATAGTTCGATGCATCGCGATAGGGACTGCCTCGATAGAAATGCATCGATAGTACTTTGGACTATCGATAGCTATCGCCGATAGCTCACTAAACTATCGATAGTTTCGATTGTTTTTGTTTTTTTTTTTCTTGAATATACTTTGAAAATATACCTGTACTGTTGTGTAATTACGCAAGTATTTTTGCTTAGGAAATCCATTCAGCTGTAATCAGGACAGACTGATAAGCCTTCACATATGTGCATGATGATCTGAGTCTTCGCTGGTCGCACATGTGTATCATAGTTTTTTGCCGTGTGGTGTATTTCTCAAGGCGATGAATTTCTCGCCGTCATTTTTGCACGTGCAGTTGAGGCAGTCAGAAATTTTCCCGCGTTTTTCAATAACAAAACGTCAATGATAGTTTGATCACGCGTTTGTTGCATGCAACTTTTTGAAAACATGACAGTGAAACCTGTGCGACATGTGAAGACTCAGATCAGCCTGCGCAGTCATATATAAATGTTTGCTGTTTGTACTATTATTGCGTAGTATAACTTCTGGGACAAACGCCTTTTCCCTGTTCAGTTTCGAAGACATTTGAAGGTGCACAAGCTGATCTTTTGTATGAAGAAATGTTTGTTTTTGCTGTGTGCTGACTTATTCATATAGGTAAATAAATGCGTAATAAATGACGGTATAATGCAGTTTAACTTGTTGTATATGTGACTCTTTTTGCGCATAAGGTCCAGACTATTAAACCGCACTTTTGTGGTCTCATTAGAAATGCAGATCTCGAAAAATGCACAGAATGTGCATGCGAGTACATGATAGACTCAGATAAGTCGGCAAGTATGCACAAATGCATCAATGATGATGTCATCAGTCGGCTGGCCTGACCGATTGGGATTGAATTCTTGGGATATTTAAGCAGACAAAGTTTTATTTTCCTGTCGTCATCCTGTAGGGGGAAAAACGTGCAGCGCGAGGCCTTAGGTATCCGTCTATCAAGTGCTTTCTTAAGGTGATTCTGGACGTTTTGATGGTGGACACTGGACAACTTGGGACAAATTGGCGTTTTTATTTTTCTCGGGTCTTTCTGATTCTATTTCTGGTTGTCTTTGTATTATAATAGAGGGATATTCCAGATAAAATAACATGTCAAAACGGCCAAATTTCATTACATGAAAACTTTGTTTTATTATTGCTGCTTGTCTTAGCTGTCTTGTGTGCAAGGACTAATGTCCACAGAGTCAAAGAGCCTAGGTCGAGCCCTGTACATATTGCTAAATGAAAAAACCGACTTGATAATTGCTTTACTTCTTTTTTGATAGTCTAGCTTTTGATGCTAACTTCAAATAAAAATATGTAAGTTCAAGTTTTAATGCAGTTTGTTAGATTCATGTCGCCCTTAAAGAGGTGCTAAAATAGCGTGCTGTGATTACGTAACACTATGTAATAATCGGGTTACCTAATTAACTGAATCCACAGATTAATTTAACACAGGCGGCAAACATCAAAGAATCGAAGAACGATCAGCATGTGTCAGTTTCCACAAGCAGAAAATCTCAAACACTGCAAAGGTATTAAAGCTATGATAACCATCACTTACAGGCATATATACTGGAAGCAGCAAATTATTTTTAGGCGGTTGTGGGGATATATATAAAGAGCCGTCTCCCCATGATGTTTTGTCTGGAATAGCCCCGAGGGAATGAATGCTGATATTGAAACACACAATAAACATACAATTTTAGGCCATTGGAATTTTCCTAACTCGTTCTGTCACTCTTAGCCATTTTATGTGAGTGATATAACATCTATGAATCATTTATAAGTGTACCCGATAGTATCACGATAGTATCGTGATAGTATGCCACGATAGTGATAGTATCGTGATAGTAGTTTCCACGATAGCAATACTATCACGATAGTCAAAATTGGCATCGATAGTCAGCCCTATCCGGGACCCTTTGGTTTTACATAGACTTATATAGGGAAAATCTTTATAAATCTTCTTCTCTGAAACCACAAGACCTAGGTCTTTGATATTTGGTATGAAGCTTCATCTATATGACCCCTACCAAGATTGTTCAAATTATACTGCTGGGGCCAAAAATGCCCCCCGCCCCAGGGCCCTTTGGTTTTACATAGGCTTATACAGGGATAATCTTTAAAAATCTTCTTCTCTGAAACCGCAAAGCCCAGGACTTTGATATTTTGTATGAAGCTTCATCTAATGGACCTCTACCAAGAATGTTCAAATTATAGCCCTGGGGCCAAAACTGCCCCCGCTCTGGTTCCCTTTGGTTTTACATAGACTTATGTAGGGAAAATCTTTAAAAATCTTCTTCTCGGAAACCACAAGGCCTAGTCCTTTGATATTTTGTGTGAAGCTTCATCTAGTGGACCTATATCAAGATTGTTCAAATTATAGCCCTGGGACCAAAAATGTCCCCGCTCTCGGGCCCTTTGGTTTTACATAGACTTATATAGGGAAAATCTTAAAAAATCTTCTTCTCTGAAACTGCATGGCCAAGGACTTTGATATTTGGTATGAAGCTTCATCTAATGGACCCCTACTAAGATTGTTCAAATTATAGCCCTTTGGCAAAAAATGCCCCCACTGCGAGGCCCTTTGGTTTTACATGGATTTATATAAGGAAAATCTTTAAAAATCTTCTTCTCTGAAACCACAAGGCCTAGGTCTTTGATATTTGGTGTGAAATTTCATCTAGTGGACCTCAAGATTGTTCAAATTATAGCCCTGGGGCCAAAAATGTCACTGCCCTGAGACCCTTTGGTTTTACATAGTCTTATAAAGGGAAATATTTAAAAATCTTCTTCTCTGAAACTGCAAGGCCCATGTCTTTGATATTTGGTATGAAGCTTCATCTAGTGGACCTCTACCAAGATTGTTCCAAATTATAGCCCTGGGGCCACAAATGTCCCCAGCCCGGGACCCTTTGGTTTTACATAGACTTATAAAGCCCCAATGCAAATTTGGTTTTGCATAGGCTTATGTATGGAATATCTTTAAAAAAATCTTCTCTGAAACCGCAAGGCCCAGTTCCTTGATATTTGATGTGTAGCTTCTTCTCGACGACCTTTGCCAAGATTGTTCATATTATAGCCTTTGTTGATGTTTGGTATGAAGCTTCACCTTTAAGACCTCCCTCAGCATTATGCACATTAAAGCCCTGGGGCTAATAATGACCCTCCCTGGGGCCAACTTGTTTCACTATGGATCAGGTGAGCGATCCAGGGCCATCATGGCCCTCTTGTTTTAGTTCCCCAGAACTGAAGGCTCATTTAGGTGAGCTAATAGTATGGCAAGGCTCTGTTATCTGTCGGTTGTCTGTTAACAATTTCAAACAGGTACCTGTGTCCATAGTATGTCTTGTTCATCTTAACAGTCTCTTCAATTTATATCTCCTAACCACTGAGCCAATTTCAAAATAATTGATAAAAAAAAAAAAATGACACTTCTCCTCAAGCCATTAGTTAGAATATTTTTTTTCTCTGATGGCAGTGTTCCAAAATTGCTAAAAGGTGGTGGTGGCCAAAGCTAAAGATAAAAAAAATTGACCTACTAATATTATGAGCATCACAAAACCCGTGCTCATTAAACTGAGTATGAAAAAGGTCTTATGACCTTGGCTCAGTTTCTCTACAAAGTAATTGCCCAAGAGGTTTTGAAGGATCCATGTCTATCCCGTGGCAAACTGTGCAGGCACAGTGCAAGGCCTGCTCTTTTTGCTAACAGAATTTTCCGTCAGAAATAGAACAAAAATGAAAAAATAGGCCTGACACCACTTGTATGACAAATGGACTTGTCCAACATATAGCACTTGAAGAAATATATGGGCTGCATGATGCTTCCAAGCTGAATCCGGCCCGCACACTAGTACTGGTAAACCGCTTAGAGGATCTAAGCCTGTCCAGGAACCGCGGTGTGAGGTGGACCGTCCATGCTAATAAACCCTATTGGTTTCATTGGGCGACAGGGCTTGAGATGTCATTTCATCTCAATGTTGGGAAAAAGTCCCACAAAATTGGAAGCAACGTCTCCAAAATGACCTTTACAGTGTTGACGGGGATGTTAAACCTCAAATCAAACAAACAAACAAAACCAACATATAGCAATGGAAGAGTCCACTAGTGTTGTTTGTTTGTTTGTATTGGAGTTTAATGACCCAGTCAACACTATTTAGATAATTTTTGAGCCGGTCAGTTTACCTAATCACACTTTCCTGGGCATAAGCGTTTAAGCAGTATAGTGCACATCTTTATAGCCCCGCTTTGAAAAAGTGGGGGCTATATTGGATTTGGCTTGTCCGGAATTCCGTCTGTCTGTAATATTTGATTGTCCGGAATTCCGTCTCTGTCTGTCTGTCTGTCTGTAATATTTGATAGTGGGTACCTAGTTACCGCAACTCCTCTTACAGTTCTAGGTCAATCCTTTTGAAACTTTACAGGTGTTTTCATATAGGTCTGAAGATGTGCATATTCTTTTTTCATTATCCTTAAATAATTTTTTTCACTTATTTCACCTTTTTTAACTTAGACAATTTTTGAGATCTACTAATGTTAAAATGTATAGGGTGTAGCTACCTTGTTACCGCAACATCTCTTACAGTTCTAGGTCAATCCTTTTGAAACTTTACAAGTGTTTTCATATAGGTCTGAAGATGTGCATATTCTTTTTTCATTATCCTTAAATAATTTTTTGTACTTATTTCACCTTTTTTAACTTAGACAATTTTTGAGATCTACTAATGTTAAAATGTATAGGGAGTAGCTACCTTGTTACCGCCACTCCTCTTACAGTTCTAGGTCAATCCTTTTGAAACTTTACAGGTGTTTTCATATAGGTCTGAAGATGTGCATATTCTTTTTTCATTATCCTTAAATAATTTTTTTCACTTATTTCACCTTTTTTAACTTAGACAATTTTTGAGATCTACTAATGTTAAAATGTATAGGGAGTAGCTACCTTGTTACCGCAACTCCTCTTACAGTTCTAGGTCAATCCTTTTGAAACTTAACAGGTGTTTTCATATAGGTCTGAAGATGTGCATGTGCTTTTTTCATTATCCAAAACTTATTTTTTAACTTAGACAAGGCGTAGGTACCTTGTTAGGGATTTAACCCTCTCACAAGTCTTTACCTTTACTTCATGAGTCTTTCTCCTCTGACAGCGCTATAGCGGGGCTTTAGTCAGATCCTCTGACAGTTCTAGTTATCCTTAAATAATTTTTTTCACTTATTTCACCTTTGTTAACTTAGACTATTTTTGAGATCTACTAATGTTAAAATGTATAGGGAGTAGCTACCTTGTTACCGCAACTCCTCTTACAGTTCTAGGTCAATCCTGTTGAAACTTTACAGGTGTTTTCATATAGGTCTGAAGATATGCATATTCTTTTTTCATTATCCTTAAATAATTTTTTTCACTTATTTCACCTTTTTTAACTTAGACAATTTTTGAGATCTACTAATGTTAAAATGTATAGGGAGTAGCTACCTTGTTACCGCAACTCCTCTTACAGTTCTAGGTCAATCCTTTTCAAACTTTACAGGTGTTTTCATATAGGTCTGAAGATGTGCATATTCTTTTTTCATTATCCTTAAATAATTTTTTTCACTTATTTCACCTTTTTTAACTTAGACAATTTTTGAGATCTACTAATGTTAAAATGTATAGGGAGTAGCTACCTTGTGACCACAACTTCTCTTACAGTTCTAGGTCAATCCTTTTGAAACTTTACAGGTGTTTTCATATAGGTCTGAAGATGTGCATATTCTTTTTTCATTATCCTTAAATAATTTTTTTCACTTATTTCACCTTTTTTAACTTAGACAATTTTTGAGATCTACTAATGTTAAAATGTATAGGGAGTAGCTACCTTGTGATCGCAACTCCTCTTACAGTTCTAGTCAATCCTTTTGAAATTTAACAGGTGTTTTCATATAGGTCTGAAGATGTGCATGTGCTTTTTTCATTATCCAAAACCTATTTTTTAACTTAGACTGTTTTTCAGATCTAATAACGGGAAAAGTCTATAAGGCGTAGGTACCTTGTTAGGGATTTAACCCTCTCACAAGTCTTTACCTTTAATTCATGAGTCTTTCTCCTCTGACAGGGCTATAGCGGGGCTATAGTCAGATCCTCTGACAGTTCTAGTTTCGCCAGAAACTGACAACTGCCCTTGCCAGCCTCAGTAGCTCAGTTGGATGCAAGTCTGGTGAACAGGAGGATGCGGGTTCAATACCTGCCGGGGTCGGCAACATTCTTTCGTGGAAATTGATCATGAAATCTTTTCTGTGGTCATTCTCTCCCCTAGATTCAAAAAGGGCATTTGTCAGTTTCTGGCGAAAGAATGTGCAATGTACTGGTTAACCGCTTATGTATAAGCATGCCCAGGAAAAGTGTGGATAAGTAAATTGACTGGCTCAAAAATGACTTAAAATAGTGTTGACTGGGCCATAAAACTTTAATACAAACAAACAAAGACAACTGCCCTTGAATCAGCAGCAGGGAGAGAATGAGCGAAGAAAAATTTCATGATCAATCTCCATGAAAGAATGTTGCCAACCCCGGCAGGTATCGAACCCGCATCCTCCTGATCACCAGTCAGTCGTACGTCCATCTGAGCTACCGAGGCTGGCAAGAGTCCACGAGTTTGTTTGTTTGATTTGAGGTTTCACGTCCCCGTCAACACTGTAAAGGTCATTTTGGAGACGTTGCTTCCAATTTTGAGGGACTTTTACCCAACATTGAGATGAAAAGACATCTCAAGCCCTGCCGCCAAGTGGAACCAATAGGGTTTACAAGCATGGACGGCCTGTCTCACACCACTTTGCCTGGACAGGCTTAGATCCTCTAAGCGGTTTACCAGTATTCTTGTGCGGGTCAGTTTCAGCTCTGTGTGGAAGCACCATGCAGCCCATCTATTTCTTCAAGTCACGATGGGCGGGGGCCGAGAGTCCACTAGTATACAATAGGTTATGCAATACTAAGCTTCCATTTCTCATCTTGTGCCACATTTGTATTTCAGGTGGAACAATCAACATTATGGGAAAGAGGGCAGGCTATACCTAAGCAGCAAGACAGTGGCATCAGGGCGGAAGAGAATATACCCTGTGTACATTGTCACCAGTTGTTTGCATCAGAGTTTGACAAAACTATACATGAGTTAACACACACAGGTATGAAGAAAATATTGTCATAACTAACTCTTATCTTGCTATTCACAATAACCCCTATCTTTGCAAACAGCGTAGATCCAGATTCTGAAGAAGCCATCTGATCAGGATCTACACTGTTTGGCATTCAATTTATGAATTTGTAGCAATAAATTACATCAAGTAATTATACCCCCGGCATACGGAGTATGCCATGGGGGTATATAGTTTTCGTCTTTTCTGTGTGTGTGTAAACTTTCTGTGTGTGTGTGTGTGTAAACTTTTTTTTGTGTCAAAGATTTCTCAGGAACTACTATACCTAGAAACTTGAAATTTGGTACAAACAACATGCATAACTAGTTGTATTGTGGGAAAGAAAATTGGGGCTGTGGGGCCAGGTTCTTTAGAGTTATTCCCCTTTGTTATATTTGCTACTGAGATGTGCATTTTGTGACTTACCTTAAATTTTGTGTCAAAGATTTCTCAGGAACTACTGTACCTAGAAACTTGAAATTTGGTACAAACAACATGCATAACTAGTTGTATTGTGGGAAAGAAAATTGGGGCTGTGGGGCCAGGTTCTTTAGAGTTATTCCCCTTTGTTATATTTGCTACTGAGATGTGTATTTTGTGAGTTACCTTAAATTTTGTGTCAAAGATTTCTCAGGAACTACTGTACCTAGAAACTTGAAATTTGGTACAAACAACATGCATAACTAGTTGTATTGTGGGAAAGAAAATTGGGGCTGTGGGGCCAGGTTCTTTAGAGTTATTCCCCTTTGTTATATTTTTTTTATAAAATTTTGTCAGCAAGATATCTCAAAAACTATTGGAGCTAGAGCCTTGAAAGTTGGTGAATAGATTGGTGGTGATGAGTAGATGAACTGATTAACTTTTGACAAAATTCCGAAAAATACTTTGTGAGTTATGGCCCTTTGTCATTTTGGTAATTTGTGCCATTGTACTGTATGGTAAAAGTGATGCATAGCATAACTTTAGAACCGTGTATGCTAGGGTTTTGAAATTTCATATATGGATTCCTCATGGAAAATTAGCCGACACGTATTTTTTTTCTCGTCCGGATTATGCTCCTTTCAAGAGTTATTGCCCTTTGAAATTTTTTTAATAAAATCTTGTCAGCAAGATATCTCAAAAACTATTGGAGCTAGAGCCTTGAAAGTTGGTGAATAGATTGGTGGTGATGAGTAGATGAACTGATTAACTTTTGACAATATTACGAAAAATACTTTGTGAGTTATGGCCCTTTGTCATTTTGGTAATTTGTGCCATTGATCTGTATGGTAAAAGTGATGCATAGCATAATTTTAGAACCGTGTATGCTAGGGTTTTGAAATTTCATATATGGATTCCTCATGGAAAATTAGCTGACGCGTATTTTTTTTCTCCTCCGGATTATGCCCCTTTCAAGAGTTATTGCCCTTTGAAATTTTTTTAATAAAATCTTGTCAGCAAGATATCTCGAAAATTATTGGAGCTAGAGCCTTGAAAGTTGGTGAATAGATTGGTGGTGATGAGTAGATGAACTGATTAACTTTTGACAACATTCCGAAAAATACTTTGTGAGTTATGGCCCTTTGTCATTTTGGTAATTTGTGCCATTGATCTGTATGGTAAAAGTGATGCATAGCATAACTTTAGAACCGTGTATGCTAGGGTTTTGAAATTTCATATATGGATTCCTCATGGAAAATTAGCTGACGCGTATTTTTTTTTCTCGTCAGGATTATGCCCCTTTCAAGAGTTATTGCTCTAAGAATTTTTTTAGCTCACCTGACCGAAGGTCATGGTGAGCTTTTGTGACAGTAAGATGTCCGGCGTCGTCGTGCGTCGTGTGTCGTCCGTCGTCCGTCGTGCGTCGTCCGTGCGTAAACTTTTTCTTGTGAACACACTAGAGGCCACAGTTTTGGTCCAATTATCATCAAACTTGCTCAGAATGATAATCATGACAATATCTCGGTCAAGTTCGAATTTGGGTCATGTCGGGTAAAAAAGTAGGTCAGTAGGTCAAATCATAGAAAAACCTTGTGAACACTCGAGAGGCCACAATTTTGGTCCAATCATCATCAGAATGATCATTGTGACAATATTTTAGTGAAGTTTGAATATGGATCATGTCGGCTTAAAAAGTAGGTCAGCGGGTCAAATCATAGAAAAACCTTGTGAACACCCTAGAGGCCACAATTTTGGTCCAATCATAATCAAACTTGCTCAGAATGATCATCATGACAATATCTTGGTCAAGTTCGAATATGGGTCATGTCCGGTCAAAAAGTAGGTCAGTAGGTCAAATCATAGAAAAACCTTGTGAACACTCTGAAGGCCACTGTTTTGGTCCAATTATCATGAAACTTGCTCAGAATGACCATTGTGACAATATTTCAGTCCAGTTCGAATATGGGTCATATCGGGTTAAAAAGTAGGTCAGCGGGTCAAATCATATAAAAACCTTGTGAACACCCTAGGGGCCACAATTTTGGTCCAATCATAATCAAACTTGCTCAGAATGATCATCATGACAATATCTCGGTCAAGTTTGAATATGGGTCATGTCCGGTTGAAAAGTAGGTCAGTAGGTCAAATCATAGAAAAACCTTGTGAATACTCAGGAGGCCACAAGTTTGGTTAAATCATTAATCTTGCTCAGAATGGTCATTGTGACAATATCTTGGCTAAGTTTGAATAAAGGTCTTTTCGGGTCAAAAAGTAGGTCAGTAGGTCAAATTAAAGAAAAAACTTGTGAACACTCTAGTTTTACATAGACTTATATAGGGAAAATCTTTAAAAATCCTTTTCTCTGAAACCACAAGGCCTAGGTCTTTTATATTTGGTATGAAGCTTCATCTAAAAGACCCCTAACAAGATTATTCAAATGATTGTGCTGAGGCCAAAAATGTCCCCACCCCCGGGCCCTTTGGTTTTACATAGGCTTATATAGGGAAAATCTTTAAAAATCTTCTGCTCTGAAACTGCAAGGCCCAGGACTTTGATATTTGGTATTAAGCTTTATCTAGTGGACCCCTACCAAGATTGTTCAAATTATAGTGCTGGGGCAAAAAAAGCCTCCACCTGGGGCCCTTTGGTTTTACATAGGCTTATATAGGGAAAATCTTTAAAAATCTTCTTCTCTGAAACCGCAAGGCCCAGGACTTTGATATTTTGTATGAAGCTTCATCTAGTGGACCCCTACCAAGATTGTTCAAATTATAGCCCTTGGGCCAAAAATCCCCCTGCTCAGGGGCCCTTTGGTTTTACATAGACTTATATAGGGAAAATCTTTAAAAATCTTCTTCTCTGAAACCGCAAGGTCCAGGACTTTGATATTTAGAATGAAGCTTCATCCAATGGACCTCTACCAAGATTGTTCAAACTATCGCCCTTGGGCCAAAAATGCCCCCGCTCAGGGGCCCTTTGTTTTTACATAGACTTATATAGGGAAAATCTTTAAAAATCCTTTTCTCTGAAACCACAAGGCCTAGGTCTTTTATATTTGGTACGAAGCTTCATCTAAAAGACCCCTAACAAGATTATTCAAATGATAGTGCTGAGGCCAAAAATGTCCCCGCCGCCGGGCCCTTTGGTTTTACATAGGCTTATATAGGGAAAATCTTTAAAAATCTTCTGCTCTGAAACTGCAAGGCCCAGGACTTTGATATTTGGAATTAAGCTTTATCTAGTGGACCCCTACCAAGATTGTTCAAATTATAGTGCTGGGGCAAAAAAAGCCTCCAACTGGGACCCTTTGGTTTTACATGGCCTTATATAGGGAAAATCTTTAAAAATCTTCTTCTCTGAAACCGCAAGGCCCAGGACTTTGATATTTTGTATGAAGCTTCATCTAGTGGACCCCTACCAAGATTGTTCAAATTATAGCCCTTGGGCCAAAAATGCCCCCGCTCAGGGGCCCTTTGGTTTTACATAGACTTATATAGGGAAAATCTTTAAAAATCTTCTTCTCTGAAACCACAAGGCCTAGGTCTTTTATATTTGGTATGAAGCTTCTTCTAAAGGACCCCTACCAAGATGATTCAAATTATAGTGCTGGGGCCAAAAGTGGCCCCGTCCCGGGGCCCTTTGGTTTTACATAGACTTATATAGGGATAATCTTTAAAAATCTTCTCTGAAACCACAAGGCCCAGGACTTTGAAATTTGGTATGAAGTTGCATCTAATGGACCTCTACCAAGATTGTTAAAATTATAGCCCTGGGGCCAAAAATGCCCCCACTCTGGGGCCCTATGGTTTTACATAGACTTACATGGGGAAAATCTTCAAAAATCTTCTTCTCTGAAACCACAAGGCCTGGGTCTTTGATATTTGGTATGAAGCTGCATCTAGTGGACCTCTATCAAAATTATTCAAATTATAGCCCTGGTACCAAAAATGTCCCCGCTCCGGGGCCCTTTGGTTTTGCATAGACTTATATAGGGAAATCTTTAAAAATCTTCTCTGAAACTGCAAGGCCAAGGCCTTTGATATTTAGTATGGAGCTTTATCTAGTGGACCTCTACCAAGATTGTTCAAATTATAGCCCTGGGGCCACAAATGCCCCCACCCCGGGCCGGGGCCCTTTGTTTTTACATAGATTTATATAGCCCTGGGGCCATTTGGTTTTGCATAGGCTTATGTAGGCAATATCTTTAAAAAAAATCTTCTTCTCTGAAACTGCAAGGCCCAGGTCTTTGAAATTTGATGTGTAGCTTTATCTAGTGGACCTTTGCCAAGATTGTTCTAATTATAGCCTTTGTTGATGTTTGGTATGAAGCTTCACCTTTAAGACCTCCCTCAACATTATGCACATTAAAACCCTGGGGCCAATAATGGCCCTCTCTGGGGCCCACTTGTTACACTATGGATCAGGTGAGCGATCCAGGGCCATCATGGCCCTCTTGTTTTTATAAAATTTTGTCAGCAAGATATCTCAAAAACTATTGGAGCTAGAGCCTTGAAAGTTGGTGAATAGATTGGTGGTGATGAGTAGATGAACTGATTAACTTTTGACAAAATTCCGAAAAATACTTTGTGAGTTATGGCCCTTTGTCATTTTGGTAATTTGTGCCGTTGATCTTTAGGTAAAAGTGATGCATAGCATAATTTTAGAACCGTGTATGCTAGGGTTTTGAAATTTCATATATGGATTCCTCATGGAAAATTAGCTGACGCGTATTTTTTTTCTTGTCCGGATTATGCTCCTTTCAAGAGTTATTGCCCTTTGAAATTTTTTTAATAAAATCTTGTCAGCAAGATATCTCAAAAACTATTGGAGCTAGAGCCTTGAAAGTTGGTGAATAGATTGGTGGTGATGAGTAGATGAACTGATTAACTTTTTGAAAACATTCCGAAAAATACTTTGTGAGTTATGGCCCTTTGTCATTTTGGTAATTTGTGCCATTGATCTGTATGGTAAAAGTGATGCATAGCATAACTTTAGAACCGTGTATGCTAGGGTTTTGAAATTTTTATATTTGCTACTGAGATGTCACCAGTAAACAATTCTGATGGTTACATATCTAAACTATAGAGAGCTTGCTGATGTTTTATGGCTTGGCACAGGAGTTATTACTGAATCAGACAATTGGAAGAGAAATAGCCTTTGTTCTAAAAAGACTAAACAGACAACTTGTGATACTGACATTTCAAACATCTGTTCAAGATCTCATTAGTTATCAGGTGAGTTATTTAGATGTAATGGTATTCTCCTTACTTTTGCAAGATTAATTCTGTGTTCATAATAGGTTTTTGTCAAACTTGATGGCTTTGAATTGCCAGAAAGTTACCGATGGCTTTGGCCGGGGGTATTAGTGAGCATATGCTCACTTGATAGTCTAGTTTGATTGGTTGATAGACAGAAATGGGTGTGGCTTAAATGAATATTCAGCAAGATAAGGGCTAAGTATTATAGTCAGAAACTATTCTTTAATCCTGAGCTTGCTGAATAATAACCCTTTTTGTTGCAAATGGAATCTTCCACCTTATATATAGTACAAGTCCATTTCAAATTTTAGGGGTGTCTGGTTGTGTTTTCATCAAAATTTATTTGGAAAATGACTGAACTTTTAGCAAACAGTGTAGGCGCTGATCAGACGCCGCATTCTGCAGCATCTGATCTGGGCCTGCACTGTTTGCCAAGGTACCCGTTTTGGGGGTTTCCGGTACAAAATGGGTTAAATGAACAACACCCATTTCTGACTTTAAACCATTCAAATTACTTGATGTAATTTATTCCTATAAATTCACAAACTGAATGTCAGTGTACATCCTTTTCAGAAGGCTTCTTCAGAAGTCATCCTATCTGGATCTACACTGTTTGCAAAAGTATTAACCCCTTGCATGCGCGAAACCCCTAAATGATGCAGGCCCAGATCAGACACTGCAGAATGCGGAGTCTGATCAGGGCCTGCACTATTTGCATTGTTTTGACATTCTAAATGAACTCGATGATCCCAAAGGACCAGAAAATATAACCTGCAAAATGATGAAGTACAGGGAGACTTTTCACGGCCTTTAAATGACTTCTGCTCTGTAACAGCTAGACTGATTATACCCCGGCATACGAAGTATGCTATGGGGGTATATAGTTTTCGTCCTGCCGTTTGTCCTTTCGTCCGTCCATGTTTCCGTCCTTCCGTCCGTCCTTCCGTTAACATTTTGGTTAAAGTTTTGCGTTAAAGTTTCTAAGAGATTGTATCTTCTGAATCCTTTGATAGATTTAGTTGATACTTACACTGAAGTTACATACTGGTCTAAAGATTTCATTGATGTATGTCCTACCCCCACAGTGACCTTGAGGTCAAGGTCACAGACTTAGAAATTTTACATCTTGGTTAAAGTTTTGCGTTAAAGTTTCTAAGAGTATCTTCTGAACCCTTTGATAGATTTAGTTGATACTTACACTAAAGTTACATACTGGTCTAAAGATTTCATTGATGCATGTTCCACCCTCCACAATGACCTTGAGGTCAAGATCACAGACTTTGAAATTTTACGTGTGGTTAAAGTTTTATGACAAAGTTTATAGATGCCTGTATGTTCTAAACTCTAAGACAAATTCAGTTGATACTTGCATCAATGTTGCATGCCAGTCCAAAGATTTTGAGATGCATGTCGCTTCCCCACCCACAGTGACCTAGACCTCAGGGTCATGGACTTAGAAAGTTTACATCTGGTTAAAGTTTTATGACAAAGTGTATAGATGCCTGTTACATAATGTTCTAAATTCTAAGACAGATTTAATTGATACTTGCATCAATGTTGCATACCAGTTCAAAGATTTCATTGATGCATACCCCACCCTGCTGCTTCAGTAACATTGATGCCCCCACCCCTTCAGTAACTTTGATGCTCTCCCTTCCTTAGAAAGATTATGTTTGGTTTAGATTTTATAAGCACATTATAGATTCTTATAGCTTCCTGACTTCTTCATTCATGTTACATACAAGCTCGAAAGATATATCAGAGGGTGGCACTGGCTGGGGGTAAACGTGACCTACTGGTCGCTTTCTCTAGTTTTGAAATAATTTCACAGAAATGTTCCTAGGGTCACTATCAGCCAAATTTGCTCAAACCCTCCACTCCACCTTATATTACCTACCATTTCATTTGCACAATATGGACCAGGTGAGCGATTCAGGGCCATCATGAACCTCTTGTTTAATTAGGCAAAAATCTTGGCAGTTTATTTTTGTACTATGGACACATCTCATCTGAGTTTATACTGTTTGCCCAGGCCGGTCTGTCCGAATACATACTGTAAATACAGTGTCATATTTTTGCCATTTCTGCTAGTTAAGGCCCAGTCCCACAGAGCTTGCGACCGCGATGCGACCTCTCCACGACTAAAAAAAAATTGGCAATCGCGGAGCGGTTGCAGAAGTCGCAGAGAGGTTTTATAAAGGTTGCAGCAAGGTCGCAGGTAGGTTGCCGATCAAATTTAGTCGCAAATCTTCTTTTGTGCTTGCACAAAAGACTGGCTTGGACTGATTTTGATCGCAGACTAGTTGCAATGGTTTTCTAGACATCACAGACCAACCTCCGATTGATCGCCGAACAGTCACCGATCGATCCCCGACCGAATTTATGCAAATTTGGCTGTAAATTCTAGCAACCTTATTGCAACTTATCGGAGACTGGTAGCAGACTGATTGCCGACTGATCCGCGATCGATCCAAGACCTATCAGCGAGGGGTCGGCAACTGTTCAGCGATAAATCGGAGATTGATCACTGGTAAGTGGGTGTTTAATCTGCGATTGATCTGCAACTGGTCGCTGACAAGCTGTAAGAAGGTGTTAAAACCACTGAACGATTATAGCGCCAACTACAATAAAAAACTGTTAACATCCTAGCTTCATTTCGACGACAGCTTTCAAAGAGGCAACATGGTTTGAAGAAGCGGGCAAAAGAAAACGGCGGCACAGCCGAAAAAAACGGGAAGCAAGGCTCGGATACCAATTTCGGATGACGAGGACTTGCAGCAGCCCAGAGAAGACTCAGTAGTCGAAAATTTAGTTTATTTTTGTCTGTGTCAAAAAAAAACAACTCAAAACAGTGTCTGACAAGTCGCCGATCGGTTTTATCCAGTCTCTGAAGAGTCGCCGAATAGTCCCCGATCATGTTTCACTTGTTGCAAGTCAGTCTCAGATCATATGGCGTTTCTTTGGCGACAAGTCGCTGATCAATCGTCGTCTTTGGGCAACATTAATTGCCGATTGTTTGGCGACAGGTCGCCGACTAGATAGCAACGGGTTGCCGATCTCATTTACGGAGCAAATTTAGTTGCAACAGTTGCAAAGGTCGCAGGCCAGTTGCAACGAAATCAGTTGCAGAGAGGTCACATCGCAGTCGCAAGGTCTGTGGGACCAGGGCTTTAGACACCTCTCATGATGGCCTGTTTAAAAAGTGTTCCTGCGACTTGAGCCCCTCAGAAAAAGGGTTTCTCGTAACACTGTTGCATTTACATATATTATTTAAAGCTAATACTTAACTGAACCATGCTTAACCCTTAAGATGCCAATCTCGACAATTGATGTCTGCTTTGTCATCTGCCTGTTAACCCTTATCTTGCTGAATATTCATGTAAGCCACACCCATTTCTGTCTATCAACCAATCAAATTATGTGATGTAATTTATTGCTAAAAATTCATAAACTGGATGCCAAACAGTGTAGATCCTGATCAGATGGCTTCTTCAGAAGCCATCTGATCTGGATCTACACTGTTTGCAAAGATAGGGGTTGTCGTGAACAGCAAGATAAGGGTTAAAGTCACTTTTGCAAACATTGTTGACCCAGATCAGGCTCCGATCTGGATCCACAGATCATGCTCTGATCTGGTTCCCACAGTGTGTGTCTGTATGCAAAAATATGTTTGAAATGTTTGCAAGAAGATTCAGTAGTCGATTCAAGTAGACGACATTTTCTGATGAAGTTTTTCTCGGCAACTTATGGTTTAAACAAGATTACTGTTGATGAGATTGTCGGATTTTTTTGTTGTTGAAAAAGTTACTTTTATAACCATTTACCTTGAGAATAATTACACCATGTATTTGATAGGTTTGAGGTTACAGCGACATGTTTGTGGTCAGTGTGGGAGTTCCTTCCCTCGTCTGTCAGCCTACAAAAAACATGCCATGTGTCACAGGGAATATATGTTCAAATGTGACCAATGTGACAGAGCCTTTCAAGAACAGGTAAGCCACAATCTACCATATTTACCCTAATTAATGCAAAACATTTTTAGCTCACCAAAGCCGATGGCTCCGGGGAGCTTGTAGGAGAGGCAGTTGTCCGTCGCCTGCATCGTCAAGTCTGGTGTCAACAGTTTCAAACGACATCATCTCAGAAGCCACTGGGCGACTGGGCCCAAATTTTATTTGTATCATTCTTGGGCTTAGGGATTTAAAATTTTTGCTTTTTAGCTTACCGGCAAGAAGTGACAAGGTGAGCTTTTAGGATCCCTTTTTGCCCGTTGTCCGTGGGGCCCTTTGGTTTTACATTGACTTATATAGGGAAAAACCTTTAAAAATCTTCTTGTCTGAAACCAGAAGGCTCAGGTCTTTGATATGTGGTATGATGGTTCGTCTTGTGGACTTCTATGAAGATTGTTCAGATTATAGCCCTGGGGGCAAAAATGCCCCCACCCTAGGGCCCTTTGGTTTTACATTGACTGTTATAGAAAAAATTCTTAAAAAGTCATCTCCTCTGAAACCCAAGGGGTAGGTCTTTGATATTTGGTGTGTAGCTTCATCTAGTGGACCTCTACCAGGATAGTTCAAATTATAGCCCTGGGGCCACAAATGGACCAGCTCTGGGACCCTTTGGTTTTACATTGACAAATAGGAAAAAGTATTAAAAATCTTCTTCTCTGAAAATGCAAGCCCCCAGGTCTTTGATATTTGGTGTGTAGCTTCATCTAGTGGACCTCTAGCAAGATTGTTTAAAATTATAGCCCTGGGGCCAAAATGCCCCCGCCCAAGGGCCCTTTGGCATTACATTGACTTATATAGGAAAAAATCTTATAAAATCTTCTACTCTGAAACCACAAGGCCCATGTCTTTGATATTTGGTGTGGAGCTCAATGTAGTGGACCTGCACCTATATTGTTCAAATAGAAGCCATTGCGCCAAAAATGCCCCCACCCCAGGGCCCTTTGGTTTTAGATTGACTTGTAAAGCAAGAAACTTTAAAAAATCTTCTCCGAAACCACAAGGCCCTGGTCTTTGATATTTGGTTTGAAGCCTCATCTAGTGGACGGCTACCAAGATTAATATACCCCAGGCATACGAAGTATGTCAGGGGGTATAAAGTTTTCGTCTTTCCGTGAGTTCGTTAGTTTGTTTGTTCGTTCATTCGTTAGTTCGTTTGTTCGTCCGTCCGTCCCACCGTTCATCAACCTTTACGTCAAAGTTTTGCGTTAAACCTTTTTGACAGCTCATATCTCTGTAACCACATGTTAGATTCTCTTCATGTTTGGTAAAGGATATCTCTATAGCATTACCTTTCATATGGAATATCTAAGCCCCAGGGTCAACCCCCTTGTTGGCTGTCTGTCTGTCCATCTGTCTGTTCATCTACTTTTACATCAAAGTTTTGTGTTAAACCTTTTTCATTGCTGATATCTCTGTAACCACATGTTAGATTCTCTTCATGTTTGGTAAAGTATATCCCTTTACCATTACCTTTCATATGGAATATCTAAGCCCCAGGGTGAAGCCCCTGGGTGGGCTGTCTGTCCGTCTGTCTGTTCATCTACTTTTACGTCAAAGTTTTGTGTTAAACCTTTTTCATTGCTGATATCTGTAACCACATGTTAGATTCTCTTCATGTTTGGTAAAGGATATCTCTATAGCATTACCTTTCATATGGAATATCTAAGCCCCTGGGTGAAGCCCCTTGGTGGGCTGTCTGTCCATCTGTCTGTTCATCTACTTTTACATGAAAGTTTTGTGTTAAACCTTTTTCATTGCTGATATCTCTGTAACCACATGTTAGATTCTCTTCATGTTTGGTAAAGTATATCTCTATACCATTACCTTTCATATGGAATATCTAAGCCCCTGGGCGGGCTGTTTGTCTGTCTGTCTGTTCATCTACTTTTACGTCAAAGTTGTGTGTTCAACCTTTTTCATTGCTGATATCTCTGTAACCACATGTTAGATTCTCTTCATGTTTGATAAACGATTTCGTGATGCATGTCCCTGCCCCCTACCCATGGTGACCTTGACCTCAAGGTCACAGACTTAGACATTTTACATTTGGTTAAAGTTTTATGACAAAGTTTATAGATGCCTGTATGTTCGTAACTCTAAGAAAAATTCAATTGATACTTGATCAATGTTGCATACCAGTCCAAAGATTTCATTGATGCATACCCCACGCTGCTGCTTCATTAACTTTGATCCCTCACTCCCTTGGTCCATTTAGAAATTTTATGTTTGGTCTAGCTTTTACAAGCACATTTATAGATTCTTATAGCTTCTTGACTTCATTCATATTACATACAAGCACGAAAGATATATCAGAGGGGGTATACATGACCCACTGGTCGCTTTCTCTAGTTCAAATTAGAGCCCTGGGGCGAGAAATGCCCCCGCTCCAGGGCCCTTTGGTTTTACATTGACTTACATAGGGAAAACCTTTAAAAAGCTTCTAATCTGAATCCAGAAGGCTCAGGTGTTCGATATTTTGTCGTGTGGACATCTGTCAAGATTGTTCAAATTATAGCCCTGGGGCCAAAAATTCCCCCGCCCGGGGGGTCCGTTGGTGTTACATTGACTTATATAGGAAACATCTTAAAAAATCTTCACCTCTGAAACCGCAAAGCCCAGGTCGTTGATATTTGGTGTGGAGCCTCATCTAGTGGACCTCTACCAAGTTTGTTCAAATTATAGCCCTGGCGCCAAAATGCTCCCGCCCCAGGGCCTTTGGTTTTACATTTTACATATAGGAAAAATTCTTTTAAAAATCTTCTTCTCTGAAACCACAAGCCCCAAATCTTAGATATTTGGTTTGAAGCTTCATCTAGAGAACCTCTATCAAGACTGTTCAAATTAGAGCCCTGGGAACAAAATGCCCCGCTTCGGGGCCCAATGGTTTTACATTGACTTATATAGAGAAAGTAGAAGTAAAAAAAAGATCAGGAATCGATACAATTAACTTACTCCACCCATCAAAGACACCAAAGGGAAAGAAACACAAACATTAAGCGACCAGACCATAATGGAAACCTAAACAAAGGAAGGCCATAAGGACAGTTACTTTCCCACAAAATGGCCATATGGCCATCCAAAATAAAAAGACACAAGTGATACACACAGTAAGTAACAAACAACACCATAAATAAACCGCCACAGAAGAACCGCCTTGGAACGGTCAGTGGAATGATTTCCACTGGGGGGCTTAAATCGATTTTACGTGGCCACAATCCTCGCCCTTACTTCCGTTGCAATTTAGACAAATAATTCGTTCAGTCCACATGAAGGCCTCCTAACTCACCAGTGCAACATCTCCATGAACACAAAAATCAAAGAACCACAGAGGTGAGACAACGGTGAGGACTCGACAGCAAGAAACCACTGAAATGCTGGAGCAAAAGAAAACCAACAGTGACTCCGATGGGCCCGACCAGAGACAGAACCTTTAAAAATCTTATAATCTGAAGCCAGAAGGCTCAGATGTTTGGTATTTGGTATTAAGCTGCGTCTAGTGGACCTCTATCAAGATTGTTTCAGAGAAGTCTCTCCCTTCCACTGATTCAAGGCGGGGGGGGGGGGGGGGGGGGGGGGGGGGGGGTTAGGCCAAAACAACCCCAGGGCCAACTGGTGATACCCCCGGCATACAAAGTATGTCAGGGGATATATAGTTTCCGTCCTTCCGTCTGTTAGTTCCTTAGTTTGTTCGTTCGTACTTCCATCCGTCCCACCGTTCGTCAACCTTTACGTCAAAGTTTTGCGTTAAACCTTTTTGACAGCTCATATCTCTGTAACCACATGTTAGATCCTCTTCATGTTTAGAAAAGGATATCTCTATAGCATTATAGTTCATATAGGGCTGTAACGATACAGTCACCCCACAATACGATACATATTGCGATACTTGCCTCACAATAAGATACATATCACGATACTACGTTTTTGCTTCAATCACAGCTCGAAAATTTTCATACTGACTATAAACCATCTCAGAGTTCAATCTTGTGTAACAAAGCCTTTGTTAGATGCCCAATATTGTCCACAGATGTGATCAATGTATCTCAGTAACAATTAAGATCTTTGTAATTTGTTATGAAAATGGTCTTGAAATATGCTAAAGCTGTCATTTTCTTTGAAAATTGTGCTTTTGGGCGTATCGTCAGGTGTCGTGATATTCGCCCCACGATACGATATGCGTATTGTCAGCAAAAGTATCGCGATACGATACAATTTCAATTAATCGTTTCACCCCTAATTTCATATGGAATATCTAAGCCCCTGGGTGGGCTGTCTCTCCGTTTCTCTGTTCATCTACTTTTATGTCGAAGTTTTCTGTTAAACCTTTTTCATTGCTGATATCTCTGTAACCACATGTTAGATTCTCTTTATGTTTGGTAAAGCATATCTATCAAGATTGTTTCAGAGAAGTCTCTCCCTTCCACTGATTCAAGGCGGGGGGGGGGGGGGGGTTAGGCCAAAACAACCCCAGGGCCAACTGGTGATACCCCCGGCATACAAAGTATGTCAGGGGATATATAGTTTCCGTCCTTCCGTCTGTTAGTTCCTTAGTTTGTTCGTTCGTACTTCCATCCGTCCCACCGTTCGTCAACCTTTACGTCAAAGTTTTGCGTTAAACCTTTTTGACAGCTCATATCTCTGTAACCACATGTTAGATCCTCTTCATGTTTAGAAAAGGATATCTCTATAGCATTATAGTTCATATAGGGCTGTAACGATACAGTCACCCCACAATACGATACATATTGCGATACTTGCCTCACAATAAGATACATATCACGATACTACGTTTTTGCTTCAATCACAGCTCGAAAATTTTCATACTGACTATAAACCATCTCAGAGTTCAATCTTGTGTAACAAAGCCTTTGTTAGATGCCCAATATTGTCCACAGATGTGATCAATGTATCTCAGTAACAATTAAGATCTTTGTAATTTGTTATGAAAATGGTCTTGAAATATGCTAAAGCTGTCATTTTCTTTGAAAATTGTGCTTTTGGGCGTATCGTCAGGTGTCGTGATATTCGCCCCACGATACGATATGCGTATTGTCAGCAAAAGTATCGCGATACGATACAATTTCAATTAATCGTTTCACCCCTAATTTCATATGGAATATCTAAGCCCCTGGGTGGGCTGTCTCTCCGTTTCTCTGTTCATCTACTTTTATGTCGAAGTTTTCTGTTAAACCTTTTTCATTGCTGATATCTCTGTAACCACATGTTAGATTCTCTTTATGTTTGGTAAAGCATATCTCTATACCATTACCTTTCATATGGAATATCTAAGCACCTGTGTCAAGCCCCTGGGTGGGCCGTCTGTCTGTTCATCTACTTTTACGTCAAAGTTTTGTGTTAAACCTTTTTCATTGCTGATATCTCTGTAACGGCATGTTAGATTCTCTTCATGTTTGGTAAAGTATATCTCTATACCATTACCTTTCATATGGAATATCTAAGCCCCTGGGTCAAGCACCTGGGTGGGCCATCTGTCTGTTCATCTACTTTTACGTCAAAGTTGTGTGTTCAACCTTTTTCATTGCTGATATCTCTGTAACCACATGTTAGAGTCTCTACATGTTTGATAAACAATTTCGTGATGCATGTCCCTGTCCCCCACCCATGGTGACCTTGACCTCAAGGTGACCTTAGAAATTTTACACATTGTTAAAGTTTTATGACAAAGTTTATAGATGCCTGTATGTTCTAAACTCTAAGAAAAATTCAATTGATACTTGCATCAATGTTGCATACCAGTCCAAAGATTTCATTGATGCATACCCCACCCTGCTGCTTCATTAACTTTGATCCCTCACTCCCTTGGTCCATTTAGCAATTTTATGTTTGGTTTAGCTTTTACAAGCACATTTATAGATTCTTATAGCTTCCTGACTTCATTCATATTACATACAAGCTCGAAAGATATATCAGAGGGTGGCACTGGCCAGGGGTATACGTGACCCACTGGTCGCTTTCTCTAGTTTTACATAGCCTTATATAGGGAAAACTTTTAAAAAATCTTCTACTCTGAAACCAGAAGGCCCAGGTCATTGATATTTGGTATGAAGCTTCATCTCATGGACCTATACCAAGATGGTTCAAATTATAGCCCTGGGGCCAATAATGATCCCGCGCCGGGGCCCACTGGTTTTACATTGGCTATATTATTAGGAAAAACATTTAAAAATCTTCGTGTCTGAAACCAGAAGGCCCAGGTCTTTGATATTAGGTTTGAAGCTTCATCTAGTGAACCTGTACCAAGATTGTTCAAATTATAGCCTTTGTGCCAATAATGCTCCCACGCCGGGGCCCACTGGTTTTACATAGGCTATTATAGGAAAAACATATAAAAATCTTCTTGTCTGAAACCAGAAGGCCCAGGTCTTTGATATTTGGTATGAAGCTTCATCTATTGGACCTCTACCGAGATTTTTCAAATTATAGCCCTGTGGTCAAAAATGCCCCTGCACCAGGGTCCCCTGGTTTTACAAAGGCATATATAGGCAAAACCTTTAAGAAACTTCTTGTTTGAAACAAGAAGGTGAAACAAGAAGGCCCAGGTCTTTGATATTTGGTATGAAGCTTCATCTAGTGGACCTCTACCAAGATCAATTCAAATTATAGCCCTGGTGCAAAAACTGCCCCCGCATCTGGGCCAAGTGGTTTTACATAGGCTTATGTAGGGAAAACCTTTAAAAATCTTCTTGTCAGAAACCGGAAGGCCCAGGTCTTTGATATTTGGTATGAAGCTTCATTTAGTGGACCTTTGCCAAGATTGTTCAAATTATAACCCTGGGGCCAAAAATGCCCCCCGCACCAGAGCCCCCTGGTTTGACAAAGGCATTATAGGGAAACATTTAAAAAGCTTCTTGTCTGAAACGAGAAGGCCCAGGTCTTTGATGTTTGGCATGAAGCTTTATCTAGTGGACCTCTACCAAGATTGTTCAAATTATAGCCCTGGGGCCAAAAATGACCCCCGCACCAGGGCCCCCAGGTTTAACAAAGGCATTATAGGGAAACCTTTAAAAAGCTTCTTGTCTGAAACGAGAAGGCCCAGGTCTTTGATATTTGGCATGAAGCTTCATCTAGTGGACCTCTACCAAGAGTGCTCAAATTATGAGACCTTGGGCCAAAAATGCCACTGCACCAGGGCTCCCTGGTTTTACAGAGGCATTATAGGGAAACTTAAAAAAAACATCTTGTCTGAAACCAGAATGCCCAGGTCTTTGATATTTGGTATGAAGCTTGATCTAGTGGACCTCTACCATGATTGTTCAAATTATAGCCATGAGGCCAAAAATTGCCAAGCCTGGGGCCCGCTGGCTTTACATAGACTTTCATAGAGAAAACATTTGAAAATCTTCGTCTGAATCCAAAAGGCCCAGGTCTTAGATATTTGGTTTGAAGCTTCATCTGGTGGACCTCTACCATGATTGTTCAAATCATAGCCCGGGGGTCATATTCACCCCACCACGGGGCCCACTGGTCTTACATAGACCTATATACTGTAGTTTAACTTTTAGAAATCTTCTTGTCTGAAACCAGAAAGCCCAGGACTTAGATATTTGTTATTAAGCTTCATTTAGTGGACCTCTACCAACATTGTTCAATTTATGGACCTGAGGACAAAAATTGCCCTACCCGGGCACGCGCATATAAATCTCTTAGCTCAGGTGAGCGATATAGGACCATCATGGTCTTCTTGTTGAAAACCTTAATATTGATTGATTGGTTAGTGATAGGGCTTTCTTATTTCAAATGTGCATTCAGTGTCACAAGACCTTTCCAGTGGCACCATAATTTCTGACCTTGTGACCTTGACCTTGACATTTGACCTCCATTTTAAAAGTTTATCACTCTCTCATGCCTACAAAATATACAGGTATTATGGGTTATACAATACTAACTTCCTTCCCATAATACAGTAGATTTCTTTTTTTTTTTGTCTATTTCGAAAAAAAGTTTTGTTTGTTTGTTTGTTTGTTTGATTTGAGGTTTAACGTCCCCGTCAACATTGAAAAGGTCATTTTGGAGACGTTGCTTCCAATTTTGTGGGACTTTTACCCGACATTGAGATTAAATGACATGTCAAGCCCTGTCGCCCAATGAAACTAATAGGATTTATTAGCATGGGCGGTACGCCTTACACTGCGGTTCCTGCACAGGCTTAGATCCTCTAAGCGGTTACGAGAATTAGTGTGCGGGCCAGATTCAGCTCTGCGCGGAAACATCATGCAGCCCATATATTTCTTCAAGCCCCTATGGACGGGGGCCGTCGAAAAAAAAAAAGACAGCTAGCTCAGATGGCATTTTTCCCAACAAGCTTAACTTACAATGTGAGAGAATACAAGGTATATTATGTACCTGTCCTTACTGTCTTTATGGGCCTCCATGGCCTAGTGGGTAAGAGCACTGACACTTTCACTGCTGGGGTTTGATCCTGGCTAGGGTCACATGAGGGATGCCAAATTCTGCAACGGAAGATCAGATGTATTTTTTCTGAGTCCTCCAGTTTTCATCCACCTCTCATTAACAATTAGCTCGATATGAGTAAAATAATCTTGAAAGGGCTGTTACCCTCCTCCACACCCCCCCCCCCCAAAAAAAAAGTACCTGTCTTATGCATGTTTTGTTGGGTTAGTGCCAGTCATTGTCATGGTGATGTCTTGTAGTTTTGTTCACTGTAGTTTTGTTCACAAAACTGACGTGAACATAACGAATCCTCCGCTGTTATACACTATCATTGTACTTACACATTAACCCATATATGACAATGGAATATTCCACCTAATAAGTTTTGAGGGGTCCATTTCCAAAAGTAGGAAAATCAGAGTTATGACTCATGTGCCCTGCACGTCATCTGATAGTGCTCTATGCCAACATGCAGAACATATGAACCGTAACTGATTTTTCTACTTTTGAGTTATTGCTGTATTATTGCCAATGTAATTCTAGTTTACCGTATTCACCCTAATTTCAGCACATGCTCCAATAAGCGCAGACCAAAGCATTTTTGTAAAGGAAATGCATAAGCGCACATTTTACAGTATTAAACCTCACCATGAAGTTCTCACAGTAAATCTATAAAAAAACTTACTGTTATTTATTCAACAGTGAAGGCAATGCTTAAGTAACATTTTCCATCCCATAAAATATCAGTATGCATCATCTCGGAAGCTATTTTTTTCGTATTAAATGTGTGCTAATTAGGTAGATTTTTCACCATCATTTTTTGACACGATTTTTAAAAAACTATGGGCACGTTTTGGTAATTAGAGCGAAAACGGTAGTTTCTTTTGGAGCCATGGCTCTTTGAACATTAAAAATAGTTGTCTCAGTCATGTATTCCTGTCAACTTTATTAAGTGAAAGAATAATGCATCCTTACTTTGAATTCCTTTTAGACTATGATATGGCACTTGCTTGATGTAATTGTAGTGGCGGGGCATCATGCGGAACTTGCAGCTTTTATTTGATGTTTGAAGTTTTGGGGAGTGTAACAAATTATTTATCATATTTGTGCTTACATAAGTTAATCAAATCTGCAATAGCTTTTGGACAGTGATAACTGTTTGGAGTATATATTGTAGCTGGCTAGCTACCATATGGTTAAGTTTTTTTAGCTCACCAGAGCTGAAGGGTCCGGGGGGATAGGCAGTTGTCCGTCTTCGTCTGCGTCGTCGTGTGACATCAACACTTTCAAACGACATCTCCTCTGAAACCACTGGGCCGATTGGGCCCAAATTTTATCTGTAGTATCCTTGGGCTGGGGGATTGTAAGTTTGTGTTTTTTTTTATGAAAATCAACTCTTTAGTTTGGTTGCTATGGCAACTTAGACTTTCCATATACTTATAATGGGGAAAATTGAAAAATGGCATTTTCTGCCAAGTCATTGCAGATGTTTTGACAAAACTTTCATAGAAATGTGCCTTGGGCAATCTACTATCTGCCATATGATTTTAGGCCTACTGCTCATTTCTATTGGTTGCCATGGAAACCAAAATAAAATAAAATAGAAAAAAAAACACTTCAAAAATCATCTACTCAGAAACCGAATGCTCTATTAGGCTGAGAGTTTTTGGAAATATTCACCATATTTGCCTTTACAGGTTTTTTTTTTTTTTAAATTTGGCTCTTTAGTTTGGTTGCTATGGCAACTTAGATTTTCCATAGACTTATAATGGGGAAAATTGAAAAATGGCATTTATGACAGATATATTGATAAAACTTTTATAGGAATGTTCCTTAAGTAAATGTCTCTCAGCCATATGCTTTAATGCCAACATGGGGATCCCCCAAGATTAAGCCGGGCCCATGCCCCACCCCCTCCACTTCATAAAAGGCCATATATCTCGGAAACCATCCAGATCCCATCCCCAAAACCATATATATTCTTGTTCCTTATGATAAGATGCATTCAGTGACACAAACCTGGGGTCCCCCGGTATGTGCCGGGGTCATGCCCCACCCCCTCCATTCCATAAAAGGCCCAATATCTTGGAAACCTTACAGATCCCTACCCCTAAACCATATATATTCTTGTTCCTTATGAAAATATACATTCACTGACACCAACTTGGGGGTCTCCCGGGGTGCGCCTGGGCCTTGCCCCACCCCTTCTTCTTCACAAAAGGCCATATATCTCAGAAACCATTTAGATCCCCACCCCAAAACCATATATATTCTTGTTCCTTATGATAAGACGCATTCAGTGACACCAACCTGGGGGTCCCCCGGGTTGTGCTGGGGTCATGCCCCACCCCCTCCATTTCATAAAAGGCCCAATACCTTGGAAACCTTACAGATCTCCACCCCTAAACCCTATATATTCTTGTTCCTTATGAAGAGACTCATTCATTGACACCAATTTGGGGGTCTTCCTGGGTGTGCTGGGGCCTTGTCCCACCCCTCCACTTCACAGAAGGCCATCTATCTCAGAAACCATTCAGATCCCGGCCCCGAAACCTTATTATACCCCCGGCATACGCAGTATGCCATGGGGGTATATAGTTTTTGTATTTTCTGTGTGTGTGTGTTTGTGTGTGTGTTTGTTTGTGTGTTAACATTTTTGTGTCCGCTCCATAACTTTTAAACCCCTTGACATATTTTCATGAAACCTCACATAAATGTTAAACACCATGAGCAACGTGCAGAACACATGAAACGTAACTCTTGCTTTTCTACTTTCATAGTTATTGCCCTTTGAATGTTATAACTTGCGATTTTTACCATACACTTATGTCCGCTCTGTAACTTTCAAACCGTTTGAGATAATTTCATGAAACTTCAAACAAATGCAAAGCACAATAATAGGATGGGCGAGTTTGACTTTCAAGGTCATGACCTCAAAGTCAAGGTCACTGTGGCTATTTTTAGAAAAACTTTGTCATCACTCCAGCACCTACATTTCTTCACCAATTTCAATATTACTTCACACAAATGTTCCTTATGACAATATTTCGAGCGAGTTCCACTTTCAAGGTCATGACCTCGAGGTCAAGGTCACTGTGGTTATTTTTTAGAAAAAATTTGGCATCGCTCTAGTGCCCACATTTCTTCACCAATTTCAATATAACTTCACACAAATGTTCCTTATGATACTATCTCGAGCGAGTTCCACTTTCATGCTCATTATCTCAAGGTCAAGGTCACTGTGGCTATTTTTAGAAAAAACATTGTCATCGCTCTAGTGCCTTTATTTCTTCGTCAATTTCAATGTAACTTCAAACAAATATTACTTATGACAATATCTCGAGCGAATTCGACTTTCAAGGTCGTGACCTTACTGTCAAGGTCACTGTTGCTATTTTTAGCAAAACTTTGTCTTTGTCATGGCTCTAGCGCCTACATTTCTTCATGAGTCAGAGTTATTGCCCTTTGAATCTTGAAAATGGCCATTCTATTGAATATGGCCTGTATATGCAAAGAAGCTTTTGACATTGCTATTTTCAGCTTAGGTGATGGCACTGGCCGGGGGTATACGTGCCCCACTGGGCACTTTTGTCTAGTATATTCTTGTTTCTTATGATATGACGCATTCATTGAAACTAACCTGGGGGTCCCCCAGGATGTGCCGGAGTCGTTCCCCACCCCTTCATTTCATTAAAGACCCGATATCTTGGAAACCATACAGATCCCCACCTCTAATCATATATATTGTTGTTCCTTATGATAAGACACATTCATTGATGTCAACCTGGAGGTCTCCCAGGTCAAGCCAGGGCCTTGCCCCACCCCCCCACTTCACAAAAGGCTGTATATCTCAGAAACTGTTCAGAGCCCCACCCCTAAACCATATATAATTATCATCTTTGTGATAAGACACATTCAAATAACACTAGCTTGGGAGTCATCCGGACTGCCTGGGCCATGCCCGACTGCTTTACTTCATTAAAAGCCATATATCTCAGAAATCATTCAGATCCCCACCCATAAACTACGTAGAATCTCGGTGATTTGAATGCCGACTTTTCGAAACTACCGGATAATTCGAAACTGTGTCTGTCGGTCTCGATCTTTTTTGCTATTATTTTATGTAAAAATATTAACGATTTTTCGAATTTCTATTATTTTAAAAATTTGTTTTTTTCGAATAAAATTGTCGGTCCCCATCAAAGAAATTCCTATTAAAATCCATCTCCAAATTCGAAGTAAAAATATGTCAAACACATTATTCATGCTTGAAGAGCATGTTTTCTTTGAGCTTCTTCACACCTGACTGATTTCACAGGTGCATTATATTATTGTGTATACAGGTAATTGACACCTATTTAATCCTGAGCTTCTTAATTGATATAACAGTAACTGGTAATGAGCATCGTGAAGAAAATTATCCTGTTTGATGTTTTTTTTAAAAATGCGACCTTCTATTCAAAGCATTAGAGCATATGGGATTTTTGGGAAACTGAAAGTAGATGATTTTCAAAGAATTTGAAAGACAGTTGAAAGTGAAAATAGAAAATAAAAATGCTGAATCTAATCTCTGAAAGGTAAGAAAACTTGTAGTAAAGTTGTCTGCTTCAAAACTTTGTATTGCTTGCACATTAGGGTAATTAACACTTTTATTTTATACATAGCAGTGAAATCAATGCATATCTGAAACAAATAATAGTGATATTTTCACAGTGTGATTCACAGTGTGAAAATTTAATTGATATTTAATATAGTGTGAAAAATAACATGACCATCTTATTTCACATTAGCAGCCTGGACTACTTTTTCACCAAAATTCATATATGTTATCTATAAAATAATTATGTAAAATACCTTGAAAAGCACTCTTTGTAATGTAAAAATGCTGTATTCAAAATGGTGATCTGTTTAGGTTTTGAAACTGACAGTTGTGATGTCATAGCCAAGTCAGAAATTGTGATGCAAGATCCGATTGATCAATTACAGTAAGAGTCCTAAAATATTATAAAATAAAAAGAAAATTTACTTTTTTCGATAAATATATTTCATCTCGTGTGTTGAAAACATCAGAATTTTCAACACACTTGATGAAATATTTTTGATATTCATCTCAAAAAAGTAAATATCCTCTATTTGTTCAATTTTGTTTACGGCGCCTAAAACTGAATAAAACCGGACTGCATTTTGTGCAGTCTCATATTTCTACGGCAGTCAAAGTCGGAAGAAAGCTGGAACTACTTTAAAATTCCTTGGACAGCTAGAAATGACAGATTTAATTTGTCATTAAGAATCTTTATACAACTATTTCTCCCATACCCCAGTACCAATTTCATTCAAACTTCATTGGAATGTTTCTTAGGTGACCCTTTACCAAAATAGGTAAAACCATTCCTCTCCAATGATCGAAATGGCCACCAGAGCTAGAAATAGAAAAATAATATCAATAATTTGCTTTAATGCTAAATTTTTCTAAACCCGTTGGCCAGTTTTCCTTAAACTTCACGGGAATGTTGCGGAGGTGGCTGCCAACCAAAATAGCAAAAATCTTTAGTCATAGATGATCAAGATGGCCAATAATAGAAAAATCTTTAAAAGACAACTCCCCCTATATCACTGGGGCCAGTCAATTTCATTCAAACTTCAAAGGAAGGTTGCTTAGGTGACTGTTTACCAAAATAGCTAAAATGGTTCAGCTCTGAGGACAAAAGTGGCTACCAGTGCTAAAAATGTCAGCTTGAAATCAGGTGAGCGAATCAGGGCCATTTTGGTCTTCTCGTTTTAATGGAAACATTTGAGGAACAACTTTATCAAGCATGTTTTTGTTTCCCTGATCTTTAGGGGTGTTCTCTTACTGGAAAAAATAGCTCCTTTGGAGAAAATTCTTTCCTGCATTAGTAGGCCTTCTTCAAATAGGGGTGATTAAGCAGGAATCAAACATACCATCAAGAAATAATTCTATCTTTCTTGTAAAAATTGACAGAACATGTCGGCTGTATCTGTTTACCTTATCCTTTGGCCTTTGTTTCAGGCTGACCTTGATCGCCATGTGAACACTCATACTGGTGACAGGCCATACCAGTGTGATCTCTGTGGAAATAGGTGAGTAATATTTTCTGAGTAATATTTTCTTGGTAATGGATCTGCAGGCAATGCTTTCAAAAGTACAAGTACTTTTTACAGGCTTTTCTCTCTTTCTTGACAGTAAGAGTCTACTCTTAGAGAGAATTTGGGATTGGGACAGATTGTTTTTGATGCTGATCCCATTTGCATCAGCTTAGCGTGTTTGAAGCACTATATCTCCTAAACCTATTGATGGATTCTGACCAAATTTGCATAGTTACATCATTAGGATGGGGGGAAAACAGTTGACCTTTACCTCATTTTCAAGGTCACAGGCCGCCCAAAAGAGTCATTTTGGGCCAAAAATGGCTTGTCTGCACTTTGTCTCATTTACGAATTGATTAAATCAAGTCAACATTAAAACATACTGCAGATTTGCAGACATGTTAAGTTTTGAAAATAAAAATGGGTGTGCGTGTGAGGAGGATTGGCGAGTGCCAAAGGCGCTAAGCCTTGCAAGATGGGGTCAGTGGGGGCAAGCTCCCAGGAAAGGCTAGAAAATGGAGCATTCTGAGAGCTTTTTGAACACTTTTTAGCTCACCAGAGCCGAAGGCTCCGGGGGAGCTTATAGGATAGGCAGTTGTCCGTCGTCGTCTCCGTATGTCTGATGTCAACACTTTTAAACATCTTCTCCTCTGAAGCCACTGGGCTGATTGAGCCCAAATTTTATCTGTAGCATCCCTGGGCTGGGTGATTGAAAGCTTGTGTTTTTTTTTATGAAAATCGGCTGTTTAGTTTGGTTGCTACGGCAATGAGAGTTTCCATAGACTTATAATGGTGAAAATTGAAAAATGGCATTTACTGCCAAGTCATTGCAGATATTTTGACAAAACTTTTATAGAAATGTTTCTTGAGTAAACTTCTCTCAGCCATTTGCTTTTATGCCAACCGGAGGGTCCCCCAGGTTGTGCCGGGGCCATGCCCCACCACCACCACTTCATAAAAGGCCATATATCTCAGAAACCATTCAGATCCCGAGACCTAAACCATATATATTCTTGTACCTATTGATAAGACGCATTCAGTGACACCAACCTGGGCGTCCTCCGGGATGCGCCGAGGCCATGCCCCACCCCCTCCACTTCATAAAAGGCTCAATTTCTTAGAAACCATTCAGATCCCCACCCCTGAACCATATATACTCTTGTTCCTTATGATAAGACCCATTCAGTGACATCAAACTGGGGGACCCCAGGATGCGCCGGGGCCATGTCCCACCCCTCCATTTCATAAAAGGCCCAATATCGCTGAAACCTTACAGATTCCCAGCCCTAAACCATATATATTCTTGCTCCTTATGATAAGACACATTCATTGACACCCACCTGGGGGTCTCTGGGGCCTTGACCCACCCCTGCACTTCACAAAAGACCTTATATCTCAGAAACTGTTCAGAGCCCCACCCCTAAACCATATATATTCATCTTCCTTATGAGGGCCTTGCCCCACCGTTTGACTTCATTAAAAGCCATATATCTCAGAAATTACTTCAGATCCCCACCCCTAAACCATATATATTCTTGTTCCTTATGATAAGACTCGTTCAGTCACGCCAACTTGGGGGTCTCTTTGTGCTGAGGCAATGTGCCCCGCCCTTCCACTTCATAAAAGGCCATATATTTCAGAAACCATTCAAATCCCCACCCCATATTCATATATGTTCTTGTTCCTTATTATTAGCACACCTACTGTAGGGGTGTCCGCAGAGGCCAGTCCTCTCCTTTCCACTTCATGAAAGGGCCTCATATCTTGGAAACCATTCAGAGTCCCACCCCTTAACCATATATACTTGGTCCTTATGATAAGACACATTTAGGGACAACAATCTTGGGCTTTCCTGGGATCAACAGGGCATGCTCCAACCCCTCCACTGTTTAAGAGGCCTTATATCTCCAGCCATGCAGATCCCCACTGCTTAACCATATATATTCTTGTTCTTTGTGATAAGACACATTTAGTGATACCAACCAGGGCTCCATTGGGTCCATGCCCCACCTCCTCTACTTCATAAAAGGCCTAATGTTTCATATACCGAGTCCACATGGGTGCTCATTTGGATATGGGAGTTCATTTGGCAGATTAAAATGATATGTTAAAATACAGGGCTGCAGTTGGGCAGAGCCCTGAGCTCTGGTGAGTATAGTGGCCCATGGGCCTCTTGTTTGTTTATTAGCTCACCTGGGCCGAAGGCTCCAGGGAAGCTTTTAGTATGGCAGGTTGTCCGCCGTCTGTCTTCTGTTCGTCAGCACCTTCCACCAATTCTATCTCTGCAGGCTGATCACATTCATTTCTTATCTGTAGCATGCCTCTGATGGGACAACGAAGACTTAAGCTTTTTATCAAAATTGAATAAAAACTTTGGTTGCTATGACAATCACAAGTTCCCATAGACTTAGAATGGGAAAATGCATGTCATCACCGTAGCACCTTCAGTTTGATCAGATCTTTCTGAAACTTATATGTGAGGTGGCTGGGGATAAAATCTCGGATGAATCCGAAAATCGGCCAAGTTTGCCCATTGATCATAGTTACCTCCCCTTGATTGCTGAAAATGCCTATTTTTGACTTTGTCAACTCCATAGCCTCTGATGAAGCTGAAACTTTACATATAGTAGGACCATGATGTGGAACAGCGGATATAATTTCAAGGTAACAATTCATCACTTATTGCCAGAGTTATGCCCATATTATTTTGAGGTTATGGTTCACCAAATATAACAGACCATGAAAATTTGTTGAAGACAGGTAGTTTGAGCCATTGAGGGTTGTTTATAGTGCCAGGTAAAAATATATGGAGCACATATTGTTCTTTGTTATTTTCCACAAACCCAAATCAGCATTATATATGCTCCATCTTGCAAATGCCACGGGCGAATAATTCCCCGCTTGTGGAGCTTTTGTTCTCTTTGTGATGCGGGTATTGCCAGCTTTACCCTTTTTGTACCAAATGGAATCTTCCTCCTTAGATATAGCATGTGTCCATTTGAAAACTTAGGGGTGTCAGGTTGTGTTTTCTTCAAAATTTATAAGGAAAATGACTGAACTGTTAGCAAACAGTGTAGGCCATGATCAGACACCGCGTTCTGATCTGGGCCTGCACTGTTTGCCAGGGTATCCGTTTTGGGGTTTCTGGTACTAAATGGGTTAAGTTTCAAATCCCACCCCCCCCCCTCCCCCCATCAGTACTCTCAATGCTTTGATTTCTTGTATGAAATGGTCATTAACCCACTTGGTACTGATGGAATCTTCCTTCATATTTTGAGCTGTCAGGGAAAAAGGGATCTTAGTTGTTAACCCATTCAATACCAGAAACCCCTAAAGGGGTACCTTGGCAAACAGTGCAGGCCCAGATCAGACGCCGCAGAACGCGGCGTCTGATCAGGGCCTTCACTGTTTGCTTAAAGTTCAGGCATTTTCCAAATCAGTACCTTGGCAAACAGTGCAGGCCCAGATCAGACGCCGCAGAATGCGGCATCTGATCAGGGCCTTCACTGTTTGCTTAAAGTTCAGGCATTTTCCAAATCAGTTTTGAAGAAAACACAACCTGAGACCCCTAAATTTTGAAGTGGTTAATTTGGGGAACCTATGCATGCTCTTTCAGGTACTGTGATGACAAGGCATGTAAACGTCACATGAAGGAGAAGCATACAGAGGCTTACTATGAAAGATATTGCCAGAACACAGGGAAGCAAGCAAGGTCAGAGGAACAGAGCTACTTCTGTGAACTGTGTGGACAGATATTTAATAATTCAAAGGTAGGTAAAGTTGTGATCACCTGAGCCAAGACACTTGAAAATGTTTCCCCAGATCAGGGCTAGAGAAATATTGAAATCCAAATCGGTCTGGCTGGCAGATGACGTCATCAATGAAACCATAGACACATCCAAAGCCATAGGGGCTTGAAGAAATATATGGGCTGCATGATGCTTCCACACACAGCTGAATCCAGCCTGAACACTAGTACTGGTAACCGCTTAGAGGATTCAAGCCTGTCTAGGAGCCGCGGTGCGAGGTGGACCGTCCATGCTAATAAAGCCTATTGGTTTCATTGGGCGACGGGGCTTGAGATGTCATTTCATCTCAATGTCGGGTAAAAGTCCCACAAAATTGGAAGCAACATCCCCAAAATGACTTTAACAGTGTTGACGGGGACGTTAAACCTCAAACAAACAAACAAATCCTCACACAAGGTTAAAGGTCGATGGCCTCTTTTTTCTGATGGGCAAAAAACTTCGGTTCCAACCTCTACAGTTGATGTAGCACAAATTGTTTTCTATAATTGCTGTGGTTAAATCATTGAATCAAAATTGTTTGCCACAAACCATTTTGGACATTAAACTGCTTCTTTTTTGTATAAATTTGAATGGAAAATATATATGCTTCAATCTTAATTCCGTTTGTTCAATAAAGCACATCGTCTACATTTTGGTATGATGGTGTGTAGTTTTATAACGCTTTTTAGGCAACAAGATGTGCAATAAAATGTAAGAAGAGACTAGTTCTATATCATTTAATACTTCAAAACCACAAAATGAACTTGTGGAGAAGAAAGGAGTTTAATTATATGACAAATAATCAAAATTCTCATTGACACTATACGGCAAAAGTCATGTTTTGCCAACCAGATAAAGGAAGTACTCTACGGGGAGATAACTGGCGCATGCACATTGAAATGTAAACTAAGTCATGTGTCAAAACATTGGATCCATGTATATAGAACATTCATAAGAATGCTATCCTGAAATTTTTTACATGTAGAATTCATGTCTTTGGCTTGCTACGGTGGTGATCAATAGTTTTGTAAATGCAATTCCATTTAGTGCAGCTGGCATACATTAACCTTTATCTTGCTGAATATTCATTAAAACCACACCCATTTCTGTCTATCAACCAATCAAATAACTTGATGTAATTTATTGCTACAAATTCATGAACTGAATGCCAAATAGTGTAGATCCTGATCAGATGGCTTCTTCAGAAGCCATCTGATCTGGATCTACACTGTTTGCAAAGATAGGGGTTGTCGTGAACAGCAAGATAAGGGTTAACCTTTGACCTTCTGAAGGACATCTTGCTCACCTGCACTCTGGGTACCCCCAAATTGTGTATGTAAGTATGTAATGGTGGATGGAAGGGGAACAAGCTAACCAAACTGTAATCTCTTGCTTCTGGGACAGACTACTGTTTTCAGCTTGCCTGAGCACGAAATGCTCGTGGTGAGCTGTTGTGATCATTCAACGTCTGCCATGTGTCACCAACAATTTGCTTTAACCCTTATCTTGCTGAATATTCATTTAAGCCAAACCCATTTCTGTCTATCAACCAATCAAATTACTTGATGTAATTTATTGCTACAAATTCATAAACTGAATGCCAAACAGTGTAGATCCTGATCAGATGGCTTCTTCAGAAGCTATCTGATCTGGATCTACACTATTTGCAAAGATAGGGGTTGTCATGAACAGCAAGATAAGGGTTAAAAGGGGACCTCATCCTAAGCCCTTTGGCCAATTTGATTCAACTTCACAGGCCTGGCTGGCTGCCTGCCAAAATAGCTAAATTTGTTCCTCTCCGATCAACAAGATGGCCACCAGAGCTAAAAATAGATAATTCTTTAAATGGCAACTCTTCCTGTACCCTTGGGGCCAATTTCATTCAAACTTTATAGGAATGTTGTCCAAGTGACCCTCTACCAAAATAGCTAAAATATTTCTGCTCCAATGAGCAAAATGGCCACCATAGCTAAAAATAGAAAAACATAAATTTGCTTCAAATGCCTACTAAACCCTTGGGCCAATTTGATTCACATTTCACAGGAATGTTGCCTAGGTGACTCCCTACCAAAATAGTTAAAATTGTTCTGCTCCAGTGAACCATATGGCCACTCTTGGGCCAATTTCAGTTAAACTTCATAGGAATGTTGCTTAGTTGACCAAAACTCTCTGCCAAAATAGCTAAAATGGTTCTGCTCTGATGAACAAGATGGCAGCCAGAGCTAAATGTAGAAAATCTTTAAACAACAGCTCCTCCTAAACCCTTAGGTCAGTTTCACTCAAACTTCATAGGATTTTTGCTTAGATGGCCCTCTACCAAAATGGCTAAAATGGTTCTACTCTTATGAGCAAAATGGCTACCAGAGCTAAAAATAGATAAAAAAAATCAACAATATTCTTAAAATGCCAAATCCTTCTTAACCCTTTGGCCAATTTCAATCAAACTTCATAGGAATGTTGCTTAGGTTACCTTCTTCCAAAATAGTAAAAATTGTTCTGCTCTGGTGAACAAGATGGCCACCAGAGCTAAAAAAAATAGAAAAATTTTTTAACCAATAGTTCAGACCTATACCCATGGGCCAATTTCAGTCAAACTTCATAGGAATGTTGCTTAGGTAACCCTTTACCAAAAAAGCTAAAATGGTTCCACTCCGGTGAGAAGAATGGCCGCCAGAGCTAAAAAAAAGAAAATGACATCTCCTAAACCATTGGGCCAATTTCATCGGAACTTCATAGGAATGTTTCTTAGGTGACCCTATACCAAAATATCCGAAACAGTTAAGCTCTGATGACTAAAATGGCCACCAAAGCTAAAGAGAGAAAATCTCAACAATTTGCTTTACATGCCAACTCCTCCTGAACCCTTGGGCCAGTTTCAATCAATTTACATAGGAATGATGCTTAGGTTCAATCAAACTTCCTTTTGGCTTTCCGCTATTGACGTTTCCATTAGAGTCTGTTGTTTCATGTTTGTGTTTCTTTCCCTTTGTTGTCTCTGATGGGAGCTGTGGGTTAATTGTATCAATTCCTGATCATTGCCTCCACTTCTATTTTTCATAGGAATGTTGCTTAGGTTTTGTTTGTTTGTATTGGAGTTTAACAGCCCAGTCAACACTATTTAGGTCATTTTTGAGCTGGTCAGTTTACCTATCAACACTTTCCTGGGCAGACAAGTAAGCGGTTAACCAGTACAGTGCACATTCTTTTGCCAGAAACTGACAACTGCCCTTCTTGAATCAGCGGAAGGGAGAGAATGACCGTAGAAAAGATTTCATGATCAATCTCCACTCTGTTGCTTAGGTAACCATCTACCAAAATCGCTAAAATCCTTTGACTAAACTGAACAAAATGGCCACCAGAGCTAAAAATAGAAAATAGGTCAACAATTGATTAAAATAAATTCCTCCTAAACCCTTTAGCCAGTTTGATTTAAATTGCACAGGAATGTTGCTCAGGTCACCCTCTACTGAATTAGCTCAAATTGTACTGCTCTGATTAACAAGATGGCCACAAGAACTTTCAGAAGCTATGTGACATCTTTGAAATCAGGTGAGCGATTCAGCGCCATCTTGGCCGTCTTGTCTGATATCTTACCCGGAATATTGTCCTTCAAGTCAGACATATTCCAGCGAATCTGAGTGTTTATGCCATAAAAAATTATATTGATCTCATACAGATCGAATTCTACTGAATGGTCTTTCAATGGAGAGATTGTTTCAACCGTTTTTCAGTCTTTGAGGCTGTCCTCTGTTGGACCATTTTTGCCACCAGATTGAATCACATTCATCATTTCCGGACCACAGGGCTTGTTCAGTGGATGCTATCTCTCTAGAATGGAAGAGTCTATTATCATGTGTCTTCTCTTCATTCAATTTTAACCCTTATCTTGCTGTTCACGACAATCCCTATTTTTGCAAACGGTGTAGATCCTGATCAGATGGCTTCTTCAGAAGCCATCTGATCAGGATCTACACTGTTTGGCATTCAGTTTATGAATTTGTAGCAATAAATTACATCAAGAAATTTGATTGGTTGATATAATGAAATGGGTGGGGCTTAGATGAATATTCAGCAAGATAAGAGTTAAACTGGTTTGTCTGGTTCTCAACAAGATCAAAGAATCCAACAGCCAGTTTCTTTCCTCATAGTTCCATTTTTGCCTCAGGGGCCTTGGTTTTCAATATTCTGACTTTCATGCTGGGTTTTCCGAGAGAACTTCCAGATATTCTGGAGCTTGTATCTCAATACCAGGGCTCAGTGCTTCATTCCTATCCATCAATGTTGCATCTTCATGCCTGGATGTTGTCAAATCCCAGGTAGACAACTTTCTGAGATTGTTACCCATCACACAGAGAATCTTCACTCAAAAGTCTATTCCGCGAGATAGAAAATTTTCTCGGATTGGTGTCAGCAAAGGGGAACAAATCCTGTCAATCCTGATCTAAACAGTTTAGTAGAATTTTTTCTGCTACCTTTTTAGCTCACCGGAACTAAAGTTCAGGGAAGCTATTCTACTATCCCTGGCGCATCTGCATCCACAGACTTAAGTTTTTGCATTTAAGTTTTTAACTTGCTCATTACTTTTTTTTATGTGTACATGGATTGAGATCATGTTTAGTATTGTGATAGATACTGGGCTAAATTTTTCTTTCTGCAGTATCAGCACCCATGACCGTGACTTTTGGATCAAAGTCACAGACTTCGAATTTAAAAGTTTTTGTGTTAAAGTTTTTAGGAGCTCATTACTTCTTTACCTTTGGATGGATTTAGTCTATACTTGGTATGGTAATAGATAATGGTGTCAAAGTTTTACATCTAGTATAGTTTATATTTTCTTGTCCTTTGGGATCATTGATTCCATTGTGGAATTTTGAAAATATTTGAGAGTCACTGATGAGGCCTAATTGGCCAAAACAAGCTAGTCTGGCCCAAAAACCTGTCCACTCCATATTGTCAAGTTCTGTGATGTATTCCTTGCTTCCATAGGATAAACCTTTTTATAGAACATATTTAGCGCCACTACAGCTGGTGTCTGGGAATGTGTGGAGGTGGTTAAAAGTCTCCCTGCCCTACATCATAGTGTAGTTTATATTTTCTTGTCCTTTGGGATCATTGATTCCATTGTGGAATTTTGAAAACATTTGAGGGTCACTGATGAGGGTCAATTGGCCAAAACTAACTAGTCTGGCCCAGAAAACCTGTCCACTCCATATTTTCCAGTTCTGTGGTGTATTCCTTGCTTCCAAAGGATAAACCTTTTAATAGAACATATTTAACGCCACTACAGCTGGTGTCTGGAAATGTGTGGCGGCCGTAAAAAGTGTCCCTGCCCTACATCATAGTGTAGTTTATATTTTCTTGGCCTTTGGGAGCATTGATTCCATTGTGGAATTTTGAAAATATTTGAGTGTCACTGATGAGGCCTAATTTGCCTAAAGTAGCTAGTCTGGCCCAGAAAACCTGTCCACTCCATATTTTCTAGTTCAGTGGTGTATTCCTTGCTGCCAAAGGATAAACCTTTTTATAGAACATATTTAACGCCACTACAGCTGGTGTCTGGGAATGTGTGGTGGCCGTAAAAAGTGTCCCTGCGCTACATCATAGTGTAGTTTATATTTTCTTGGCCTTTGAGATCATTGATTCCTTTGTGGAATTTTGAAAATATTTGAGAGCCACTGATGAGGCCTAATTGGCCAAAACTAGCTAGTCTGGCCCGGAAAACCAATCCACTCCATATTTTCCAGTTCTGTGGTGTATTCCTTGCTTCTAAAAGATAAACCTTTTTGTCGCGCCTGCTTTTAGCATGGCGTGATATAGGCGCCCGGTTTTCCGTCTGTTCGTCCATTCGTCGAGGCGTCAACATTTGCGACCACCCTAGCGTTCACCCTAAGGTTCAAGTTTATTTCTCAAGAACTATAAGAGCTTCATTAATGATACTTGGTACAAGCTTGTATCTGGGGATGGCAACGTAAATGCAAGCATCCCTATTTGACCTTGACCTACATTTTATGGTTCACTGACTTTGTAAAACATTGCGACCACCCTAGCGTTCACCCTGATAGTCAAGTTTATTTCTCAAGAACTATAAGAGCTTCATTAATGATATTTGGTACAAACTTGAATCTTGGGATGGCAACTTAAATGCAAGCATCCATATTTGACCTTGACCTAAATCTCATGGTTCACTGACTGTAAATTGTTGCGACCACCCTAGCGTTCACCCTGATGGTCAAGTTTATTTCTCAAGAACTATGAGCTTCATTAATAATACTTGGTACAAACTTGTATCTGGAGATGGAAACTTAAATGCAAGCATCCATATTTGACCTTTACCTACATTTTATGGACCACTGACTTTGTAAAATATTGCAACAACCCTAGCATTCACCCTTCATTTCTCAAGTATTATTACAGCTTAATTAATGATACTTAGTACAAGCTTGCATTTAAGAATGGCAACTTTTATGCAAGCATCTATGTTTGACCTTGGCATAGATGTCATGGTTCGCTGACTTTGCACCCCCACAGGCACGACATAGCTTTCGGCAGAATTCTTGTTATAGAACATATTTTGGCAGCAGCATCAGCTATCATGATCATAACCTTCAGGTTAAGGTCACAAACTTAGAACTTTTATGTTTGTTTTTGCACTAAAGACTTTGGATAATTACTCAGTTACCTTTAGATGAATTTTGTATGGTGAGTAATATTGCTTTAAGTTTTTATCAGCAAAATCATTAGCACTTATAACCATAAACTTGGGGTCAAGGTCACAGAATTTTAATGTTAAAGAATTTGTGTTAAGGTTTTAGGAGCTCATGTCTTCTTTACTGTATGATAGATTCAGTTCATTATTGCTGAGGTTATCGGTACTTGTCTCAAAATTTTATCAGCAGCATCCGATCCTAAGACTGTGACCTTGGGGTCAAAGTCAGGGTCACAGACATTTTAGCTCACCTGAACTAAGGGTTCTACTATCCTTGCATTTGCTGTTTGTCGCCTGTGTTGACTCATTGAAAGCATGTGAAATGGTATCAATAGTGCTATGAAAATCTGTCTGTTTACATGGATATGGGTTAAATGGAACAAAAAGGGATACTTATGTTACAGACTTGAAACATTCATGATCCCCAATATTGATATATCACTGGATTCTTTTCTGTGACTTTGTTTCTGTTATGGGACTGAAAATTTGCCTTTGCGCAACTAAATCAAAGCGTGACTACCGGTAAGCTATCCTGTCCAGCGACAGATCTTATTGATACCCTTAAGCTATCAATTGCTTCTATTAAGGGTTACCATTCCAGAATTTATAACACACTTTAAGTTTTCAGAAGTTGCGGAATGTAGCGCCCCCGCCCATAGGGGCTTGAAGAAATATATGGGCTGCATGATGCTTCCACGCAGAGCTGAATCCGGCCCGCACACTAATACTGGTAAACCGCTTAGAGGATCTAAGCCTGTCCAGGAACCGCGGTGCGAGGCGGACCGTCCATGCTAATAAACCCTATTGGTTTCATTGGGCGACAGGGCTTGAGATGTCATTTCATCTCAATGTCGGGTAAAAGTCCCACAGAATTGGAAGAAACGTCTCCATAATGACCTTTACAGTGTTGACGGGGACGTTAAACAACAAATCAAACAAATCAAACAAAACTGATGACCCAATTATTTCGGACCTTATTAAGGGTTTTGCCCATTGGAGGTCAGTAACAAATTTATTACAGGAATCTTACCTATGTGCCTTGGGCACTGACAAAAGCTCTTTATGAGCCTTTGAAGTCAGCCAATCTCAAACCTGTCATTCTTAAAGCAGTTTTTCTTCTTATTTTTGCTTCTGCTAGAAGAAGTGAGATTCATGCTCTATCAGTTGAGGAAGGTCATTTTCGGTATTATCATAGCTCAGATTTCATAAACATAACCTTTCTCACTCAAACTGGGTTTTTGGTCCCCAAAAAAAACTTCCTGAGTCTTTACCTGCACCTATTATCATTCCAGGTTTGACTCAGGCTTGTGGTTCTGATTCAGATGAATTATGGCTGCACTTCCATTATTGGCAGTCGTTACTCTGTATCTTAAGTCTCTTATAATTCTTTTCACCGGCTTGAATCCGGTTGGAAGCTTCTCTTGATTCCGGGTCTTATCCTTATACTTCTCCATTCAAAGATTATTGGATTTCGATCTGCATATACACAAATATTATGTTATTCCTGACTTATCACTTTTCATCCGGATTTCTGGCATGGGTGAGTTTATAAGAATCCAATATGGAGTTCTGTTGTGGATGAGCGTTTCTAACCCAAGGGATGACCGTGCTGAGCGGAACCGAGGCTATGCCGAGGTTCCGCTCAGCATGGTCATCCCGAGGGTTGGAAACGCCCATCTACAACAGAACCCCATATTGGATTCTTTTTCTTGCACAACACCTCCGGTTAATTTTGACAGCTCGCACATGTAAAGTGTTCACAAAATAAAAGTAGTGCGGAAGTAGTTCCGGCAGTTGAATAGAATTGAAGCGCATTTATGTTAGTTGCCTGGGTCGGAACACAAGGGTCAGAACATAAATTTCTATCCCAGGGTAAAATCACGGATTTCCTTGTCTGATGTGCAAGAATATTTTATCAGTTACCTTCCCACCTATGCTTATTATTCAGGGATATAATATCTTAAAGTATTGTCTTCTGACATAGAAATGAAATTTTTAAAATAAAACTAATTTCAACTAGATATTGCAGTCGATGGTACACCATTGCAAATACCCACTTTTTCTATGAATAACACTAAAGATATGGCAAAGTCATACTTTTTGACCTTTGACCTTGTGGTCATGTTGAAGCCAAGGTCACACCAAAAGTAGCCCGGTGCCATCCAAATCCCATGTACTATCCACAGGCAAATATTGAAAATTGTACCTTAACCAGTTTCAGAGGTGATCCATTCCAAACAAACGTGAAGGACGTATGTACATACACACAGACAGACAGACAGTCACTCTTTTTTCCTTCGAAAAAGTGGGTATAATTAAAGCATACTCACCTCAAGATATCGGATTTCCCAAACAGGAACACGATGTTTCCCTCCCAACCCTGCTATCACTGATAGTTGTTTTAAAAGCTCCCTACCATGCATGCTTTATGCATGCACGGGTGTTGTCACCTGTCGTCATTTCATTAGCTTGCTTGGTGTGGTCTCTGAGTGGGAACTGGTGTGCTGTTTCCCGGGGAACCAATGCATCGGTTCCCATCAATCGCACATAGCAATGCAACGCTTGGAAGAAGGATAATCCAGGTCAAGCTATAGTATGTTTTCTAGTGTTTTTATGTCCCCGGTAGCGATAGCGGGGACATATTGTTTTTGCCCTGTCTGTTTGTTGGTTTGTTGGTTTGTAGGTTTGTTGGTTTGTTGGTTTGTACGTGGACATCTTTAACGTTGGCCATAACTTTTGAACCGTTGGAGATAGAGCTTTCATATTTGGCCTGAAGGTTCCTTGTGACAAGACCTTCACATTCATGCAAAAAAATTTGACTGTGACCTTGACCTTGACCATTGACCTACTTAAAAGAAAAAAATAACATTGGTCATAACTTTTGAACCACTTGAGATACAGCCTTTATATTTAGCATGTATGTTCCTTGTGACAAAAGCTTTTCAATCATGCAAAAAAATTTGACCTGTGACCTTGACCTTGACCTTTGACCTACTTAAAATAAAAAAATAACATTTTGGTCATAACTTTTGATCGGTTTGAGATAGAGCCTTCATATTTTGCATGTAGGTTCCTTGTGACAAGACCTTCACATTCATGCAAAAAAATTTGACCCGTGACCTTGACCTTGACCTTTGACCTACCTAAAAGAAAAAAATAACATTGGTCATAACTTTTGAACCACTTGAGATACAGCTTTCATATTTAGCATGTATGTTCCTTGTGACAAAAGCTTTACACTCATGCAAAAAAAATTTGACCTGTGACCTTGACCTTGACCTTTGACATACTTAAAATAAAAAAATAACATTTTGGTCATAACTTTTGAACGGTTTGAGATAGAGCCTTCATATTTTGCATGTAGGTTCCTTGTGACAAGAGCTTTACATTCACACAAAAAATTTTGACCTGTGACCTTGACCTTTGACCTACATAAAAGAGAAAGTTAACATTGGTCATAACTTTTGAACTGTTTGAGATACAGCCTTCATATTTAGCATGTATGTTCCTTGTGACAAAAGCTTTGCATTCATGCAAAGAATTTTGACCTGTGACCTTGACCTTTGACCTACTTAAAATAGAAAATACCATTTTTGTCATAACTTTTGAACGGTTTGAGATAGAGCCTTCATATTTTGCATGTAGGTTCCTTGTGACAAGAGCTTTACATTCACACAAAAAATTTTGACCTGTGACCTTGACCTTTGACCTTCATAAAGAAAAAGTTAACATTGGACATAACTTTTGAACCGTTTGAGATACAGCCTTCATATTTAGCATGTAGGTTCCTTGTGACAGACTCTTTACAGTCATGCAAAAATTTTGACCTGTGACCTTGACCTACTTAAAAAAATAAACATTTTTTGTCATAACTTTCGAACCGTTTGGGATAGAGCTTTCATATTTGGCATGTAGGTTCCCTGTGATTAGAGCTTATCATTCATGCAAAATGTTTGGACCATGACCTTGACCTTTGACCTGCTTAAAAGAAAAAATAAAATTGTTCATAACTTTTGAACCGTGTAAGATAGAGCCTTAATATTTGGCATGTAGGTTCCTTGTGACAAGAGCTTTACATTCATGCAATTTTTTTTTTACCCGTGACCTTGACCTACTTTAAAGAAAAAAAAATATTATTGTTCATAACTTTTGAACCGTTTAAGATAGAGCTTTCATATTTGACATGTAAGTTTCTTGTGTCAAGGGCTTCCCACACAAACAAAAATCTTGAACTGTGAGCAATTTTGAATAAAAAATGACCATGCCCGGGGACATGTTCGTGTTTCACAAACACATCTTGTTTTTTACGTGGTTCTTTTACTAATAAAGGTCGATTTTCGTGAAAATGCCACTCGATAGGCATATAATATCTTGAGGTGTGTATGCTTTATTTGAAATTTATTTTACTTTAAAAAAAATCATATTTGATTGAATTTGCTTTTGGTTTTTGTTACAGCAATGGAACCATCACATAGTTAGTTGTCATGGACATCAAAAGAAGTTACTGGCCTGTAGTTTATGCCCAGACAGAACTTTCAGTACAAAAACTGTCCTGGATAAACATATGCAGAAGCATAAGCACAACGAATTACTAGAGGATAAAGCAAAAGAAAAAGTTAAACAACCTGATCCCAAACTTCAACTACATGAGAAGGTTAAAGTTGCTATCAAAGATCCAGTATCTCTCAGACAAATTTGCAATGAATTAAGAATTGTAAATAAGAATGACAGAGATGGACTTCCATACATGTGTGGAATTTGCTCAAGAAAATTTAAGATAGTCAGATCCCTGAACCTTCACATTCGTGCATCCCATGCAGATGATGAGAGTAAGAGATTCCGCTGCACAGTTTGTGGGAAAGGCTTTATACGTGTGGGTGGTCTGAGAAACCACATGCGAATTCATACTAAATCTCGACCCTACAGATGTAGATTGTGTTCAAAAACCTTTACGCAAATAGGGCATGTGAAAGACCACCTTATGTCACACAGCACTAAATGTACTACAAGTTGTAGGATTTGTAATAAAGTGTTTAAGCTGAATGGTTCTCTAAAAGTTCATATTAATACTCACTGTAAACAGAAGCCTTTTAAATGTCCAGTCTGTCCACAAGCGTTTCAGGATATATACCAGTTGGGTGATCACTTTTCAAACATTGATCATAATAGCAGTAATCATGGCACAACTAAGACTTACACATGCCATATGTGTATGGATTTTCAGACTGACAAAAAGACCTGCATGAGTAAACATCTTGAGAATCACACGATTGATAAGCCTTTCAAATGCGAAAAATGTGCTGAAACATATTGCAAGTTTCTGGACTTGTATTCCCATAAAGTGAAGTTCAATCACTTTGTCAAATCTGACTTTGAGGATGTGAAAAAAATCAATAATCCCTACTTAAATAACCCTGGTAAAGTGGAAATATTTGACAATTACAGTGTGGAGGAGCTGCTAAAATTATTTGTGTATGAACCTGATGGCACTGAACTTTCAACACCAGAACTTGAAGACATGATCAACCCAGATGGAATTGAGTTTGATCAGGACTATTTGTACAAAAGACAGAACAAAAATCAGGCGAAGAAAGTTCCAGAAGTTACAAAAAAAATTGCACCAGGTATGGATCTAAGAGACTTGGAATACAAAGAGGAAGGCAGTACTGTTCTGCCACAGACAGCAACTGATATTGAGTATGATGATCTTCTGTCAGTTGCTGAACAACTCACACATATGGCAGACAGTGACCAGGCAGTATACAGAGAGATAGTTATTCCATCTAGTGAAGAAGAAATTGCAAGTAGTCTTGATAGCACTTCAAGCCAAATACTTATTGCAGCTGAAGAGAATAGTAATGCTGAATCTCCCAAGGCAAATCAACTACCATCAGAGAGTATTTACAACATCGGCCTACCTTGGAATAAACAAAACGCTCTTAAAAGCCATACTCAAAAGAATAGTATACACCAGCAGCCATACAAAGCATTCCATACTGACAATGACAGTGATTTTAATCAGAAAGCTCTATATAGTGATGGATATGAAGAAACGTCTTCTGCCATAAATACTCTGATACAACAGAATAGTATGTCTGTTATACAGAATTCAAACTGTAATTTTACAGATGAAAATAAAAACTCACCAGTAGATAAGGATAATAATGAGTTAGTTATTTCAACAACTAAATCACTTGAGCAGCAGGTTAACCCAAACATTCAGACAAGTGTGTCAACTACAAAACCAGTTGTGCAGCAGACTTACAATTTGATAGATCAGTCAGGGAATGAAATCATAGTATGTATACTAAATGAAACAACAGAAGATACTGAGTCCATTATTCTAGAAAGTGAGGCAAACATTCAAGAAAATGTCCCTGTTCCTGGCATAAGTGAAGTTGTGTTAAAGTCAACTTTTCATGGTCATGAGACAACTGATTTTTATAGAAGTGAGTCTTGCAGTGGTTTAGGAAAAGAACAGCCAGATATAGCTATAAACAATACACAGCTTGATATGAGTCAACCAAAGAAACGACAGGTTTCAAACACTGATATGGACAGTGTAAAAGATATAAGTAATGTGAGTGAGAGAAAATCTTCAGATAATTATGTCAAAGAACTTTTTGAAAAGGAGTGTTTTTATATGCTTGATGAAACTGAACAGGTAAAAGGACATTTAGAGACTGCTGCTGCTGATGATGGTAATGCTTTAAATAGAAGAACAAATTTCTTCCACAAGAAGAATGAAAACACTGGCAATTTTCCATGTGAAGTCTGTGGGAAACTTTTCCAAACATTGAAATTGAAAAACTGCCATCAAAAAGTTCATTTGCCAGATCATATGCGTAAATTTCGCTGTAGTGTTTGTGGAAAGGGCTTTAATCGCAATTTGGAATTGAAGATTCATTCAAGGTTGCACTTGGGTATCAAAATGTATGAGTGTGAGAAATGTGGCAAGAAGTTTACACAGCTTGGACACCTTAATACTCATAAACTGATACATGGTGGGGAAAAACCATTCAAATGTAGCCAATGTAGTTGGAGTGGAACCACTAGAAGTAATCTCAGAAGACATATACTGCACAGTCATGAAGGAGAGAGGAAATGGAAATGTGACAAATGTGAGAAAGCCTATGTACGTAAAAATCAACTCAAGAGGCATAGCGTTCTTCATTTAAGCAACAGTGCAAAATCGGAAATCATAGCTAAAACATCTCTTAATCCTGTTGTTGAAGATACTAATTCAGAGGATACAACAGCTGTACCAACGTTTGTGTGTGATATCTGTGGGAAAGGTTATAAGCTGCGAACTTCCCTTAACAAGCACAAAAGGAGTCATGATACAGGAAATGGCTTCAGATGTAACGAATGTGGTCAAAGATTTCCTACTGAACAGGTTTTGAAAATGCATAAAAAATCCCACAACACTTCCATGCCTTGTGACAGGTGTGGCAAGCTGCTGCAAACTAGAAGAGGATTACAACACCATATTGCTGCTGTACATGACCAGAGTCTGAAGCAGAATTACACTTGTAATAAGTGTCAGAGAGGGTTCCATAAAAGGACACATTTTCTTTGTCATGTCGCAGTTTGTCATTCTTAAGTGGAAACGATAAAGGTCATACATCTTCCGCCATTCTTTTACAAAGCAGACGACTTCCAGAACTTCCTGTCTGCTCTCAAATGGAATGAAACTGGTTGACTCTTAACCCTTGTCCTGCTGAGCCCGGATATGCCTTACCTTTCAAACAATGTAGATCCAGATCAGCCATCTGATCAGGATCTACATTGTTTGCCATTTAGATTGTGAATTTGTCGCAATAATTTGAATCAAGTAATCTGATTGGTTGATAATCAGTAATGGGTGTGGCAGATTAAAATATTCAGCAGGACAAGGGTTAAAGGAAAGAATTAGCTTTAAGAGTAGACCCCTGTTGACAGAGAATGAAAAAGTCAGTTTGGAAGTGTTCCTTGACCAGAAGTATGTCTTCATTAGCTGCTGAAAACTAGAGAAGGATTTGAATATCAAGTTTTTGCTGTACATGATCAGAATCTGAAAGTCAGTTACATGTTATAAGTGTCAGAGAGAAGGCCCCTGCCCATCTGGGCCTGAAGAAATTGACTGGGTTGAGAGGTGTTTCAGCACAGAGCTGAAACCAGCTGGACATGAGTATTGGTAAACTGTTTAGTAGGTCGAAGCCTACCCAGGCTGAGTGGTGTGAGTCAAACTGTCCCTGCATATAAACCCTAGTGGTTTGCTTGAGATGCTATTTATCTCAATGACTGGGAAACGTTCCACAAAATTGGAAGCAATGTCTCCGTAATGACCTAAATAGTGTTGACAGGGATGAAAACCTTAACACAAATTAACAAAAAAGTGTCAGAAAGGCTTGAATAAAAAGACATGATCTTTGTCATGTTGCAGTTCGTCATTCTTAAGGGGAACCTATTAGCAAATTTTTCTGCCATTTTTTGACAAAGGAAATAACATTCAGGACTTCTACTATGAAATGAAACTCTTGAAAACAGGTTTCTCATGATGGGCTCAAATGTTTATTAAGATACATGTAGTTCTATTAAGTTTGTTGAATTCATAGTTCCTGATTAGGCGCTTTTTTCATCCAAGAATTACTGATATTTTTCTTATTTCTGCACAAACGCATGTTCTTGGTACTCATTAGAAGCTCCTTGACGAATTGCTTCCAATGAGTGAGTAAATGTTTGAGTTTTACATCCCACCAACAGCTAAGGTCATATGGAGAGGTGATCTTGGTTTAGAGACTCATCCGAAAGTCTGAAGAAGCCCGGGATCGGTCCTGCTATCCCTGGTTTACAAGGCGAGTAGCGTAACCACTACACCATGGAGGCTTCTATGAATACCCATAACATACGTTTGCATTCAGATATAAAAAAAAATATATGTGGATACCCCCTCTTATCTCAGGCTATGCTTCATTATGTCCCCCACCGGAGGGGAGAGGGACATATTGCTCTTGGTGCCGATTGTTCTTGGTGCGGGTCCCCTTTTGCGTCGGCATAGCCTGTTTGAAGCACTATATCTCCTGAACCTAAGGATGGATTCTAACTAAACTTAAAACATCACATCATTAGGATGGGGGAAAACAGTTTTTAGGTTATGATGACCTTGACCTCATTTTCAAGATCACAGGCCCCCCAAAATCCGTCATTTTAGGGCCAAAAATGGCTTGTCTGCACTCTAGCTAATTAAGGAATTGATTAATTGTAGTCAAACTTGGTTCAATATATTATTACAACATTCTGCAGATTTGATTAAATTTTGGTGATCTTGACCTTTTTTCAAGGTCACAGGCCGCCAACAACAAATTGATTAATTTTAGTCAAACTTGGTACAATATATCATTGCAACATACTGCAGATTTGATAAGATTTTGGCAATCTTGATTTTTTTCAAGATCACTGGCCCCCAAAATCAGTCAGTTTCAGGCCAAAAATGGCTTGTCTGCACTCTATCTCATCAACAAATTTATTAATTTTAGTCAAATTTGATGCAATATATCATTACAACATACAGCAGATTTTATTAGATTTTGCTGACCTTGACATTTTTTTTCAAGGTCGCAGGTCCCAAAAATTGTCAATTTTGACCCCAAAATGGCTTGGCTGCACTCTATCCGATTAAGGAATTGATATAGTTTTAGTCAAACTTGGTATGATATATCATTACAACATACCTTGTCCTTTTAGTTTAGGCTACAGGCCCTCAAAACAGTCAATTTGCGCCAAAAATGGCTAATCTGCACTCTAGCTCATTAACAAATTGAGGAATTATTATTTAAACTTGGTACAATACAGTCGAACTTCTGGCTCGAACACCTTTGGGACCTTGAAACCTGTTCGAGACAGGAATAGTTCGAGCCAGTGAGGTTACTGTCAGGCGGCATAACGAGATACTTTTAGACAGCTTTTCAGTGTTCTATAATGAAAATGTATGCTGTGTGTACTCATTAGAATCGCCTCATCGAGGCGATTCTAATGAGTACACACAGCATACATTTGCAAGATAAAAAGCTAAAATCTCTCTAATTACCCCCCCACTATTTCTTATGTAGAGGATTTCGCTAGGGGCTCAAGAATGGGTTCGACACATCCATGGTAAACAATCCCCAGGTGTTCGAGCCATCTAAGTTCTACTGTATATCATAACAATATACTGCAAATTTAGTTAGAATTTAGTGACCTTGACCCTTTTGTAATCACATTTTGTCTGTCGTGCATGCGTGTGTCTGTGCATGCGTGCATCCGTCCGTAAACAATTTCAAATAAGTATATCTCTAATACCCCATGGCCAATCTTGATCAAATTTCATTTGAAGCATCATCAGGTAGGGGGAAAGGCTGCATAAGGTTTTTGGGCTGATCAGATTGGAATTCTGGTTGCCATGGCAACATACAGCTCCCATAGACTTATAATGGGAAAAATTAAAAAAAATCTTCTCTGAAACCACAGGGCCCAGAGCTTACATAATTAGTTTGTAACAATGTCATGCCCCTGGGGTGGAAACATGCCATGCCTCGGGGCCCCTTAGCTCCCATAGACTCAAAATGGAAAAAACCTTCAAAAATCTTCTTCTCTGAAACCACAGGGCTCAGAGCTTTGATATTTAGCATGTAGCAACGGCAAGTGGTCACCTACATAAATCCTGCCAATCATGCCCCTGGGGTCCAAATGGGCCACGCCCCAGAGCCCCTTGGCTCCCACAGACTCGGAATGGAAAAAAGCTTCAAAAATCTTCTTCTCTGAAACCACAGGGCCCAGAGCTTAGATATTTAGCATGTAGCAACAGCAAGTGGTCACCTACATAAATCCTGCCAATCATGCCCCTGGGATCCAAATGGGCCATGCCCCGGGGCCCCTTAGCTCCCATAGACTCATAATGGAAAAAAGCTTCAAAAATCTTCTTCTCTGAAACCACATGGCCCAGAACTTAGATATTTAGCATGTAGAAATGACAAGTGGTCACCTGCATAAATCCTGCTAATCATGCCCCTGGGGTCCAAATGGGCCATGCCCCGGGGCCCCTTAGCTCCCATAGACTCATAATGGAAAAAAGCTTCAAAAATCCTCTTCTCTGAAACTGTGAAGCACAGAGCTTAGACTTTTAATATATAGCAACATAAAATAGTCACCTACATTAATCCTGCTAACCCTGCCCCTGGGATCCAAATTGGCCACACCCCGGGGCCCCTTAGCTCCTTTAGACTTATAATGGAAAAAAGCTTCAAAAATCTTCTTCTCAGAAGCCATAAGGCCCAGAGCTCAGATATTTAGTGTAGCAATGTCAAGTGGTCTCCTACACTAATGATTTTCTGGTACACAGGTGAGCGATATAGGGCCATTGGGCCCTCTTGTTTTCAGAGTCACAGGCCCCCAAAAACAGTAAATTTTGGACCAAAAATGGCATGTCTGCACTCTCAGGTCAAAGGCTCCCGAAACCTGTTCTTTTGGGGCCAAAAAATGGCTTATCTGGAAGCCATCTGATCTGGATCTACATGGTTTGAGAGGTAAGGCATACCCAGGCTCAGCAGGACAAGGATTAATAGTCTCCTCACAAAAATAATTGTGGTGTATTCCTTATAATTGCCTTTGTGAAGTTGTTCTAACAAGCATAAAGACACTGTTTGAAGTGTTTATAAGAAAAAGCAACCATCAGTTCTTAGATAACATAGAGCCAGGAGAGAGAGAGAGAGATTTATGTCTTAGATGTGTTGTCCATTTTAGAGTGTGATTCTTGGTTGAAATATTAGGACCTCACTGGATCAGCTAGCATCACATTAACAAGTCCGTGAAATGAACACCCACCTAAACCCGACTTTATATAGAGAAAACTGGGGTTTAGTTGGGTATACATTATCCGCCTAATTTTTGCACAAAAACATAGATTGTGGGTACTCGTTAGAACCGCCTCATTGAGGCGGTTCTAAAGAGCACCCACAATCTATGGTGAAAGCAGAAATAAGAAAGATGTTATCTTTTTTTGCTTAAAAATTATCACTTCTGACACCATGTTGGACGCCATTATTTCACACGGACATGTTTTCCTAATGGAAATGAACTCTTGTTACATCTGAGACTTCATTGGCTTCAACATGGATGGCTTGTTTCACCCATAAAATGCCAAACATGACAGTTGTTGTCTGCTTTGTCACCTGTAGGTTACTTAGAAAGTCGTTTTTGCAAACAGTGTGGACCAGAGCAGACTGCTCCTCTATGAGCAGTCTGATCTTGGTCCACACTGTTTGCCTACATGCAGAAATATTTTTTAGCTCACCAGAGCCGAAGGCTCCCGCAGGAGCTTATAGTATAGGCATTGGTCCGTCCTCGTCGTCTGCGTCTTCAACATTTTCAAACAACATCTCCTATGAAACTACTTGACCAATTTAAACCAAATTACATGTGGAGCCTCTATGGGAAGGGGGAACGAAAGTTTGTTCGGTTTGTTCACATGACCAATATGGCCGCCATGCCCATAAATGGTAAAAACCTTTAAAAATCTTCTTCTCAAGAACCGAATAGCCGATGATCTTGAAACTTGGTATGCAGCATCGGGGACTCGGGCCCTACCAAGTTTGTTCAAATGATGACCTTTGGTTGACCTTGACCTGTTTTACGTCAAGGTCAAATTGGTCACTTAGACATTTGTATGGAAAAATGGCAAAACAGTGGATTTTTCTGATTGTATGTTAGCTAGTGGCATCAAAAATGGTATTTGCAATTAGCTGAATGGAAGTTTATCAGTTCCAAAGGTCAAGGTCATTTACCGACCGTTGTCCAGAACGGCTCAGATTCAGTATTTTTATCTTCTTCACTTAAACTACTTGGCCAATTATGTCTCCCCCGAAATTTTTTTTTTCAGAGAGACATTGTTTTTCCCCTGGGCGTCTGTCTGTCCGTCTGTCACACATTCGTGTCCGCTTTATAACTTGAAAACCATTCAAGCTATCTTCACGAAACTTCATATAAATATTAATCAGCATTAGACGACTTTTAGTGCGCAAGAACTATAACTCTCGCATTTATACTTTTTGAATTATTTCCCTTGGAAGTTTGTCGGTATGTATATTTGTAGGGGCAAATCGTGTCTGGTCAATAACTTTCTTATTTTCAGATGGATTTTAAAATTACTTTGCAGAAATATTAACAACCATGAGACGATGTGTGGTGCGCATGAGGCAGGTCGGTACCTCAAAGGTCAAGGTCATACTTAGAGATCAAAGGTAAAAAGGGGCCTTTTTTGTGTTTGGTCAATAACTTTCTTATATTGAGATGGATTTTAAAATTACTTGGCAGAAATATTAACAATCATGAGACGATGTGTGGTGCGCATGAGGCAGGTCGGTACCTCAAAGGTCAAGGTCATACTTAGAGGTCAAAGGTAAAAAAAAGGGGCCTTTTTTTGGGTTTGGTCAATAACTTTCTTATTTTGAGATGGATTTTTAAATCACTTGGCAGAAATGTTAACCAATATAAGACAATGTTGGTACTTCAAAGGTCAAGGTCATACTTAGAGGTCAAAGGTAAAGAAAGGGGCCTTTTTTTCGGGTTTTGTCAATAACTTGCTTATTTTTAGATAGAATTTGAAGTTACTTGGCAAAAATGTTAACTATCATGTGACGATGTGTTGCATGCATGATTCAGTGGGAACCTCAAATGTCAAGGTCATACATAGAGGTCAAAGGTAAAAAAGGGGCCTTTTTTCGTGTTTGGTCAATAACTTTCTTATTTTTAGATGGATTTTGAAATTGCTTGGCAGAAATGTTAACCACCATAAGATGATGTGTTGCAAGCATGACCCAGTTTGGTACCTGAAAGGTCAAGGTCATACATAGAGGTTAAAAGTAAAAAAGGGGCCTTTTTTGTGTTCTGTCAATAACTTTCTTATTTTTAGATGGATTTTGAAATTACTTGGCAGAAATGTTAACCACCATGAGACGATGTGTTGCATGCATGACCCAAGTTGGTGCCTCAAATGTCAAGGTCGTACTAAGAGGTCAAAGGACAATATGGGGTCTTTTTTAGTGTTTGTTCAATAACTATCTTATTCCTGGATAGATTGTGAAATTACTCGGCAGAAATGTTAACCATCATTAGACGATGTGGTGCACGCTAGACCCAGGTCGGTACCTCCAAGATCAAGGTCATACTAAGAGGTCAGAGGTAAAAGAATTATTTTTTTTTGTGTCCAGTCAATAACTTTTTTATTTCTGGATGGACTTTATAAAGTAACCATGCAGAAATGTTCATTAGACCATGAGTCATGTGCAAGACCAAGGTCCATACCTCCAATGTGAAGGTCATACCTAGAGGTCAAAGGTAAAAAAAAAGGGACAGTCAATAACTTCCTTTTTCTTTGATGGATTATGAAATTACTTGGCAGAAATGTTAACCATTATGAGACGATATGTTGTACCTCAAAGGTCAAGGCCATACTTAGAGGTCAAAGGTAAAAAAGGGCTTTTTTGTGTACGGCCAATAACTTTTTTATTTTTCTTTGTACATTTTTAAAGTTACTTTGCAGAAATGTTCATCTTCATTAGATGATGTGTTGCACACAAGACCCAGCTCAATACCTCCATTGTCAAGGTCATACTCAGAGGTCAAAAACGGGGGAGACATCTGTGTTTTTGTAGAAAAACAAATTCTAGTTGAAACCAAAATACATGTGGAGCCTCTATGGAATGAGGGAACAAAAGTTTGTTCGTGAGGACTGGGTCACATGACCAATATGGCTGCCATGCCCATATATGGTAAAAACCTTTAAAAATCTTCTTCTCAAGAACCGAATGGCCGATGATCTTGAAACTTGGTATGCAGCATCAGGGACTCTGGCCCTACCAATTTTGTTCAAATGATGACCTTTGGTTGACCTTGACCTGTTTTATGTCAAGGTCAAATTGGTCACTTAGATATTTGTATGGAAAAATGGCAGAACAGTGGATTTTTCTGATTGTATATTAGCTAGTGGCATCAGAAATGGTATTTACTATGGCTGAATGGAAGTTTATCAGTTTCAAAGGTCAAGGTCATTTTTCGTTCTTTGTCCAGGACGGCTCAGATTCAGTATTTTTATCATCTTCTTCACTTAAACTACTTGGCCAATTGAAACCAAATTACATGTGGAGCCTCTATGAAATGAGGGAACTAAAGTTTGTACTTGAGGACTGGGTCACATGACCAATATGGCCACCATGCCCATATATGGTAAAAACCTTTAAAAATCTTCTCAAGAACCAAATGGCCGATGATCTTGAAATTTGGTATGCAGCATTAGGGACTCTGGCCCTACCAAGTTTGTTCAAATGATGACCTTTGGTTGACCTTGACCTGTTTTACGTCAAGGTCAAATTTGGTCACTTAGATATTTGTATGGAAAAATGGCAAAACAGTGGATTTTTCTGATTGTATATTAGCTAGTGGCATGAGAAATGGTATTTACACTAAGCTGAATGGAAGTTTATCAGTTCCAAAGGTCAAGGTCATTTACTGACCTTTGTCCAGGACAGCTCAGATTCAGTATTTTTATCTTCTTCTTCACTTAAACTACTTGGCCAGTTGAAACCAAATTACATGTGGAGCCTCTATGGAACGAGGTACCGAAAGTTTCCCATATTGTTGGCCGTCATACCAATATATGGGAAAAACCTTTAAAAATCTTCTTCTCAAGAACCGAATGGCCGATGATCTTGAAACTTGTTATGCAGCATCAGGGACTCTGGCCCTACCAAGTTTGTACAAATGATGACCTTTGGTTCACCTTGATCTGTTTTATGTCAAGATCAAATTTTGTCACTTAGACTTATGTATGGAAAAATGGCAAAGTAGTGGATATTTCTGATTGCCTGGTAGGCTGTGACATCAAAAAAGATATTTGCATTTAGCTGAATGGAAGTTTATCAATTCCAAAGGTCAAGGTCATTACTGACCTTTGTCTTGGATTGCTCAGATTCAGCATTTTTAGCTCGGCTGTTTTCGAAGAAAATGACGAGGTATTGTCATAGCTCTGGTGTTGTCTGCGTCATCGTCGTGCAAAAACTTGGACATTTTGTAATATCTCTGTCATTACTGAACACATTTACTTGAATAGTTGTTCATTACGAAAAGGGGATTTCATACCAATAGGTGAGGTAACCCTAAAAATATTTTTGGCACAGTTATGCCCCTTTTTATACCCCCGCAAACGAAGTTTGAAGGGGGTATATAGGAGTCAGCTTGTCGTCTGTCGTCAGTGTCTGTCGTCGGTCCGTTACAAAAAACTTTAACATTGCTCATAACTTCCTTATTCTTTGACCGATTTCTTTAATATTCACACACCACACACCTTGCCACTAGTACTCAAGATTGATATACACAAACCTGACCTTGACCTTTACGTTGACCTTCCTCAAGGTCAAATACTTGTAAAAATTTGTCGTCGGTCCGTTACAAAAAACTTTAACATTGCTCATAACTTCCTTATTCTTTGACTGATTTCTTTAATATTCACACACCACACACCTTGCCACTAGTACTTAAGATTGATATACACAAACCTGACCTTGACCTTTACGTTGACCTTCCTCAAGGTCAAATACTTGTAAAAATTTGTCGGACAACGCATGCGGGGGTATAATTGGCGCCCGTTAGGCGGCAGCTCTAGTTTGACTTAGAATTTTTGCAAAAACTTGGACATTTTATAATATCTCTGTCATTTCTGAAGATATTTACTTAAAACTCAGAGTAGTTGTTCATTATGAAAAGGGGAACTAGTACCAATAGTTGAGGTAACCCTCAAAATAATTTTTGGCAAAGTTATGCCCCTTTTTCGACTTAAAATTTTTGCAAAAACTTGGACATTTTGTGAAATCTCTGTCACTATGATTACTGAACATATTTACTTGAAACTCGGAATAGTTGTTCATTATGAAAAGGGAAACTAATACCAAAAGGTGAGGTAACCCTCAAGATATTTCTGGCACAGTTATGCCCCTTTTCGACTGAGAATTTTTGCAAAAACTTGGACATTTTTATCTCTGTCATTACTGAACATATTTACTTGAAACTTGGACTAGTTGTTCATTATGAAAAAGGGAACTCATACCAATAGTTGAGGTAACCCTCAAAATAGTTTTGGCACAGTTATGCCCCTTTTTCGACTTAGAAATTTTGTTTAACTAAAAGAAACTGCAGCCGAGCGTTGGCACCCGCATGCGGTGCTCTTGTTATTTTCTTCTCCAGTAAAAGAGCTGTGCTGATTGAAACCAAATTACATGAAAAGCCTCTATGGGGTGAGGCAATTGAACATTATTCATGGTATTGTTGTCACATGACCAAGATGGGCACCTTGCCTGTATATGGTATAAACCACATGGCCTCTGGTGAGCGTAGTGGCCCATGGGCCTCTTGTTTAAAAAGTTTGCAAAAAGATTCAGCAAACAACATAAGCAGACAACATTTTCCAATATAGTTTTTCTCTGAGTTTTAAGGTTTAACCCATTTCATGCAGGAAATCTCTAAATGGGTAGCATGGCAAACAGTGCAGACCCAGATCAGGCATCTGATCAGGGTCTGCACTGTTTGCTGCTTAACTGAGGTGCAACTATATCTACTTAAAAGACCTGTGAAACCAGTTGAAACTTGAGATTAATCTATTGTATACTAGCTATATGTTGGGCAAGTCCATTTGTCATAAAAAGGCTGGTAGGCTGTTTTTTTGTTTTTATTCTGTTGTTAACGTAAAAATCTGTTATCAAATAGTGCAGGCCCTGATCAGATGCCGAGTTTTGCGGTGTCTGATCTGGGCCGGCACTGTTTGCCAAGGAACCCCTTCAGGTGTTTCCGGCATGCAATGGGCTAACCTGTGCATCCACAGTGTTCAAATTACATGGTCTAGAGACCATACAAGTCACATGCAAATGATGAAGGCTTTAATCACCTGTGCAGGCTGATCTTAGCATTGCTGGTTGTACAAGTCATATTGTAAGTTTTATCATGCTCCAGGGGCCACTTGTTCAAAGCATCGTTAGCTTAACGAGCTTGTTAGTGGTCATATTGTTAGCTGTTCTAACAAGTTTAATATGTAAAATTTTGGTATTTTTGCTAAACAAATGTGAGCAGCATCTTGCATCCGCAAAAGATGCTCACATTTTTTTCAGCAAAAATATTAGCATATTTGCCATAATAAATAATCAAAGTTTTAACAATACATTAACTAATGATGTTGTTAGTTTTGAACAACTGGCCCCAGGTTCTGAAGTACTGTATTTACCTAACCTTTTTACCATACTTGTTCTAAAATTTGAACAAGTACAATTTACATCCGGATTAACTGGACTTGTGGCAAATAGTGTAGAACCCATGAGTGGCAAATAGTGTAGATCCTGATGAGATGCCACATTCTGCAGCGTCTCATTTGGGTCGGTATTATTTGCTCTGGCCTATCTGTCTGAACGCGTTTGGTAATGACAGTTAAGTGTGTCTTTCGATGTGTGCTGTTGGGAAAGATAAAAATCAGTCTGTGTATCCATTCACTCAGAAAACAGCACATGCTGGCTGTGGTAGTTAGTCAGATTCTGTCCCACAGGTGATCAGGAGGCCGTGTTTCCATATCTGCATGGTCTGCAAATGTGTTGCCTGGGCTTTTAGTATCGAAAATAAACTCGCCCGGAAAACAACTTTATGAAGAACCTTTTAGTCACCTGTCAACCATATAGTGTAGAAGAAGAGTGGTAAGATGACCCAGATGTACAGCCACTTGGCACAAGTTTTTGCTTTTATATATTACATGTACATTGTACTCCTTAAATCACTATTTGTGAATAGCAAACAGCATTTTCAAAGCTTATTTAACCATGTTTTCCAACAGAAATCATATTATCAAGGTTGGTGGGCAACCGTTTGAAATACTGTATTGATACTTGGTAGAATTATAGAACAGGTCCGTGCAGAGTGGTGTGTGCAAGAATGACAACTCTGTTTGTCTTACTTTTCGAATTATCTCCCCTTATCCATATTTTTACTCAAATTTCATTTCCGGAGCATAACTCCGCCACCGTTTGAAATATTTTTAATGATACTTGGTAGGATTAGAGAACAGGTCAGTGCAGAGTGTCCCGTGCAAGAATGACAACTCTGCTTATCTTCCTTTTCGAATTATCTCCCCTGATCCATATTTTTACTCAATTTTTGTTTTCAGAACATAACTCCGCAACTGCTTGAAATATTTTAATGATACTTATGCTTGGTACTAGGATTGTAGAACAGGTCAGTGCGGAGTGTGGTGAGTAAGAATGACAACTGCGCTTGCCTTCCTTTTAAAATTATCTCAAATTATCTCCCCTGATCCCTATGTTTACTTTATTTTCATTTCTGGAGAATAACTCACTATTTTAATGATACTTGGTAGAATTATAGACCATGACAGTGTTGACGGGGAGGTTAAACCTCAAATCAAACAAAGGACTATAGAACAAGTCAGTGCAGTGTTGCGTGCAAAAATGACAACATTGCTTCGAATTATCCCCTATGATCCCTATTTGTACTTCATTTTCATTTCAGGATCATAAGTCCGCAACATGGCCTCAGCCCATCAGGGCATGATGAAATAGATGGGCTTCATGATGCTTCCAGGGAGAGCTGAAACCGACCGCATACGAGTACTGGTAAACCGCTTAGAGGATCTAAGCCTGCCCAGGCAAACCAGTGCTAGTCAGACTGTTCGTGCATATTAAACCTATTGGTTTCATTGGGTGACAGGGCTTGAGATGTCATTTCATCTCTAATGTCGGGTCCAACAGTCCCACAGAATTGGAAGCAACGTCTCCAAAATGACCTTTACAGTGTTGATGGGGACATTAAACCTCAAATCAAACAAACAAATAAAACTCCCCAACAATTTAAAATATTGTAATGATACTTGGTAAGATTATAGAACAGGTTAGTGTGGATCGTCGCAAGTAAGAATGACAACTCTGTCTTTTCGAATTATCAACATTCAACATTTTGTTTCCGAAGCATAACTATGCAACCATATGAAATATTCTAATGATATTTGGTAGGATTATAGAACAGGTTAGTGTGGAGTGTCACGTGCAAGAGAATGACAACTCCTCTTGTTGAATTATGTCCCCTGATCCATAGTTTTTGTCTCTGGAGCATACCTCTGCAGCTGCTGGTTTCATGTGACTGTTGGAAAACTGGTTTTTGTGGAATTTCCACATTTCTTGTTTGTTTAGATGAAATACGGCTTGACATTATGTGTATTGTCTCCCCAGCAGTGATTCACATTAAATGTCAAGCCTTATATTACCGGTATTTAAAAAAAAAATAGATTGTTCGAGAATTTTCCATGGCACTTGAATAGGTAAACAAGAAATGCTGAAATTGTTACTAGTTTATTAACCCATTTTGTACTGGAAACCCCAAAACGGGAACCCTGGCAAACATTGCAGGCCTAGATCAGACACTGCAGAATGAGGCATCTGATCAGGGCCTACACTGTTTGCAGGAAGTCCAGCCATTTTACAAATTTTGAAGAAAAAAAAAGCACATCCTGACACCCCTAAAATTTGAAATGAAATTGTGCTATATATAAGGAGGAAGATTTCATTTGGTACAAAAAGGGTTACTTGTTAATACTGATTGACAAGGTAATCAGGCACTAATATCACATAAGGGCTACCCCCTGGATATGTCCAGGATTAGTTTACCCACACTATACATAACCAAAATACGCCTATACAAATGCATTGTAAATTTTACTGCCGAAAAAAAACGAAAATTCTAAGATGAAAAATTGTGATATTTTTAGCTCACCTGACCGAAGGTCATGGTGAGCTTTTGTGACCGTAAGATGTCCGGCGTCGTCGTGCGTCGTCCGTCGTCCGTAAACTTTTTCTTGTGAACAAACTAGAGGCCACAGTTTTGGTCCAATCATCATCAAACTTGCTCAGAATGATCATCATGACAATATCTCGGTCAAGTTCGAATATGGGTCATGTCGGGTGAAAAAGTAGGTCAGTAGGTCAAATCATAGAAAAACCTTGTGAACACTCTAGAGGGCACAGTTTTGGTCCAATCATCATCAAACTTGCTCAGAATAATTATCATGACAATATCTCGGTCAGGTTCGAATATGGATCATGTAGGGTCAAAAAGTAGGTCAGTAGGTCAAACCATAGATAGTCCTTGTGAACACTCTAGAGGGCACCGTTATGGTTCAATTATCATCAAACTTGCTCAGAATGATCATTGTGACAATATCTCGGTCAAGTTTGAATATGGGTCATGTCGGGTCAAAAAGTAGGTCAGTAGGTCAATTCATAGAAAAACCTTGTGAACACTCTAGAGGGCACAGTTATGGTCCAATCATCATCAAACTTGCTCAGAATAATCATCCTGACAATATCTCAGTCAAGTTTGAATATGGGTCATGTTGGGTCAAAAAGTAGGTCAGTAGGTCAAATCATAGAAAAACCTTGTGAACACACTAGAGGGCACAGTTATAGTCCAATCATCATTAAACTTGCTCAGAATGATTGTCATGACAATATCTCGGTCAAATTTGAATATTGGTCATGTCGGGTCAAATGTAGGTCAGTAGGTCAAATCATGGACGAGGTGAGCTTTTGGGATCACTTTTCGTCCGTCGTCCGTCGTCAGTCCGTGCGTCCGTAAACAATTTCTTCAAACGACATCTCCTCCTAAACCACTGATCGGATTTTGACCAAACTTCACAGGAATGATCCTTAGGTGGTCCCCTTTCAAAGTTGTTCAAATGGTTCCGGTCCGTTGCACATCTAGGTCATAGGAGCCAAAAATAGATTTTTTTTTCACCAAAAACTTAAAAAATCTTCTTCTCTGAAACCACAAGGCCCAGGTCTTTGATATTTGGTATGAAGCTTCATCTAGTGGACCCCTACCAAGATTGTTCAAATTATAGTGCTGGGACCAAAAATGCCCCCGCTCCGGGCCCTTTGGTTTTACATGGGCTTATATAGGGAAAATCTTTAAAAATCTTCTTCTCTGAAACCGTAAGGCCCAGGTCTTTGATATTTGGTATGGAGCTTCATCTAGTGGAACTCTACCAAGATTGTCCAAATTATAGTGCTGGGGCCAAAAATGCCCCCGCTCTGGGGCCCTTTGGTTTTACATGGGCTTATATAGGGAAAATCTGTAAAATCTTCTTCTCTGAAACCGCAAAGCCCAGTTCTTTGATATTTGGTATGAAGCTTCATCTAGTGGACCCCGACCAAGATTGTTCAAATTATAGTGCTGGGGCCAAAAATGCCCCTGCTCCAGGGCCCTTTGGTTTTACATGGGCTTGTATAGGGAAGAGCTTTAAAAATCTTCTTCTCTGAAACCGTAAGGCCCAGGTCTTTGATATTTGGTATGAAGCCTCATCTAGGGGACCCTTACCAAGATTGTTCAAATTATAGTGCTGGGGCCAAAAAAGCCCCCGCCCCGGGGCCCTTTGGTTTTACATGGGCTTAAATAGGAAAAATCTTTAAAAATCTTCTTCTCTGAAACCGCAAGGCCTAGGTCTTTGATATTTGGTATGAAGCTTCACCTAGTGGACCCCTACCAAGATTGTTCATATTATAGCCCTGGGGCCAAAAATGCCCCTGCTCGGGGGCCCTTTGGTTTTACATGGGCTTATATATGGAAAATCTTGAAAAATCTTCTTCTCTGAAACCGCAAGGCCCAGGTATTTGATATTTGGTATGAGGCTTCATCTTGTGGACCCCTACGAAGATTGTTCAAATTATAGTGCTGAGGCCAAAAATGCCCCCGCCACGGGGCTCTTTGATTTTTCATAGGCTTATATAGGCAAAATCTTTAAAAATTTTCTTCTCTGAAACCGTAAGGGCCATGTTTTTGATATTTGGTATGAAGCTTCATCTAGTGGACCCCTACCAAGATTGTTCAAATTATATTGCTGGGGCCAAAAATGCCCCCGCCCCGGGGCCTTTTGGTTTTACATGGGCATATATAGGGAAAATCTTTAAAAATCTTCTCTGAAACCGCAAGGCCCAGGTCTTTGATATTTGGTATGAAGCTATACCTAGTGGACCCCTACCAAGATTGTTCAAATTATAGTTCTGGGGCCAAAAATGCACACGCCCGAGACCCTTTGGTTTTACATAGGCTTATATAGGGAAATCTTAAAAAATATTCTTCTCTGAAACAACATGTCCCAGGTCTTTGATATTTGGTATGAAGCTTCACCTAGTGGACCCCTATCAAGATTGTTCAAATTATAGCCCACGGGCCAAAAATGCTCCCGCTCCAGGGCCATTTGGTTTTACATAGACTTATATGGGGAAAATCTTGAAAAATTTTTGTCTCTGAATTCACAAGGCCTAGGTCTTTGATATTTGGTATGAAGCTTCATCTAGTGGACCTCTACCAAAATTGTTCAATTATAGCCCTGAGACCAAAAATGCCCCAGCCTTGGGGCCCTTTGGTTTTACATAGACTTATATAGGGAAAATCTTTAAAAATCTTCTTCTCTGAAACCACAAGGCCTAGGTCTTTGACATTTGGTATGAAGCTTAATCTTGTGGACCTCTACCAAGATTGTTCAAATTATAGCCCTGGGGCCAAAAATGCCCCCGCTCCAGGGCCCTTTGTTATTACATAGACTTATATATAGGGAAAATCTTGAAAAAGCTTCTTCTCTGAAACCAGATAGCCCTGGTCTTTGATATTTGGTATGAAGCTTCATCTAGTGGACCTCTACCAATATTGTTCAAATTAATAGCCCTGAGACCAAAATCGCCCCTGTCTCGGGGGCCCTTTGGTTTTACATAGACTTATATAGGGAAAATCTTTAAAAATCTTCTTCTGTGAAACCACAAGGCCTAGGTCTTTGATATTTGGTGTGAAATTTCATCTAGTGGACCTCTATCAAGATTATTCAATTTATAGTCCTGGGGCCAAAAATGCCCCCGCCCCAAGACCCTTTGGTTTTGCATAGACTTATATAGGTAAATCTTTAAAAATCTTCTTCTCTGAAACCACAAGGCCCATGTCTTTGATATTTGGTATGGAGCTTCATCTAGTGGACCTCTACCAAGATTGTTCAAATTATAGCCCCTGCCCTGGGGCCCTTTGGTTTTACATAGACTTATATATAGAGATAATCTTTGGAAATCTTCTTCTCTGAAACAGCAAGACCTAGGTCTTTGATATTTGGTGTGAAGCTTCATCTAGTGGACCTCTATCAAGATTGTTTAAATTATAGCTCTGAGGCCAAAAATGTCCCCGCCCCGGGGCCATTTGGTTTTACATAGGCTATGTAGGGAATATCTTTAAAAAATGGTCTCTGAAACCCCAAGGCCCAGGTCTTTGATATTTGTTGTGTAGCTTCATCTAGTGGACCTTTGCCAAGATTGTTCAAATTATAGGCTTTGTTGATATTTGGTATGAAGCTTCACCTTTTTAGACCTCCCTCAACATTATGCACATTGTAGCCCTGGGGTCAATAATGGCCCTCCCAGAGGCCCACTTGTAACTCTATCATATGGGTCAGGTGAGCGATCCAGGGCCATCATGGCCCTCTTGTTCTTATTTCTGCTCAAAATATAGATTGTGGTTACACATTAGAACTGCGAACTGCTTCATCGAGGTGGTTCTAACGAGTAGCCACAATCTATATTTTAGAGCAGAAATAAGAAAAATACGGTCTACCCCTGTCAGGCCCAGTTTTACTGTATAAAAGTGGGGTTCAAGGAGGTCAGATTTATATAGGCATGTTTTCGTGATGATTTAGGGCTTTTGCATATTTGAGATGTATAGTAATTCCAGTGCACCCTCGCACCTCGGGGCTGGTGCATTGTAGGGGAAAGTGGTCTGTTGGTTTCTGTTTTTTAAGTTAGATGGTATAACTGTTGGTTTTCTTTTGCTCCAGCACTTCAGTTATTCCTCACCATTGTTTCCTCTCTGTGTGTGTGGATTTTTTTGTGTGTGTTTCCGGAGATGTTGCACTGATGAGTTTGGAAGCCTTCATGCAGACTGAACAAATTGTCTAAATTGCAACAGAAGTAAGGGCAAGGATTGCAGTCTAAACACCAAGTGAAATGCTTTCCACTGACCGTTCTAGGGTGGTTCTTCTGTTGTGGTTTATTATTGTTATAGTTTGTCTTTGAATGTGTGTATTGCTTATATATTGTCTTGGTTACCCAAATGGCCATTTTATGGGAAAATAACAGTTATTTTAGTTACTGTCCTTTTGGCTTTCTACTTTTGATGTTTCCATTAGGTCTAGTTATTCCATGTTTGTTTCTTTCACTTTTGTGTCCCTTTTGCAAGGTGTGGGTTAATTGTATTGATCTCTGATCATTGTCTTCACTTATATTTAGCTATAAAATGCAATGACAAATTGTCAATTTGGACCTCGTGTTCCTGCTCACTTTTGTTTTCTGATGCAAATACAAAATGTCTTTGCTGAGGCAAAAGACGTGCTTGCATTATTGGTTTTGGCTTCCATTATATTGTTAATAAAAGTGTAAATTTACATTTATTAGCCAGAGAAACAAAACCTACTGGATCTGTGCAGCAAGGAAGACTCAGATCAGCCTGCCCATGCATCTAGTCTAGCCACAGTCTTTCAAGGAATGACCCTAGAAAGTTTTTAATGATTAAACAGGTCTCAGTGGCCTAGTCTTTAAGAGTACTGACTAAAACTTAGGGTCATGGACACGATAGTTCAGCAATGGAAGGTCAGGTCGTTTTTTGCCAGGTACTCCATGTCCCACCCATCTCTGATAAATGACCAGCTCGATATTTCTCGAAAAAGTTGTTTAAACAAAACAAATAAAATAAAATCTTCCTTGTAGAAGCTATAACCAGCAAAGAGTGGCTTAATCTGAGATTTCACTTGGTGCACACACCACCATGTGTATATTTTTCATGTTTTTGTGACTTTATGATACTACATTTAACCCTCCAAGCACTAGTTGGAACTAGCAGACACCGTTTTAAAGCATTTTTGTCTTTGCATAGATAAAATAGGGCTTGAAATTTCATGTGATTCATTCATGCAATGACAAGTCTTATTGATGCCTTCTCTAGAATGTTTTGTATTACTTGAGTGTCGAGCAAGAAAATGTTGAAATTTTAACAAGTGTTCATTAATTGATGATAAAGTTTAGAGAAAATAAGATGAAATAGGGTTTGACATTTCATGTGAATCATCTGCCCAGCAGATGATTCACATGAAATGTCAAGCCTTATTTTGTTTGAAAAATAAGAGAAAAAAATACATTATTTACTGTTATCTTTATAGGGTTTAATTGAAAGGTTAAAGGCATTTATTCTGTAACAGTAAAACACACTGTGTGTTCATAATTGTTTTTGCCCCCCCTGTGGTATACTATCTTTAGCAGATCAAAGGCGGCCCCTAATAGGGTGATTAGTAGCTTTTGTTGAATCCCCTGACTGAGGTACATAAGGGGAAAATCAATAATGTACACTACAGTCAACAGTTAGTAAATTATTGATTTTCCCCAAGGAGAACCCTTACCTATTGAAGACAGAGGACTTCTCTTCAGTCAGCACTGAGGGCTACATAATAATATGCAATGAAATGATAGACCTCAATGATCAAGAATAAATGCCTTTAAGCAAGAAAATGTTGAACTTGTTATCCATGTTTGTAAATTGTTGATAAAGGTTTAAAGCAGACCACTCACATTAAATGTTAAGCCTTACATTCTTTAAAATATAGATAAAACATAGACTTAGCCATAGCTCTTGAAGGGTTAAACAAGAACTTTTTGAATTGTTATGAATGTTGATGAATTGTAAATAAAAGTGTATAGTTACATTAGACTGGGTTTTTCATTAGCCAGAGCACCACAAACCTACTGTAAAAATCGTAAAAATTTGGACACCTTGAGGACTTGCTGTAATTCTCCTAAAATTTTAACAAATTTGTTTCATGATCCAGCAAGTTGTCCAAAAGGTGCAGATGGAAAGGCAAACAGTGTAGACCCTGATCAGACTGCTCCTGAAGACAGAAGCAGTCTGGTCTGGGTCTGCACTGTTTGCTTAGGCCTATCTGTCCCAATACTTAGGATCATGAAGGTACTGGATCTGTGCAGCAAGGGAAGACTCACATCAGCCTGCCCATGCAGCTAGTCTAGCCATAGTCTTTGCTTATCAGTTTTTGTATTGTCCAAAGCCACTCATTTAAATAGCCCAGTCTGCAGCTTGAATCAGGGAATGACCCTAGAAAATATTTCTCTTATCCTGCTGAATAAATTAATTCAGCCACACCCATTTCTGACAATTAGTCAAATTACTCAATTTATCATATGGGCCCCGTCAAGCGATTTTGGTACTTATCGCCTATGCGAGCAGCGAAGGTTCAGGCGAGCCTGCGCATCCGCGCAGTCTCGCCAGAACCATCGCTGCTCGCTCATACAAGCAGTGAATCAAGAGGAACCTTCAGACAGAAAGCCATATCCCTGCCCCTCTGAATGGCTGGGCATGCGCAGTTAAAATTTGTCATGACGGAATGCTCGAAGACACAAATTCGCTTGGCGGGGCTCATATGATGTTGAGGAGTGGTAGGGTGAGGCAAAGGTGATATGTATCTTGTGTCCAACTGATACTGATAGTTGGACAAGGCCTGCTGTCTTTGCAGCAGGAAAGGGTAGACAGAAAATGTTCTTTCTTCTGTTTCTACACTTCCATTTATTTTCTTCTTTCTCCTCTGTACCTTACTTTCGTCTTCTCTGCTATCAATTCATGTTTTTTTCTCCTTTTCTCTCGGAGACGACACAAAATGACCCACAAGGGTTGACATGCAAATTAGTTAGATACGCCCCATAACATTACATGTATGACATCCTTAATGACGTGGCATTTACTAGTGTGGAATATTGACATTTTTCTTAAAAAGTGAATAAAATGCATTTTTAAATGTCATATGATAAGTAGAATCTTGCATTCCTGTTCAAGTATTATCAAATGTATTTAACTCGTTGAGGAACAGTTAAAATACTCCACATCATTTTATCCCTTTTAATAAATTCAATAATACATGTTCATTGGTTTTTTGTTTTGGAGTTTTAACGGCCCAGTCAACACTATTGTAAGTCATTTTTGAGCCGGTCAGTTAACCTAACCACCCTTTTCCTGGGCAGGCTTATAGGTAAGTGGTTAACCAGTACAGTGCACATTCTTTTGCCAGAAACTGACAACTGCCCTTCTTGAATCAGCAGAAAGGAGAGAATGACTGCAGAAAAGATTTCATGATCAATCTCCAAGAAAGAATGTGCCGACCTGGGCAGGTATACATGAACACTCATGTAAGATCCTCTATATAGTTAATTATTCAGTTCACAAACTGCATGACAGTGTAGATCCTGATCAGATAGCATAACCCATTGTGTGCGGGAAACCTCATAAGGGGTACTTTGGTGGCGTTTGATCTGGGCCTTCACTGTTTGCCAAGGTACTCCTTTAGGGGTTTCCCGCATGCAATGGGTTAAGATGCCGAGAAAAACTACACCTGGATTGTTGTCTGCTTATGTCATCTGCTGAATCTTTTTGCAAATTCGATTATTTTCAAAATTCCAGAATGGAATCAATGATCCCAGTAAACTACACTATGATGAAGGGCTGGGGGACTTTTTATGGTTGCCACACATTCCCTTAACATCAGCTGTAGTGACGTCAAATAGTTATCAACACTACTGGGACAAAGATGGTTATTTATAGCAACTGAGGATAAACCATTAGTGCCAAGTGAGGAGGCATAGTGAAAGGTTTAGCGATAACCGTATTTACCGTATGCATTCAGACACACAAGCTTGAACAGTGTAGACCCAGATGAGATGCTGCAGAACATGGTGTCTCATCAGGGCCTACACTGTTTGCCACTAATCCCAATATTTTTAAACACATCAGGTTGTAAATTATACTTGTTTAAATTTTAGAACAAGTATGGTAAGGAGTTGAGATGACTGAAAACTTAGGTTAAATACGGCACCTTTAAAACTCATTGGAATCCCCTCATCTAACAAGCACCCACAACCTTTGTTTGGAGAAAAAATAAGAAAAACCAGAGTTATGGTTCATGCGCTCTGCACATCGTCTTATAGTGCTTTACATTTGTGTGAAGTTTCATGAAAACACCTCCAACGGTTTTTAGCTCACCGTCACGTAGTGACGAGGTGAGTTTTTGGGATCACTTTTCGTCCGTCGTGCATCCGTCTGTGCGTGCGTCCGTCCGTAAACAATTCTTTAAACGACATCTCCTGCTAAACCACTGATCGGATTTTGACCAAACTTCACAGGAATGATCCTTAGGTGGTCCACTTTCAAAGTTGTTCAAATGGTTCCGGTCCGTTGCACATCTAGGTCATAGGAGCCAAAAGAGATTTTTTTCACCAAAAACTTAAAAAATCTTCTTCTCTGAAACCACAAGGCCCAGGTCTTTGATATTTGGTATGAAGCTTCATCTGGTGGACCCCTACCAAAATTGTTCAAATTATAGTGCTGGGGACAAAAATGCCCCCGCTCTGGGGCCCTTTGGTTTTACATGGACTTATTTTATATAGGGAAAATCTTTAAAAATCTTCTTCTCTGAAACCGTAAGGCCCAGGTCTTTGATATTTGGTATGAAGCTTCATCTAGTTGACCCCTACCAAGATTGTTCAAATTATAGTGCTGGGGCCAAAAATGCCCCCGCTCCGGGGCCCTTTGGTTTTACATTGGCTTATCATAGGGAAGAGCTTTAAAATCTTCTTCTCTGAAACCGTAAGGCCCAGGTCTTTGATATTTGGTATGGACCTTCATCTAGGGGACCCCTACCAAGATTGTTCAAATTATAGTGCTGGGGTCAAATATGCCCCCGCTCTGGGGCCCTTTGGTTTTACATGGGCTTATATAGGGAAAATCTTTAAAAATTTTCTTCTCTGAAACCGTAAGGCCCATGTCTTTGATATTTGGTATGAAGCTTCATCCCACAAGGCCATGGTCCTTCTTCCCCCCCCCCACTCCGGGGCCCTTTGGTTTTACATGGGCTTATATAGGGAAAATCTTTAAAAATCTTCTTCTCTGAAACCGCAAGGTCCAGGTCTTTGCTATTTGGTATGAAGCTTCATCTAGTGGACTCCTACCAAGATTGTTCAAATTATAGTGCTTGGGATAAAAATGCCACCGCCCCGGGGCCCTATGGTTTTACATGGGCTTATATGGGGAAAATCTTTAAAAATCTTCTTCTCGGAAACCCCACGGCCAGGTCTTTGCTATTTGGTATGAAGCTTCATCTAGTGCACCCCTACCAAGATTGTTCAAATTATAGTGCTAGGGCCAAAACTGCCCCCGACCTGGGGCCCTTTGGTTTTACATAGACTTATATAGAGATATTCCTTAAAAATCTTCTTCTGAAACAGCAAGGCCATGGTCTTTGATATTTTGTGTGAAGCTTCCTCTAGTGGACCTCTATCAAGATGGTTTAAATTATAGCCCTGAGGCCAAAAATGCCCCCGCCCCAGAGCCATTTGGTTTTTCATAGGCGTATGTAGGGAATATCTTTAATAAAAATCTTCTTCTCTGAAACCGTAAGGCCCAGGTCTTTGATATTTAGTATGTAGCATATCTAGTGGACCTTTGCCAAGATTGTTCAAATTATAGCCTTTGTTGATATTTGGTATGAAGCTTCACCTTTTTAGACGTCTCTGAACATTATGCACATTATAGCCCTGGGGTTAATAATGGCCCTCCCCGGGTCCCACTTGTTACTCTATGGGTCAGGTGAGCGATCCAGGGCCATCATGGCCCTCTTGTTGAGTTTTGGAGTGGACAAGGTTAAGATTGCCATTTTTCAATGTTCAGAGGGCAATAACTCCAAAAGTAGGCAATCCAGAGTTATGGTTCATGCGCTCTGCACATTATCTTGTAGTGCTTTACATTTGAGTGAAGTTTCATGAAAATACCTCAAAAGGTTTTTGAGTTATCATGAATAAAGGAATTACAGAATCACAGAAGGACAAGGCAAATCCAATACAGCCCCCACTTTTTCAAAGCGGGACTATAAATATCAATTTTCATCAGAAAAATAATAATTTTGGTGATATGAAAGCATAGGCTGTGTTTGATGTGAGTTAATGAGCATGTTGATCATGTGATTAGTGTGGGTACATGTTGGTCACATTGTTGGTCTGCTAGGGGTCTGTCGTACCAGAAAAAAATGAAGATACTATATTAAGTCAAGGTATAGAAGGCAGTGATGTCACCATGTTTTTAGCTCACCTGAGCATGAAGTGCTCAAGGCGAGCTATTGTGATCACCCTGTGTCCGTTGTGTGTCGTCAACATATTGTTTGTTCACCCTTTAGAGGCCATAGTTTCAATTCAATCTTCATGAAACTTTACCAGAATGTTTGACTTGATAATATCTGGGTCAAGTTCGAATATGGGTAATGTTGGGTCAAAACGTAGGCCACCAGGTCAAATTTCCTTAAAACCTTGTTCATCCTCTAGAAGCCATTATTTTGCTTCAATCTTCCTGAAACTTTACCAGAATGTTTGCCTTGATGATACCAAGGTCAAGTTCAAATATGGGTCATGTCAGGTCAAAAACTAGGTCACTAGGTCAAATTTCTTTAAAACATTGTTCACCCTGTAGAGGCCCAAGTTTTGCTTCAATTTTCATGAAATTTTACCAGAATGTTAACCTTAACGAGTTCGAATATGGATCATGTCGGATCAAAAACCAGGTCACTAGGTCAAATTGGGTTGAAACCTTGTTCACCCTCTAGAGACCATATTTTTACTTCGGTCCACATGAAACCTCACCAGAATGTCTGCCTTGATGATACCTGGGTCTAGTTTGAATATATGGGTTATGTTAGGTCAAAAACTAGGGAACTAGGTCAATTTTCTTTGAAACCTTAATTGTTTACCCTCTACAGGCCATAATTTTGCTTCAATCCTCATGATAATTTACCTGAAAGTTTGTCTTGACAATATCTGGGTCTAGTTTGAATATGGGTCATGTTGGGTCAAAAGTAGGTCACAAGGTCAAACTGCATTAAAACCTTTTTCACCCTGTAGTTTTACATAGACTTATATAAGGAAAAATCAGTTTTTGCCATTTTATCAATTGAAGTTCTTGACTCAGCAACTCCTCCTCAGTAACATTTCCCGACGGATTTAGATGAAACTTTCCAGTTATTGTTCCCATGACCTGAAGATAATCACATTTTATCGAGGTCTTGCTCAACTGTTTTATGCCAGAGTTATGGCCCTTTGTCAGTTTTAGCCATTTTATCAACAGCAAAGTAGAAGTAAAACAAAGATCAGGAATTGATACAATTAACTTACTCCATCCATAAAAGACACCAAAGGGAAAGAAATACAAACATTAAGCGACCAGACCATAATGGAAACCTAAACAAAGGAAGGCCATATGGACAGTACTTTCCCACAAAATGGCCATATGGCCATCCAAAATTAAAAGACACAAGTGATACACACAGTAAGTTACAAACAACAACATAAATAAATCGCCACAGAAGAGCCGCCTTGGAACGGTCAGTGGAAGATTTCCACTGGGGGGCTTAAATCGATTTTACGTGGCCACAATCCTCGCCCTTACTTCCGTCGCGATTTAGACAAAAAATTTGTTCAGTCCGCATGAAGGCCTCCTAACTCATCAGTGCAACATCTCCGTGAACACAGAAATCAAAGAACCACAGAGGTGAGACAACGGTGAGGACTCTACAGCAAGAAACCACTGAAATGCTGGAGCAAAAGAAAACCAACAGTTAGACTTGTTAGTCTTGTTTTTGCAACTCTTGCAGTTTTCAGTGGATTTTAGTGAAATTTACCTTCCAGTCATTGTTCCCATGACCTAAAGAGGATCATTTTATACCGAGGTCATGCTTGACTTCTTTTTTCCAGACTTATGGCCCCTTTGTTAGTTTTAGCCATTTTATCAACAGAAATTCTTTCTGTAACTCCTCCTACATTTCTCATTTCCAGTTATTGTTTCATGATCTGAAGGTGATAATATTTTACTGAGGTCACCGTCTGTATCAGTCCGTCTGTCCATCCGTCAACACAATATTGTCCCCGCAACTGCTCCTAAAGTTTTCAATGGATTTTGATGAAACTCCAATTATTGTCGCCATGACCTAAAGATGATCATATTTCATCCAGGTCATGCTTGACTGGTTTTTTTGTGTTTTTTCCTTTATGAAGTCTTGGTCCTGCAACACTTCTTGGAGCTTTTTATGAATTTCGATGAAACCTTTAAGTTTTTGTTCCCATGACCTGAAGAGGATCATATTTTACCAAGGTGCACTTTACTATTTTCAAGATTTATGACCCTTTGTTAGTTTTAGTCATCTTGCCAACAGAAATTGTTATCTCTGTAACTCCTCATTCACCTTAAATAATCATCATTTACAGTTTTGGGGATCATTTTTTTCCGTAAATTGTTCCTTACAACAATTTTTCAACCACACGCCAAAATTTTTCAACCACATGCCAAAACAAGAGGGCCATGATGGCCCTGGATCGCTCACCTGATCCATAGAGTAATAAGTGGGCCCCGGGGAGGGCCATTATTGACCCCAGGGTTATAATGTGCATAATGTTGAGGGAGGTCTTAAAAGGTGAAGCTTCATACCAAATATCAACAAAGGATATAATTTGAACAATCTTAGCAAAGGTCCACTAGATGAAGTAAAAACAACAAATATCAAAGACCTGGGCCTTGTGGTTTCAGAGAAGAAGATTTTTTTTAAAGATATTCCTTACATAAGCCTATGTAAAACCAAATGGCCCCGGGGCAGGGGCATTTTTGGCCTCAGGACTATAATTTAAACAATCTTGATAGAGGTCCACTAGATGAAGCTTCACACCAAATATCCAAGACCTGGGCCTTGCGGTTTCAGAGAAGAAGATTTTCAAAGATTATCTCTATTATAAGTCTATGTAAAACCAAAGGGCCCTGGGGCAGGGGCATTTGTGGCCCGAGGGCTATAATTTGAACACTCTTGATAGTGGTCCACTAGATGAAGCTCAGTACCAAATATCAAAGACCATGGCCTTGTAGTTTCAGAGAAGAAGATTTTTAAAGATTTCCCTATATAAGTCTTTGTTAAACCAAAGGGTCTCGGGGCAGGGGCATTTTTGGCCCCAGGGCTATTATTTGAACAATCTTGAAAGAGATCAACTAGAAGAAATTTCACACCAAATATCAAAGACCTAGGCCTTGTGGTTTCAGAGAAGAAGATTTTTAAAGATTTTCCCTATATAAGTCTATGTAAAACCAAAGGGCCCCGAGGCGGGAGCATTTTTGGTCTCAGTGCTATGATTTGAACAATCTTGGTATAGGTCCACTAGCTGAAGCTTCACACCAAATATCAAATACCTAGGCCTTGTGGTTTCAGAGAAGAAGATTTTTCAAGATTTTCCCTGTATAAGTCTATGTAAAACCAAAGGGCCTAGGAGCGGGGGCATTTTTGGTCCCAGGGCTATAATTTGAACAATCTTGGTAGAGGTCCACAAGATGAAGCTTTATACCAAATATCAAAGACCTGGGCCTTACAGTTTCAGAGAAGATCTTCAAAGATTTTGCCTATATAAGCCTATGTAAAATCAAAGGGCCCCGGGGTGGGGGCATTTTTGGCCCCAGCACTATAATTTGTCCAGTCTTGGTAGGGGTCCACTTGATGAAGCTTCATACCAAATAGCAAAGACCTTGGCCTTGCAGTTACCGAGAAGATGATTTTTAAAGATTTTCCCTATATAAGCCCATGTAAAACCAAAGGGCCCTGGGGCGGGGACATTTTTGGCCGCAGCACTATAATTTGAACGAGCTTGGCAGTGGTCCACTAGATGAAGCTTCATACCAAATATCAAAGACTTAGGCCTTGCGGTTTCAGAGAAGAAGATTTTTAAAGATTTTCTCTATATAATCCTATGTAAAATCAAAGGGACCCGGGGAGGAGGCATTTTTGGCCCCAGCACTATAATTTGAACAATCTTGGTAGGGATCCACTAGATGAAACTTTTTACCAAATATCAAAGACCTGGGCCTTATGGTTTCAGAGAAGAAGATTTTTTAAGTTTTCATTAAAAAAATCTTTTTTTGGCCCCTGTGACCTTGATGTGCAGCAGACCAGAACCATTTGAATAACTTTGAAAGGGGTCCTACTAAGGATCATTCCTGTGAAGTTTGGTCAAAATCCGATCAGTGGTTTAGGAGGAGATGTCATTTGAAGAAATTGTTTACGCACGGATGACAGACAAAAAGTGATCCTAATATAAAACACAAGCCATGATGGCCCTGGATCGCTCACCTGATCCATAGGGTATCAAGTGGGTCCCTGGGAGAGCCATTATTGGCCCTGGGCTATAATATGATTAATCTTGGTAGTGGTCTTAAAGGTGAAGCTTCATACCAAATATCAAAGAATGGAGACTTCTGGTTTCAGACAAGATTTTTAAACGTTTTCCTTGTATAAGTCATTATAAACCTTGGGGTTCCCCGGTGGGCCATTTTTGCCCCCAGGGCTATAATTTGAACCATCTTGGTAGAAATCCACAAGACAAAGCTTCATACCAAATATCAAATATCTGCTTTCAGACAAGAAGGTTTTCAAAGGTTTTCATTGCCTTGACTTCTATTTCCTAGGGCTATGTAAAACCAAAGGGCCTGCAGGTGGGGGCATTTTTCGCCCTAGGCCTATAATTTGTACAATCTTGATAGAGGTCCACTAGATGAAGCTTCACACCAAATATCAAAGAACTGGGCCTTGAGGTTTCAGAGATTTTCCCTATATAAGTCTATGTAAAACCAAAGGCCCCCGGGGTGGGGGCATTTTTGGCCCCAGGGCTATGATTTGCACAATCTTGGTAAAAGTCCACTAGATGAAGCTTCAAACCAAATATCAAAGAACTGGGCCTTGTGGTTTCAGAGAAGAAGATTTTTAAAGATTTTCCCTATATAAGTCTATGTAAAACCAAAGGCCCCAAGGCGGGGTCATTTTTGGCCCCAGGGCTATAATTTGAACAATCTTGGTAAAGGTCCACTAGATGAAGCTTCATACCAAATATCAAAGACCTGGGCCTTGTGGTTTCAGAGAAGAAGATTTTTAAAGATTTTCCCTATATAAGCCTATGTAAAACCAAAGGCCCTCGGAGCAGGGGCACTTTTGGCACCAGGGCTATAATTTGAACAATCTTGATAGAGGTCCACTAGATGAAGCTTCACACCAAATATCAAAGACCTGGGCCTTGCAGTTTCAGAGATGATGATTTTTAAAGATTTCCCCTATATAAGCCTATGTAAAACCAAAGGCCCTCGGAGCAGGGGCACTTTTGGCACCAGGGCTATAATTTGAACAATCTTGATAGAGGTCCACTAGATGAAGCTTCACACGAAATATCAAAGACCTGGGCCTTGCAGTTTCAGAGATGATGATTTTTAAAGATTTCCCCTATATAAGCCTATGTAAAACCAAAGGCCCCCAGGGCTGGGGCATTTTTGGCCCCAGGACTATAATTTGAACAATCTTGGAAGAGGTCCACTAGATGAAGCTCCATACCAAATATTAAAGACCTGGGCCTTGTGGTTTCAGAGAAGAAGATTTTTAAATATTTTCCCTATATAAGCCTATGTAAAACCAAAAGGCCCCGGGGCGGGGGCATTTTTGGCCCTAGGGCTATAATTTGAACAATATTGATAGAGTTCCACTAGATGAAGATTCATACTAAATATCAAAGACTTGGGCCTTGTGGTAAAAGAGAAGAAGATTTTTAAAGATTTTCCCTATATAAGCCTATGTAAAACCAAAGGCCCCCGGGGCGGGGGCATTTTTGGCCCCAGGGCTATAATTTGAACAATCTTTGTAAAGGTCCACTAGATGAAGCTTCATACCAAATATCAAAGACCTGGGCCTTGTGGTTTCAGAGAAGAAGATTTTTAAAGATTTTCCCTATATAAGCCTATGTAAAACAAAGGCCCTCGGGGCAGGGGCATTTTTGCCCCCATGGCTATAATTTGAACAATCTTGATAGAGGTCCACTAGTTGAAGCTTCACACCAAATATCAAAGACTTGGGCCTTGTGGTTTCAGAGAAGAAGATTTTTAAAGATTTTCCCTATATAAGAGAATGTAAAACCTAAGGCTCCTGGGGCGGGGGCATTTTTGGCCCCTGGGCTATAATTTGAACAAACTTGGTAGAGGTCCACTAGATGAAGCTTCATACCAAATATCAAAGACCTGGGCCTTGCGGTTTCAGAGAAGAAGATTTTCAAAGATTTTCAGTAAAAAATCTATTTTTAGCTCCTGTGACCTAGATGTGCAACAGACCGGAACCATTTGAACAACTTTGAAAGGGGACCACCTAAGGATCATTCCTGTGAAGTTTGGTCAAAATCCGATCAGTGGTTTAGGAGGAGATGTAGTCTAGCTCCTAGACCTTGATGCTATATTTACCAATGACCAACTATCCTGTGTGTTTTTATCAAATATGAAACCTTGTTAGACTTTAATCTTGTCTCAAACATCAAGGTCTAGTACAATGCGAATTTTACCATTCAAGGTTCTGGTTTGGAACTAATTGATTACAGCTGCTGTAATGAAATGTTTATTGCTTTTCTGTACCCATTACTGATCACCTACTGATAAGGCAAACTGGCATTTTAGTCAGAGGTCACTGTGCTACACACACACAAATTCAATCAGCTATAGTTTTGAACAAAATATCACAATGCAGAAAAAAGTGATTTTGGTGCAAAATAAAGTATGTGTACATTATGTTAACACACCCATGCAACATAGTGCATTTTTTTCACATCTCTTAATTGGTTCATTTTCTGAAGAAAAAATCTGTGATCTTTTTCTTTTTTTTAATGCAAACATAGGTTGTGGGTGCTCGTTAGAACCGCCTCGCCGAGGTGGTTCTACCGAGTACTCACAACCTATGTCTTTGAGCAGAAATAAGAGAAATAATATATACCCCTGTAAACCCCAGTTTTACTATATAAAAGTGGGGTTTAAGGGGGTCAAAAATATATAGGCATGTTTTCGTAATGATAAGATTGAAATTTTTTATGAAATTGGAAATTGACTGAATAATATAGTACAAACTCAGATCAGCGTCTTACCAAGCATGAAGACAGGCACTTCCATATTTATAGGAGACATTCTTTTAATTTTTAGATGACAATTTAGGAGTTTCGTTACCTATTTACTGCTTCAAACATACCATGTGTACAACCTGAACAGAACCAAAGATCAATGTTTTAGCAGCATGCCATGGATCTTAGAACCCACAACCTGTTTCAGAGCACTGGGTCTCTCTATCAAGTACCCAGAATCTATGTTTGTTTAATTTGGTGTTTAACGTTCCCATCAACACTATTCAGGTTATTTTGAGACGTTGCTTCCAATTTTGTGGGACTTTTACCCGACATTGAGATGAAATGACATATCAAGCCCTGCCACCCAATGAAACCAAAAGGGTTTATAAGCATGGACGGGCTGACTCACAGCAATTTTCCTGGACAGGCTTAGACATTCTAAGCGGATTACCAGTACTCAAGTGCGGTCGGTATCAGCTATGCGTGGAAGCATCGTGCAGCCCAATCTATTTCTCCAAGCCCCGATGGGCGGGGACGGGAAAATCTACGTTTACATTAGAAATAAGGAAAGCTGGTATTTCTGTTCCAATCATAAATTGTATATACTTGCTAGAATTTTAGAACCGCAAGGGATCGCAGGATCGATCCCGGGCTTCTCCAGACTTTCGGATGAGTCCCATCTCCGTATGACCTTAGCTGTTGGTGGGACGTAAAACTCAAACAGTCACTCATTTTAGAACCGCCTCATTGAGATTGTACTAAGAAGTACCCACAATCCACGCTTCCGGCAGAAATAAAGGAACTAATGTTATTTTTGTTCCAAACATAGATTTTGTGTACTTGTTAGAATCGACTCAATGAGACAGTTCTTACAAATACCAAAATAAATGTTAGAACCAATAACAAACCTTATTAGAACTGACTCAATGTGGTGGTTCTCACAAATTCCACAATAAATGTTAGGAGAAGAAATAAGGTAAAATAGTGTTATTTCTGTTCCAAATATACCGTAGAATGTACAATTGGTAAAACCGCCACATTGAGCTGATTCTAACAAGTACCCACATCTATAATTGGACCAGAATAAAAGAAAATGTTATTTCTGTTCGAACATAGATTTGTCCGTTACGAATACACACCTATTCAAATAATTTGAAAATTTTACCACTAGAAAGAAAATAAATTTTCAGAATTTTTTTCATATTTTTCATATTCTTGCTAACTAGAAAAAAGTGTCAATGGGACACGGATGCCCCCGCCTAAATGCCATTCAGAAAAAGGGTTTATATGTAATTGTAACAGGTAAAGCATGAAGTTATTATTAAGGTAGATATCATTTTCAAGAGCACAAGAAATATGGGCCCCGTTAAGTGATTTTGGTACTTATCGCCTATGCGAGCAGCGAAGGTTCAGGCGAGCCTGCGCATCTGCACAGTCTCGCCAGAACCTTCGCTGTTCGCTCATACAAGCAGTGAATCAAGAGGAACCTTCACACAGAAAGCCATATCCCTGGCCCCTCTGAATGGCTGGGCATGCGCAGTTAAAATTTGTCATGACGGATTGCTCGAAGACACAAATTCGCTTGGCGGGGCTCATATATTCTGTACGGTTTAGGAGTTATGGCCCGGACACAGTTTACTACAAGGAACTAAGTCAAGGGCAGATAATTCAAAAACCAAAAAAGCAAGAGTTGTCTTCCTTGTTCATGACACATCTTCTGAATGCCAAGCATGTAAAGTTTCACAAATATATTCCATAAGGATAAGGAGTTATGGCCCGGACACGAAGTGGGACGGACGTATGCACGTACGGATGTAATCGAATAGGCGGAGCAAAAAAAATTAGAATCTGGGAAACTTATAAGAATCGCCTTGCCAAATTATATAGGCTTGTTTAGTTATGTATAATTGTTGTTAGAAACACCTCAAACCGTTGAGGTGGTTCTAGCAAGTACCCACAATCTTAAGGTATAATGTTTGAAGCAGGAATGAGAATAAATTATGTTATTTTTGTTCCAAATACAGTTTTGTATAATATTTAGAACGGGCCTCCGTGACCAAGTGAATAAGGGCGCTGACTTTCATTGCTGTGGGTTCGAGCCTTGCTCAACGGAAGGTCAGATGTTTTCTTTTTTTTCTCGGGGAACTCTGCTGTTCGCCCCCCCCCCCCCCTCCCCCCCCCCCCCTTCTGATTAACGGTCGGCTGGATACGAGTGAAATAATCTTGAAAGAGCCGTACCCACCCCCCCCCCCACACACACACACACACACCTTCACTAAATGAAAATAATAAATAGAACCGCCTAACTGAGCTGTTTGGAGCAGAAAAAATAAGGAAAATGGTTTACACTACACAGACTTGTTAATGTTATGCAATTATCTCAGTATATTAAATATTCATATAATTTTTTTCACAAGTTAAAAACTATATTGCTATCAAAATATATACAGAGACTGATCTCAAGATTACTTCTAAAATGCTGATGTGTAAATATGCCTGAAACTCAGAACCCCATCTTTCAGAGTACAGCTATGTAAACAAACACTGCAGAAACCAAAATTTCAACAACCTGTGGAATCAGATAAGGGTCATTAAGAAAGCAATAAATGCCAATCACTTCTGGGAGTCCATTTCGTATTGTACTAGTCGGATAACTTCCCAAGATAAAACCAGTTGCTATCAGAGAGGGAAAAAAGAAGTAAAAAAATATAGAAGAATATTACTTATTAACTTTAAAATATGATATCCGACTAGTAGCTAGTCTAGAGGAGATGTTGTTTGAAGAAAAGTTTACGGACGCACGCACGACGGACGACGGACAAAAAGTGATCCCAAAAGCTCACCTTGTCACTACGTGACAGGTGAGCTAAAAACCACACGCCAAAACATTTAATTACTAATCAAATTAAATTTCATTGACTATAATTTGAATGGCTGTAGGATTAAGACATGACAGCGTAGTGCTAGTCCGTGCATATTGGCTCGGAGGTAATATCAAGCTTAGGTTCAGAGAAAATAAGTCTTAATATTACATGTGAATCCTCTGCCCAGCAGAAAATCCAAATTTAATGTCCAGCTTTATTTTCGTTTTTCTTCAGATTCTACACTTCATTCATCTTCCTCTTTCTTCCCTGTCCTTCACTTTCATCTCCTCTATGTCTCTTCCTTCCTCCGGGAGGCAACAAGGGCTCAGGTTAAGGCTGACACGATTAATCGTATAATCGATTAATCAATCGATAAATTCCACAAAAGTTATCATTTCTGATTTGCTTTTAATTGATTACTTCATAGGTACAATTTACTACCCAAAGTTATGCCTAAAATAGAGGGATGAGTGGCAAACAGTGCAGACCCTAATGAGATGCCGCATTCAGCGGCATCTAATCTGGGTCTACACTGTTTGCTCAGGCCTGTCTGTTCAAATATACATATGGTAATACTAATGGGCAACATATGGTAAGAGTCATGCTCAGACAGGTAAAATTATGACAAAACCCTTAGCAGTAACTAATCGATTATCGATCGCAATGGCATGACTGATAATCGATTATCTTTTTAGCTCCGATTAGCCAGCCCTAGCTCAGGTCATTACGAAAACACGCCTATACAAATACATTGTGATCTTTATCGCTGAAAAAAAATAAAAATTTTAAGATGAAAAATTGAGATATTTTTCTTATTTCTGCTCAAAATATAGATTGTGGGTACTCGTTAGCACCGCGGTGCTAACGAATACCCCCAATCTATATTTTATAGCAGAAATACGAAAATATAAGGTATACCCCCATAAACCCCAGTTTTACTATATAAAAGTGGGGTTCGATGGGGTCAAAATTATATAGGCGTGTTTTCATGATGTAATATTAAACCCCAACACAATCATCAATCAATCCCTGAAAAATGATAAAATAAATTCTAATGCACCGGCGTATGTAATGCCACGTCTGATTGAATAATGTAAAAAATTTGTGACAGCATATTCTGTGATATACATGTACTGTTGGAAATCTGATGTCATCACGTAACATCGCTTTTCATTGGCTAGCATTTGGTTTTATGCAGCTCAGTAATTGCCGCTTCATGCAAAATAACACAATTTGCAACAAAACAACCAAATATGTGCATTAGAATGGGGATAACTGTATTGAAAATTGTCATTAGGGGAGGTAAATCACCGGTTTTACGACCGCAAATTACGTTTTATAACTCCGGGTCAACGAAATTTCCGACCCTAAAACCTCTGATTTACCTCCCCCAAAAGACAACTTTGAATACAGTTATCCCCTAAATAGCTGTCTGTTTTTTTTTTAAGTTCACATGGTGCTTTCAGGGCAATTATTTATGAGCAGATTGTATGCAATGCCAACCTGAGCTAAGCATGAAGAACAGCAAGGTCTGAACTTCTGGGTGTTTGAATTTGCTGAAACAAAACAGGAAAACAAAAACCAGTTTTTTAATTTAATTGCCCTCTTTAAACTAAATAACAAATATAAATAACATCACTGGGAGATGTTAGTGCAATATAAATAACAGCACTGGAAGTATAGGTGCAATATAAATAACAGCACTTGAAGATGTAGGTACAATGTAAATAACAGCACTAGAAGATGTAGATGCAATGTAAACAACAGCACTGGAAGATGTAGTTTACACTTATCATGCACTAAATGAAATGGCACATGTTGGTTTGATTTGAGGTTTAACATCCCCGTCAACACTGTAAAGGTCATTTTGGAGGCGTTGCTTCCAATTTTGTGGGACTTTTACCCGACATTGAGATGAAATGACATCTCAAGCCCTGTCGCCCAATGAAACCAATAGGGTTTATTAGCATGGACGGTCCGCCTCGCACCGCGGTTCCTGGAAAGGCTTAGATCCTCTAAGCGGTTTACCAGTACTAGTGTGCGGGCCGGATTCAGCTCTGCGTGGAAGCATCGTGCAGCCCATATATTTCTTCAAGCCCCTATGGGCGGGGGCGGAAAATGGCACATGTACCTTGCTTACAAATATATTCTATTATCTGCAATATTGTATAGTGTTATGTGGATGTTTCCAGGTCGAGAAGTGGAGTGTCAAGTGTGATGCACAAGATCTGGGAACATCCACGACATGATATTTTGTGGCAGATCACCTTGCCGTGGTCAGTTGAGGCACCAATGGTCATTTTTCTAAATAACCTTTTTTGTACCAAATGGAATCTTCTTATATATAAACCAGGAGTCCATTTCAAAATTAAGGGTTTTCAGGTTGTATTTTCTTCAAAATTTATTTGGAAAAAGGCTGAATTATTTGCATACAGTGTAGGACCTGATCTTTTTGCGGCGTCTGATCTGAAACTACACTGTTTGCCAGCGTACCCATTTTGGGGTTGCTGGTACAAAATGGAACCCATTTTGAAACAGAAACTCCAAAACAGGAAACTGACAAACAGCGCAGGCCAAGATCAGACGCCACAGAATGTGACGTCTGATCAGGGTCTACACTGTTAGCAAAAAGTTAAGCCATTGTCGAAATAAATTTTGAAGGAAACACAACCTTACACCCCTGACTTTTGAAATGGGTTCCTGGAATATACGTATAAGGAGAAAGATTCTATTTGTTTAACCAAGGTCTCCAAAGCCAAGTTATAAAGAACAGTGTTATTAAAAGGCTGTAGAGTCTGTTCTTACTAAGTTAAGTAGCATTAGAATCAAAGTACTGAAAGTACTGAGGAAAGTTGATTTATGAGGTATATTCACCATGATAAAATGGTAGTGGTAGATTAAACAGTCTCTAAGTGTCTTTTTGACAAGATTGAAAAAGGAGTTTAACCAGGTTCGACCAAGAAAAAAATGCCTGTTGCTTGTTATTGTCCTCGTGACAATCACTGACCATCTGACTGGCGCCGACCCTGAACAAAATCCAGGTATTAGTTATTGATAGCACCCCTAAGATGTCAGAGCGGAACGTCAGAAGAAAATTCTGGACTGTGCTTGTTTGTTTGTACGTTTATTTGCTTGTTTTTGAGGTTTAACATCCCCGTCAACACTGACTAGGTCATTTAGAGACGTTGCTTCCAATTTTGTGAGACTTTTACCCAACACTACCAACACTAAAATGAAATGACATAATTATCAAGCCTGTCGCGCAATGAAACCAAATAGGCTTGTGGCATGGACGGTCCGATTCGCACCACTTTGCCTGGCCAGGCTTAGATCCTCTAAGCTGTTTACCAGTACTCATGTGCGGTCGATTTCAGCTCGGCGTGGAAGTATCTTGCAGTTAGTCTATTTCTTCAAGCCCTGATGGGCGGGGGCGGTAGGACTGTGCTCGTGCATTTGGCCATTGGCAAACAGAATCTTCATAATCAGACGCTACATAATGCGATGTCCGATAAGATCTAATGTACCTGCTTAAACGAACAGTGCGATTCTCAACTCATGACTATTCTCCAAACTTACATTCAGAGACGATCGATCCACGAGTTCTCTCAGCACTTGGATTAATTGAGTACTTACGCAAATACGCTGTTTATCTGGAGCACTGGACGGGAGTGAACTTTAAAACCTATTGCTTTCTTTCGGCGAGTCATGGGTCTCCAAAAATGAAGTGTACATTGCTTTCGGAGACGTTACAGCAGAGCCCTTCAATTTCTACATTTTAAAAAGTGGAGACTCTTCGACTTAGATTCGTCTTCCCAAGTGTCTATAAAACGAGTGCATATGCACCCAAAAATGCACTGAAGGGTCTGATTTGAGGTCACAGAATGAGGTGTCTGATCAGTGGCTTCTGAATTTGCTTAACCAATATATGACAATGGAATCTTCCAACAAATAAGTTCGGAACAGGATTGTCATATTTGTTTTCTCAAAGGTAGGTTTTGCAAGAATATACAGTAGAACTTTGATGGCTCGAACACCGATGGCTCGTTTACCATGGATGTGTCGAACCCATTCTTGAGCCCCTAGCGAAATCCTCTAAATAAGAAATAGTGGGGCATAATTAAGGAGATTTTAGTCTTTTATCTTGCAAACGTATGCTGTGTGTACTCATTAGAATCGCCTCGATGAGGCGATTCTAATGATTACACACAGCATACATTTTCATAATAGAACACCGAAAAGATGTTTAAAAGTATCTCGTTATGCCTCTTGACAGTAACCTCAGTGGCTCGAACTGCCCCTGTCTCGAACAGATTTTCGAGGTCCCAAAGGGGTTCGAGCCACTGAAGTTCGACTGTATGCTGTTTTAGCAATCAATGCAGACTCAGATCAGACGCCAAGTTGTGCTGCGTCTGATCTGGGCCTACAATACTTACATGCCAAAAAAAGTGACGATAGTTATATATGGGCCAATGTCCAGTTCGGAAACCGAGGGGTGAAAGGGAAGAAACACCTGTGGAATCAAGTCCGCCTTGGTATAAAAGGATACACCGAGTATTAAAGCTGGAAAAGTCCAGTTTTGCAACTGAGGGTTGAAAGGGAAGGAACACCTGTGAAATCAAGTCCGCATTCAGCGCAAATGTTAAGAAATCAATGCGCTGGAAAAGGAAATGAGGCAAGTGCTTAATTTGGACTATTTTATGCAGCGAACGAACAGCGGAAGTGTAGTAACGCGGTCCAGTACCGGAAATAGAAATGCGATGACATATAAAGTTGATACAAGTATCAACTTTCAAAAACTAAAAGTATGTCTTCTGAAGTCTTTATACATGTGTGCCCTCAGCAAGGTCTCAAATCGTGGGCCTCCATACCCACTCACAGAGTACAGCCATCTCTGTCTACATGGGAGAAGTTTAGTTCAACAGGGATCCAAATAGTAGAATGCTGATCAGGTGCCAGCTGTTCAAAACTATCTATGTCGTTGGTTAAAGTATCATAAAAACTTTTATCATTTAATATGGCAAAAATTCTAAGTATTTTGCTTACCAGGGGCCAGTTGTTCAAAACTAATGACATCATTAGCTAACATATCGTTAAAACTTTGATCATTCAATACAGTGAAAATACTAATATTTTTGCTAAAAAATGTGAGCAGCTTTTGCAAATGCAAAAGCTGCTCACATTTTTTCAACAAAAATAACAAAATTTTAGGTATTGTACTTGGTAGAGCAGTTAACGATTCGACCACTAATGAGTTCGTTAAGCTAATGATGCTTTGAACAACTGGGCCCAGAACAGTAAACATTTTGACCACTAACAAGCTTGTTAAACTAATGATGATTTGAACAACTGGGCCTTGAGTCTTTGCTTGATGCACATGTGTGCAGACAAACACCACAACTTCTTTACAAGACTGATCACTGCAACAAGTTTTTGCTAAAACGAAGTTTACAGCTCTAAGGCAGATCCCAAAGATGTATGGATATTTATTTATGTAGAAAAATGATCATTTATGGTCATTTTTCTATATTATCCATAGTAAAATCCATTTGCTTAAATTGCATGATTTCTGCTATAGGGTAATTGGACCCCAACTATCATGTTATAAAGAAGTTGTGGTATCATTTCACTGCTTGGACATACATGACTGTTTACATCAATCAGGGTCCAGTTGTTCAAAGCATCGTTAGCTTAACAAGCTCGTTAGTGGTCATATTGTTAACTGTTCTAGCAAGTGCAATACCTAAAATTTTGTAATTTTTGCTGAAAAAATTTGTGAGCTGCTCAAATTTTTTTTCAGCAAAAATATTAGTATATTTGCCATATTAAACGATCAAAGTTTTAACGATACGTCACCTAACAGCGTCTTTAGTTTTGAACAACTGGCCCCAGACCTGCAAAATTGTGTTGTGTAGATATAACCAACCTGCCAAGAAAAACTGAATCTTCTTGCAGACTTTTAAACACATTTTTGCATACAGGTAAACATTGAGGACCCTGATCGGACTGCCTCTAAACGGGGTCTACAGTGTTTGAAACAGTGGAAGACACTACAGATAACAACTTTTGTGATTTGCATCTCAATGGCAAAGGTTAATATTATTTACAGGATTGGAAACAAGAGGGCCAAGATGGCCCTGAATTGCTCACCTGATTTTGAGATGTGGCATAGCTTCTGAAAGTCATATGGATAACTGACAGTCTTATTTTCCCTGAAGCATATCTGTTGCATTTTGATAGATGGTCAACGAGGCCACATTCTTGTTTTTAAATCAATTTGTCCCAAGGGTTTAGAAGGAGTTTGCATCAAAGAAAGTTGTTGACATTTTTTCTGTTTTTCGCTCTGGTGGCCATTATTCTTATTGGAGCGGAACATTTTAGCTATTTTAGTAGAAGGTCACTCATGCAACATTCCTATGAAGTTTGAACGGAATTGGCAGATTCATCGTTTAAAGATTTCTATTTTTAGCTCTGGTAGCCATCTTGTTCATCCAAGCAGAAAGATTTTAGCTATTTTGGTAGAGGGTAAAACATTCTTATGAAGTTTAAATTAAATTATCCCAGGGGTATGGGAGGAGTAGTTGTTTAAAGTTTTGTTCAGAGAAAGGTAACTTGAAATTGTATTAACCCTTATCTTGCTGAATATTCATTTAAGCCACACCCATTTCTGTCTATCAACCAATCAAATTACTTGATGTAATTTATTGTTACAAATTCATAAACTGAATGTCAAACAGTGTAGATCCTGATCAGATGGCTTCTTCAGAAGCCATTTGATCTGGATCTACACTGTTTGCAAAGATAGGGGTTGTCGTGAACAGCAAGATAAGGGTTAAAGAGGAACAGGATAAAATAATATAAAGAATGAGAGGGAATGATATAAAACAAAAACGACTGGAGCCAGTCTAGTGTGTTCAGAGAAAGGTAACTTGAAATTGGATTAAAGAGGAACAGGATAAAATAATATAAAGAATGAGAGAGAAGGATATAAAACAAAAATGACTGGAGCCAGTCTAGCAACATTCCTGTGAAGTTTAAATGAAATTGGCCCAATGGCTTAGGAGGAGTAGTCTTTTAAAGCCAGGTTTTTTTTTCTATTTTTAGCTCTGGTGGCCATCTTGCTTATTGGAGTGGAACATTTTAGCTATTTTAGTAGGTCACCATAGCACATTCCTATGAAGTTGGCCAAGGGGCATAGGAGGAGTAGGCGTTTAAAGATTTTTCTATTTTTAGCTCTGATAGCCATCTTGCTCATCAGAGCGGAACGATTTTAGCTGTTTTGGTCGAGAGCCATCTGGTCAACATTCCTGTGAAGTGAAAATGAAATTGGCCCAATGGTTTAGCAGGAGTAGTCTTTTAAAGCAAGTTGTTGACCCCATATGACGGACGATGCACAACGGACATTGACGGATCACAATAGCTCACCATGAGCTGATAATGCTGGATCCTGAAAACTGCAAATATTGATGATAAAAATAATCAATTGTTAATTCAACAGCTTGTCAATTCATTTTGTGCTATACATGTACTATAATAAGACATCTATTCTAAGGAGTATCATTGTTGATATTATCAATAAAGACAAACTGCCAAGCTTATAATACATTTGTTGTGTTATACATCAAAGTTTATGAAATGCCCTCAGCCCAGGGCCTGGACTGCTGGGATGATACGGCCAAAGATGAAGATTAGGATCATGTCAACCCGGCAGTCTTAGGTCCTGTCCCGAGGGCAGCCCATAAACCTTGATAGTGCCCAAAGCTTGGGTTTCTATTGTTTAAGTGCATTGAAAAACTACCACATAAATAACATTTTATTAACCCTTGACCTGCTGAATATTTATATAGGCCACATCCACTACCGATTATCAACCAATCAAATTACTTGATGCAAATTATTGCAACAACTTCACAATCTGAATGGCAAACAATGTAGATCCTGATCAGATGGCTTCATCAGAAGCCATCTGTTCTGGATCTTCATTGTTTGGAAAATAAGGCATATATCCGCGCTCAGCAGGACAAGGGTTAACAAACAACAAGAACAAACAATATCAATGAACAAAGAATCCAAACTAATATTTCTACAGTCCCCTGTTCAATTATTGTCAGAATCAGAATTGTTACAGGTGACACGTCAAAAGACATTCATACACCAGGACCTGTGATGTGGGAAGTTAGTCCCTAGCTCTAACCAAAGAGGTAAATTTAGCTACACAATCATCAGCACCTTCAGCTGTCGAAATAATCGAATCGGGAAGGGCATTCCAATCTCTAATGGTTCTGGGGAAGAACGACTCTTTATAAATCATAAAATGTCAGTTCTTGCAGTAAGGGTCTGAAACGCCAACGAATGGTGATTTCTACAGTGTCTAGCTGTGGGAACAAGGTCATCTGTTGGAATGCTGGCATCACCCTTTAGACCTTTGTATAAAAGGATTAGCCTACTGTCTTTTCTCCTTTTCTTGAGCGACTCCCATTTTAATTTTCCAAGTATTCCAGTCATGCTCCCAGTTTCAAAGCAGTAATTGCCTGTTACAAATCTAGCAGCTCTATTCTGAACTTTCTCAATTTCATCATTAAGGACCACTCCACTGGGGTCCCAGATACAACTACCATATTCCAAGATTGGGCGAACAAGACCTTTATATGCTGCCTCTTTAACATCCTGGGGGCACTGATGAAGATTTCGCCTCAGGAAACCAAGCGTTCTATTTGCCTTAGTGCACATGTTGCTAATATGAGTATTCCATCTCAAGTTGTGTGAGATTGTCACCCCAAGGTATTTAATGGAGTCCACATTCACGAGGACTGTTCCCTCTAAGGTGTAAGAAGCCTCAACTTTATTAGATCTCTTCCTAGTTATCTGCATAATATTGCATTTAACTGGCTGAAATCTCATGCCCCAATTTCGGGCCCAACATCCTAATCTATCTATGTCGGCCTGAAGTTTCACTGAGTCATCTGTATCTCTAATTTCCCGGTAACAAACACAGTCATCTGCGAACAGTCTTATTTCTGAGTCAATGTCAGTGGAAATATCATTGATGTACAGGGAGAACAAAAGTGGACCAAGAACGGTCCCTTGCGGGACTCCAGACAAAACTGGAGCCCACTCCGAAGATTCACCATTAACAACAACCCGCTGTTTTCTGTAGCAAAGAAAGGAATCTATCCATTTGAGGGTCTTTCCCCCAATTCCATAACCAAATAACTTAGATTTAAGTAGTTCATGAGGAGGGGTGTCAAAAGCCTTCTCGAAGTCCAGAATAAATGTGTCCACCTATCCCCCTTTGTCCAAGATTTTTGCCCAGTCATTAATAACTGTGCTTAGCTGAGTTTCACAACTGTGCCTGTTCCTAAATGCATGTTGTCTGTATGACAAAAGTTTATGTTCGTCCAAGTGGGCCATGATGTTTGAGCAGACTACATGTTCCAGCAATTTACACAGAATACAAGTCAGAGACACAGGGCGATAATTACGGGCAAGAGCCCTATCTCCTTTTTTGAAGAGTGGACAGATGTTTGCTAAGAGCCATTCTTTGGGGATTTCACCCATATCAAGAGACTGTTGAAACAAGTGTGCAAAAACTGGACCCAACTCATTTGCTAGTTCCTTCAGGACTCTAGGATGAAGCTCATCAGGTCCTAAGGCCTTACGTGTGAGCCTTTGGCTCAGGTGAGCTAATAAAAACCAGGACTTGAATTGTAATTTTCCCAAAAAGGTGCAACTATGTGTATGTTATATTCTAACACATATACGAAATAACAAGCAACTAGAGCTGTCAGTGAAACTGACTAGGGCCCCGGCAGCGCTATCAGAAATTTGTGGACGAACAGACGGACGAACGGCAGGACGAAAACTATATACCCCCATAGCATACTTCGTATGCCGGGGGTATAAAAACGAAAATTTTAAGATGATTACATTGTAATTACATTTTTCTTATTTCTGCTGAAAATACAATCTATATATTAGAGCAGAAATAAGAAAAATAAGGTTTACCCAGTTTTACTATATAAAAGTGTGGTTCAAGGGGTTCAGAATTATACAGGCATGTTTTCATGAAAAAATCTTTCATCACACCCAATAAATGAATTCAAATAAGCATGAAATTTGGTCGGCTAATGAATACTGAAATGCCAATTACAGTAACAATGAAATTCATTTGTTTTCTCTTTACTTTAACATGTTGGTGTGACATACATGTGTTGCTATCATATCTCAAACCTTTCTCAAAAATAGTTATTTATCTAATGAAAATTTCTGACAATTTTCTTATTTATGCCTCAAACATATATTGTGGGTGGTCATTTGAACCAACTCATAGAGGGGGTTCTAACGAGTACTCAAAACCCATGTCTTAGAGGAGAAATAAGAAAAAATGATTTAACCCATTTTGTACTGGAAACCCCAAAACAGGTAGTTGGCAAACGGTGCATGCCCAGACCAAATGCCACAACATGCATCTGATCAGGATCAACACTGTTTGCAAAATGTTCAGCCAGTTTCCAAATAGAAAATACAGCCTGACACCCGTAAATTTTGAAATGGAGTTCTGTTATATATAAAGAGGAAGATTCCATTTGGTACAGGGTCATTATAATAACACACCCATGCGACAAAGTGCATTTTTCCCATCACCAAAATGGCTACTTTCAGATGAAAATCCGATATATTTTTCTTATTACATGATGCTTCCACGCAGAGCTGAATCCTGCCCGCACACTAGTACTGGTAAACCGCTTAGAGGATCTAAGCCTGTCCAGGAACCGCGGTGCGAGGCGGACCGTCCATGCTAATAAACCCTATTGGTTTCATTGGGCGACAGGACTTGAGATGTCATTTCATCTTCATGTCGGGTAAAAGTCCCACAAAACTGGAAGCAACGTCTCCAAAATGACCTTTACAGTGTTGACGGGGACGTTAAATCTCAAATCAAACAAACAAATTATTAATACAGCAAATGTGGGTTGCGGGTGCTCATTACAACCGCCCCATTGAGGCGATTCTAACGAGTACCCACAATCTATGCCTTTGAGCAGAAATAAGAAAAATAATGTATACCCCCCGTAAACCCCCGTTTTCTCTATACAGTGTGGTTCAGGGGGGTTGTTCATTTCACGGACTTGTTCTCATGATGTAACCCCAGTTTTCTCTGTAAAAATGGTGTTTACAGGGGTGCTCATTACATCAACTTGTTAACATGATCTTTTTTTTTTCCAATAAATTAACCCTTATCTTGCTGTTCACGACAACCCCTATCTTTGCAAACAGTGTAGATCCAGATCAGATGGCTTCTGAAGAAGCCATCTGATCAGTATCTACACTGTTTGGCATTCAGTTTATGAATTTGTAGCAACGAATTACATCAAGTAATTTGATTGGTTGATAGACAGATGTGGCTTAAATGAATATTCAGCAAGAGAAGGGTTAATATGGTAATTACTGTAACAGTATAATCCTTAGTATACTCAAATCTAAGGGATGTATAACTCTTTTTCTCTCACTCTTTAGTCCTGTAAAGTACTGATAAATACCTGTATGATGCATCAGCTACTACCAAACAAAAGATGGATTAAGGGTTGATCGAAAAGAGAGTTAAAAAAATACGAAATATTTCACCATATTTTATAAAACTCTCCCGAAGTGAGATCTCAAACTACATCATAGAAATTACAGATCTCTCTTCTTGGATACAACAAAATATTAAATGTATATCTTTTATTTAGTTCAATATGAACATGAATAAACAAGTTCCTACTAATTCAAATACAATGGCATACTTCCCTGCATTCTACATGTTCCTGTTATTCATGCATGAAAAGAATCTGCTCCCACCGGGAATTGCTCTCACCAGGGAGAATTGCTCCTACTGTGAGCAAATTCTTTTCTTTAACTCTTATCATAATCATGCTGTTCACGACAACCCCTATCTTTAGAAACAGTGTAGATCCAGATCAGATGGCTTCTGAAGAAGCCATCGGATCAGGATCTACACTGTTTGACACTAAGTTTATGGCTTTGTAAGAATAAATTACATCAAGTAATCTGATTGGTTCAAAGTCAGAAATGGGTGTGGCTAACTGAATATTCAGCAAGAGAAGGGTTAAGAGAAGCTTCTATGATAAAGGAAGAAAGCTGAAACTGACCGAACTTGAGTACTGGTCAACAGCTTAGCTCTGGCCTGTCCAGGAAAAGTGATGCGAGTGACAGACCACTCCTTAAACCCTGTGGATGGTACATGTAATTTCATCTTAATGCAGGAAAAGTCCCACAAAATTGGAAACAATGTCTCCAAAATGGCCTAAATAGTGTTGAAAGGATGTAAAACCTCAACTCAAACAAACTCCATACCTGGAAGATGATAGCTGAATGTCAAAACCCATGTTCTGCACTTGTGCCCAAACCCTATATAAAGAAAATCTCTAACATCTACAAAATGCACCAATAAGGCAATACTAACCACAATAACCTTAATCAAAACTACAATGATCTCTCTTTACCTTTGACACAAAACATATGAAAAGTAAAATTATCCCCATTCAAAATATTCAGCCATCCTAAAACTAGCTCAACATTACACCCCTAAATTTCTAAATGGACTCCTAATGTATTAGCCAGAAGATTCCATGCACTGTAAAAAAGGGTTAAAATCACATTCACATGCTTACGCAAAAATGTCCTGATATTCAGATGGTTTTCAGATATGCATGATAAAGTTTCGAGGAGTTGACCTTATCACGGAAGTTCAAGGAAAATATATGCAACTAACAAGTAAAACTTGGTTGTTGTTTTCTTGTTGTTTTTTTTTTTTTTTTTGTCATCGTTGTTTTTCACCTGAAAAACTACCATAAAAAATATGCATGCATGAATATAGCACTATTACCCTAGTGATCCCTAATTTAAGATTCTATAGAGTAATACGATAAAATAAAGAGATCCTTAAAGGTTTCAAAGATGCTTCCAGCATTTACAAACAATAAAATATATACATGTACAATCGAATGTCAATGGCTCTGACAACAGCTTTGGGACCATACAGCTTTGTTTGAAACAGCAAATGTTGAAGCTGCATATGGTTAACCCATTTTGTACTGGAAACCCCAAAACGGGTAGTTGGCAAACAGTGCAGGCCCAGATCAGACGCCGCAGAATGCGATGTCTGATCAGGGCCTACACTGTCTGCAAAAAGTTAGCTACCGTATTCGACCTATTTACCGCACATGCTCCTATAAGCGCACACCCAAGCTTTTTCTGGAAAAAATACACAAGCGCACACTTTACAGTAAACCCCCAACAAATTCATATTGAGTTTTGCTGCATCTTTGACCCGGACAATCATATGTATATGTTGTGAATCCCCATGCTGAAATTCAGCTCTATGAAATAATCATATCGGAAGCTTTTTTTCGAATTTTTTTTCGTATTGAGTGTGCGCTTATTAGGTAGATTTTTCACCACAATATTTTCATACAATTTTGAAAAAACTAAGTGCACAGTGTGGTAAATAGGTCGAATACGGTATTTTCCAAATAAATTTTGAAAACACAACTTGACACCTCTAAATTTTGAAATGGACTCCTGCTTCAGGGCCTGACAAATCCATTGCCCGGCTGTCCCCGAAAAGTCCAAATTTTGGCTAGGCAAGTAATTTTTCATTTCACTTGCCCAGAAAAATGTATAGAATATATAAGGAAAATTGTAATTCCAAGAAATTTCCAAGATGCTGTTGACTGCAGGGCAAGTGGTTGAACTTTAGATTTAGGCCCTGCTGCTTATAAGGAGGAAGATTCTATTTGGTACAAAAATGGTCAGTCATAATGAGTATAATATTTCTATTTTCCACAAAATAAAGTTTTTTGTGTGTACTCATTTACAATTTATACCTCATTAAGATGCCTTTAATGTGTACATGCAATATACCTGTTTATTTTCAAGATGAAATATGGAAGCTCTGTCAAAATTGTCAAAATATATCAATATCTAGACTACAGTCATGGGAAATTTTGCCTAGGATCTCAAGGCATCACGTGAACTAGTCCGTGAAATGAAGACCCCCCTATACCCCACTTTATATAGAGAAAATTGGGGTTTACGGGGGTAAACATTATTTTCTTATTTTTGCTCCAAGACATAGGTTGTGGGTACTCGTTAGAACCGCCTCAATGAGGCGGTTCTAACGAGCACCCACGACCTATGTTTGCAGTATTTATAAGAAAAATATCACGGATTTTCATCAGAAAAGTAGCCATTTTGGAGATGAGAAAAATGCACTATGTCGCACGGGTGTGTTATCGTAATGGATATTTCAGTTTGATACAGTTCATGAAAAAAAGACACTGGTGTTTGAGCCATCAAACTTTCACTATATTACGTGGAATGTCCCGCTGCAGGGCTTAAGGAAATTGATAAACATGCCATCATTTTCTGCCTTATTTGCACGAAGAAAATCTCTTTTAGGGACTTCCTAGTTGCTTTCCTTTAAACTAAACCATTCTGAAAAACACGGATTCACTATAGAATGGAAAGAATTTACCCTGTGGAACAAATTCTTTCTTTTAAAAGCAGACCCCTTTTGTTATGGGAAACCAGAATATTTTAAGATTTCAACCCTCCCACTTACATGTATGTCAAATGAAGGCAAATACATGATGATGACATACACATTCTCCTTAAACATAGAGTAAGCTTTTTCCAAGGAAGAAGAGTTCAATGTCCTCAAGTGATTTGCCTTTTGTTTCTGGTAGTCTTTTCCACACATACAACACACTTGCCATGCAGGATAATGCAAACAGCCAGAAGGTTACTGCAGGACCAAGTACCTCTTGCAGGTAAACAAATTGTTTTGTGACAATGAATGCACACAACCAGTTGGTGAAATTAGCAATACTGCCCGCAGTACCTCTTACTCTAGATGGAAAGATTTCTGCCATGATAAGTGCTGGAATAGGACCCCAACCAAGAGAAAACCCAATTATGTAGGCCACAAGGCATATAATTGCCAACTGTCCATTCTGACTGACAGTGTCTGATCTCATGTGGTAGTAAATGCCAAAGAAGAAACATGAGAGACACATGAGACAGCCAGCAATTATCAGCAACTTTCTTCTGCCAAGTCTATCCATTAGGTAGCAAGCAACAAGGGTGGCAGCAACTTGTACAGCTCCAATAATTACTGTAGCAATGTTACTGTTTGCTAGGCCGCTGCCAGTTTCTGTGAGACCTGCATCTTTGAAAATGGACACTGTATAAAACATGACACAGTTTATACCACTCAGCTGTTGAAATGCCATTATCATAAGAGCAATAATTAGTGGTTTTGATAGTTCAGGGCGTTTAAACTCTGACCAAGAGAAAGAATCTTTAACATCCATCCCATCTTCAATGTCCTTACACTCCAGCTGGATGTCCGAGTATTTTGAGCGCAATTGAGAAAGAGCTTTGGCAGCTTCAGTTTTTCTTTCATTCATCAGCAGCCAATGAGGGGTTTCTGGAATAAACATCATGAGAACAAGTGTCAGTACGGCTGGCACAAAACCTATGATGGCCATATGATACCAGTTTGTGTACAGCCCTGCTACATATGCAGCCAATATCCCAACCGTAATAGTCAGCTGCACACCCGAACCCAGCATTCCTCTTATGGCACTTGGCGATACTTCAGCAATGTATATTGGCACACATACCATAACCATCCCACTAGCAAAACCACACAGTAACCTTCCAATTAGGAGTTTGGCAACGTTTTCTGCACTCGAAATGAAAAACCAAGCAAAAATAAAGGGAAAAGATGATGCAGTCATGGTCCATTTCCTTCCAAACTTTTCCACAAACCATCCAGCAACAGGCCCACCAATCATGGCTCCTACTGTCAACAGAGAACCAAACCACCCCGATGTAGCACTGGTCAGTAAATAGTCATGTTCCAATTGTGGTATAGCTGGTGAACTGTAACCTATGGTGTATCCGAACGAAAACGGTCCCAGATATGCACAGGCAACAACAAAAATTAGTCCAAACGATACATCTCTGGGAGACTTGGTAAACATCTTGCTTTATATCGTGTCTAGACTCCGACGTAACGGGTTTACTGGCATCAATCAGTCAATGTTTACGTTGTAATAGACCTTTTCGATGTCTGCTGTAGTGGGCCGGAGATATTAAGGGCGAACTGTGCTACGAAACACCGAAACAAGGTTTGTTTGTTTGACACTTTCTTCTTCTTGTTTTTTTTTTTTTTTTTTTTTTTTTGGTTGTTTGTTAGATTTGGGGTTTAACGTCCCCGTCAACACTGTATAGTTCATTTTGACGACGTTGCTTCCAATTGTGTGGGACTTTTATCCGACATTGAGATGAAATGACATTTCAAGCCCTAAAACCAATAGGATTTATAAGCATGAACGGTCAAGACTCATACCTCTTTGCCACTTCAAAACATGAAAGCCTTTTGTGAGGGGAAAGTATAAAACCCGGGAGTAACGGCCGGGAGCCGGGAGTAAAATCCGGGAGTAAATTTTGACAATCGAATAAAGGTATTAAACAATCACAGATCTGGATGAAATTTGGATCAAAAGTAGAATATAGACTCTTCTTTAAAATGCATATACGTTTTATATTTCTTATTGAGTACTTTTCAAGATATGAACCGAAATATATGACCATGTCGCAAAATTTTCGCCCGGGAGTAGCTTTTTTGCGGTATTGGCGATGTCAAGCATTTTGCAAAATATGTTCAGTCTGGGATTGCTACCAGAATTAGTTTATGTATTATCAATTAAAAACATATCAAAGATTAGAAAAATGCAAAAATAAAGTTATTTCATCGCTCCGTGCAGTAGGTAATTAACCCGGGAGTAGGCCGGGAGTAATTTCTGGGTTGAAATCGGCGTTAGTTTGCGTTATTGCCTATGTCACATACATTGTATTTCTTAAAGGTAGTCGTACTACTCTGACAGCTAATAGCAAAGGAATTGATCAGATTGTGGGGTATTTTCTACATTATACGGTCATAAAACAAATGGCGCCAAATATAAATGTTCCCTGGTCACATAATCAAACACCTCTTAAATCATAGAGGCAGGATAAGGGCGTGAGGTGGGTAGAGGTTTGGATGTGTGTCGAGCCCCGATATGACAAATAAATACATTTACTCCATGCTGAATCTCAGCTTTACGTCTGACAAACGTTTAAGAAATACAATGTATGTGATATAAGCAATAAGGCCGAGAATAAGGCAAATAAACGCCAATTTCAACCAAGATATTACTCCCGGCCCACTCCCGGGTCAATTATTTACTAGACGGAGCGATGAAATAACTTTATTTTTGCATTTTTCTAATCTCTGATATGTTTTTAATTGATAATACATAAAGTAATTCTTGTAGAAACCCCATACTGAACATATTTTGCAAAATGTTTGACATCGTCAATACCGCAAAAGTTACTCCCGGGCGAAAATTTTACGACATGGTCTTATATTTCGGTTCATATCTTGAAAACTACTGCATAATAATGTAAAAACTTTTATGCATTTTAAAGAAAAGTTTATATTCTACTGTTGGTCCAAATTTCATCCAGATATGTGAATGTTTAGTACCGTTATTTGTCCAAATTTACTCCCGGATTTTACTCCCGGCTCCCGGCCGTGGAATCGAGACAGTTCCCCGACAAGACAGTTCCCCGACAGGGTTTTTGGAGACAGTTCCCCGACACATTTGAAGACAGTTACCCGACACTTTTGAAGACAGTTCCCCGACACTATTGTTCAAAGTCAAATGACCTTTGACTGATCATGATGATTATCATAATTGATAGTTATTATGTGTTTGTCAATATTTTGAAGACAATTCACCGACAGACATTTAAAAATATTAAATTATGGGATCATCAACATTTTTGAAGACAGTTCCCCTGACAGACTTTTACATGTATAAAATAAAAGCTTATACTCGATACCATTATCAATGAGTGTAATAAATACACTTAAAATTAAGCGAACTAGCATGTTCAGTTATTGAACCTGCACACATTTAAACAAAACCAAAATGTCTTCTAGGAAACGCAATAGTATATTTCTAATTGTCATTTGTCCATATAATAAACATTTGAAAAATGTAGCTGAGTTCAAAGTTTTTGTTTTAAATAAATATTATTAAAGTATAAGAACATTACCTCTCCTCTGGCTTAGACTTCCAGACAGATCATCGTCAGAACAAATGTCGGCGAACTGTCTTGAAATCAACGGGGAAATTTCAGGCAACTCATAAATATATAGTTGCCATAGCAAGAAACATGCAAATAATAACTAATATATCTTAAGACAATTCCCCGTCACAGAAAGACATTGCCTCTCCAAATCACAGGTACACTAAATCTATTCACAATGATCACTTAGCCTTTATTATCCCCAATTAGGACATTAAGACTATGAACAGTGTTGGGGAACTGTCTGGGAACTAATTGCCAATTATAATTATCAGTCACATGTCTTTTATTTATGAACAATAGTGTCTGGGAACTGTCTTCAAAAGTGTCGGGGAACTGTCTTCAAATGTGTCGGGGAACTGTCTCCAAAAACCGTGTCGGTGAACTGTCTTGTCGGGGAACTGTCTTGTTCCCCCGGCCGTTACTCCCGGTTTTTATACTTTCCCTTTTGTGAGTGAAAGGTGACGAGAAGGAATGAATTCATGTCCGCAGTTGCTTTGTGGGATTATATACTTCTAATTTACCATAGGAAATTGAGAAATGCTGCTTTTTTATTCGTAAAAGTTTCTAACATTTTGAAACCTTTTGAAATTGATGTGCCGTTAGGCTGTAGCTATATGCACATTCGACAACAACAACAAGATCCACTACGACACCAAGACGGAAACCTACGAAGATTGACGAAAGATAGTCACCTGACCAACTTTGGGCACGAGGAACACGGAGAGCTGACCACGCTACTATCGCCACTTACCGTTCTGCAGCCTACCAGTGTGCTTCGAGTTTACTCAAGCCAGGGCTGTGGGATTGGTAAGTACAATTTTCATATCAATGGCGCTGCGAGAAAAGAATTGGCGCGGGTGAGTGATGTACTTTCAATTTACATTAGGTAAGAATTTATTTTTAGCTTCATGCTTGTATTTCCTTCGACGGAATCGGCCCGTTCCGTCGAAGAAAATACGACCATGTCAATCCCATGCCATCTGTTTCTAAAATTGATTTAATCTTCCGAAATTTGTTCTAAAATGTTAAAATAATTATTTAACTGTCCATTTCAAACCTAATTTTTTAATATATATAGGGAAATATTTCTTTATTTTCTACTTTCGTCCATGCACCATTTCGGCTATCTTTCGCACACATACCCTTTCGGCTATTTTAGTTTCTCATATTTTGTTTTTTTTTAAAACGAAAGTAGTGTCAGAAATAATTTTTTATACGTGAAAGGAAGTTTTTACAGAAAATCTCAAGGTAGTTTAGTGATTTATGGCCCTTGCTTTCACGTTTTGAACGTGTAATTTTGTCGTTACCTGTAACGATAATTTTCTACGTTACGGATGGCTTTTTCAGACTAAAACCTGCATTTAGACATTAGTAGTATAGGGCGGCACTTTGGCGTCATTTTTATAGCGTCAATTTTATAGCGTCTTTTTGGGTGTTATGTGACGCTATAAAATTGACGCTATAAAAATGACGCCAAAGTGCCGCCACCGCTTGGTCTAAGCTTGTCTGGGCTAGGTTTGGGGCCTGTGGACTTTGTGTGTGGAGTGTGTAGGTATAACTGGAATAACGTAGTTGTTTCCAAAATGACGCTATAATTTCTCAGTTTTGAGGGATTATAGCGTCATCTTGAACTGTTTCATAATGACGCTATAAATTTTCATTTTTGTGGGATTATAGCGTCATCTAGAACTGTTTCATAATGACGCTATAAATTTTCAATTTTATAGTGTCATCTAGAATATGTTAAGTCTTTTGGTGATTGTTTTTTGTGATAATCTTTCAAGAGGTCCAGGGATACCACAAGATGACATTATGTTGTTCTGGTGTGAAAAAAATGTTTGGCACGAATAGGGCTCGAACCTATGACCTCCTGCTTATCAGACAGGTGCTCTACCAAATGAGCTAAAGTGCCAAGATATATTTTGTATGTAATATATAATGGTCTCTTCACTGCCACATCTCCACATCACAAATGTATAATCTCAACATCTCCACATTGAAATTGTGGAACATCCACATCTCCACATTGAAATTGTGGAACCTCCACATTGAAATTGTGGAACCTCCACATCTCCACATTGAAATTGTGGATGTAATGTGGAGAATGTGGATCCACAATGTGGAGATTCCACATGTCCACATCTACACATTCGGTAATTTTGCAACCAGGCCTTTCTGGCTTCTAAGACTCAGCTTAAAATGCTCAATGTGGAGCAATGTGGATCCACAATGTGGAGATTCCACACGTCCACATCTACACATTGAAATTGTGTAACCTCCACATTGAAATTGTGGAACCTCCACATCTCCACATTGAAATTGTGGATGTAATGTGGAGCAAATGTGGATGTAATGTGGAGAATGTGGATGCACAATGTGGAGATTCCACATCTCCACATCTACACATTCGGCAATTTTGCAACCAGGCCTTTCTGGCTTCTAAGACTCAGCTTAAAATGCTCAATGTGGAGCAATGTGGAAAATGTGGATCCACAATGTGGAGATTCCACACGTCCACATTTACACATTGAAATTGTGTAACCTCCACATCCAAATTGTGGAACCTCCACATCTCCACATTGAAATTGTGGATGTAATGTGGATGTAATGTGGAGAATGTGGATCCACAATGTGGAGATTCCACATGTCCACATCTACACATTCGGCAATATTGCAACCAGGCCTTTCTGGCTTCTAAGACTCAGCTTAAAATGCCCAATGTGGATGTGATGCGGAGGATGTGGATCCACAATAAGGAGATTCCACACGTCCACATCTACACATTGAACAATTTGACTCTTATTACCTGGCCGGTGGCAAGTATATAACTTAAGATAACTTTGGTAGGACCAAGCTGTTTATGGAAAAAAAGGACAAGAGAATTAGATGCCACCTCTGATGGCAAACAACCTCCCTAGTGTGATTGTGAATTGCATTAATGGGTTTCCCTGCAACTTGGGACTCCTGGCGATTTGAGCTTATCTCGAATACACTTTAGAACCACCTGAATGTCTCTATGGACCAGAGTGATTCCCAGAGCGGAGGCTTTCCAATGTCCGTGGATCCCCTTAAAGTAGCCTGAGCGTAGCTACCTTCTACTCTGTTTAAGCATATATTCGATAATCTCGCATCTTTGGACCAAGCCGGAAAAACACGCAATGCAATAATCACAAACCATGCACCAGTAAGCTAGAGCACTAGCCTGTTTGTAACAAGAAACCACTTTGTATATATAGTCTACCCCAAACCAATTTGATAAGAAAATGGTTTTGTTGAATTTCCAAATGAAAATTTTTGTTTTAAATTTAAGAAAAGAAAGACTATGTTCTATGAGTGATGCATAAATTAATAAGTTTGTATTATATTTATTTCGAAAAAAAAATATTTGACCCCATTTGAGCTACAAATAGCAAAATGATAATGATTTTTTTCATCTTTTATCCGTTACTATTTTGAGAATTCATATTGGGAAAAACCCAATAAGACAAAATACTCAGAGTGGATATTTATAAAGGCGTTTTAAATGCTAAATCATGTTCTTAAGGGGGCTCTAGATATAACTTTGGTTATTTACTTTATCATTTTCTTATAAGTATCGCCATAACTAACAAACTATGAATATATATCGAAGGTACCGCATTCCCGTTAAATGTCAGGTCATTGGATTTTCCGAAAATCGATCAATAGCGATTTTTGTCCATTGAATTTGAAAGTAGCCAATTCCCGGAAAAAAAATTGGTTTTCCGATAATTATAAATAGTAAGAAAAAAGAAAACTAACTTTTTTTTTATAACGATATTGAATAATAATTGTAACTTTAAATTTGTGTTGCTTAAGAAATGACTGAAATGCACAACTGAAACACTGTCATTCTGTAGAAAAGAAAGTATATAAATATTCAGCGGGACATTGTTAAACATTGTGGGCCCCGATCAGACGCCACACCTGAATAATGAACGACTTCTACCTTACACTGCTAAGTGACAGTTCCTTGGACATTTTTCCAACAAACAAACAAAACAGTTTTACGGTGAGACTAGATCATCCAATTAATATCAATGAAGAAAACTGGGAAGTTGCATTAGTAGAAATTATGACTTCAGCACAAGTGCTGAACATCAGTGAAGAAAATAACTTTTTCTATTTGGTTTTTCTTGATCCAAGCTACATAAGAAGACACGGTTTCGAAAATGTCACTGAAATGTGTAGAAATACTAATGCATGTGACAAAGTTAAACTGATCATCCCACCTGGCAATTATGTTTCTCCCAGTCATTTGGCACAAGAAATGCAATCTTCCATCAATGCGTTTGAGAACGGATTATTAGAACATGTAAATGTTGGCATTGGAGTTGTGTATGATGAAAATTCTAAACGCATGAAAATAATTTGTCAAGATGAAAGACAAACTAGGTTACAATTTTCCAAAGAGTTTGGAAAGTTATTAGGGCTCAATCCTTCTCTATTCGGAAAACCTATTGGGAATGAAAAAGATTCATTTATTTTTAATGTATACCTGAATTCTCCACATGATACGTTTTTCATATATTCAGATATTGCAGATTTTACAAATGTTGGTGATGTGAAGGCACCGATTTTGAGAATTGTTCCATTTAATCATACCAAGTATTCTACTTATTTTCATACAGAACTAAAAAATTTGCACTATGTGCCAGTAGCCAAATCTTTCATTGACCAAGTTCATATCAGCATAAAAACAGCCAGTGGTAAAAGTGTACCTTTTATGACTGGAAAATCTTTGGTTAAATTACACTTTAGACACAAACAGTTTTTTCAACATGATATAAATACTCTGCATTAATACTAACTTTGTCAGTTTATCAGACTCCTGAAAGGAAATAAGATGGTTAGTTCAGAGAAACAGACAAAAACATCCTGCAAAAAGATGGTCAAATGCATAAAGTTACCAGTGACACAAAACCCTAGTAAATACGAAACAAGTTATGGACAGATGCGGTACTTGATGAAAAGACTTAACACAGTTCCCAGCAATAAGCTCAGGGAAGGACGGCCCTCCAGATTCTGCAAAATATGTAACGCAGAAATCCAACAACTTGCGAAAACAAGACATCCGAAAAGACGTCGTCTGGCAGAACCAAGAAGAAAAATGAAACAACACTGGCCTGATACTCCCAGGAGACCTACGTCTTTACCACTAAAGAATAGCAAGCGTAAAAGAAAAAGTGAAGACAAACAGTCACAGACAGTTGCAGAAAATTGTGCAGAAAGTTAGAAAGTTTTGTGGAAGAGTATAAAAGGAATGACAAGACTGAATAAATATCAGTTCATTATTTGACATCCATGGGGAGATATCAATGCCATAAGTGTTTTCGAGAGTTTTCAAGATCTGACAGTTTGAGAAGACACAGATCCTGTGGTGTTTGTAAAGAGGATAATACAGATATGTCAGAGGACGAAGAAAGTGTAGCGTCTTCAAGCCCACGCTATAATTTGGGAAAAGGAGAAGATATATTTGGAAAATATGACTATACCAATGATTCTGAAGAATACACCGAAGAAGATGATAGTGATGACGAGGTTGAGATACCCAAAAATAAAAAATAAAATCTAAGTACAGACCGTGGGATCGAATGGTTATGAAAACCCAGGAAACCTTACAAGATACATTCAATGAGACCGTGGAAGAAGCTTTGGCAGAACATACTGATATCGACACAGAAGCTGCTGAAAATTTGGCATATGAGGAACTCAAACCAAGATATACACAGGGGCTTGTAAACTTCTACAGAACATTGGTTGGATATTCAGACGCACTGAAGAAAGATCCAGTGCATAAGAAAATCATAAGCACAGCAAAACGACTGAGGGACGAGAAAGATTACGATGCAGACGAATCCATGGACTGTGCCATCAAGAAACGCAGATTTCTCTTTGAGAAGACACTGGATGAATATGATTCACCTACCTATGACGAGGAAGAAGAGACTGTGCCACAGACAAATCAAAAGACATTATTAAAACCAATTTCACAACAACGTTAAGGTTTCAAATTGTAAACGAGCACAGAGGGACGGTCCTAATCCTCTGTTCATCGTAATCAAGTTAGTTAGCGGGGCAAATAAAGTTAAAACTGTTCACCAATCTTTCTTGTCTTTTCACCCCCTCTTCATTTCGAAGAGGTAGTAGTATCTAAACGTGAGATGGCTAGAAATAACATCCACTGACGCTTCATAGTCAAACTAATGAAACAAAAATAGATCTTGAGATACAAGATCTATATCCAGAAGTTTGTTACTATCAAGCCTCAATATATTTGCCAAACCACTTGACGCTTGACAGTCAAGTTTCTACTGATGAAGAAATATAAAGTCTTGAGATACAAGATTTTTTATTTCTCATAGAAACTTGGTACTAGATAGCCTCAATATATAAGCATGACACTATGAAATCTTGAGATACAAGGCCAACATAATGTCATCTTGTGGTGTCCCTGGACCTCTTGAAAGATTTCCACCGAAAGACTTAACATATTCTAGATGACGCTATAAAATTGAAAATTTATATCTTCATTATGAAACAGTTCTAGATGACGCTATAATCCCACAAAAATGAAAATTTATAGCGTCATTATGAAACAGTTCTAGATGACGCTATAATCCCACAAAAATGAAAATTTATAGCGTCATTATGAAACAGTTCAAGATGACGCTATAATCCCTCAAAACTGAGAAATTATAGCGTCATTTTGGAAACAACTACGTTATTCCAGTTATACCTACACACTCCACACACAAAGTCCACAGGCCCCAAACCTAGCCCAGACAAGCTTAGACCAAGCGGTGGCGGCACTTTGGCGTCATTTTTATAGCGTCAATTTTATAGCGTCTTTTTGGGTGTTATGTGACGCTATAAAATTGACGCTATAAAAATGACGCTATAAAAATGACGCCAAAGTGCCGCCCTATACTACTGACATTTTTTTGTGTTTATTTGGCGTCGAATACTATCACCGATGTTGTCGTCTAATTATATCGACGATTTATTTTTTCACTCGTCGACAAGGTTTTTTCTCAACAGAGCGCCAATTTTCATCTTGGTTATTCAAGCGCCAAATTTCATCTTGGTTATTCAGCGCCAGTTTTCATCTTGGTTTTTCAAGCGCCAATTTTCATCTTGGTTTTTCAAGCGCAAATTTTCATCTTGGTTTTTCAAGCGCCAGTTTTCATCTTGGTTTTTCAAGCGCCAATTTTCATCTTGGTTTTTCAAGCGCCAGTTTTCATCTTGGTTTTTCAAGCGCCAATTTTCATCTTGGTTTAATATTCAAGCGCCAATTTTCATCTTGGTATACACAAGCGCCAATTTTCATCTTGGTATACACAAGCGCCAATTTAGATCTTGGTTTTTAATGTATGTTTTATATTTTTCTCTATATCTATTCTCTTACATGTCATAGCCATTTTCCTACCTTGCATTTTTCTTCAGCTCATTTTTCCCTTGACTATAGCTTTTCATTATGAAAGGGGGAGAGAGCATATGTGTATTGTTTAAGCTAGAAATGAGGGTTTTTGAAATATTTGCAGTTCTGTAACTTTGAAGGGATATCTATATATAGCTGTATGACATTGCTAAACTTGGTGTATTTCTTGTTATATAGTTTGATTATCTTTATATACATGTAACTGGTAGTTTTTAGCTTATGCTATCTTTTCAGTATACCCCGTGATTTGCGTCGGTCACGCAACACTGTCCTAAGTATTTATCAAAATGAGCTTCTTGGCAAAATTAATGGCTATGTGCTTTACCTTTATTGTGCTGTAGATGATGCATCTTTTCCATGAATTGTTGAAAATTCATATTGGTTTCTTTTCTCAAACTAAGATTTAAGATCTTGCTTGGCAATGTTCGAACCTTTCTTGCTGAACTTAGTACAATTAATTTTGCAATGTAAACAAATTTGTGTGTGCCCTTGCATTTGTAGCTTTAATGCTGAACTTTCGAGGCTTATCATTTTTCTGTGGAACCGTTTCATGGCTCTGTTAGGACTTAGGGTACAGTAACTTAGTAGTCATTGTATGGCACACCTATGTATTTTGGGCATTAAATTTGTTTGTTTGTTTATTTGAAAGCAGTGTTCTGTGTATGTGTATATGGAGGCTGGTAGAGCTCGTATGTTGACCAGCTGATATATCCGCATATGCAGAATAGTGCATTTATTGTAAAAAAATATGCACTGTACTGGTTAACTGCTCGAGGCTGAGCTTGCCCAGGAAAAGTGCTGTTAGGTTGATTGGCTGGCTCGACATTACCTTAATATTGCCTAGACCTTAAAATCTCAAATTATGTCTGTTTTATTGCTTTGTGTCTTTGGCAGGAGTACCTCTGAAACATATGACTCGTCCCTTGGACTGTCAGGTTTTCTGTAGGTGCTCCTCCCAACAGTACACAATGTGCTGGCTATCTTTTCATTCTGATACATTCCTGCGTTACATGCTACCTTGTAGAAATCTGAATATATCTGTTTATACACTGCACTGTGATATGTTCAGGACATGTATTAAACGACACTCTGTAGATTTATACATTCTATCATTGTATGTCAAGGTTCAGTTTTTGAACCCCTCCACTGCATACTTGTTCTGTCAACATTTCTGAGGAGCTCCTTCTCAGAATTTGATATGAGAGCGGGAATGGAGTATGACACCTGGATTATTTGTTTAAACCATGCTGTACTATCCAGGCTTGTCCCCATTGGCTACTCCATTCTGTCACCCCTTTTTTGACTTCATATAAAACAATGTTCAGTATTAAACAAAAACAGTTGCTCTCTATCTTATTTGTACATAAACTGTCAGATCTGGAGAACTCGGTGATTCGTATTAACTCTAAATTTGAAAATGATCTGGAAATATGATTTGGGTATGTTTTGTCGCAAGGGTCCCGCTTCCATTAAAAAATATATATTCATAATGTAACAATTTATTTCCAGCAGAATCTAAAGGCCGTAAGTATAATTAGTATATTTGTTATTAGTTCTAAATTATTCCAGGCTTTACTTCAAATGTGTATGCTAAAATTATCTTGTATGTCCACTTTTGTCATGTGCCTCCTGTAAACAAAGCATGAACTGCAGATCATATTTCATTGCAACAGTTTCTACCACACATTAATCTTTGTCTTGTCTTTTGAGTATTTGTTTTATCATGCTGGTATGTGCATAATACCAGAGTGATATTTTATCATGCATGCGCAGCAGTACATGTGTGATATATGTTTTAGTATTTTTGTCAGGCTGGTGTATATGGTACACCAGAGTGATATTTTGTCATGCATGTGCTGGATGGGTACATGTGTGATATTTATTTTATTACTTGCCATCTTAGTCTGACAGAACGCCTCGACGCTTTGCTCGGCGAGTCAGACTGCGAGATGGCGAGTGCTTTTCTCATGCTGACGTATATATTGCGCCAGAGTGATATTTTGTCATGCATGTGCACGGAGTACATGTGTGATATTTATAATGCCAGTGTGATGTTTTGTCATGCATGTGCATAGAGTACATGTGTGATGTTTATATAATGCCAGTGTGATGTTTTGTCATGCATGTGCATAGAGTGCATGTGTGATGTTTATATAATGCCAGTGTGATGTTTTGTCATGCATGTGCATAGAGTGCATGTGTGATATTTGTAATGCCAGTTTGATATTTATTCATGCATGTGCATGGGTAGTACTTGTGTGATTTTTGCCATATATGAAATAGTTGTTAATTGTGGTAGATTCTGTTCTGTTTGTTTTACATTAATATTTGAACATTCTATACACTTGGCAACAGTATTTATTATATGGAACAAGCAAGCTAAAATTCAGTATTTCCAAATTACACATAGAAAAAAATTCAGATGCTTGTTCTCTCTGTTTATGTAAGGCATACACATTACAGTGATTCTTGGATATTGTTCTTTTTATTAGTTTTAATTATATGTTTGTGTTATTTCTATTTAGCAGTGATATTTTGTCATTATACTGTTAAAATTCTTTATTTGTAATTGCTAGTCGTATATCTAAAATCAACCGAGACTCCAGTGCTTACATTGCTTTGTTGTCCCTTCAGGTGCAGCACTTTGTAGTCCCTTGTTACTGACAACTTGTGTGCAGTGGATATGTATAGTTCTGTAAATTACTATAGGCTCAAAATTGGTTTCTCTATGCATTTATATAACTAGATTGTCTCACACTGCTTATTCAGTAAATCGTTCACCATCCTAACGTTATTCAGACCATTTACAGAAATCCATTTCGTAAATGTTTATTACCTTTAATCAGCTATTCATAGTGGTCAGCTATTCTAAAACCTTTGATAAATTCAGTAACCATTTATATTAAAAGCAAAGCAACCTCTAGCTTATTAGAAATTTGATTAATAGATCTTGTTTGTTACACTTGCTAATTTCTAAATTCTGTTCCCTATTAAGCCTCCTTTTTCATAAAAGGAGGCGTAGTAAAAACCATAAATTTTAACAACAATAATCTCATGTGCATATAGCTTTCTTTAGCCACCTCTAGGTTCTTCATAAAAGGAGGCGAGTGATGTGCCGTTAGGCTGTAGCTATATGCACAACAACAAGATCCACTACGACACCAAGACGGAAACCTACGAAGATTGACGAAAGATAGTCACCGGACCAACTTTGGGCACGAGGAACACGGAGAGCTGACCACGCTACTATCGCCACTTACCGTTCTGCAGCCTACCAGTGTGCTTCGAGTTTACTCAAGCCAGGGCTGTGGGATTGGTAAGTACAATTTTCATATCAAAATAAAGAAATTTTGGCACCTATTAAAAACATTATGGTTCATATGCGGTATTTAAGGTCATATGCGCGCATATGACTCATATGTGGTATTACCGCTTTGCCTGGGCATGCTTAGATCCTCTAAGTGGTTTACCAGTACTCATTTGCGGTCGGATTTCAGCTCTGCGTGGAAGTATCATGCAGCCCATCTATTTCTTCAAGCCCCGATTGGCGGGGCCGTTCTTCTTCTGTCTGTATTAACTCCCAGAATTGGGACACCCAGAATGCCTTCTGGTAGTACTTCTTAGTATAATACCGTTACACTTTTAAAATTCGTGGAGCACTTTGGTGTAGTGGTAGCGCATCGGATTAGTGATCGAGAGGTTGCGGGTTCGAGCCTCACGCTGACCAAAGTGGTGTGCCCTTGAGCAAGGTACTTCATCATCATTGCTTAAAAAAGTACTGGTTACCACCCAGGAAATCCTGCTCGTAATGCTCAGATGTGAGCGAGTAGCAGTAATAGGAGAGAAAGAGAAAAAAGAAAAAATGTATGAGAGAGGGTTGGTGTTGTGTAGATCGTAAGGCATATATATGGGACCTCTGGTGAAACATCGAAGAACGTATTCACAGGTAATATAATGGAAACGCAGGATTCTGCGTATTTGACGCCAACTTTTTGCCGTTATACGCGTGAAATTCCCTATCGGCGATTCTTAGGTACGTATGTTTTTATTGCGACACGCGTCCAAAATTACAGAAGCGGTAAATTCAGAAGCTAATTTAGGCCGCTTACGCAATACCAGTAAAAGATCAAATGCGGCGCCGCTTTTTTTTGTTGAAAGCACACGTGCCACAAATCAGTAGGCGTGTGATATACTGAGAGTGTTTTTTTTTTTTTTTTTTTTGCACCAGCAAGTGGGAGAGACGATATTGGAAAGTGGTCGGTTTGCGGCACGCGTTATAATGATTGTACCTTTTTAATCTTACCGCGCTAATTCCCGTGTTAATACGGATTACAATTAATTACGTTACCGATTGCTGTACGCATGAATCATAAACGAATTAACATAAGTCATTAAAATATCACATTTAGTGAAACCAGGGTTACGGCGAAGATGATATAATTGACGAATTAAGACGGTATATTAGACAATTTACCAAAGCCATGTATTTTCGCGACGCACGTTCGGACATTTTATCTCTCGGTCAAAGAGTGTTTTGATGTTTACTGGTGACAAAAAATGTATGTAATTCTTCAAAATACATTCATTTTAACAATTACAGAAAGTTCAGCGTAAAGGCTAACTGAGAGAATCTAATTCTATGTAATGTTGCCTGATGCTCTGACTCTGGTCGGGCCCATCGGAGTCTAACTGTTGGTTTTATTTTGCTCCAGCATTTCCGTGGTTTATTGCTGTCGAGCCCTTGTTTAATCTCTGTAGTTGTTCTTGTGTTCACGGAGACGTTGCATCGGGCCTTCGAGGCCTAGTGGATAAGAGCGCTGACACTTAATCATTATAGCTCTCACAACGCTGTGGGTTCGAGCCTCGCTCGGGTCACATGTGAGACGCCAAGTTCTGCAACCGAAAGTCAGGTGGTTTTTCTCCGGATTATCCGGATTTCGCCCACCTCTGATTAACGATCGGCTCGATATGAGTGAAATAATCTTGAAAGGGCCATAAAACAAACAAAAAAAAAAACAAAACAACGGAGATGTTGCACTGATGAGTTAGGAAGCCTTAATGCGGACTGAACACATTATTTGTCTTAACCGCGTCGGAAGTAAGGATTGTGGCCACGTAAAATCGTTTAAGACCCCCCCCCCCCGTGGAATTCGTTTCACTGACCGTTCCAAGGCGGTTCTTCTGTCGCGGTTTATTTTTGTTATGGTTTGGTTTTTGAGTGTTTGTGCCGCTTATAATTTCCTTACAATAACACACCCGCGTAATATAGTGTATTTTTCACATCTTCAAAATTTCATTTTTTCTTACGAAAATCCGTGATTTTTACTTATTTATACTGCAAACATACGTTGTGATTTGTAGTTGGAACGACTTCGTTGAGGCTGTTCTAATGAGTACCCGCAACCTATGAATTATGCATATAGCATAAATATGAAAGATCCCATAATGTATACCCCCGTAAACCCGATTTTTGTCCTACAAAGACGATGCTGCCAACGGTCGCAGACATCGCAACAGATATAGCATGCTGGCGTCCACCGACAATACTGCCACATGCAATTCACAAATCAGACATTTTGATGAAAGTTTTAAGCTTTGATTCTCGTTAAGATATTTCAAAGATGAAAGATACTATAAGGATTCTGTACTTCTTATATATCCAGTAATCGGCAATTCAAAAGAAAATAAAACACAAAAAATTATTTACCTTAAAATTCCTGCGTGTCATTAAGTAAACCGCCGCTCACCGGCAAAATCAAAGGAATTAAAAATAGTCTTTAATGAAGGACAATTAGAATAAACTAGTATCGAATGTTTTTTACACCTACATTAATTGGTAACTAAGTGTTAATTAACCCAAATGGAATCTCTCACCTTATATATGGCAGGAGTTCATTTCGAAATTTAGGGGTGTCAGATCGTGTTTTCTTCAAAATTTATTCGGGAAGTGGCCTAACGTTTTACATTAATCAGCAATTAAGTGTTAACTAACCCAAATGGAATCTCTCACCTTATATATGGCAGGAGTTCATTTCGAAATTTAGGGGTGTCAGGTCGTGTTTTCTTCGAAATTTAATCGGGAAGTGGCTTAACGTTTTGCAAACAGCGTAGGCCCTGATCAGACGACGCCGCGTTCCGCGGCGTCTGATCTGGACCTGCACTGTCTGACAAGGTACCACTTTTAGGGGTTTCTGGTAGTGAATGGGTTAAAGCTGAATAATAGCAATAATAATAACTAGAGCATAATGATGGGGCGTCATCTCGAATCCCCGCGCTGTGAAAACCATGTCACAATAAAAGAATACAAGGTACTTCTTTCTGGCCTCCGGTGAGCCCAAGATATGTCTCGGGGCACAATTTGGGCACCGCTGTATTCTACTGTTTGACTTGATAGGCAACACGACCATGTTTGAAGAAATAGATTTCGGCCTCCTTGGCCCACCCCAGACCTAGAAAGCACTTGAGAGTTGGGATGGGAGCGTGATAGCTCAGTGGTTAGTGCACTTGCCTCTGATGCTAGAGGTCCCGGGTTTGATCCCCGGCAGCGGTGATAAAATTTCGGTGTCCGAACACGCTCCACTGGCATCATTTGCAGGGGTGAAAATGTCATTAAGTGCACCGTCCTTCGGATCGGGACGTTAACTGGAGGCCCCTGTGCAGGGAGAACCATCCCCTGTGCAGGTTAAAGAACCCTACCGTAATTACATGATAACTGTGTAGGCTTTCATTCTGTAAGACTGGAGCGTAAGAAATATACACCGTCTGTGTCCCCTCCTGGGGTTAATAGATAGATAGATAGATAGATAGATAGATAGATAGATAGATAGATAGATAGATAGATAGATAGATAGATAGATAGATAAGTAGAAGTAAAACAAAGATCAGGAATCGATACAATTAACTTACTCCACCCATCAAAAACACCAAAGGGAAAGAAACACCAACATTAAGCGACCAGACCATAATGGAAACCCAAACAAAGGAAGGTCAAAAGGACAGTTACTTTTTCACAAAATGGCCATATGGCCATCCAAAATAAAAAGACACAAGTGATATACACAGTAAGTAACAAACAACAACATAAATAAATCGCCACAGAAGAACAGCCTTGGAACGGTCAGTGGAAAGATTTCCACTGGGGGGCTTAAATCGATTTTATGTGACCACAATCCTCGCCCTTACTTCCGTCGCGATTTAGACAAATAATTTGTTCAGTCCGCATGAAGGCCTCCTAACTCATCAGTGCAACATCTCCGTGAACACAAATAATCAAAGAACCACAGAGGTGAGACAACAGTTAGGACTCGACAGCAAGAAACCACTGAAATGCTGGAGCAAAAGAAAACCAACAGTTAGACTCCGATGGGCCCGACCAGAGACAGAACATCAGGCACCAACCAACATTACCTTGAATTAGATCTCTCTAATTCTCAATAAGCCTTTACGTTGGAACCGTCATAGAATCTGAGGCCTGACCCACCGGCGTGCAATTAAAGAGGGAAGCAAAGTTGCCAACCGTGATTGGGTTAACTACAATGCATGCAGTCTGTCGTATAATATCCATGTTGTACCCAATCTTTTTATATCGAAGAATGATTTTACGAAATTGGGTGCTAAAGTCATTGCGGTTATATATTTTTCTGACTTTATATACTAAATATGTTCTATAAAAGGGTTATCCTTTGGAAGCAAGGAATACACAACAGAACTGGAAATATGAAGTGTACATGTTTTCTGGGCCAGACTAGATAGTTTCGGCCAATTAGTCACCATAAAATTCGGGTTACGATAGACCTTGTTGTCTTTTGTAGCTGTGAGCACACTGGCTGTGAAAAAAAAAGAAATCAGGATTATTACTTTGCCTTGTGTTGTCAGCTTGTCGGCGAGTGTGGACTGTCCGTACAGCTGGCAGACCGCTGGAAACACAGGTGTTGTGAGATCTATCCAATTATTCTGTTTTGTTGTTGGCACACAATTGCCCGGTATATTAAAATGAAGGTCTCCCTGTTTCCCATGGCCTTGGTTCTTTTGTTCACCATTTGGAAACTAACTAACAGAAAACATTCGGATGGTGGAAATCAGTAGTGCACGATAGCAAATGAGAAACACTTCGATAGAGTTTCGCAGTACTTGGCTTTAACTAGGAAGCTAGGGAACAGAAGACTTTCGGAGGGCTTACGGAACTTCAAGTCCTCCGGTGGAACAAATTTAGCTATACTTCTAACCTAGGCCGGAGACATTGAAACTAACCCAGTCCAAGATTTCGCTGTAGGCAGTGCAAAAAATACTGCAAAGACTCTCAGAAATGGATAGAATGTGAGGAATGTGAAAAACGTTTTCATTCCTCGTGTTCTGATTTGGATAACAGTCAATTGTCAGAAATTGAATCTGGAGCTGCAACTTGGTATTGCAAAGACTGCAAAGCTGCCTGTTGTCTTTGCAGTGGTGCTGTACTTAATGGCCACAAAGCGGTTCAATGTGATCATTGTGAAATGTGGATACACACTGAATGTTCTTTCGCTTCAGATGCGGAATATGGCACTTTGGTAAACTCAAACTGCCAATGGTTTTGTTCAAAATGCGAGGTGTGCAATTTTTCAGACTCCTTCTTCAATGAATATATAGAACTGAGTAAGCCGAACACATTTGAACCTCTGTCAAAGGATATGAAAGATAAACCTTCGACTGCTGATAAAACCAAGCCAAATTTTGCAGTATAAACATAAATGGATTAAGAGGAAAAATTCTTGAACTTTTAGCTTTCCTCGATACGTTTCAACCGCATATCGTGGCTATTCAATAAACAAAGATGACAGTTCAGTTAACACATCTGAGCTTTTCACTGAAACTTCTCAGTACAGTGTCTATAGAAAAGACAGGAACTCTCACGGCGGTGGGGTGATGTTGCTCATTCACAGAGACATCCCTCACATACCTTTCACGGAACTGGAAAATGACACAGAATCGGTATGGGTTAAGGTTTTTGCAAATGAAACCTCTCACTTCGTAGCAAGTTGGTATCGACCATCAAATGGTACGGTCGAAAACTTCGGTTGTTTAAAGACCAGATGGATTGCATTAAGTCGCAGCATAAGGGTAAAAAACTCCCGGCTGTACATGTTCTAGGTGACCTCAACTTCAAAGACATTGTTTGGCCTGACAGGCTCAGCAAACAAGGAACAATGCTGAGTCAGTATGAAGGACAAATATTAATTTACATTATGAACGACCATGGATTAGAACAAATTGTTAACTTCCCCACTCGTGATAAGAACACATTAGATTTGATCCTTACGACTTTGCCAGGACAGTTTGAAGAAATTCAGTCTCCGGATATTTAAAAATTCACATTCCACCAACAAAAAAAAAAAAAAAAAAAAAAAAACTCGGAGGAAGGTGTACTCGTATCAGAAAGGTGACTATGAAACTATGAGGAAGGATGCGCTCAGATTTACAGGGTCACTGACGAGGCTTTATTAGCCGAAACTACGTAGTATGACCCATCTTCTTTCTTATGAATGTTTTCATTGCTCTTAAAGGAACTCATTTTTTTTATTTTTATTTGCCTTCGCTGCAGCTGGTGTTGTGCCGTGTGGCGGCCGTAAAACGTCTCCCCGTACATCAACCATAGTGCAGTTTATATTTTACTTTTGGTCCTTTGAGATCAGCGTGAATATTCTGAGAAATAAAAAATAAATTATTGGTTTAGACTCATATTCTAGACAGGTTTTTAATTATTTGGATCCCATTTTGATTTATATCAGTCTTTGAATCGACTGCCTATTCGAAATTCGTAACATTGCAGTATGTTTTCTCTGGCTTTCGTTGTCGGATCATTACAGGGTCACTGATGAGGCTTTATTAGCCGAAACTACGTAGTATGACCCATCTTCTTTCTTATGAATGTTTTCATTGCTCTTAAAGGAACTCATTTTTTGATTTGTATTTGCAAGGGAGAAATACTTGAATGGCCATTCAGATGTTCGGTCTGTCCAGGAGAACTTCGACTTGATAACTTCTTTCATTCATACTTCGGCCGAAAATCATATCCCCTCAAAAACTAGAAGGTCTGTATCTTCGATAACCTGGATCACACCAAAGATAAGAAGAAAAATTCGCAGAAGGAATACGATTCATGCAAAGGCAAAAAGGACAGGAAGTGGTAAACTCAGGACAAAATTTGAAAACCTGAGACATGAAATCAAGACTGATATAAAAAAAATCAGCATGATTTGTATGTGAATAACTTGGTAGGTGATGTAAAGGCGAATCCCAGAGACTTCTACAGATATATTAATAGCAAGAAGAAAGACAGGCAAGGTATCCCTCCCCTTAATAAAATAGGAGGGAACGGGGTTGCTGAATCAGACGCCTTCATGCGGACTGAACAAATTATTTGTCTAAATCGCGACGGAAGTAAGGGCGAGGATTGTGGCCAAGTAAAATCGATTAAAGCCCCCCAGTGGAAATCTTTCCGCTGACCGTTCCAAGGCGGTTCTTCTGTGGCGATTTATTTATGTTGTTGTTTGTTACTTACTGTGTGTATCACTTGTGTCTTTTAATTTTGGATTGTCAGCTGCAAGAGTAATCAAGTTACTTCAAGGCTTAAATCCCAGTAAAGCTTGGGACCTCATGAACTTCATCCTAGAGTCCTGAAGGAACTAGCAAATGAGTTAGGTCCAGTTTTTGCACACCTGTTTCAACAGTCTCTTGATACGGGTGAAATCCCCAAAGAATGGCTCTTAGCGAACATTTGTCCACTCTTCAAAAAAGGAGATAGGGCTCTTGCCCGTAACTATTGCCCTGTGTCTCTGACTTGTGTTCTGTGTAAATTGCTTGAACATATAATCTGCTCGAACATCATGGCCCACTTGGATGAACATATACTTTTGTCAGACAGACAACACGCATTCAGGAAAATGCATAGTTGTGAAACTCAGCTGAGCACAGTAATTAATGACTGGGTAAAAATCTTTGACAAAGGGGGACAGGTGGATACATTTTTTCTGGACTTTGAGAAGGCTTTTGAAACCCCACCTCATGGACTTCTTAAATCTAAGTTATTTTGTGACGGAATCGGCGGGAAGACTCTCAAATGGATAGATTCCTTTCTTTGCTACAGAAAACAGCGTGTTGTTGTTAATGGTGAATCTTCAGAGTGGGCTCCAGTTCTGTCTGGAGTCCCAGAAGGGACTGTTCTTGGTCCGCTGTTGTTCTCCCTGTACATCAATGATAATTCCACTGACTTTGACTCAGAAATAAGACTGTTCGCAGACGACTGTGTTTGCTACCGGAAAATTAGAGATACAGATGACTCACTGAAACTTCAGAATGACATAGATAGATTAGGATGTTGGGCCCGAAAATGGGGCATGAGATTTCAGTCAGTTAAATGCAATATTATGCAGATAACTAGGAAGAGATCTAATAAAGTTGAGGCTTCTTACACGTTAGAGGGAACGGTCCTCGAGAATGTGGACTCCATTAAATACCTTGGAGTGACAATCGCACACAACTTGAGATGGAATACTCATATTAGCAACATGTGTACTAAGGCAAAACGAACACTTGGTTTCCTGAGGCGCAATCTTCATCAGTGCCCTCAGGATGTAAAAGAGGCAGCATATAAAGGTCTTGTTCGCGCAATCTTGGAATATGGCAGTTGTATCTGGGACCCCAGTGGAGTGGTCCTTAACGAAGAAATTGAAAAAGTTCAGAATAGAGCTGCTAGAGTTGTAACAGGCAATTTCTGCTTTGAAATTGGGAGCATGACTGGAATACTTGGAAAATTGAAATGGGAGTTTCTCAAGAAAAGGAGGAAAGACAGTAGACTCATCATTTTATACAAATGTCTATAGGGTGCTGCTAGCATTCCAACAGATGACCTGCTCCCCCGACTAGGCACTGCAGAAATCATCATTCATTGGCGTTTCAGACCCTTACTGCAAGAACTGACATTTATAAAGAATCGTTCTCCCCCCGAACCTTTAGAGATTGGAATGCCCTTCCCGATTCCATTATTTCGACAGCTGAAGGTGCTGATGACTATGTAACTAAGTTTACCTCTTTGGTTAGAGCTAGGGACTAACTTCCCATATCACAGGTCCTGGTGTATGAATGTCATTTGGCGCGTTACCTGTAACAATTCTGATTCTGAGTTGACCAGTTACCCTAAATTTAGCGCAGCACCCAACTGAGCTAATGGCCAAGTATGACCGACTCAGTATATGAAGATAGATAGAGCCGATTTTGTTATGGGCCGAATTGTCCATGGACCCTTAAAAAAATTGTGGTCGTGTCATTTTCATAACAAAGGAAACGCAGGGGCCAAAGTATACTTCTCGGGGGAACCCCATATTATTTAATTTAAGATTACTTCTATAATTAAAAACAGAATATGTTATTTTTTTCTAGAAACTCTTTTACGTTCAAAGCAACAGTAAATTTACCGGTCTCGGGTCGTTTCGCCCGTGAGTCGTTTCGCCCATGAGTCGTTTCGCCCGTGGGTCGTTTCACCCTGGGTCGTTTCGCCCGTGGGTCGTTTCGCCTTGATTAGGTGGGTCGTTTCGCCCTTATCTTTTCAAGCCCTATTGATTTGAGGTTATGTTTATTTTCGTATGTAAAGGGATTGATGGGGTTATTGGGAATTCCGGAAAACATGGTTTTGCCCTCGTTTAGTGCAGCTGGCGGCTTCTACTTCAGGTTTGAGCAACTGCGCTACCACCTTTTTGAGAAAGATATTCGAGCTCACATAAGGTTAACAAGTTTTTGCAATAAAATGGGATTTATGGCTGTAAAAATGAATGTTTATATTTAAAAATGTGACATATTTTTCTTTCTGCTCAAAACATAGATTTTGGTTTAGAACCGTCTAATTGTCTATGTTCTAGAATCAGAAATAAGAGAAATACACTATATGCGAAAACCCAATTTTTCCCTGTATAAAGTTGGGGTTAGAGGAGACGTTATTATATAGACTTGCTAACATGATGTTTTATTTACTTATCAGTTGTTCTTTCTGCACAAAAAGTGACATGGTATAACTGGTTACATTATTACGTTAATTGTGTTGACGGGGACGTTAAACCTCAATTCCAATAAACAAAATATTTTTAAACAGTGGTGCCTTCCTGAAACGTCGGCCGCCGTTCGCCGAAAGAGACAAAACCTTTAATTAACAAGGCAACGCAAGCGTAGCATCCCCTCGCAACTGCATACCATTCATTAACATGAAAATCCATTGTGACCTTGACCTTTGACCCCTGACCTTGAAATTCAATAGGGTTCATCCTCTGTACATGGTGAACATTTGTGGAAGGTTTGATGCTTCTACGATGAATACTGTAACTGCATACCATTCATTAACATGAAAATCCATTGTGACCTTGACCTTTGACCCCTGACCTTGAAATTCAATAGGGTTCATCCTCTGTACATGGTGAATATTTGTGGAAGGTTTGATGCTTCTACGATGAATACTGTGTCTTCTAACCTGCTCACAAGGTTTTCAAGGTCAACATAAAAATCCATTGTGACCTTGACCTTTGACCCCTGACCTTGAAATTCAATAGGGTTCATCCTCTGTACATGGTGAACATTTGTGGAAGGTTTGATGCTTCTACGATGAATACTGTGTCTTCTATCCTGCTCACAAGGTTTTCAAGGTCAAGTCCATTGTGACCTTGACCTTTGACCCCTGACCTTGAAATTCAATAGGATTCATCCTCTGTACATGGTGAACATTTGTGGAAGGTTTGATGCTTCTACGATGAATACTGTGTCTTCTATCCTGCTCACAAGGTTTTCAAGATCAAGTCCATTGTGACCTTGAACTTTGACCCCTGACCTTGAAATTCAATAGGGTTTATCCTCTGTACATGGTGAACATGAAAATCCATTGTGACCTTGACCTTTGACCCCTGACCTTGAAATTCAATAGGGTTCATCCTCTGTACATGGTGAACATTTGTGGAAGGTTTGATGCTTCTACGATGAATACTGTGTCTTCTATCCTGCTCACAAGGTTTTCAAGGTCAAGTCCATTGTGACCTTGACCTTTGACCCCTGACCTTGAAATTCAATAGGGTTCATCCTCTGTACATGGTGAACATTTGTGGAAGGTTTGATGCTTCTACGATGAATATTGTGTCTTCTATCCTGCTCACAAGGTTTTCAAGGTCAAGTCCATTGTGACCTTGACCTTTGACCCCTGACCTTGAAATTCAATAGGGTTTATCCTCTGTACATGGTGAACATTTGTGGAAGGTTTGATGCTTCTACGATGAATACTGTGTTGTCTATCCTGCTCACAAGGTTTTCAAGGTAAAGTCCATTGTGACATTGACCTTTGACCCCTGACCTTGAAATTCAATAGGGTTCATCCTCTGAAAATGGTGAACATTTGTGGAAGGTTTGATGCTTCTACAATGAATATTGTGTCTTCTATCCTGCTCACAAGGTTTTCAAGGTCAAGTCCATTGTGACCTTGACCTTTGACCCCTGACCTTGAAATTCAATAGGGTTTATCCTCTGTACATGGTGAACATTTGTGGAAGGTTTGATGCTTCTACGATGAATACTGTGTCTTCTATCCTGCTCACAAGGTTTTCAAGGTCAAGTCCATTGTGACCTTGACCTTTGACCCATGACCTTGAAATTCAATAGGGTTCATCCTCTGTACATGGTAAACATTTGTGGAAGGTTTGATGCTTCTACGATGAATATTGTGTCTTCTATCCTGCTCACAAGGTTTTCAAGGTCAAGTCCATTGTGACCTTGACCTTTGACCCCTGACCTTGAAATTCAATAGGGTTTATCCTCTGTACATGGTGAACATTTGTGGAAAGTTTGATGCTTCTACGATGAATACTGTGTCGTCTATCCTGCTCACAAGGTTTTCAAGATCAAGTCCATTGTGACCTTGACCTTTGACCCCTGACCTTGAAATTCAATAGGGTATAGGGTTCATCCTCTGAAAACGGTGAACATTTGTGGAAGGTTTGATGCTTCTACGATGAATACTGTGTCGTCTATCCTGCTCACAAGGTTTTCAAAGTCAAGTCCATTGTGACCTTGACCTTTGACCCCTGACCTTGAAATTCAATAGGGTTCATCCTCTGTACATGGTGAACATTTGTGGAAGGTTTGATGCTTCTACGATGAATACTGTGTCTTCTATCCTGCTCACAAGGTTCCGGACCGACACACACACACACACACAGAAACACAGACACACACACTTACACACGGACGCACGGCACCGATGCTATATCCCCATTCGCAACGTTGTTGCGAGGGGATAACAATCTCAGTTATTTTCACCTCGGTTAAAATGTGATTATAAGTGTTTAAGAATGATCGTGGTGGATAAAGCAAATGACAAGCAAATTAATGTGCACTTGTTTTCACACTTAACTAATTATATTGACTGCCAAAACAACCACATCTTTCCACTCTCTCTCTCTCTCTCTCTCTCTCTCTCTCTCTCTCTCTCTCTCTCTCTCTCTCTCTCTCTCTCTCTCTCTCTCTCTCTCTCTCTGTCTCTCTCATTCTATATTTATATATATCCGAACTCTGAAACGAGCCCGTCCATACATCACCCATCCGTAGGTGTCATTTGACGTGTCACCATGAACAGTTCAGATTCAAATCCGTTCGCCCGTCCGTCCATCTACACAAGCATCACTTCATTCATTCATTCATTCATACATTCATTTCCGTTTGTCCATCTACCAATACTCTCCATTCATTCATTCATTTATCCATCTCCGTATATTCAAAATGCCGTCCGTTCATCCATACGCTGGTCAACAGTACATTCCAGTAGTGAATCCTGACCAATTTCCGGAAGAAGAAGAAGGATACGTCCGTCCATCTACCAACGCACAACTCCATTCACCCATTTATTCATTTATTTATTCATCCATCTGTCCATTTACTCATCCATTCCGTTTGTCACTCCCTTCAAATATAATTGCGGCGAAACGACCCACGGGCGAAACGACTCACCAGGTAAGGGCGAAACGACCCACCCCCAAAATCAGGGCGAAACGACTCAGGGCGAAACGACCCACGGGCGAAACGAACCGGAACCAAATTTACGCATTCGTCCAGGTCGAACGAAACACCGTATTGGCGAACACTAATGTCCGGGAATTGTCCGGAAAATCGCCGGGAAATGTCCGGAAAATGGGGAGTAGTGATGCGTTATCGCTAATATCTCCACTTTGGGTGGTCAGAAATTAATAAAATTAGTATCAACTAAAATTTAAAGCTCCATTCTAAAAGATTATTAAAAAATAATTTACTTTTTAAACGTTTTAGGGGTCCATTCATTTAGTTAATTTGTCCGGGAAATTCTCGGATTTTGTCCTGGATTTTGGGGTATTGGTGCGTTAACCCTAATATCTCAACTTCAGGTGGTCAGAAATTAATCAAATTAGTATAAAATAAAATTTTTAGCTCCATTCTAAAAGATTATTAAAAGATATTTTTCATTTTGAGTATTTTAGGGGTCCATTTCTTAAGTTAATTTGTCCGGGAAATTCCTGGTTGTGTCCTGGATGTTGGGGGTAGTTGTGCATTTTCATAGTATCTCTGTTTGTGGTGATCACTAATTGATAACAATTGATATATATTAAAAGTTTAAGTTCAGTTCTATAAGAATATAAAAAAAATCTTTTCATACACCTCATTAAGGCAGTTCTAATGAGTGCACACAACATGACTAATTTATAGAAGATCTGAAAGAATTTTTAATTACGGCAAACAGTGTAGAACTTGGTCAACGGTTAAACACATGTATGCCTAGCGCCCCATTGTTGGGCCATTGGCAAACAGTGTAGATCTTGATCAAAGGTTTAACCCATATATGCTTTGAGTCCCACTTGTGGGACATTGGCAGATAGTGTAGATCCACTGGCAGATCAGATATTTAACCCAGATATTTAATCCATATATGCCTAGCGTCCCATTTGTGGGACATATTCAAACAGTGTAGACTCAAATGATCAGACGCTGCAAAACGTGTTGTCTGATCTTGGCCGCAAAATGCTACATCTTATCTGGGTCTACACCATTTGATAAACGAGGAAATTTAACCGCATCCGTTTCTTGCTAGCAATGAATTAGGTGTACGGACTTTGACGGACCATTATGATCAGTAGCTGCGCAAACCTTGGCGTCTTATCTGAGCCCCTAAGTGCGACGTCTGATCTCGGTCTACAATGTTTGCTTAATCAACGACGAAATTTAACCGCATCCATTTCTTGCTGGCAATGAATTAGATGTACGGACTTAGACTGATTTGACGGACCGTGATGCTCAGACGCTGCAACACTTGGCTTCTGATCTCGGCCGCAAAATGCGACATCTGATCTGGTTCTATACTGTTTGCTTAAACAACGAAATTTAAGCGCATCCATTTCTTCCTGACGATGAATTAGGTGTACGGACTTTGAGCGATTTTACGGGCCATTAATTTTCTAACGAGATTAAAAATGTGTTAAGTTAATTGCCTTAACTCATAATAAGCTGTCGTTTGCTGCTTACCTGGATTGAAATAGTAGAAAGACTTCATTCATTCACTTGTAAAATCGTAAAAATTCCAGTCTGGTGATTCTGCAAAATGCCTGAGTATATTGATAACATGATTTGCTGTGAAAATCGTAAGTGCAAAATTTGGTTTTATAGAATATGTTTAGGTCTGAATTCATCATCAAATCAATGGCAGTGTCCGTCTTGTGAGCAGCAACATGTGTGACATCATAGAAAGCTGTGTAATGGAAACCCATGTAAATCCAACTTACACAGAGAAAAGTAGGATTTACAAGGGGTGTGCAGTCTTTCTTTCGTTCTCACAAGTCGATATATTAAGGAAAACGAACCAATACCCCGGCATCCTGGATACAATCCGGGTTGTGGGTACTCATTACAACTGCCTCATTGAGGTGTATAAAGAGATTTTTTTTTTTATATTTTTTTAGAATTGAACTTGAAATTTTAACATATATCAATTGTTATCAATAAGTGATAACCACAAACCGAGATATTATGAAAACGCACAACTACCGCAAGATCCAGGACACATTCGGGAATTTCCCGGACAAATTAACATCAGAAATGGACCCCTAAATTATTCAAAATGAAAATATTTTTAAATATCTTTTAAAATTGAGCTAAAATTTTTATTTGATACTAATTGTATTAATTTCTGACCACCTAAAGTCGAGATATTAGGGTTAACGCATCAATACCCCAACACCCAGGACAAAATCCGAGAATTTCCCGGACAAATTAACTTAAAAAATGGACCCCTAAAACATTAAAATAGTAAATTATTATTTTTTTATCTTTTATAATAGAGCTAAAAATTTTATTTGATACTAATTTAATTAATTTCTGACAACCCGAAGTGGAGATATTAGCGACAACACACCACTACCTCCAATTTCCCGGACATTTCCCGGCGAATTCCCGGACATTTCCCGGACAATTCCCGGACATTAGTGTGCACCCACCGTATTACCCAATTTCTTAATGTGCTAACAGAACACATACAAGAGATAAGACGATTGATTTCCGGTTGTCAAAAGTTGGAGAAACATGATTTTTTAATGTTAATCGTTCAGTTCCAGTATTCTAGGCAGCTGATAAGTTTAGCTGATGAAGAAAAGAATGTTTTCGAAATTTTCGAGCATTCTGCAACATGCAGTTGATGCTGTAAGTTTTACATTGGTACCACTGTGGATTTGAGTGCAACAGAATCTGAATCTGCCTGGTATCCCTTATGCACCTATTACCGGTGTATACTAAATATCCGTGTATTCTGTTTTACCCCAGTTACTATCGCGTGCGTTTAGTTTGTTTGATTTGAGGTTTAGCATCCCCGTCAACACTATAAAGTTAATTTTGGAGACTTTGCTTCCAATTTTGTGGGACTTTTACCAGACATTGAAATGAAATGACATCTCAAGCCCTACTGCCCAATGAAACCAATAGGTTTCATAAGCAGGGACAGGTCCGACTCGCACCGCTTTGTCTGGGCAGGCTTAGATCTTCTAAGTGGTTCACCAGTACTCATGTGCGGGTTGGTTTCAGGTCTGCGTGGAAGCATCATGCAGTGCATCTATTTCTTCAAGCCCTGATGGGCAGGGGCCCACTGTAGCATGCGTTATTATCATCCAGAATTTGTCCCTTCCTTGTTTACAATACGTTTTTTTCTTCTGTCTGAAGAAAATAATATAGTTGAAATGTCCATTTGTCAGGGTATGTGTCAATTCTTTTATCTTTAACCATAAATCATGGTTGGGTATAAAAGCCAAGGCTGGACCGGGCCGAGCTGCCAATCCAAAAATGCCGATCCGAAGATTTTATATTTCGTCTCCTGTTATAATTAAGATATATATTGTAATCAGTTGGGTATCAGATTATTATAAATATCATATTTGATTGTTGATAACTGCACGAAGGCAAGTAAGTAGCTCAACATAAGAGCTTTCAGGTATAAATTCAGCTCGTGGAAGCCACTTGGCTATGATTGGTTAATTTTATCAGACTCTTAATATAACTAAAGTAAACTTATCCCTACGACAGGAATTTGCAACTCATTAAAATGACGTTATCATGTAGAAACTATGAGCTGCATCATGTCAAAAGGTGCCTAACATATTTACAGTGGGCAAAATATCTCGCTAGTCTGCATATGTGAGCAGTTATCCTGGATTTCTATAGGTACTGATTACTAATTATAGAGGTTATGAACACTTTTCACGCTTATCAGAGCCTGTACTGCTTTCATCTGCATAAGGCACTTTCTGTATGTAGCAGAGTGGTTAAAGGGTTTCTTAGCAAAAGCATTAAAACAAATAGCAGGGAATCATTACTGACAGGTATTTTAAACAGCATTTCTCAATGAACTCTGAAACCTCAGTAAAACACTGAATTTGTTCAACCAATCAGATTAGACTGGCACCCACACAGTAAATAGCATACCTACAGCAGAAGCTAGATGCTCTTGTCTAATGTGCTCTTGACAAAAGTTTATTTCTCTACATTGTTTCATTTTTTTGTAATAACCGTTTTTCTGAAATCGAGGGGAATAAAAGCCAAGGCCAGAAAAAATGATAATATTTCTTAATTTCTTGCAAATTTACTGGTTAAAGTACTTCTTTTTATCCTGAAAATATTTGAATTTGATTATTGTCATCATTTGTCCGTAGAAAAATACAGGAAGTGTCTTCTGACAACCGGTTGTCAGGAGCATTTTTGCTGCCAAAAATGCTCCTGACAACCAGCAATATTTTTCCAATAAAAACTTTCAATTATCAATATAGTATTATTTTAGTTGGCTTTTTAGTATTTCATGGTTCTTGATACATGTTTAATGCATTTTTGTCAATTTTTAGTATTCAAACGAACTTAGGAAAATCAATAAACACCTTCATATTGCAATTCTTGGATTTATACTGATCAAATATCTTTGAATATTGACTCAAAAGCTTTGATTGAAGGTGGTGAACAGTTGGATGACCGAATAATTGAAGCAGCACAAACTGTACTAAAAGCTCAGTTTCAGGAAATAAATGGCTTTCAGCCTTCTGTATTAGGACAGTCTAATATTTCATTTGCTCCAGTTTATAAAGATATGGTACAACTGCTTTTTAAGGGCAATGTACATAGTTGGCACTGGTTCACTATTTCATCTTTGAACTTAAGACCAGGATATGTTAGTGTACTGACAATCTGAATTAACCATGTTAATGAACAAATATGTGCTATTTTGAAGTATGAGGGTACAACAGTTACAGCTAATAAAGTGCCTGTTCAGCAACAGCATGGTTCTGTTTACTGCGGCCTTTTTTTCAATTACATACTGTGTTTCACTATGTTTTGGACATTACCCACAGAAATTACTCTACCAACAAGATAAAATGAGAAGAAACCGGTATCTTGTTTAGTGTTTAGAAGCTGGACAATTCACCATGTTTCCTTTTACTTAAGTTTTAGTGTAAACTCTTGACAGAAAATTGCAAATGCAGGCGGCCACATATTGGCAAACAAATGTTATGCTGTGTAAACTGTAACGAAAGGTTCCACAGAAGCTATGTTGATTTTGATAATGAAGAAAATGAGTTTTTCTGTGGAGACTTCTGTGTGAATGACTACAATCTTGGTAAAGATCAGTAGAAATATAGTGTATTCTCAGAGCTGAAAAAACAATGTTGAAAAACATAAGTTTACAATTGAATAACAGAAATGTTGTGCATGTTTACACCAATACCAACTGTCTAGTTATGTTTGGCCACTTACTTAAGGACTGAAGACAATGTAACTAGTGATAAGGAAATATATGCAGTGTTCGACATTAAGGGATGGACATTGTCTAGTGGAAACCTGGTCAGGTCTAGTAAGGTCAGTGGCTGGCTGGTCCGTATGGTCCAGTTGAAAATCTGCCACCAAAGTTATTAAAATCCTTGTTTTAAATATTTATCATAAAATTAGTTTGTGCTTTCAGTTCGTTACAGATTTACCATCTGTGTAGATAAATAATAATGGAAATAATCTGATTACTGCCGAACTAATGTACATTTATCACTTCAGTATGATTTTCATCATTTCTTCATTCCAGCTGAACTTAGATCAGATTCAGTGTATCCCAAGAGTACAGGACCGCCTTGTCCACTTATTAAAAAAGTTTATGTTGAACCCTGATATGACAAATTACGCAGAAAACAGTGATGAGGAACTTTGTACAAATATGTTTAATACGCTGTATACAACATACATTTATATTTGATAACACCTCCATGGTATCAAAAAAAGTTGGTATTTGTTGGTAATCATGATCTGTACTTCTCTATTGTAGTTAATGATGTGGGTGTTCATTGCATTGCTGTTATTCTAATTAATATTGCAACATACATGTATGCTGTTGTTGAAAAAAAAAACAAAGAAACTTATCATTAGCAAATGTTAACTTTTTCAGTAAAAGATACAATTGTGAAATACAATGACTGATATATTATGTATTGGCTGCTATGAAGAAAGATATATGTTTGGGTGATAATCTGATATTTTTCTAATTTCTTCTCTAAAACGGAATTTATGACATGTTTTTTTTCCATAGCCCTCAAGTAAAATTGTCCCTATATTTATTTGGCATTTATTTTCAGTATTAATTAAATGAAACATTACATTCTGCAAACACCATATATTTTTTTCTCTTTTATCAATCCAGTAGTTATGTTAAAGTACCAAAGAAGACAAAAAAATATTAAACATGTATCAAGAAACTTAAAACACTGGGTAAAGTTACAAAAATAATGCTAATATAGCAGGCTTTTATTGGATTTTAGTTGACTTGAGGTTTAACGTCCCCGTCAACACTGTAAAGGTCATTTTGGAGACGTTGCTTCCAATTTTGTGGGACTTTTACCCGACATTGAGATGAAATGACATCTCAAGCCCTGTCGCCCAATGAAACCAATAGGGTTTATTAGCATGGACTGTCCGCCTCGCACCGCGGTTCCTGGACAGGCTTAGATCCTCCAAGCGGTTTACCAGTACTAGTGTGCGGGCCGGATTCAGCTCTGCGTGGAAGCATCATGCAGCCCATATATTTCTTCAAGCCCCTATGGGCGGGGGCCGAGGCTTTTATTGGAAAAATATTGCTGGTTGTCAGGAGCATTTTTGACAGCAAAAATGCTCATGACAATCGGTTGTCAGGAGACGCAGCCAAAAATATAACAAACATATAAGGCTACCTTAAATTGTCAATTTTCTTATTTTTTTTTTTTCCAATAATAATTTTTATTGGACAGGTTTTTCAAGGAAAAATTCCGTCCTTTAGAATAGCGTTGTGCGGGCGGCCGGGCTTCCGCGTCCTGGTTTAACTTTTGGTTAACCGTTTTTCAAAATTATTTATTACCTTTATTATCCACTGGATTGCTTTCAAATTAGGATTGTTGTTTAATTGTGGGGTTTTGGCCCCCGCCCATAGGGGCTTGAAGAAATATATGGGCTGCATGATGCTTCCACGTAGAGCTGAATCGGGCCCGCACACTAGTACTGGTAAACCGCTAGTTATTATCCACTGGATTGCTTTCATATTAGGACTGTTGTTTGATTGGGGGGTTCACTTTCATATGCAATCCATTATTTCCACCAAGGAGCAACATTTTTGTGGGAAATTGGCAATTTTGGAAACTCCTACTGAAAAACCCGTCCATAATGCCATTTGACATTTTTCTTGTTGTTTCTATTTTTAGATTGAATTATTAAAGAAAAGGATCGAAGGGGACGAAAGTTTTGTTTGCTGCTAGATGGAATTAAAGAAAAATAAAGAATAACATTTTTATTATGCCCCCAGAATCGAGATTCGGAGGGGGGGGGTGGGGGGGGGGCATATAGTTTTTGGTCTGTCTGTTTTTCCATTTGTCTGTTTGTCCATTTGTCTGTTTGTCTGTCTACAAAAACCTTACCATTGGGCATAACTTCTGAATGGTAATAGATAGAGCTTTGATATTTCACATGGGTATACCTTATCACAAGACCTTTCCAGTGGTACCCTACCTACTTTTTTTCAAAATTTTAACATTGGCAACATTGGGCATAACTTGTGAATAGTGCTGTTTTAAGGGCATCAGTGTTTCATAAACACATCTTGTTTCTTTTTCATTTTTATATACACATACTTGTTAACAAATATAACAATCAATTTTTATATATTTCTTTAATTCCAGCTACTAGCAGCTAGCAGTAACAACACTTTTTATGCCCCGGAATCAAAGATAAAAATGACGTCAAATCTGTCTTTTACATGTAGGTCACATGATACCCAAATATCGATTTAGGGTGTATATGTAACAATTTCCACTCGCTTTTTTAGCTCACCTGAGCACAAAGTGCTCAAGGTGAGCTTTTGGGATCGGTCTTTGTCCGTCGTCCGTGCGTGCGTGCGTGCGTGCGTCCGTCGTCAACTTTTGCTTTAAACAACTTCTTCTCCAAAACTGCTGGACAGATTTTGATCTAATTTCACAGGAATGCTCCTTGGGTGATCCTCTACCAAAATTGCTCAAACTGTTCCGCTCGGGTGAACAAGATGGCCGCCAGAGCTAAAAATAGAAAACCCTTTAAACGACTTCTCCTGCTTAACCATTGGATGGATTTTGAAATTATTTCACAGGAATGTTCCTTGGATGACCCTTTACCAAAATTGCTCACACCGTTCCGCTCGGGTGAACAAAATGGCCGCCAGGGCTAAAAATAGAAAAACCTTTAAACAACTTCTTCTCCTTAACCAGTGGATGGATTTTGATCCTATTGCACAGGAAGTTTTCTTGGGTGACCCTCTACTAAAATTGCTCAAACTGTTCCGCTCGGGTGAACAAAATGGCCGCAAGAGCTAAAAATAGAAAAACCATTAAACAACTTCTCCTTAACCAGTTGATGGATTTTGAAATTACTTCACAGGAATGTTCCTTGGGTGACCCTCTACCAAAATTGTTCAAACCGTTCTGCTCGGGTGAACAAAATGGCCGCCAGAGCTAAAAATAGAAAAACCTTTAAACGACTTTTTCTCCTTAACTAGTGGATGGATTTTGAAATTATTGCACAGGAATGTTCCTTTGGTGACCCTCTACTAAAATTGCTCAAACCGTTCCGCTTGGGTGAACAAAATGGCCACCAGAGCTAAAAATAGAAAAACCTTTAAACGACTTCTTCTCCTTAACCAGTGGATGTATTTTGAAATTACTTTATAGGAATGTTCCTTGGGTGACCCTCTACCAAAATTGCTCAAACCCTTCCCCTCAGGTGAACAAAATGGCCACCAGAGCTAAAAATAGAAAAACCTTTAAACGACTTTTTCTCCTTAACTAGTAGATGGATTTTGAAATTACTTCACAGGAATGTTCGAAGCCTCCGTGGTCGAGTGGTTACGCTACTCGCCTTGTAAACCAGGGGTCGCAGGTTCGATCCCGGGCTTCTCCAGACTTTCGGATGAGTCTTTAAATCGATGCCCCGTCTCCGTATGACCTTAGCTGTTGGTGGGACGTAAAACTGAAACACTCACTCACTCACAGGAATGTTCCTTTGGTGACCCTCTACTAAAATTGCTCAAACCGTTCCGCTCTGGTGAACAAAATGGCCACCAGAGCTAAAAATAGAAAAACCTTTGAACGACTTCTTCTCCTTAAACAGTGGATGGATTTTGAAATTACTTGACAGGAATGTTCCTTGGGTGATCCTCTACCAAAGTTGCTCAAACCGTTCCGCTCAGGTGAACAAAATGGCCACCAGAGCTAAAAAAAGAAAAACCTTTAAACGACTTTTTCTCCTTAACTAGTGGATGGATTTTGAAATTACTTCATAGGAATGTTCCTTTGGTGACCTTCTACCAAAATTGCTCAAACCCTTCCGCTCCGGTGAACAAGCTTGCCACCAGAGCTATAAATAGAAAAACCTTTGAACGACTTCTTCTCCTTAAACAGTGGATGGATTTTGAAATTACTTGACAGGAATGTTCCTTGGGTGATCCTCTACCAAAGTTGCTCAAACCGTTCCGCTCAGGTGAACAAAATGGCCACCAGAGCTAAAAAAAGAAAAACCTTTAAACGACTTTTTCTTCTTAACTAGTGGATGGATTTTGAAATTACTTCATAGGAATGTTCCTTTGGTGACCTTCTACCAAAATTGCTCAAACCCTTCCACTCCGGTGAACAAGCTGGCCACCAGAGCTATAAATAGAATAACCTTTAAACGATTTTTTCTCCTTAACCAGTGGATGGATTTTGAAATTATTTCACTGGAATGTTCCTTGGGTGACCCTCTACCAAAATTGCTCAAACCGTTCAGCTCGGGTAAACAAAATGGCCGCCAGAGCTTAAAATAGAATAACCTTTAAACACACTTGTCTCCTTAACCAGTAGATGGATTTTGAAATTATTTCATCAGAATGTTCCTTGGGTGACCCTCTTCCGAAATTGCTCAAACTGTTCCGCTCAGGTCAACAAAATGGCCACCGGAGCTAAAAATAGAAAAACCTTTAAACAGCTTCTTCTCCTAAACAAGTGGATGGATTTTGAAATTATTTCACAGGAATGTTCCTTCAGTGACATTCTACCACAATTGCTCAAACCGTTTTGCTTGGTTGAACAAAATGGCCACCAAAGCTAAAAATAGAAAAAAAACTTTAAACGACTTCTTCTCCTTAACCCGTGGATGGATTTTGAAATAACTTCACAGAAATGTTCCTTGGGTGGCCCTCTACAAAAAGTGCTCAAACCATTCTGCTCTGGTGAACAAGATGGCTGCCAGAGCTAATATAGAAAAACCTTTAAACAACTTCTTCTCCTTAACCAGTGGATGGATTATGAAATTATTTGACAGGAATGAGGTTTGAGGTTTTTAGCTGTGGTGGCCATCATACTCAGTTAAGCAAAATATTTTTAGCAATTTTGTTAGAGGGTCACTCATGGAACATTCCTATAAAATTGCTTCCTTTAAGAGACAGATGTCTTTTGAAAGTTTTGGCCCCAACCCACCTTGGCTGCGAGGTGCTTCTACAGGAGTATTGGTACAGGGATTTTCCTAGTGCAACTTTGGGGCCGGTAATCGGCCCCTATTTTTCCCAACTTAGAGACAGATATTCCCAAATTGTATAACAAATTTCCCAATTTCTGATGTTGTGCTACATTTTGATAAAAAATTCATGAAAATTGAACCAAAATTGACAAAGTTACAGCTGATTTAAATTCCCAACTTTAAATATTAGCGAGCTGTTTTTCCCAAACCCAGCGGCCCCTGGACCCTAATTCTGAAGGATAGGAAAATCCCTGTGGTAAACCACTTTGAAGGTTTTAGCCTGTCTAAGCAAAGTGGTGTGAGTGGAACCATCAAAACAATTAAACCCCATTGGTTTCATTTGGCGGCAGGGCTTGAGATGCCATTTCATCAAAAATGACTTCTACTTCTCAAAATGACTTCTACTCCTAAACAGGCAGACTGATTTTGAATTAATTTCACAGAAATGGTCCTTGGGTCCAACCAAAATTGCTCAAACCCTCCACTCCACCATATATTACCCACAATTCCATATGTACAATAGGATCAGGTGAGCGATCCAGGGCCATCATGGCCCTCTTGTTATCTTGTTAGTGTCCTCCCTTTCTTGTACTACCTCTTGAAGGTTAAAACCTAATGTGTGATGCGTATTCTGTGATATAAAACACAGCTGTGGTTATATCCTTACATAAATGGAATAATAACAAATAATAATAACTAATTGTGACACTTGATTTTCTGTTTAAAAAAAAAATATATTGTTTTGTTCTGTCATGTGTAGTTAACCAATTTGGTACCAGAAACCCCAAAACAGGTACCCTGGCAAACAGTGCAGGCCCAGATCAGACGCCGCAGAATGCAGCGTCTGATCAGGGCCTACACTGTTTGCAAAAAGTCCAGCCATTTTCCAAATGAATTTGGAAGAAAACACAACCTAACACCCCTAAATTTGGAAATGGACTCCTGCTATATTTAAGGAGGAAGATTCCATTTGGTACAAAAAAGGTTAAAAAAAATGGGATATTACATAAAACATGCTACAAAAACAGAAAAAAAAAACACTTTCAAACTGACGATTTTTGCTTTCATTTTTAAGAACCTCATCATAATTATGAAGGCTCTTACATGTATATCTAAGTATTTTTTTCTGTCAGAAGGGTTTGTTTACATATACACCGGTAATTAGTAACACCGATCCGAACATTGGAGATGGTTGAACAGTTAATGCACCAATAATAAGTAACACCAGAATACTCCATTCACCTCAAGTAGAGTATTGTATGGAGTGCACATGAAAATGGCGTATCAAAAGAAAAGAAAAGAAAAAAAAATGGTTTGCATTCATTTCTTCAGGATCTTAACCCTTATCTTGCTGTTCACGACAACCCCTATCTCTGCAAACATTGTAGAAGCCATCTGATCAGGATCTACACTCTTTGGCATTCAGTTTATGAATTTGTAGTAATAAATTACATCAAGTAATTTGATTGGTTGATAGACAGAAATGGTTGTGGCTTAGATGAATATTCAGCAAGATAAGGGTTAAAATTTAAAATCTTCAGTATTTTGGCAAGCTGTGAAACTGACATATTTATAATCTTGATGATAATGAGTACATGATGATGATGGTGAGTGTGTGTGTGAATTCAGGTTTAACGTCGCTTTCAACAATTTTTCAGTCATATCAAGACTGTGTCTGGTTGCGACAGGGAGCTCAATGCTCACTTTTATAGTGCTGCCTCACTGAAGTATCATGTCCCAGACACATTATATGATACCACACTCAGTCACATTATCCTGACACTGGGTCGACCAGTCCTAGCTCTACCCCGTAAATCTGAGTCCCAAACGAAGAGCAGCTAGTGCCATTTTTAACGATTTTGGTATGTCGCGGCCCGGGGTCGAACCCGTGACCTCCCATTCCCCGGAGCGGACACTCTACCAACTGAGCTATCGGGGCCGGTATGATGATGGTGATGTGTGTTGAGTTAGTGAAAATATGAAATCAGACATGCCTGGAAAGACTCCAGGTCCGGACTGTGGGGTATGTCAAAGTGTTTCCCCCAGCTCCTTGCAAGGGTGCTGGTCAGGAAAAGGGGGCCATTACGCTAACACACCCGTGCGACATAGTGCGTTTTTCACATCTCCAAAATGGCTACTTTTCGGATAAAATCAATGATATTTTTCTTATTCATACTGCAAACATAGGTTGTGGGTACCCGTTAGAACCGCCTCATTGAGGCGGTTCTAACGAGTACCCACAACCTATGTCTCGGAGTAAAAATAAGAAAAATAATGTTTACCCCCGTAAACCCCAGTTTTCTCTATACAAAGTGGGGTGTAAGGGGGTGTTCATTTCACGGACTTGTTCACGTGATGCATTTTCAGCACTAAAAAGTATATAAAAAGGCATTTATATACCTGGTAAAACTACTGTCACAAACTGAAAACAGAAACCTACTTTATGGTAAATGACTTTTAACAGGGATTTTATTACATGTATCTGTGCTTGCAAAATTTCAACTGGACCATTCGGACCAGCCTAGACCTGACCAGGTTTTCACTGGACAATGTCCATCTGTCTTGGGTTAATGTCAAACCCTGGGAGGAAACGGGGTTGCTGAATCAGACTCTGAAGGCGCAAAGGAACTACATGTAGTTAGTCAATCCAGGGATGCTTTTAACCCACTGTATGCTAGTGCACTCTTCCATTGCTATATGTTGGACAATTTAATATATTAAGGGATGTCAGGCATATATATTTGTTTTTATTCTATTTTTGATGGAAAATTCTGTTAGCAAATAGTGCATGCTCTGATCAGATGCGTTCTGTGGCATCTGATCTGGGTCTGCACTGTTTGCCAAGTTACTCCTTTAGGGGTTTCCTCACTTTCCCGCATACAATTGGGTTAATAAAACTGAGTTCACGGAGGTTCCATTGACTGGCAGATTGGCCCCTTTCATGGATAATATTGGTGTCATTGGAGGGAGTGATCAAGTTACATAAAGGCTTGAACCCGTCCAAACCTTTAGGACTTTATGAGCTTCATCCTAGAGTCCTGAAGGAACAAGCATATGAGTTAGGTCCAGTTTTTGTACATCTGTTTCAACAATCACACAATATGAGTGGAATCCCCAAAGAATGGCCCCTAGCGAACATTTACCCACTCTTCAAAAAAGGAGATAGGGCTCATGCTCGTAATTATCGCCCAGTCTCCCTGACCAGAGATATGAAGAACAATTTGTAGAAGGAATAAGATTCATACAAAGGCAAAAAAGACGGGTAGTGGTAAACTTCAGACAAAATTTGAAAACTTGAGGCGTGAGATGAAGACTGATATTAAAAAATCATGCTTGATATTAAAAATCAGCATGCCAGATGCTTTTAGCTTTATGAGTGTTACCATATATGGGTATGGCGGCCATTTTGGTCATGTGACCTGGACCTAAAACGGTTCCCCCAATAAATGCGCGTAAGGAACAAAAATATATCTTATACTTTAGTACTGTATTCTGAATTGTTTGCAGGATAAAATGCATTCTCACTTTTCCAGTACAAAAGCATATGTGTCAAAGCTTGACCTAGGCACAAAGAAGGTCAAGGTCAACCCAGGGTCACCATTTTAGCAATTTATGATGGGCCTACGTCCTAGATGCTATTTATCAAGTTTCGTGGAAATCTGCCCGGGTGGTTCTGGAGAAGACTATTTTTGAAGGGTTTTTACCGTATATGGCTTGGCGGCCATTTTGATCATGTGACCTGGACCCCATGAGCAAATTTTGGTTTCCCTATCCCATAGAGGCTCCATATGAAATTTGACTTCGAACGGCCCAACGGTTTCCGAGGAGAAGCGGTTCGAAAATTTTCACATTTTCGTCTCGGCGAGGCTATACTAAATGGAATGTAATATTTCGCAAGTTCATTTGTAAGATCTCATTGATATCTATCAGTATGCCAAAAATTGTTTAAATATTCTAAGCGGTTAAGTCACTATCACCAATTTTCACAAACGGGTTATGCATGGACGGCCAGACAGACAGACAGACCATATATGGCTTGGCGGCCGTTTTGGTCATGTGACCTGGACCCCATGAGCAAATTTTGGTTTCCCCCGTCCCATAGAGGCTTCATATGAAATTTGATTTCAATCGGCCCAACGGTTTCCGAGGAGAAGCAGTTAAAAAATTTTCACATTTTCACCTCGGCGAGGCTATACTAAATGGAATGTAATATTTCGCAAGTTCATTGGTTAGATCTCATTGATATCTATCAGTATGCCAAAAATTGTTTAAATATTCCAAGCGGTTAAGTCACTATCACCAATTTTCACAAACGGGTTACGGACGGACCCAAAGAAGGTCAGGGTCAACCCAGGGTCACCATTTAAGCAATTTATGATGGGCCTACGTCCTAGATGCTATTTATCAAGTTTCGTGGAAATCTGCCCGGGTGGTTCTGGAGAAGACTATTTATGAAGGGTTTTTACCATATATGGCTTGGCGGCCATTTTGGTCATGTGACCTGTACCCCATGAGCAAATTTTGGTTTCCCTATCCCATAGAGGCTGCATATGAAATTTGACTTAAATCGGCCCAACGGTTTCCGAGGAGAAGCAGTTCAAAAATTTTCACATTTTTTGCCTCGGCGAGGCTATACTAAATGGAATGTAATATTTCGCAAGCTCATTGGTTAGATCTCATTGATATCTATCAGTATGCCAAAAATTGTTTAAATATTCCAAGCGGTTAAGTCACTATCACCAATTTTCACAAACGGGTTACGGACGGACAGACAGACAGACCATATATGGCTTTGCGGCCATTTTGGTCATGAGACCTGGACCCCATGAGCAAATTTTGGTTTCCCCCATCCCATAGAGGCTCTATATGAAATTTGACTTCAATCGGCCCAACGGTTTCCGAGGAGAAGTAGTTAAAAAAATTTCACATTTTTGCCTCGTCGAGACTTTACTAAATGGAATGTAATATTTGGCAAGTTCATTTGTAAGATCTCATTGATATCTATCAGTATGCCAAGCACTGTTTAAATAATCCAAGCGGTTAAGTCACTATCACCATTTTTCACAAACGGGTTACGGACGGACAGACAGACAGACCATATATGGCTTGGCGGCCATTTTGGACATGTGACCTGGACCCAATGAGCAAATTTTGGTTTCCCCCGGCCCATAGAGGCTTCATATGAAATTTGATTTCAATCGACCCAACGGTTTCCGAGGAGAAGCAGTTCGAAAATTTTCACAATTTTCGCCTCGGCGAGGCTATACTAAATGGAATATAATATATCGCAAGCTCATTGGTTAGATCTAATTGATATCTATCAGTATGCCAAAAATTGTTTAAATATTCCAAGCGGTTAAGTCACTATCACCAATTTTCACAAACAGGTTACAGACGGACAGACAGACAGACCATATATGGCTTGGCGGCCATTTTGGTCATGTGACCAGGACCCCATGAGCAAATTTTGGTTTCCCCCATCCCATAGAGGCTCCATATGAAATTTGACTTCAATCGGCCCAACGGTTTCCGAGGAGAAGCAGTTCAAAAATTTTCACATTTTTTGCCTCGGCGAGGCTATACTAAATGGAATGTAATATTTCGCAAGCTCATTGGTTAGATCTCATTGATATCTATCAATATGCCAAAAATTGTTTAAATATTCCAAGCGGTTAAGTCACTATCACCAATTTTCACAAACGGGTTACGGACGGACAGACAGACAGACCATATATGGCTTGGCGGCCATTTTGGTCATGTGACCTGGACCCCATGAGCAAATTTTGGTTTCCCCCATCCCATAGAGGCTCCATATGAAATTTGACTTCAATCGGCCCAACGGTTTCCGAGGAGAAGCAGTTCAAAAATTTTCACATTTTTGCCTCGGCGAAGCTATACTAAATGGAATGTAATATTTCGCAAGTTCATTGGTAAGATCTTATTGATACCTATCAGTATGCCAAAAATTGTTCAAATATTCCAAGCGGTTAAGTCACTATCACCAATTTTCACAACAGGGTTATGGACGGACAGACAGACAGATCATATATGGCTTGGCGGCCATTTTGGTCATGTGACCTGGACCCCATGAGCAAATTTTGGTTTCCCCCGTCCCATAGAGGCTTCATATGAAAATTGATTTCAATCGGCCCAACGTTTTCCAAGGAGAAGCAGTTCGAAAATTTTCACATTTTTCACCTCGGCGAGGCTATACTAAATGGAATGTAATATTTCGCAAGTTCATTGGTTAGATCTCATTGATATCTATCAGTATGCCAAAATTTATTTAAATATTCCAAACTGTTAAGTCACTATCACCAATTTTTACAAATGGGTTACGGACGGACCCAAAGAAGGTCAAGGTCAACCCAGGGTCACCATTTTAGCAATTTATGATGGGCCTACGTCCCAGATGCTATTTATCAAGTTTCGTGGAAAATCTGCCCAGTGGTTCTGGAGAAGACTATTTATGAAGGGTTTTTACCATATATGTCTTGGCGGCCATTGTGGTCATGTGACCTGGACCCCATGAGCAAATTTTGGTTTCCCTATCCCAAAGAGGTTCCATATGAAATTTGACTTCAATCGGCCCAACGGTTACCGAGGAGAAGCAGTTCAAAAATTTTCACATTTTTTGCCTCGGCGAGGCTATACTAAATGGAATGTAATATTTCGCAAGCTCATTGGTTAGATCTCATTGATATCTATCAGTATGCCAAAAATTGTTTAAATATTCCAAGCGGTTAAGTCACTATCACCAATTTTCACAAACGGGTTACGGACGGACAGACAGACAGACCATATATGGCTTTGCGGCCATTTTGGTCATGAGACCTGGACCCCATGAGCAAATTTTGGTTTCCCCCATCCCATAGAGGCTCTATATGAAATTTGACTTCAATCGGCCCAACGGTTTCCGAGGAGAAGTAGTTAAAAAAATTTCACATTTTTGCCTCGTCGAGACTTTACTAAATGGAATGTAATATTTGGCAAGTTCATTTGTAAGATCTCATTGATATCTATCAGTATGCCAAGCACTGTTTAAATAATCCAAGCGGTTAAGTCACTATCACCATTTTTCACAAACGGGTTACGGACGGACAGACAGACAGACCATATATGGCTTGGCGGCCATTTTGGACATGTGACCTGGACCCAATGAGCAAATTTTGGTTTCCCCCGGCCCATAGAGGCTTCATATGAAATTTGATTTCAATCGACCCAACGGTTTCCGAGGAGAAGCAGTTCGAAAATTTTCACAATTTTCGCCTCGGCGAGGCTATACTAAATGGAATATAATATATCGCAAGCTCATTGGTTAGATCTAATTGATATCTATCAGTATGCCAAAAATTGTTTAAATATTCCAAGCGGTTAAGTCACTATCACCAATTTTCACAAACAGGTTACGGACGGACAGACAGACAGACCATATATGGCTTGGCGGCCATTTTGGTCATGTGACCAGGACCCCATGAGCAAATTTTGGTTTCCCCCATCCCATAGAGGCTCCATATGAAATTTGACTTCAATCGGCCCAACGGTTTCCGAGGAGAAGCAGTTCAAAAATTTTCACATTTTTTGCCTCGGCGAGGCTATACTAAATGGAATGTAATATTTCGCAAGCTCATTGGTTAGATCTCATTGATATCTATCAATATGCCAAAAATTGTTTAAATATTCCAAGCGGTTAAGTCACTATCACCAATTTTCACAAACGGGTTACGGACGGACAGACAGACAGACCATATATGGCTTGGCGGCCATTTTGGTCATGTGACCTGGACCCCATGAGCAAATTTTGGTTTCCCCCATCCCATAGAGGCTCCATATGAAATTTGACTTCAATCGGCCCAACGGTTTCCGAGGAGAAGCAGTTCAAAAATTTTCACATTTTTGCCTCGGCGAAGCTATACTAAATGGAATGTAATATTTCGCAAGTTCATTGGTAAGATCTTATTGATACCTATCAGTATGCCAAAAATTGTTCAAATATTCCAAGCGGTTAAGTCACTTTCACCAATTTTCACAACAGGGTTATGGACGGACAGACAGACAGATCATATATGGCTTGGCGGCCATTTTGGTCATGTGACCTGGACCCCATGAGCAAATTTTGGTTTCCCCCGTCCCATAGAGGCTTCATATGAAAATTGATTTCAATCGGCCCAACGTTTTCCAAGGAGAAGCAGTTCGAAAATTTTCACATTTTTCACCTCGGCGAGGCTATACTAAATGGAATGTAATATTTCGCAAGTTCATTGGTTAGATCTCATTGATATCTATCAGTATGCCAAAATTTATTTAAATATTCCAAACTGTTAAGTCACTATCACCAATTTTTACAAATGGGTTACGGACGGACCCAAAGAAGGTCAAGGTCAACCCAGGGTCACCATTTTAGCAATTTATGATGGGCCTACGTCCCAGATGCTATTTATCAAGTTTCGTGGAAAATCTGCCCAGTGGTTCTGGAGAAGACTATTTATGAAGGGTTTTTACCATATATGTCTTGGCGGCCATTGTGGTCATGTGACCTGGACCCCATGAGCAAATTTTGGTTTCCCTATCCCATAGAGGCTCCATATGAAATTTGACTTCAATCGGCCCAACGGTTACCGAGGAGAAGCAGTTCAAAAATTTTCACATTTTTTGCCTCGGCGAGGCTATACTAAATGGAATGTAATATTTCGCAAGCTCATTGGTTAGATCTCATTGATATCTATCAGTATGCCAAAAATTGTTTAAATATTCCAAGCGGTTAAGTCACTATCACCAATTTTCACAAACAGGTTACGGACGGACCGACACACTGACAGAATGACAGAATGACACGGTGATTTTAGGGCACTCTTAGAAATCAACCGACTTAAGTTGGTTGCTTTTTCTGCGGGTCGTGCAATTACTTGGTAGGTGAGGTAAAGGCAAATCCCAGAGACTTCTAGCCAGATGAAAGACAGGCAAGGTATCCTGCCCCTTAACAAAAGAGGAGGAAACAGGGTTTCTGAATCAGAATCTGAAAGAGCAGAGGAACTGGTTTGTTTGTTTGTATTGGAGTTTAACGGTCCAGTCAACACAATTTTAGGTCATTTTTTAGCCGTTCAGTTTACCTATCTGCACTGTCCCGGGCAGTCTTATACGTAAGCGGTTAACCAGTACAGTTCACATTCTTTCGCCAGAAACTGACAACTGCCCTTCTTGAATCAGCAGAGGGGAGAGATTGACCGTAGAAAAGATTTAATGATCAATCTCCACGAAAGAATGTTGCCGACCCCCGCAAATAGTGCAGGCCCTGATCAGATGCCACATTCTGCTGTGTCTGATCTGGTCCTTCACTGTTTGCAAAGGGGTTTCCCGCATATTCTATTTATTTGCATTATCTGCTGGTTCCTAGTCTGAAGGTTATCAGTGTTGGAAAAACAGGTAACCAGACCCCCCTGACCTTAAAAGGTCAGGGGGGTCTGGTTACCTGTTTTTCCAATATTGACAATGTGCAAGCTGGGATCCAGCAAACAATGCAAATATGGCGAATAATGGGTTAATGGAGCCATTTGTTTATCCAGTGCTAAGTGCGGTACATGTATTCACCATATTTGCATTATTTGCTGGCTCCAAGCTTGCACATTGTCAATATTGGAAAAACAGGTAACCAGACCCCCCTGACCTTTCAAGGTCAGGGGGGTCTGGTTACCTGGTTTTCCAACACTGATAACCTTTAGACTAGGAACCAGCATATAATGCAAATAAGGTGAATTACTAAAGAATCTTCACTAATCTTCTTCTCTGAACTAGATCTAAAGTAATTAGTATGTAGCATTGCTTACTGGTCCCCTACATAATTCCTACCAATCAAGCCCCTAGGGTCCAAACTGACCGTACAGACTCCACGGGGTCATTTGTTTATATAGATCTATATAGATAAACCTTCAAAAAACCTGATGATGGGGCCCCTATGTATAAGTAACATATTTAGTACCCGGTATATGGTAATAATTAGTGATCGCCTACATAAATCCTGTCAGTCATGCCCCATGGGTTCAAATTGCTCATGCCCTTGGGCTCATTAGCTACGTTAGTTTTATTATGGAAAAAAAATGTTTTATCTTCTCAGAAACCACAAGGCCCATTGCTTACATCATAGCTCCAGATAAGGTCCTTTTTTCATCCGAAAAATACTGATATTGTTCCAATATTCTGCACAAAAATATGTTGTGGGTACTCATTAGAAGCACCTCAGTGAGGGACTTATAATGAGTACCCACAACATATGTTCCTGTGCAGAAAAAACAAAAATAATACATGTACTTGGACACCCCCTCTTATCTGGGGCTATGTTACATAATACAGTAGAACTTCGATGGCTCGAACACCGATGGCTCGTTCACCATGGATGTGTCGAACCCAATCTTGAGCCCCTAGCGAAATCCTTTACATAAGAAATAGTGGGGGATAATTAAGGAGATTTTAGTCTTTTATCTTGCAGATGTATGCTGTGTGTACTCATTAGAATCGCCTCGATGAGGCGATTCTAATGAGTACACACAGCATGCATTTTCATTATAGTACACCGAAAAGATGTCTAATAGTATCTCGTTATGCCTCCTGACAGTAACCTTCAGTGGCTCGAACTACCCCTGTCTCGAACAGATTTTCGGGGTCCCAAAGGTGTTCGAGCCATTGAAGTTCGACTGTATTTATATAGTATGAAGCAGTGTTTAGTGTTCCCCTATCAAGTTCCTGGGGTCTGGTTCCCTATCAAGTTCCTGTGGTCCAAACTGGGTCATTTATTCATATGGCACACTATAGCAAAAGAACCTCCAGAATTCTTCTTTGAAACAGTGAGGCCCAGTTGTATGTTATTTAATATGTAACAAAGTTCAATAGTGTCCTGGTAACCATGCCCCTGGGGTCCAGTTGGCCAAATAAACAAACTCCTATATGTAGCGGCTCCGACTGACTTTAATGCAAAAACTAAAGAAAATCTTCCTCTCTAAATATCCTTCTCTAAAACCAAATGGTCCAAAGGATAAATACCTGAAATGTAGCAATGTCTTGCATAAATCCTGCCAATCATACACAGTCTAAACTGCCAAAGCCCAGTTGGGGTGGGGTCATTTGTTGATCATCATCATCAGCAATGGATTTTTGATTAACATGCAGGTAGAGGGGGCAAAGTCCACATAAGTGGTTCCCCTTCCAGGTAGCTGGCTTGCTGCAAGCATGGCAGATCTTACACCAGATCTCCAGGCTTGTCTATCATGAGGATGATAGCAGAGAGCTTCCATTCTCTACAATCTCTTTCTGTCGGCTGCTTCCAGGTCATCTTGGGCCTACCAGCCAGCCCCCCCCCCCCCTTCCACTTACTTGTATGTCACAGGCAGTCTTGACTACACCGATGGAGCATGCCACCTTTCCATACCAGCTAAGGTCCAGGTCCTCAATGCCAAGACGCTTAAGTAGCTCACTGGACCTGATGGTGACAGTGTCCTGTGGCTTGACATTGCAGATCTGTCTGATCATTGCCCTGTCATTCTGCTGAAGACGTTGTAGGTTTGGCTTTGTCAATGGCCATGTCTCACTAGCATGGAGCATTGCGCTCCACACGCAAGTGCTGTACGCACGGCCGCATGTCTTGAACGAGAGGTGGTGGGAAGAGAGAACTGGTAGCAACTCCTTGAATTTCTTCCAGGCTGTTTTCACATGTGATGTGGTCGAAAGGTCGCAACCATCCGCTGCTGTGAGCATATCACCTAGGTAGCAGAAGGAAGCTACAACCGCCAGCTCGTAGGATCCGACTTGGACTTCCCTCTGTGGTCTGCCTGTATTCTGCAGGAGGTCCAGACCTGTACCACAGATCATGATCTTTGTCTTTCCTGCATTCACTCTCAGCCCTTTCACCTCCATTGCATCTTACCAAGTTAAGAGCCTCCTGACACTTTCCTCAAGGGATTCAGCTATAATGACAAGGTCATCAACATACAGGTCCTCCCAGGGGACTCCAGAGCGGAACTCGCATGACAAGGCTTCAAGAACAATGATGAAAAGCCGTGGGATGAGAACAGAGCCTTGATGAACACCCACCTTCACTTCGAGTTCTTCACTGTAACCATCACCAACACGGACACGGCTCCGAGCATTAGCATACATCTCTTGGACCAGTCCCACAATCCACTCGTCCACTCCTAGAAGCCTTCGTGGTGCAGTGGTTACGCTACTCGCCTTGTAAACCAGGGATCGCAGGATCGATCCCGGGCTTCTCCAGACTTTCGGATGAGTCTTTAAACCAAGGTCCCGTCTCCTTATGACCTTAGCTGTTGGTGGGACGTAAAACTAAAACTCACTCACTCACTTGCCCACTCCAAGTTTTCCACCAGATGACTTCTCGAGGCACTCGATCAAATGCCTTCTCCAGGTCTACAAAAGCCATGTTGAGTCTCTTGTTGGCCGCCAGATACTTCTCTTGCAGCTGCCGTACAACAAAAATTGCATCTGTTGTGCCTCTTCCTGGGACGAACCCAAACTGGGAATCGTTGATGGACACCAACTGCCTAATGAGGCCATCCACAATCCTCTCCAGGACTTTCATGACCTGTTCTGTCAGCTTAGGACTACGGTAGTTGCCCCGTTCCAATGCATCACCCTTGCCCTTGTAGAGACAGACAATAAGTAAGTAAGTGAAGTCTTTATTTAAAGAGGGTTACACATTTAGCAAGAAAGCTAATCTTCCATGAGGCCCTCAAATCCATTTACACTATTTACAAAGCATATACATACATTAAACATCCAGATAAAGTGCAACCAGACACATATCAGCAATAAAAAAAAAAAAAAAAGAATACATGTAATGATAACAAACCAAACAAATAAATTTAACCCATTTTGTACTGAAAGGAATCTCTCAACTCACACAAAGGAGTTTAAGGTACAGGGCTAAGTAGAATTTAGATGTTCATATAAGATTGGATGATCTTTCTGCAAACATTGAAACCCCAGGTAGTCTGCATATTCACACAATCTGATTAGAATCTTTGTAGATTGCATGACTCATCTGTTGATCATGACACATCGGCAGGCTCTGACATAGCTCCAGATTAGGAGTATTGTTTGAGATTACACTACAGTCGAACTTCAATGGCTTGAACACCTTTGGTTAGTTCAAGCCAATGAGCATTACTGCCAGGAGGCATAACGATATTCTTCTGGACATCCTTTCGGTGTTCTTTAATGAAAATGTATGCTGTTTGTACTCATTAAAATCACCCCATTGAGGTGATTCTAATGAGTACACACAGCATACATTTGCAAGATAAAAGACAAAAATCTAAGTTATACCCCACTGTAACTTGTATATAGGATTTCCCTAGGGACTCAAGAGAGCGGGTTCGACTCGGCCACGTTAAACAAGCCATTGATCTCTGGGGCATTGAAATTCTACTGTATTTAGGTCATACTGAGGAAGTTAATGTACCTAACCATTTTTCTAGGCCAGGCTTATGCATAAGCTGTTAACCAGTATAGTGGACATTCTTTTACCAGAAAGTGACAACTGCCTTCTTGAATCAGAGGGAGAGACAGAATGACTGAAGAAATGATTTTTATATCAATCTCCACAAAAGGATGTGGCTGACCTGGCAGGTATCGAATTCATGACCTTCTCCAACTTAGCTACCAAGGCCAACTGAGAAGAAGTAAAATGAATAATCTGGGTTGATTTTTAGCATGTCACTAGAAAAAGTAGAAATAACAACATTCCCCCTCAACCCTTACCTGCCACAAGGTCAGCAAGCCTTGTCCAACTGTAAGCCAATTTCAGTTGGACACACCAGTGACGCAAGATACACATTTATCATATGACGTCGCGTCTGAGATGGTAATAACGTCATGTATTATTTTCGATAATCCACTAGTGGATTAAATATGCAAATTAGCTAGATACGTCCCGTAATGTTACATGTACGACGTCCTTAACGACGTCGCGTTTACTAACGGCGGAATATTGAAATTTGTGTAAACAAATCGTGAATAAAATGCGTTTTAAATGTCATATGATAAATAGAATCTTGCATTCGTGTCCATGTATTATTGAATTTATTAAACTCGTTGAGGAAAAAGGATAAAATGCTCGGCCAAGCCTCGCATTTTATCCCTTTTCCTCAACTCGTTTAATAAATTCAATAATACATGAACACTCATGTAAGATCCTCTATCACCTTCGCCTCACCCAATGACTCCACCTTATCTGGAGCTATGTCTGGTCATACTGCATAGACATCCCAGTAAGCATTCTACATAAATCTACAGCGGGCCGTTAGCGGCCAGTCAGCGTAGCTGACGGGCCGCTAACGGCCCGCTGTAGATTTATGTAGAATGCTAGCAGGGATGCAGTTTGGTCTGTATCTTCCCTGGTTGAACATTGATTCTAACTTGTAACATTGTTGTTCAAGGACTTCTTTTACTTTTGCAGCTGGCGCCTCAGTTGTCTCTTCAGGAAGAGTTTGTGTTCCACTGGAAAGCTGTTACAGGCTATTTCATTGAGAACAAAGGTAAGGGAACAGCTGGCTGAGCCGGGACACGGCCAAACATACATAATGTTCAAGGAGACCAGGGACCAGTTGTTCAGAGCATAGTTAGATTATCAAGTTGGTTATCAGTCAGAATGTTAGCTGCTCTAGCCAGTACAATTATCTAATACTCCAGTATTTTTGCTGAAAAATTGTGAGTAGCTTTTGCAGATTCAAAAACTACTGTTTCTTCAGCAAAAATATAAGCAGATTTGCCATGTTTAAGATAATGGTGGTATTCCAATGGTACTCTTTTTGCACACCTGATAGAAGTGAAAAAATAAAATTGAAAGGGGTATGTATAAACCCAAATAAAGAAGGCCAACCAGTAAACACTGTATAACAACCACACACTCTAAAATATGGGGAAATATATATGAGCTGGGGCACAGCATTTCCTACAATTTACATGTGCTCCCAGCAAAGACTCAGATCAGCCTGCACAGATCAGCCTGCATTGTGTTTAGTCTGATCAGTCTTTTTTTTGCCCTCATGGATATCTAAGGGCCCAGTGCTCCTTAATGCAGCAAGAGAGGTCTCCAGTCAGACTATATGGATGTGCAGGCTGAACTGATTCATTTCCTGGGTGCACATGTAAATTGTAGGAAACGCTATGCTATGGCTCATATGTGATTCTGATTAGATTGCCAGATTGGCTGATTCAAGCCTGATCTGTCTTTACTGGATGCACAGGTCTTCTTATATAGAGTTGTAAGTTATGTTATGCGCCAGCTAAGATTATACAGTGCCCTAATTGTGTGATGGATCAGTATAATTGGGTGTAACCATTTCACCATTGCAGATCCATACAAATGCATGTGCAAACAGTGTAGCTCTAGATTTTATGCCTCAAAAGTTTTTCAAGTCCAGTCCAGAATTTCAGTATTGAAACCCAAATTTTTTTTGCTTACCTCAGCTTGAAAAAAAGAATGTTTTATAACCTCAGGGCCTGATGGCCATTAGGGCTCTGACAAACAAAAACATGTTATCATAACTTTGAAGGCCCAAATTAGCCTGTGTGTCCAGTCCATGCAGTCAGAGTAGAGTTATTGTTATGCTCTATATGGTTACCTACAGACCCAAAGTTAGTAATGTTTGCAAATCGTTTATCCAGTTACTATCCTAAGTTCTATAACTCAGTATAACACCTGTAAATGTTGGAATTATACCTACTATTTACAGTAAGGAAGATTGTTTTCAGCTCAAAGTAGGTCAATACAGAAGTGAAGGCAATGATCAGGAAGCAATACAATTACCTCATACCTCCTATCCAAAACACAAACACAAAATAACTGCGCGTTATTGAAAATTAATTAACTTCATAGGTGGAAAGCCAAAGGGATAAATTATTTTCTCACAAAATGGCCAAACACCTTCCAAAATAGAAAGATACATATAATAGTAATACATACATGAAAAGACGAATTATAACAATAACAATAATAAACCATGATAGAAGAACCACCTTAGAATGATCAGTCAAGCCTGTCAGCCCTGTAGGCCTATGTAAATAGTGAAGATCCTTATGAGATGGCTCAGAATGAGCCATCTCATCAGAATCTACACCATTTGCTATCCTGTTAAATGATTGACTTAACCACCTATTTGATAGAATGGACATGCCTTAATTAGTAATTAAAAGATGGAAGATCTCACTACTAAAAACCAGACTCAATAAAACCGAGTGTACGATTTTCGCTCTTGTTAGCTCACCTGTCACGCAGTGACAAGGTGAGCTTTTGTGATCACATTTTGTCTGTCGTGCGTGCGTGAGTCCGTAAACAATTTCAAATAAGTATATCTCTAATACCCCATGGCCAATCTTGATCAAATATCATGTGAAGCATCATCAGGTAGGGGGAAAGGCTGCATAAGATTTTTGGGCTGATCAGATTGGAATTCTGGTTGCCAAGGCAACGTATAGCTCCCATAGACTTATAATGGGAAAAATTTAAAAAATCTTCTTCTCTGAAACCACCGGGCCCAGAGCAAAGATAATTAGATGTAACAATGTCAAGTGGTCACCTTCATAAATCCTGCCAATCATGCCCCTGGGGTCCAAAGTGGCCACACCCTGGGGCCCCTTAGCTCCCATAGACTCACAATGAAAAAAAAAAAAATCAAAAATCTTCTTCTCTGAAACCATAGGGCCCAAAGCTTAGATATTTAGCATGTAGCAATGGCAAGTGGTCCCCTACATAATTCCTGCCAATCTTGCCCCTGGGATCCAAACGGGCCACTCCTCGGGGCCCCTTAGCTGCCATAGACTCATAATGGAAAAAAGCTTCAAAAATCTTCTTCTCTGAAACCACTGGGCCCAGAGCTTAGATATTTAGCATGTAGCAACGGCAAGTGGTCACCTACATAAATCCTGCCAATCATGCCCCTGGGGTCCATATGGGTCACATCCCAGGGCCCCTTAGCTCCCATAGACTTATAATGGAAAAAGCTTCAAAAATCTTCTTCTCTGAAACCACAGGGCCCAGAACTTATATTTAGCATGTAGCAAAGGCAAGTGGTTACCTACATAAATCCTGCCAATCATGCCCCTGGGGTCCAAATGGGCCACGCCCCGAGGCCTCTTAGCTCCCATAGACTCATAATGGAAAAAAGCTTCAAAAATCTTCTACACTGAAACCACAGGGCCCAGAGCTTAGATATTTAGCATGTAGCAATGGAGAGTGGTCACCTACATAAATCCTGCCAATCATGCCCCTGGGGTCCAAATGGGCCACGCCCGGGGGCCCCTTAGCTCCCATAGACTCATAATGGAAAAAAAAGCTTCAAAAATCTTCTTCTCAGAAACCACAAGGCCCAGAGCTTAGATATTTAGCATCTAGCAATGGCAAGTGGTCACCTACATAAATCCTGTCAATCATGCCCCTGGGGTCCAAATGGACCACACCCTGTGACCCCCTTAGCTCCCATTGACTCATAATGGAGAAAAAGCTTCAAAAATCTTCTTCTCTGAAACTGTGAAGCACAGAGCTTAGATATTTAGTATCTTGCAACATAAAATAGTCACCAACATAAATCCTGCTAACCCTGCCCCTGGGATTCAAATGGGTCACACCCCAGGGCCCCTTAGCTCCTTTAGACTTATAATTGAAAAAAGCTTCAAAAATCTTCTTCTCCGAAGCCATAAGGCCCAGAGCTTAGATATTTAGTGTAGCAATGTCAAGTTGTCTCCTACACTAATGATTTTCTGGTACACAGGTGAGCGATATAGGGCCATTGGGCCGGCCATTGGGCCCTCTTGTATGTGTTCTTTGTTTCCGATGGCAATCTTTTAGATATTTTATTTTACCTCACTGCAGCTGGTGTTAAGTGCCATGTGGCAGTCATAAAAAGTCTCCCCGTGCTTCATCATAGTACAGATTATATTTTCTTTTCCTTTGGGATCATTGAGCCCATTCTGGTTACTTTGAAAATCGAATATTGCTTAAGCCTAGTATGCAGTGCTAGGAGGCGTATGCAGCCGTGCAAAAACTATATTGCTGTGTATGAAGATTTTTGTTTCAATTGGTGTTTAATGTCCCCGTCAACACTACTAAGGTCATTTTGGAGACGTTGCTTCCAATTTTGTGGGACTTTTATCTGACTTTGAGATGAAATGACATCTCAAGCCCTGCTGCCCAATCAAACCAGAAGGCTTATATGCATCAGACGTTCTTACTCACACCGCTTTGCCTGGGCAGGCTTATTCCTTCTAAGCGGTTTATCAGTACTCGAGTGTGGTCAGATTCAGCTCTGCGTGGAAGCATCATGCAGCCCAATCTATTTCTCCAAGCCCTGATGGGCGGGGGCGAATATGTGTATGAAGAGACTCAATAAAACTGAGTCTCCGATTTTTGTTCTTTTATGTGTTCTTTGTTTCCAAAGACAACCTTTCGGCTTTTTATCCCACGACCGAATAGGTTCGGGGGATATAGCGATCAGCCTGGCGTCCGTCCGTCTGTCCATCCGTCCGTCTGTAGATGCAACCTTGTGATGGCCATAGCTCCTATACCCTTTGAGATTCATTGATGGTTCTTGGCACAATTGTTCACAAGGCTGAGATGGCGTGTCATGCACAAGAACCAGAACTCTGGATGCCATACCTTTTGAGTTATCTCCCCTTTTAATAAAAAAGAGTGACTACTTTGTGATGGCCATAACTCCAATACCCTTTGAGATATATTGATGGTACCTGGCACAGTTGTTCACAAGGCTGAGACAGCGTGTCATGCACAAGAACCACAACTCTGGCTGCCATGGTTTTTTAGTTATCTCCCCTTCCAATAAAATAGAGTGACAACCTTGTGATGGCCATAACTCCAATAACTTTTAAGATATATTGATGATACCTTGCACAGTTGTTCACAAGGCCGAGACGGTGTGTCATGCACAAGAACCATAACTCTGGCTGCCATGGTTTTTGAGTTATCTCCCCTTCCAATAAAATAGAGTGACTACCTTGTGATGGCCATAACTCCAATACCCTTTAAGATATATTGATGATACCTGGCACAGTTGTTCACAAGGCCGAGACGGTGTGTCATGCACAAGAACCACAACTCTGGGTGCCATGGTTTTTGAGTTATCTCCCCTTCCAATAATATAGAATCACTACCTTGTGATGGCCACATCTCCAATACACTTTGAGATATATTGATGGTACTTGGTACAGTTGTACATGAGGTTAAGCAGGTGTGTCACGTGCAAGAACCACAACTCTGGTTGCCATGGTTTTTTAATTATCTCCTCGGACAATATAACCTTTTGATGGCCATAACTCCAATACCCTTTGAGATATATTGATCGTACTTGGCACAAATGTATACAAGGTTGAGACGGCGCTTCATGCCTAAGAACCACAACTCTGGGTGCTATGATAAATATTTGAGTTATCTACCCTTCCAGTATAACAGTATGACCAGCTTGTGATCTCCAATACCCTTTGAGACACATTGATGATACTTTGTACAGAAATACATGAGCTTAAGCAGACATGTTATGCGCAAGAACCACAGTTCTGAGTACCCTGGTTTTTTAGTTATCTCCCCTGAAGTATAGTCTTGTGATGGCCATAACTGCAATACTTTTGTGATATATTGCTGGTTTAATTCTGGTGCACTTTCTATTGGTGAACAATCTTCTGAAGGCCATATTGGCTTTTGGTCGGGGGATTTGCCATCTCTTCCGATGGCTATTTTTATTGAAGTGTTGTTGTTGTTTTCCAATATGTACAGGTGAGAAGCTGCCAGTAGAACAGACCAACATCCCCGCCCACCTGGAACAGATGTTGGTGATATTACAGGAAGAGGAAATGACATCAGAGCGAGGAATGTACGGACCTTGTCTCGAATATCTTCTCCAACATAAACTTCTGGAGACTCTCTACTCTCTCGGGAGAGCTGATGTAGGTTGAGTTACAAAAATAATTGTACCTCTGGGCCCAGTTGTTCAGAACTACATGTATGTTGTACTTACTTGATCATTTAACCCACTGTATACTAGTGGACTCTTCCATTGCTATATGTTGGACAAGTCCATTTGTCATATAAGGGGTGTCAGGCCAATTTTTTCGTTCTTATTCTATTTTTGACGGAAAATTCTGTTAGCAAATAGTGAAGGCCCTGATCAGACGCCGCATTCTGCGGCATCTGATCTGGGCCTGCCCTGCTTGCCAAGGTACCCCTTTAGGGGTTTCCCGCATACAATGGGTTAATGTGGCTAATATGCTAATATTTTTGCTGAAAAAAAATACTGAGTAGTTGCAAAAGCTACTCATATTTTTCCAGCAAAAATACCAGAGTACATGTATTAGATATTGTTCTTGCTAGAACAGTTAACATTTTGATCACTAACAAGTTTGACTGATGATGCTGTGTAGGGCTGGCTAATCAGAGCTGAAAAGATAATCGATTATCAGTCATGCCATTGCGATCGATAATCGATTAGTAATCGCTAAGGTTTTTGTCATAATTTTACCTGTCTGGCTTTCTGTCTGAGCATGACTCTTACCATTTGTTGCACTTTATCATATGTATATTTGAACAGACAGGCCTGAGCAAACAGTGTAGACCCAGATGAGACACTGCAAAATGCGGCGTCTCATCAGGGTCTGCACTGTTTGCCACTCATCCCTCTATTTTAGGCATAACTTTGGGTAGTAAATTGTACCTATGAAGTAATCGATTAAAAGCAAATCAGAAATGATAATCATTTTTGTGGAATTTATCGATGGAATAATCGATTATACGCTTAATCGTGTCAGCCTTGATGCTGTGTACAACTGGGCCCTGAATAGGTAATAATAGATTGCTTGAGTTCCATTATGACAGCATACCTGTGTCACTATGTCATACAATGGTGTCTTTCATGGCTGAAAAGGTTGCATTTTGAAGAACAAAAACATGTGATAGTTTCTTCTTTCTGCTTTGACTCACTGAGGCAGATCTAATGAGTACCCACATCTTTGTCTTACAGGAATGTTTTTCTGTTCTGGGTTTTCCATAAATATATGCTTACATGTGTATGAGCATAACTTTGTGACTTGGTTGAGCATCTGACTGATTATCAGGCAGTTGCAGGTTTGATCTCAGTAGGGTCTGGTAATATTCTTGCATGGATATTTATCATAAAATATTTACATTTCCAGTGTAAAGTCTAATGTAAACCTATAGAAAACAACTGCATCCATACTTCCAGAAACACATCAAATCACATGATTTTCAGTGACGTTAACTGACGTCATTCTAAACCATTGTTCTCTACGGGCGTTGATAACGTAAAGGCTGCTCTGCTCTTTGTAAAGAGGTGTTAATGTTTTTCAGCTTTAAAAGTTTGCCCTACAAGTATTTTTTGCGCCCAGTGATGAAGAGCAAATAATGTAAATATAAAAAATAAACTTAATTTTTCTGCTTTTCTTGAAAGTATGAACGACGGTGGGTCGCTAGCAAAGTTTACATGGGGTTCATTTACTATGCACGTGACCCACTGCTTTCATACTTCCATGAACTGCCAAAAAATAAATTTCATATCTTAAATATAGACACGTACAAGCAATACATGTATGTCATTACTCAATTCTATGATTTGCCAGAATTTATCGGTGGTGGTCAAAATAATGTCAATCACCAAATTTGTAATTAAAGTTATACAGAAAATTTGAGGATGTTTTGATGATATGTACCTGTCATATTTAAGCAGGTAAGAAGGTGTGTACTTGTGACCAATAAAATGTATTTTTCTATCAACTTAAAGCATAATCTGGCAGATTTTCTTTGATAGTCAACTAAAATAAGCATGTAATGGAACCCTTTTTTGCAATGTGTTTATATGGAAGCAGGATTTTTTTTACCAACCAAAAAGGATGGTAATCCATGTCAGATTTCACAGGGGAAGTAATTTGCCCAATTAAGTTATTATGTATAAACAAAGTAACATGTCAAAACATTGGATCCTCTACTGATTCAAGAAGCGCAGTAAAAAACTGTTGTTTGTTACCATCAAAATTCTAACTAGAGCGCGCAGTCGATGGCAAGCCATCGCAAATCCCCACGTTTTCTCCACAGTAGGTCAAAATTTGACCTTTTGACCCCTCCCCAGGGCCCCTGGGGGCGGGGACAAAAAAAAATGTGCTCTTGCGCAAGCCATTCATGTTAGCAACTCGCATACCAAATTTGGTTGAATTCCGGCTAACGGTTTAGGAGGAGATAGCCGGACAGACAGACGGACAGACAGACAGACAGACGGACAGACGGAGGCGATAACAATATCCCCACTTTTTCGTTGAAAGTTCACGTGGGGATAAAAATTCAGACAACGTGAGAACTTTCTGTAATTCTCCTAAAATGTAAACAAATTTCTTTCATGATCCAGCAAGGTGTCCAAAAAGTGCAGATGAAATGGCAAACAGTGAAGACCCTGATCAGACTCAGAGCAGTCTGATCTGGGTCTGCACTGTTTGCTTAGGCATGTCTGTCCCAATACTTAGGATCATTACAGTACTGGTGAAAGAGTGTGCACTGTATTGGTCAGTTATATGAAATGCATTACAAAGATTTGAAGCATAGCTGAACAAGGGTGAAAATCTTAAATCTCTTTCCACTGCGCCAAAAAGTTGACTCCCTGTTGCAGTTGTCAAGATTATACAAGAAAACAACAAAAAAACAACAACAGCTTTGTATAATCACACTGGTAAAGGCAAGCGCGCAGGGTAAGGAACAAACACACCGGGTAAGGAAATTTTTCCGCTCAGGATAAAAAAGAAAATGGCGGAATCGGTATCACATGTGCAGGTTTGTCGTTGTTCTAGATCTCGTGTTATGGTTACTTATCAATACGGCTGCTCACATTAGCTTCACGGAAGACACATATTATTCACAAATTTATCATCGATGGTCCGAATTCGACAGTTACAGCCAGTCAAACGGAGAACCGGACACAGTGGAGCTACTCCACCGCGAAATCTCATTATTTTACATGAAACGTTCTTCTGGGAAGATGGCATGCACTTTTTAGCTCACCTGTCACGTAGTGACAAGGTGAGCTTTTGGGATCACTTTTTGTCCGTCGTCCGTCGTGCGTGCGTGCGTCCGTGCGTGCGTCCGTAAACTTTTCTTCAAACGACATCTCCTCCTAAACCACTGATCGGATTTTGACCAAACTTCACAGGAATGATCCTTAAGTGGTCCCCTTTCAAAGTTGTTCAAATGGTTCCGGTCCGTTGCACATATAGGTCACAGTAGCCAAAAATAGATTTTTTTCACCGAAAACTTAAAAAATCTTCTTCTCTGAAACCGCAAGGCCCAGGTCTTTGATATTTGGTATGAAGCTTCATCTAGTGGACCCCTACCAAGATTGTTCAAATTATAGTGCTGGGAACAAAAATGCCCCCGCACGGGGGCCCTTTGGTTTTACATGGGCTTATATAGGGAAAATCTTTAAAAAACTTCTTCTCTGAAACCAAAAGGCCCAGATCTTTGATATTTGGTATGAAGCTTCATCTAGTGGACCCCTACCAAGATTGTTCAAATTATAGTGCTGGAGCTAAAAATGCCCCCGCACGGGGACCCTTTGGTTTTACATAGGCTTATATAGGGAAAATCTTGAAAAATCTTCTTCTCTGAAACCGCAAGGCCCAGGTCTTTGATATTTGGTATGAAGCTTCATCTAGTGGACCCCTACCAAGATTGTTCAAATTATAGTGCTGGGGCCAAAAATGCCCCCGCACGGGGGCCCTTTGGTTTTACATGGGCTTATATAGGGAAAATCTTTAAAAATCTTCTTCTCTGAAACCGCAAGGCCCAGGTCTTTGATATTAGGTATGAAGCTTTATCTAGTGGACCCCTACCAAGATTGTTCAAATTATAGTGCTGAAGCTAAAAATGCCCCCGCACGGGGGCCCTTTGGTTTTACATGGGCTTATATAGGAAAAATCTTGAAAAATCTTCTTCTCTGAAACCGCTAGGCCCAGGTTTTTGATATTTGGTATGAAGCTTCATCTAGTGGACCCCTACCAAGATTGTTCAATTTATAGTGCTGGGGCCAAAAATGCCCCCACACCAGGGCCCTTTTGTTTTACATAGGCTTATATAGGGAAAATCTTTAAAAATCTTCTTCTCTGAAACTGCAAGGCCCAGGTCTTTGATATTTGGTATGAAGCTTCATCTAGTGGACCCCTACCAAGATTGTTCAAATTATAGTGCTGGGGCCAAAAATGCCCCCGCACGGGGGCCCTTTGGTTTTACATGGGCTTATATAGGGAAAATCTTGAAAAATCTTCTTCTCTGAAACTGCAAGGCCCAGGTCTTTGATATTTGGTATGAAGCTTCATCTTGTGGACCTCTACCAAGATTGTTCAAATTATAGCCCTGGGGCCAAAAATGCCCCCGCTCTGGGGCCCTTTGGTTTTACATAGACTTATATAGGGAAAATCTTGAAAAATCTTCTTCTCTGAAACCACAAGGCTTAGGTCTTCGATATTTGTTATGAAGCTTCAGCTAGTGGACCTCTATAAAGATTGTTCAAATTATAGCCCTGAGACCAAAAATGCCTCCGCCATGTGGCCCTTTGGTTTTACAAAGACTTATATAGGGAAAATCTTTTAAAATCATCTTCTCTGAAACACAAGGCTTAGGTCTTTGATATTTGTTATGAAGCTTCAGCTAGTGGACCTCTACCAAGATTGTTCAAATTATAGCCCTGGGGCCAAAAATGCCCCCGCTCCGGGGCCCTTTGGTTTAACACAAACTTATATAGGGACAATCTTGTTTTACATAGACTTCTATATGCAGGGTAAACCTTTAAAATCTTCTTCTCTGAAACCAGAAAGCCCAGGACTTTCATATTCGATATGAAGCTTCATCTTGTGGACCTCTACCAAGATTGTTAAAATTTTAGCCCTGGGGCCAAAATTAACCCTGCCCGGGGCCCACTTGTTATGCTTTGAATCAGGTGAGCGAACCAGGGCCCTCTGGGCCCTCTTGTTTGTTGGTTGTAGACATGCATATGATAAATCGGACTGTTGCAAATACGATTTCAGGAAAATTTGAAATTAGAAGGCCCACAGTGAGAAATCCTAGTTCAATTTTCAATACAACGCCCACGGGCAAGGAAATTGGTACAACGCATATGATAAGACACAAAATTTTCCGGCGAAAATGGTTCTTGTATGGTCGTAGCACTAGGAAATTTCCATCTCAGATTAGGTTTTCCGATATTAATAATTAGTCCTACATAGTTTAAAGCACCAATTGTGACCTTTAGGAAACGTTCAAAGTTATGTGCATTGTCTTGGCATGTGCATTGCTCTGGTTCTATCAATATAATCATCCCCTATGAGGGGATAGATGGATTTGGTTCATCGCGATCATGAATTAGAGAAATGATATTTATGTCCATGCAGTATTTGTGGTAGAAAATTGTATGTTTGTTCTTTTGGCTGAAAATAAGATAAATAACTTCGCCAAATCCGTGAAAATACCTATTGCATGGTTTCGCCAAGTTCTGTTTCTACCACAAATACTGCATGGACATAAATATCATTTCTCTAATTCATGATCGCGATGAACCAAATCCATCTATCCCCTCATAGGGGATGATTATATTGCTAGGGGATGATTATATCGTAGAACTGTCGCAGATAGACCAACGTCGCATTACATACGCAAGTGCGGCTCCCGCCCGTCTGGGCTTGAAGAAATAGATTGGGCTGCATTATGCTTCCACGCAGAGCTAAAACCAACCAAACCAACTGCACATGAGTACTGGTAAACCGCTTAGGAGGTCTAAGCCTGCCCCGGCAAAGTATGGTGCGTGTCGGACCCGCTATGCGTATAAACCCTAAATTGGTTTCATTGGGCGGCAGGGCTTGAGATTCCATTTCATCTCAATGTCGGGTAAATTAAGTCCCACAAAACTGGAAGCAACGTTCCCAAAATGACCTAAATGGTGTTGACGGAGACGTTAAACCTCAAGTCAAACAAACAAGCATACGCAAGTGCATTAGAATAAGGGCTTGCTCTCTTCAAGAGGAAGCAAGTTCTTTACACCTTATTAGCAAATTCTTTACTTTAAGGGGAATGGGAACATCTAGCAGAAGCTTCCGCCATTTTTCAAAGGAAGACAACTTTCGAGACTTCCTTTTCGCTCTTCCACTGAAATGGTGGTCAACTCTTAAAGGAAAGAATTTGCTAATTTTGACCCCTATTGACATGGGAGACAAAAATACTTTTCTAATCAGGCAATGTGGTACCTTAATCGGCCCCCGCTCATCGGGGCTTTGAGACGTAGATGGCTGCATTATGCCTCCACGCAGAGCTGAAACCGACCGCACACGAGTACTGGTATACCACTTAGAGGATCTAAGCCTGCCCAGGCAGAGCGGTGCTAGTCCGACCGTCCATGCTTATAAACCCTTTCATTGGGCCACAGGGCTTGAGATGTCATGTCATCTCAATGTCGGGTAAAAGTCTCACAAAATTGGGAGCAACGTCTCCAAAATGCCATATTCAGTGTTGCCGGAGACGTTAAACCACAAAACAAAAACAAAATTATTAACCCTGAATTTGTTTAAATCCTAAATTGTTTTCATTGGGCGACAGAGCTATCTCAATGTCGAGTAAATTAAGTTCCACAAAACTGGAAGCAACGTCTCCAAAATGACTTAAATAGTGTTGACGGAGACGAAACCTCAAGTCAAACAAACATACGCAAGTGCATTAGAACATTACGAAAACACGCCTATACAAATACAGTGTAACCCTTATCGCCGAAAAAATGAAAATTTTTGGATATTGTGATATTTTCCTTATTTCTTCTCAAAATATAGATTGTGGGTAATCGTTAGAACCGCCTCGTCGAGGCGGTTCTAACGAGTACCCACAATTTGTATTTTGGAGCAGAAATAAGAAAAATAAGGTTTACATCTGTAAACCCCAGTTTTACTATATAAAAGTGGGATCCAAGGAGGTCAAAATTATATAGGCATGTTTTCCTGATGATAAGGGTAGGAAGCAAGTTCTTTACTTTAAATTGCCCATACCTTATTATTAAGTTCTTTACTTTAAGGGGAATGGGAACAGCTAGCAGAAGCTTCCGCCATTTTTCAAAGGAAGGCAACTTTTAAGACTCCTTTTCGCTTTTCTGTCCACTGAAAAGGGGGTCAACTCTTAAAGGAAAGAATTTGCTCCTCGGGAGCAAATTCTTTCCTTTAAGAGTTGACCCCTATATATTGACATGGGAGACAAAAATACTTTTGCAGGATTTGCCTCCTCTGAACCTTAAATTACTCATATCTTCTCTGCAAATTACCCAGCCTTTTCTTTATTGGGCAGTGATAATCACGCGGACATTCGCTGGTAAGCTTCTGAATCGTAGGTTTAGTTACATTGGGTCGATTTACCCAAAGTTACTGATTAACAATCAACGCAAAGTCACCCAACCCGGAGCTAGGCGAAGAGAGCCACGTTGCATCAAGCCACTCGATCCAACTCATTCAAACCTTGGCCGCTGTTTTCATTTTTGGTAATTAGAAGCTGAAGCAAATAAGTGTTGTCATTCTTGTTCATTGTACGTCCCACATGATTTCAGAGGAACGTTTGCCAAAGAAAACTAGAAATGGGCATGGTGGTCAGAATAAGCGATACAGGGACGCCGACCCTCAAAGCATCCCTTGAGGACTTCAACATTCCAAACGAATCGATGGAACAGCAAAGTGGCTGGGTCTCAAATGAATATGAGGCAAAAAGAATCAGCGAAGCTGCACAGCGCAAAGTCAGAGCTAAGGCATCACAAACAGCAATATAGCTTTCTCCTCTGACCTCTCTTGCTCTATCTGCAGCTTCGGCTATCTTAGTTACATTTCTCGCATGTGATTAAGATTGGTCATTGTCATTAATGACTGACGAATTATTTCGTCCCACAAGCTGTTCCTTGTTTTGCCTCGGTAGCTAAGTCGGATGTGCGTCTGACTGGTGATCAGGAGGACGCGGGTTCGATACCTGCCGGGGTCGGCAACCATTCTTTCGTGGAGATTGATCATGAAATCTTTTCTACGGTCATTCTCTCCCTTCCACTGAGCTTATGACCCACAAAGAGGGTTGACGCGTCGTTAAACAAGAAATCATCATCATCATCCCTTCCACTGATTCAAAAAGGGCAGTTGTCAGCTTCTATAGCGAAAGAATGTCCACTGTACTGGTAAACCGCTTACGTATAAGCTTGCCCAGGCAAAGTGTGGATAAACTGACCGGCTCAAAATGACCTAAATAGTGTTAACTGGGTCGTTAAATCCCAATACAAACAAACAAACAAACAAATCAAATACTTACATGTTATAGTTCTCAAAAGACGGAGTTAGATGGAATAACTCGAAACGTAAGACAACATATTAGTCATATTCATATCGCGATCATGAATTAGAGAAATGATATTTATGTCAATTTGTTCTTTTGGATGAAAATAAGATAGATAACTTCGCCAAATTCGTGAGATATACCTATTGCATGGTTTGGCCAAGTTCTGTTTCTACCACAAATACTGCATGGACATAAATATCATTTCTCTAAATCATGATCGCGATGAACCAAATCCATCTGTCCCCTCATAGGGGATGAACCAGAGCAATGCACATGCCAAGACAATGCACAAAACTTTGAACGTTTCCTAAAGGTCACAATTGGTGCTTTAAACTATGTAGGACTAATTATTAATATTGGAAAACCTAATCTGAGATGGAAATTTCCTAGTGCTACGACCATACAAGAACCATTTTCGCCGGAAAATTTTGTGTCTTATCATAATGCGTTGTACCCGTTTCCTTGCCCGTGGGCGTTGTATTGAAAATTGAACTAGGATTTCTCACTGTGGGCCTTCTAATTTCAAATTTTCCTTAAATCGTATTTGCAACAGTCCGATTTATCATGTGCATGTCTACAACCAACAAAAAAGTGCATGCCATCTTCCCAGAAGAGCATTTCATGTAAAATAATGAGATTTCGCGGTGGAGTAGCTCCACTGTGTCCGGTTCTCCGTTTGACTGGCTGTAACTGTCGAATTCGGACCATCGAAGATAAATTTGTAAATAATATGTGTCTTCCGTGAAGCCAATGTGAGCAGCTGTATTGATAAGTAACCATAACATGAGATCTAGAACAACAACAAACCTGCACATGTGATACCCATTCCGCCATTTTCTTTTTTATCCTGAGCGGAAAAATTTCCTTATCCGGTGTGTTTGTTCCTTACCCTGCGCGCTTGCCTTTACCAGTGTGATAATCCACCAGTGCAGATAACGGAAGGTAGTGCGGTCATCCGTAACAACTGTTACTGGTAGCCTCAGAAAGGCTAAGCCAATCCAAGAAAAGTGTGGTTAGATTAACAAACTGGCTTGACATCATCATAACTGTTATCCTGCTGAATAAATTAATTTAGCCACACCCATTTCTGATTATCATCCAATCTGATTCATTCAAATCACAAACTCAGTGACAAACATTGTAGATCCTGATCAGAAGCCATCTGATCTAGATCTACACTGTTTGCAAAGGCAGGGGTTGTCTTCTTAAGAAGGATAAGAGTTAATAGTGTGATCTTTACTATTGCACTCCAAAACGTAGTTGAATATGTACATACATCAGTGATCAAACAAGTAAAACTTGTTGTTAGAGACAGGCTTTCAGCATCAAGCAAAGCAAAAGGCATCTGTATACTTCGGACAATTCAACTTCGTTAAATGAATCATCTCTTGCGCAGTTTCTTTGCTGTGTCAGTAAATACAGCTGACTTTGGCTGCTATCCATACTATGTACTCAAAATTTCACATAGTTTAAGCTGAGGAATAGCGAGGATGGTTAAGGAATGATTTTTACTTATTTCTGGTTAGAAACATATGTTTTGGGTACATATTAGAATTGCCTCAATGAGGCGATTCTAACAAGTACCCACAACATATGTTTTATGGAGAAAAAAGAAAAAGTTATCCAAAAATATCCTGAGTTCTCCTCCTTATCTGAAGTACATGTATGATGTTATACCATAATGATCTCAAGTATTGGGACAGTTAGGCCTAAGCAAACAGTGCAGACCCAGATCAGACTGCTCCTGAAGGAGCAGTCTGATCAGGGTCTACACTGTTTACCATTCCCTCTGCACCTTTTTGACTCTTTGCTGGTTGTAAAACAAATTTGTTGAAAGTTTAGGTGAAATACATTAAGTCCTCAAGATGTCCGAATTGTTAGGATTTGTATGGTGATTTTTGAGATTTGATTCAACTGAACTTGCAGTAGATATCTTAGTGAGCAGTTTACAGCAACAGTGTCAGTTAGCTGTTGTTGCTGTATTGTGGGCCTCAATGAGGCGATTCTAACAAGAACAAGTATCTACAACATGTTTTTACAGAGACAGTATACAAATTATCACCAAATTATCCTTACTGAAGCTCTGATTAATGTTTGTATGACTTGATTATACTTTCAGTACCCTCCTGGAATGAAGCAGATAGTTCTGTCATTCTTCACAAAACTATTGTCCAGGATCAAACAACCAATCCTTGCTCATGTTGGTGTCTATAAGGCTGTGCAGGTAACTTTATTCTACTTATTAATCCCTTTCTTTCATTCTTTTTCTTTCTTTCTTTCTTTCTGTTTTTCATTTCATTTAAAGGTAATACGTACAGAAAAGGAGAATTTACTCCATTTTTGCAAGGTAGATTTTTTTTAGACTTTGAAATCCTGTGCAATAGGCTTCTACTCTCACTGGAGAGAATTGGCAGATATCGGAGACAAAATGATTGCAGAAGACTTATTTTTTCTGAAAGTGTACCGAAGTGTAGGGGACGTATTGTTTTTAGTGCGGATCTCCTTCGTGCTGGCATTTGTGTTGGCATTGGCACTTTGAAGTACTGTACTCCTGGAGGGACTGATGGATTCTGATCACTTTTAAGAATTGCTGAACATTGTTCAAACTTGGAACATTATATTATTACAACATACCAAAGATTTGATTTGATTTTGAAGATCTTGACCTTATTTTAACCCTTCTCTTGCTGAATATTCATTTAAGCCACACCCATTTCTGTCTATTAACCAATCAAATTACTTGATTTAATTTATTGCTACAAATTCATAAACTGAATGCCAAACAGTGTAGATCCTGATCAGGTGGCTTCGTCAGAAGCCACCTGATCTGGATCTACACTGTTTGCAAAGATAGGGGTTGTCGTGAACAGCAGGATAAGGGTTAAAGACACAGCCACCCGGAAACTGTCACTTATGGGCCAAAAATGGCTTGTCTGGACTTTAGATTCTGGTGACCTAAACCTAGTTTTCAAAGCCAAATGGGTGTTAGTTACACGCATGGTGGGAGATATTTTTTCCTCTGAAAACATTTCTAGTTATTTTTATAATGAGCACTACGTCTGTGGTTTTCAGCGGCTGGTGAACACCTGTGGTGAGGTACGGGCTGCTCCAACAGAGATAGAAGAAATCCAGTTCTTATGTACTGTATGTGCCAAAATCAAAGCTGACCCATATCTAGTCAATTTCTTCCTTGAGGTACATTTTTCACCTTTTATATTTGCCACTTTGATTTAACCCTTTCAGTTTCAACCCTGTAGACCATTACAGGTAACTATGCAAACAGTGTAGATCCTGATGAGATGGCTCGTAATGAGCCATCTCAAGATCGACGCTCAGAATTAGAATTGTTACTGGTGACGTCAATTGACATTCATTCACCAGGGCCTGTGATATGGGAAGTTAGTGCCTAGATCTCACCAAAGAGGTAAACTTAGCTACACTATCCTCTGCACCCTCAGCTAAGGAAATGAACTAATCTAGAAGTGCCTTCCGATCTCTTATGGTCCGAGTGTGTTTGTAATTGTCAATTCTTGCATTTGGGGTCTGAAATGCCAACGAAAGATGATTTTTACAGTGCCTAGCTTGGGGAACAAGGACATCTGTTGGAATTTTGGGAGAACACTGTTTGGCATCATGTGAATAATCTCCGAATTTACAACAATGGATGTGTCCATATTCCAAGATAGAGGGGTCTATTTCAGAGACTCAGGGGTGATGGGGCTAAGTTATGATAAATAAAATATTAAAACACCACAATCTCTCTATAACACCATCGGGTCTTGGAGAAATAGATTGGGCTGCATGTTGCTTCCACACAGAGCTGAAACTGGCAACACACAAGTACTGGTAAGCCTGCCCAGGAAAAGTGGTGTCAGTCAGACTGTCCAGGGCATATAAGCATTTGATTTCACTGGGCAGCAGGGCTTGAGATGTCATTTCATCTCGGTGTCGGGTAAAAGCTTCACAAAATTGGAAGCAGCATTTTCAAAATCACCTAAATAGTGTTGACGGGGACATTAAACCTCATTTCAAACAAACAAAACATAAAATATATAGATTGCGGGTACTCGTTAGAACCACCTTGATGAGGTGCTCCTAAAGTGTACCCACAATCTATATTTTGAGGAGAAATAAAAAAAGTAACACAATTTTTCATCTGAAAATTTTTCATTATTCGGTGGTAAAATTTGCAATGTATTTGAATAGGCGTGTTATCATAATCAAATGAGCCATCTTATGTGAAAAAGTTACATATTTCATGGGCAACCATCAAATGCACAGGCAAGTAGACTTTAAGAATCTCACCAGAGCTTTTGAGTTTTCATTGAGAGCCTAGGTCTGGGCTAAATTGCTCAAAGCATTGTTAGCTTAACAAGGCCATTAATGGATCCAGTTGTTCAAAACTAACATAGTCAATAGTTAATATATCGTAAAACTTTGATGATTGAATATGATATTACAAATATACTAACATATAATGTATTTCTAATATTTTTGCTGAAAAAATATGAGTAGGTTTTGCATTTGTAAAAGCTATTCACATTTCTCCAGAATATTAGATATTGTACTTTCTATAACAGTTATACCACCATAGGGGCTTGAAGAAATATATGGGCTGCATGATGCTTCCACGCAGAGCTGAATCCGGCCCGCACACTAGTACTGGTAAACCACTTAGAGGATCTAAGCCTGTCTAGGAACCCTGGTGCGAGGCGGACAGTCCATGCTAATAAACTCTATTGGTTTCATTGGGCGACAGGGCTGGAGATGTCATTTCATCTCAATGTCGGGTAAAAGTCCCACAAAATTGGAAGCAATGTCTTCAAAATTACCTTTACAGTGTTGACAGGGATGTTAAACCTCAATTCAAACAAACAAAAAATCAAACAAGTTATACCACTAACAAGCTTGTTAAGCTTATGGTGTTTGAACAACTGGACCCAGGCTAGTTTACCGATAGTAGATACTTAATTTTTTTTCAGCGACAATATTCATATATTTGCCATATTAAATGACTGAACTTTTAACAATATATTAACAAACATTGCTAGCTTTTAACAATTTGGGCCTAAAGTCACATTTTCACTTGCTATGACTTTAACCCTTATTCTGCTGAATCCATTTATTCACCCAGACCCATTTCTGAATATCAACCAATCAAATTAATTGATATTATGTATTCAGTCTTGATCTACACTTTTTGCAAATGTAGGGGTTTTTATGTTCAGCAGGATAAGAGTTATCCCTAATCCTGCTGAACACAACCACTAACTTTGCAAATAGTGTAGATCCATATCAGATGGCATCTGAGCAGGATCTACATGGTTTGTCATGCAGTTTTTGAATTGAACAAATATATTATATAAAGTAATTTTTTGACCGGCCCCGATAGCTCAGTGGTAGAGCCTCCGCTTCGGGAATGGGAGGTCGCGGGTTTGATCCCCGGCCACGCAATACCAAAGGTGTGAAAAATGGTTCTAGGCGCTCCCTTGGCTGACACTTGCATTATCAGGGGTAGTCCTAGGAAGATAAATGAAGGCAGGTAAGTATTTGTTAATCACAATAAAAGCTCTACAGAGCTTATGTTATTTGTTTAGGATATGCGGCGCTAAATAAAGCTTCTTTATCTTATCTTTATAATATGATTGGTTGATAATTAGCATTGGGAGTGGCTTAATCAATTTATGCAGTGGGATAAGGGTTAATAGGTCTGTTAGATCAACATTTTTTGAATAAAAGATGAAGTTCAACCTAAATGATCTCTGACTATGAACCAATCAAATTAATTGATATAATAAATTCATTCAGTTCAGAGACTGCATCTGGATCTACACTGTTACAAGAAAGAAAAAGCAGACAATATATCCTTAAAATCCTATTTTCTGATCCCACAAAATGAGCACTGAGTCCAATATGAATAATAGTCCTCAAGTAATCCAACACAGAATTTAGAATGAACATTACTTGAAATAACCCGACTGAAAACTACAGAAATTCCGATCCCTTTTATGTACTGGAATATTGTAGCATGAAATTACCTTATATGATAAAAATATTGTCATCTGGAAGTTTCTAGATTATACTTAATCCCTTAACTTGTAAACGAAATGTGACTCAGTTTCTGGAACCTTCCCCATAAGAAGTTAGTAAATAAACATTACATAAATAACCCAGTGGTGTGAATGTGAGAATCAGAAAAAAATCTTATACATAACAACTGTTTGCAAAGGTAGGGACTGTAATGTTCAGCAGAAGAAGGGTTAACAACTCAGGCAGATCAGCATTTCTGACTGAAAGATGCTGTTCAGTCTAAATGATTTATTTTGATTTTTTTGTGTTGGGGGTTAACATCCCTGTCAACACTAGTTAGGTCATTTTGGAAACATTGCTGCGGATTTTGTGGGACTTTTACTCCACATTGAGATGAAATGACACCTCAAGCCCTACTGCCCTTAGAAACTGCCTGTGCAGGCTGAGACCTAAGCAGTTTACCGGTACTCAAGTTCAGTCGGTTTCAGCTCTGCACGGAAGCACCATGCAACCCAGTCTATTTTTCCCAGCCCCAGTGGGTGGGGGCATCCTAAATGATTTGGTATTGATCAATTTGAGGTTGTTAAATAGAGTGGAATAGTGGTTGGTATGAAGTTTATTTGAAGTTTGTTTTGTTTCTTATAGATGCCAAAATCTTCCACCAACAGTACCAATTGTCCTGTAGTAGAGGAACCAGTATCAGGAGCAGGGAACAAGCTCTTCCAAGAGTTCAATCTAGTCAATACATTGCTCACCTTGTCTCACAGTGCTGTAAGTGTTTCATCTTTTAGTAAATATTGTATCATTTAACCCTTGTACCAAATGGAATCTTCCACCTTATATAGCAGGAGTCCATTTCAAAATCTTGGGGTGTCAGGTTGTGTTTTCTTAAAAATTGATATGGAAAATGGCTGAACTTTTTGCAAATAGTGTAGGCCCTGATCAGTCGCCGCATTGTCCGGTGTCTGATCCGGTGTAACAGTTTATCTTTACCCCCTGGGTAGCTTTACCCCCGGGGGTAAAGATATCCCGGGATATCTTTACCCCCACCCTGGATATCTTGACCCCCTGGGGTAAAGATATCCCGGCTGGGATATCTTTACCCCCAGGGGTAAAGCTAAACTGGCCAGGATATCTTTACCACCACCTCAACTTTTGGCTATAAACTATTTTCTTAATGCCCAATTTCTTCTTATATGTAAGTGAAGCATGATAGTGGACTCGATGTTTCACTTTAACATTTTTCTTTTCAATCATGACTCGGACTAATAGAACTACCCTTAGTAAGAAATATGACCATATTATAGAGGCAAATGATTTTTTATAACTTCTTTTTGTATATTTTCTTATTCAAAATGTTGCTTATGACAATCTTTCAAATTCTTACATTATCCCTGTCAGTTGTGAAATGGGTGGTGGTGAGTGAAAAGGCGGGGGTAAAAATATCCCGGCAAGGATATCTTTACCCCTGGGGGTAAAGCTAAACTGGCCAGGATATCTTTACCCCATCCCCACTTTTGGCTATAAACTATTTTCTTAATGCCCAATTTCTTCTTATATGTAAGTGAAGCAAGATAAGTCAAGTCCACTAACATTTTTCGTTGCAATCATGACTTGGACTAATAGAACTGCCCTTAGTAAGAAATTTGACCATATTAAAGAGGCAAATGATTATTTAATAACTTCTTTTTGTATATTTTCTTATTCAAAATGTTGCTTATGACAATCTTTCAAATTCTTGCATTATCCGTCAGTTGTGAAATGGGTGGTAGTGGTGAGTGGAAAGGCGGGGGTAAAGATATCCTGGCTGGGATATCTTTACCCTGGGGGTAAAGCTAAACTGGCCAGGATATCTTTACCCCCATCCCTACATTTGGGTATAAACTATTTTCTTAATGCCCAATTTCTTCTTATATGTAAGTGAAGCAAGATAGTGGATTCGATGTTTCACTTTAACATTTTTCATTTCAATCATGACTTGGACTAATAGAACTACCCTTAGTAAGAAATATGACCATATTAAAGAGGCAAATGAAAATTTAATAACTTCTTTTTGTATATTTTCTTATTCTTGTATATTTTGTTATTCAAAATGTTGCTTAAGACAATCTCTCATAATCTTGTATTATCCCTGTCAGTTGTGAAATGGGTGGTGGTGGTGAGCGGAAAGGCGGGGGTAAAGATATCCCGGCTGGGATATCTTTACCCCTGGGGGTAAAGCTAAACAGGTCAGGATATCTTTACCCCCATTCACATGTTTAGGTATAAACTATTTTCTTAATGCCCAATTTCTTCTTAAATGTAACTGAAGTAAGATAGTAGACTCATAATCTTGCATTATCCCTGTCATTTGTGAGTGGTGGTGGTGTGTGGAAAGGCGGGGGTGAAGATATCCCGGCTGGGATATCTTGCCCCCCGGGGGTAAAGCTAAACTGGCCAGGATATCTTTACCCCCATCCCCATCTTTAGGTATAAGCTATTTTGTTAATGCCCAATTTCTTTTTTTATATATATGAAACTGAAGCAAGATAGTGGACTCAACGTTTTTGTTTCAGTTATGACACTAATAGAACTACCCTTAATAAGAAATTTGACCATATTATAGAGGCATATGACTGTTTAATAACTTCATTTTGTTTATTATCTTAGTCAACACCTTGCTTATGACATTCTTTCATAATTTGCATTATCCCTGTCAGTTGTGAGTTGTGGTGGATGTGTTGGCGTGTGGCAAGGCGGGGGTGAAGATATCCCGGCTGGGATACCTTCACCCCCACACTCCCAGTATTTCGAAAACCCCAAACAAGCACACTTATACCATATAAGTTGCATGAATCAGTTTTTCACAACTTCTACCATTGCTCATCTGTGGGGATGCAGATATTCCGGCTGGGATAGCGTGTCCCCTCCCCCAAAATCCAAGCACACTTCTCAACAATGGAAGGTACTACTGCTGTCCAATGGTCTATGGTTGACATAATACTACCACAAGCTAGCTTGCATGAATCAGGATTTCACATCTCTACCATTGCTCATGGGTGGGGGTAACGATATCCCTGCCGGGATACCTTCATTCTCAGTGGGCAAAATATGCTGGCTGGGGTAGCTTGACCCCCACCCTTCCAGCATTTTGAAAAAACCCAAACATGCACACTTATACCATATAGCTTGCATGAATAAGTTTTTCACAACTTCTACCATTGCTCATAGGTGGGGATGAAGATATCCCGGCCAGGATAGTGTGACCCCACCCCCAGATCCAGACTTCTAACATTGCGCATAGGTGGGGGTGAAGATATCCCAGCTGGGATAGTGTGACCCCACCCCACATCCAGACCTTGGAAAACCCAAACAAGCACACTTCTCAACAATGACGGTACTACTGATGTTCAATGGTCAATGGATGACATAATATTACCACAAGCTAGCTTGCATGCTTCATGATTTCACACCTCTACCATTGCTCATGGGTGGGGGTAAAGATATCCCGGCTGGGATACCTTCACCCCAGGGGGGGGGAGGGCAAAATATCCCAGCCGGGATACCTTCACCCCCACACTCCCAGTATTTCGAAAAAACCAAACAAGCACACTTATACCATATAAGTTGCATGAATCAGTTTTTTCACAACTTCTACCATTGCTCATCGGTGGGGGTGCAGATATCCCGGCTGGGATAGTGTGACCCCTCCCCCAAAATCCAGACTTTGGAAAACCCAGACAAGCACACTTCTCAACAATGGAAGGTACTACCGATATCCAATGGTCTATGGTTGACATAACACTTCCACAAGCTAGCTTGCATGAATCAGGATTTCACATCTCTACCATTGCTCATGGGTGGGGGTAAAGATATCCCGGCCAGGATACCTTCACCCCCAGGGGGCAAAATATCCTGGCTGGGATACCTTCACCCCCGACCCTTCCAGCATTTAAAAAAATAAAATACAAGCATAATTAAACCATACAGCTTACAAGAACAATTTTTTCACATCTTATACCATTGCTCATGGGTGGGGGTGAAGATTTACTGGCTGGGATAGGGTGACCCCCCTACACCCCCCAAAAAAAAATCAAGACTTTGGAAAACCCAGACAAGCACACTTCTCAACAACCTCTACCATTGCTCATCTGTGGGGATGCAGATATTCCGGCTGGGATAGCGTGTCCCCTCCCCCAAAATCCAAGCACACTTCTCAACAATGGAAGGTACTACTGCTGTCCAATGGCCTATGGTTGACATAACATTACCACAAGCTAGCTTGCATGAATCAGGATTTCACATCTTTACCATTGCTCATTGGTGGGGGGGAAAATATCCCAGCCGGGATACCTTCACCCCCGGAGGGGCAAAATATCCCAGCTGGGATACCTTGACCCCCACCCTTCCTGCATATCGAAAAACCCAAACAAGCACACTTATGCCATATAGCTTACATGAATCAGTTTTTCCCTTCTACCATTGCTCATAGGTGGGGGTGAAGATATCCCGGCCGGGATAATGTGACCCCACCCCACCCCACAACCAGACTTTGGAAAACCCAGACAAGCACACTTTTCAACAATGGAAGGTACTACTGATGTCCAATGATCTATGGTTGACATAACACTACCACAAGCTAGCTTGCATGAATCAGGATTTTACATCTCTACCATTGCTGATGGATGGGGGTAAAGATATCCCAGCCGGGATACCTTCACCCCCGGAGGGGCAAAATATCCTGTCTGGGGTAGCTTGACCCCCAACCTTCCAGCATTTCGAAAAACTCAAACAAGCACACTTATACCATATAGTTTGCATGAATAAGATTTTCACAAACAGACCATTGCTCATGGGTGGGGGTGAATATATAATGGCTGGGATAGCATGACCACTCCCCAAATCCAGACATTGGAAAACCCAGACAAGCACACTTCTCAACAATGGAAGGTACTACTGATGTCCAATGGTCTATGGTTGACATAATATTACCACAAGCTAGCTTGCATGAATCAGGATTTCACATCTCTACCATTGCTCATGGGTGGGGGTAAAGATATCCCGGCCAGGATACCTTCAGCCCTGGGGGGCAAAATATCCTGGCTGGGTTACCTTCACCCCGACCCTTCCAGCATTTCGAAAATCCAAAACAAGCACACTTATACCATATAGCTTGCATGAATCAGTTTTTCCTAAATTCTACCATTGCTTATGGGTGGGGTTTTTATTCAAACATCATTTTGCACCATCTCATCTGACCTCACACTGTTTGCAATTTTGGGTTTCCCATCGGAAATGGGATAAATGTATGGTTCAGCATGAACTTAGGACAATTAAAGAGCAGACAAAAGAACTGTATCTGGAGTTATATTCAACAACGATATAGAGACTGCCCCCCCCCCCCACCCCCCAACCCCCCATTGGCATTTGAAGAAATAGATGGGCTGCATGATGCTTCCGCACCGAGCTTAAACCAACAGCACACAAGTACTGGTAAACTGAGACGAAAAATGTTAAAGTGAAACATCGAGTCCACTATCTTGCTTCACTTACAAGAAGAAATTGGAATTAAGAAATAGTTTAAACCCAAAAGTTGGGGTGGGGGTAAAGATATCCTGGCCAGTTTAGCTTTACCCCCGGGGGTAAAGATATCCTTGCCGGGATATCTTTACCCCCGCCTTTCCACTCACCACCACCACCAATTTCACAACTGACAGGGATAATGCAAGATTATGAAAGATTGTCAAAAGCATCATTTTGAATAAGAAAATATACAAATGTTAAGTGAAACATCGAATCCACTATCTTGCTTCACTTACATATAAGAAGAAATTGGGCATTAAGAAAATAGTTTATACCCAAAAGTTGGGGTGGGGGTAAAGATATCCTGGCCAGTTTAGCTTTACCCCCGGGGGGTAAAGATACCCCCGGGGGTAAAGATATCCTGGCCAGTTCAGCTTTACCCCCAGGGGTAAAGGTATCCCAGCCGGGATATCTTTACCTCCGCCTTTCCACTCACCACCACCACCCATTTCACAACTGTCAGGGATAATGCAAGATTATGAAAGATTTTCATAAGCATCATTTTGAATAAGATAATATACAAAAAGAAGTTATTAAATAATCATTTGCCTCGATAATATGGTCATGTTTTTTACTAAGGGTAGTTCTATTAGTCCGAGTCATGATTGAAACGAAAAATGTTAAAGTGAATCATCGAATTCACTATCCTTCTTCTCTTACATATAAGAAGAAATTGGGCATTAAGAAAATAGTTTATACCCAAAAGTTGGGGTGGGGGTAAAGATATCCTGGCCAGTTTAGCTTTACCCCCGCCTTTTCACTCACCACCACCACCCATTTCACAACTGACAGGGATAATCCAAGATTATGAAAGATTGTCATAAGCAACATTTTGAATAAGAAAATATACAAAAAGAAGTTATTAAATAATCATTTGCCTCTATAATATGGTTGTATTTCTTACCAAGGGTAAGAAATATTAGTCTGAGTCATGATTGAAACAAAAAATGTTTTAGTGAAACATCTAGTCCACTATCTTGTTTCAGTTACATATAAGAAGAAATTGGGCTTTAAGAAAATAGTTTATACCCAAAAGTTGGGGTGGGGGTAAAGATATCCTGGCCAGTTTAGCTTTACCCCCGGGGGTAAAGATATCCTGGCCAGTTTAGCTTTAACCCTGGGGGTAAAGATATCCCGAGATATCCTTAGCCCCGGGGGTAAAGCTACCCCCGGGGCTAAGGTTTACCCCCGGGGGTAAAGCTACCAGGGGTCAAGATAAACTGGGACACCGGGCCTGCACTGTTTGCCAAAGTACCCCTTCAGAGGTTTCTGGTACTAAATGGATTAAACACTTTCCGTCCTGGCTGGAATCTTATGCAGAGTTCATTTGAAAATTTTGGTTGAAAGGTTGATTTACTTTTGAATTTGTTTAGAAAATAGCTGACATTATGACAACACATCCATGTGACATAGCGCATTCAATCATATCTCTAAAACTCAAATTTTTTTGATGAAAATTTGTGATACTTTTTTTAACAGCACACAAAGGTTGTTGGTACTCGTTAGAACTGCCTCAATGAGGCAGTTCTAACAAGTACCCACAACCTATGTCTTGGGGCAGTAATAAGGAAATTAATGTATGCCCCTGTAAACTCAAGTTTTCTCTATAAAAAGTGGGGTTTAGATTGGTGTTCATGACACATACTTACTAATGCAATGACCTTTTGCAAACAGTTAAGGCTGTGATCAGATGCCACAGAACATGGCATCCAATTTGGGCCTTCACTGTTTGCCTGTGTCCCATTTCGGGGTTTTCCAGAAAATGGGTAGATGGGAATGGATATATACTGCAGGGTCAAAGGGGTCAAGGTCACTGAACCCTGGCCGCTTTCAACCAAGCAAGACCGGACATACGCATTGGCCGACGGACAGGCGGAGCGACACACCCTTAAAACTTATGGCATTAAATAGACCTCTCACATAGAGTGTAATTAATTAAGCTACTTTAAAATCGGAGAGACTGAAGAGGAGGAAGGACAACTAAGGCAGATTTCTGCTGAATAAAATATAGTATAATCTAGTATAAAACACTTAATGTCAAAAGGCAATCTTGTCTCTCTCTCGTTAGATCTGTACTGTAACCCTCTCATAGGTTAGCTACGGTATCTCTCACTGGTACCCTCTTTCTCTACCAGGTTAGTCTGTATCTAGGTTAAGGTCATCTCAGGTCATAGGAATTAAGGTCAAGGTCACATCAGTGAGACAAACTGATCCTAAGTGAAGGGCATGACCCAACAATAAAGAACAGTTATCTCCCCTTTACATCATGGACAGCGGCATAGTCTTATTAAACACGTAATATTACTCATTGAAATTTAGACAAGGGCAGGCACAGCATAACTGATGCATACGCCCTAATTAACGGTCCGTTAACTATGCAAATTAACGTAATTAATTATTCAAGAACTTTAGCTTGACTTGTATATAGACTTAAGGTGCTAGCATAACTAACACTTCTCCAGAGAGCATCAGCATAACTGGTGCATGTTCCGGAATGTTAAACTTTAATTAAGAAATGCTTAATAGCCAATTAAGAACTTCAGATTTAATGAAAAATCATTAATGCATAAGTAATCTAATATCTGATGCAATATTAGCAAAGCTACTACTTGGTTTAAGAAAATAAAACCAAGTTAAGTGTCGAAGTAAATCCAAAAAGTTAAACTCTAACAGTAATAAGAAAAAGAAAACATTATCTTTAGTTCTCCCAGGCTCTTTCCTTTCAAGGCTGTAAATACGGTATCTTGGCTGACGTATCTAAAAATAGCACAGACTCATTCCTGCATTGCTGAGGGAAACCCTTTGCACTGTATACATGTATCTATAAATAGCACCAAGGTCACAAGGTCGCTGTCGTCGAATGGGGTACTGGAACGAGCCTGCAAGTCTAAGACATTTGGAAATTCAACAAAACAATATTAAATCAACAACAAATTGTAAATTCAAACCAAGAACTCTTCATAACTGTAACTGTAACCAGACATCAGCCTCCATCCTTACTTCTTCAACTGTCAGTATCTACACAATGAAAACTTGGTGAATTATATAATGCGGCTTCTGCTGCTTCTCAGAGGATCAGCGCACAGAATGCCAGAGAAAGGATACGATCTTCTTTATATATGGGCCCGGACCGATAGCGTTGTGCGGATTTGGTGGAGATCTTGGCGGTTTGGGTTGAAATCGTGGCTAATTTGCATAGAGCCGGCAATTCTCGGGTCGGGTGGACTAAGATTCCCCCGTTCGATACACCTAAAACTGAAAAGTTATTCTTATTTCCTATTAGAGACTATCTGTAATAGAAACAAACTTTCATCTGATTAATCTATCTTTGACGAAATCATAGAATTCGCAAGCTTAGTCGCTCATTCTAGCGCATTGCCGCAAGCGCGTCAAGTTCGCGGAACAGCCATTGGAAGAGCCATAAACATAAGGACGCCTGCGCAGTCATTCTGTTCATTCGGTTCAACTCGGCTCTGTCCATGCAGCTAGTACTAAAAGCACAAGGAAAAGTTCGCGAAAAGATGTCAAAATTTCTGTCAAGTTTACTCCTTGTTCGAGTCGTGTCACCAGTCGTCATTAGGACTTTCTATCACTGTCGGTAATAGATTAATCAGTCAAACAGGTAAAATTATCGTAACCGTCGTAGTTGGCTTATTCTGAGTCGAAGTTTCTGTCGTCATGCGTTTTCGTGGTACGTTTGGTGAATCACAGAATGAGGTCACTAGGTGAATGTCTTTTTGGTGTACAACTTGATCTTGACAGCCTGTGATCACCCATCATCAGTCGTCATCGATCACCACCAGTCATCATCATCATCATTATCATCATCATCATCCATCAATCATCATCATCATCATCATCCACCAATTATCATCATTATTATCATTCTCATTCACCAATCATCATCATCATTCACCGATCATCATCATCATCCTGGTATATGAATGTCGTTTGACGTGTCACCAGTAACAATTCAGTTCTAATCATCAGCCTGGCAAATGAATGTTGTTTGACGTATCTCAACCAACAGTAGCTTCCATCACCGATCACTCACCATCATCACATCATCATCATCAGCAGCAGACTCTGATTGATCACTTGATAGATCACTCGATACTTTATCTTCCTGGTGAAAGAATGTCACATGACGCATCTCCGGTGAAACATCTGATGCCTACTTATGACCGCCAACTGCACTTCTTTCTTATTATTAAGCTTATAAGGAGCCGCAGGCTGACCCCTACAACTACCCCCTTTTAAAATGTTTGATGGTCCCTCACAAACATTTTAGATAGTCCATGCCAAAAATTCTACTGACTTATAGATAGATGGCGACATGTACCATTAGAAATAATCTTCCTAGTGAATGAATGTCATATGAAGTATCACCCGCAACATTCTGATTCTGTATTTCCTGGGTAGCAACCAGTACTTGCAACATGGATGGTGTCTTGTACATGGGCAGATCATGAGATATAGGGCACGGGTCTGGAACCCGTAACCAGATCATGATTCACCGTAACCACTACTCTTTTGTGCTTCTTATAGAATGGACTTAACCATTGCTGACACACAGGCCAAAGTGCACAACACTTTTCACTTAATTTTATTTATTTTCTTTCTCTGCTTCTGTCCCTCCTCCTTCTGTCTTCCCTCTCTCTGTCTTCTCTCCTCCTCCGTTCTTGCCTGTCTCTTTCCTCTTTCTTCTCCTTTTCTTCATAGTATTCTAACCTCTTCTCCAACCGCTCTATTAACTTCTCCTGACGCTCATTTACTTTCTTTTGTGACTCAATATAATTAAATGTGCTTGACAGGGACTCGCAGGTGTTGTTATAGATTTGTGCAATACTGGCCTCTACTCTACGTACAAAGTCTACGTCCGTCTCAGTCTGAATACACTTTTCAGCTGTCACCAGTTCCTTGACTGTTGTCCTGGGTGGTGTCAGTTCCATTGGACTGTTGCCTAGAAGCTGGGGCATGATGTCCTCCACAGATGATGGTGTCTCTGATCCAGAGGGCTCTTCCCCAACATTCAACCAATGGCGATTGCTGTCCTCCCTACTAAGCTTCATGACATCTTGACCAATGATCATGTGTCTCGGGGTGGCAGAAACTTGCAGGGCCACAATGTCCTGTACACTGTCCACCTTCGCTCGATGCCCTGGTGTCTCCTGATGCCTGACAAACTTTGTGTTATCCCCTGTACGGAAGTCACAACCGATACACAGGTACGGCACCTCATACTGTGTTACGTGCTTCCTGTAGAAGTGTTCTTCTACTCTGTTCTTTCTTCCCAGGTAGCCACACGGGGAACATCTGTAGGCCCTACCATTTTTCTTCGCTATCTCAAGCATCTTGGAGGCCATGGCTGAAAGACAATTGTAACATATCCTAAGTATCTGTGTCCAGATAGTTTTGACCTTGACCTTTGACCTTTTGACCTAATTACTTCGTTTGTAACTACGGATTGCTCTATCCACCCATTTTGGTCTATTTTTCCCCTCATACTTCTTTAACTTATCATGGTGTACCACACGACTACCCCCCTCTTCAAGTTTTATCAAATAGTTCACTTTATTGAGTCTTTTTAACACCACACATAGAACATAAATCTGCTGAAGCTTAGGACTAACCCCGGGCAATCGCCTCTCATGCAGATACCATACACATTCACCTTGTTCGTAGCGCAGATGTTCAATCTTAGTGTCATATGCATATTTGTGTCGCTTCGACGCGTTCTCAAGATGTCCGCGTGCTATGTCGTGAGCTGCCTCCATACGTTTTCGTAACCAGCTGACATACCATACGAAGTAATGTGATGGGTGTCACTGCTAAGATTGCCACTTGTGAGTTCTGCTGGAATACGTACCTCCCTGCCTAACATAAGCATGTTTGGAGTAAACTTAGTTGATGCACTAGGTGTACTTCGAAATGCTGCGGCCAAACAACCAAGATTTAAGTCCCAGTTCTCTTGTTCCCCTTTTAGGTATGCCTTAATCATGCGTATTAAAGTCTTCTTAAATTTTTCTGCTTGACCGTTCCCTTTGGGGTTCCTAACTGAAGTTCGGGTCTTTCTCACTTCCATTAACTTGCACAACTCTCGAAAAATCTGGCTTTCATAGTTGCTTCCAAGGTCACTATGAATAGACAATGGAGCACCATATCTAGAGATAACCTCATTTAAGATAACATTGGCTGTCGTGACAGCCGTAGAATCTGGGACTGCAAAAATTTCCACCCATTTTGTGAAGCTATCTGTTACAATTAACACATATCTGTTATTTCTGGGAGTGACAGGAAATGGACCAATCATATCAGTTGATAGGGTAGCAAGTGTTGCGCCTACCCTAAGGCTTCCCAGGGGTGCCTTGGGCTTCTTAAAAGGGATCTTGTCAGCGGCACAAATATCACAAGCCAATACCCAGTTGGTAACATCATCTTTCATCTCATACCAGTAATATTTCATCTTGACCTTTTCATAAGTTTTCCTGCACCCAAAGTGCCCACCCAACTTTCCACTATGTACTTCTTGAAACACTTCCCCTTTTAAGGACCTGGGAACCAGCAGTTGATAATACTTTCCCAACCCATTTTTCTGTAAACTTTCTTTGTAAACCAAACCATGGTGCATACTGAGAGAATCCCATATCACCCAATAATGGCGCGCTGCTGGGCTCTTATTAACTGATTCTGAATTGCTTGGTCTTTTATGGCCCTTCAACATGTGACTATACACAAATGAAATATCAGGATCGTCTTTCTGTCTTGATTCCAAGTCCTCGGCTGTATAATTACTTAAGATTACCTTGTATGGTGGAATAGATTGGGTTTCAGCATTGCTCCCTGCCTCACCCCCTTCAGCTTTTCCACTCTGACCATCACCAGGTTGATCCTTTGACCTTGTATCTACAGCCCTTAAATTTTCCTTTGATTGCTTACCATTCTCTGTGATACCCCCTTTTCCATCAGTGCTACTCCTCCTCGGCATATCCCTCTTTGTCTCTACTGTACCAATGCCCGTACTTACCAACCTCCGAGGGTCTTCAATCACTACATGGGGACTAATCTCTTCAATGTTTACGGGACTACTTACTTCTTGTTCTGACTCCAATAAAAAATGCGTTTCGGACATGGTGCTGGATTTTACCCCTTCTCCAACAACATCATGACCCTCAACACATTGTACATCAGGTGTGACATCGAGCTTTCCTACCTTTGACTCGTCACTTAGTCCATTACTAATAGGGCCCATGGACTCTACAGTGCATGTCACCTGATTTACACTCTGGTTATACTCACCCCCATCTATCGGTTGGTATCTTGTCTCATTTCTTTTCGTTAAACACCCCATCAGCAGAGAACTTTTCATATCTAGTGCCCTCTTTTCACACTTTTTACAAGGCCAACATTTAAGTGGCTCCAACATATTTATCTCATTACACTGACAATCCCAAGGGCTCACACACCTGGACATTCCATCCGCATTTGCATGACCACCTGCCCTTCGATACTCAATGACGAAGTCATAAGCTGATAGAATCTCCAAATACCGTGCCAACCTACCTCTAGGTTCTTTAAAGGAAAACAAAAATGATAAAGCTCTGTGGTCAGTTCGTACTGTAAACTTTCTACCCAGAAGATACTGTCTATAGTATTCTATGAAATAGCGGACAGCTAATAATTCTTTATCTGTTACACAGTAGTTTCTTTCTGCCTTATTCAGCATCTTGCTTCCATAAGATATTACCTTTTCTTCACCCCCTTGAATCTGGCTGAGCACACCACCTATGGCGTAATCACTAGCGTCACAGTCTAAGTAATATTCTCCCTTGTCCAGAGGATATGCCATAATGGGAGGACTTACCAGTGCTTCTTTGAGCTTCTCCAAGGCCTCATCACACTGTTTTGTCCACCGAAATTCCTTACCTTTCTTGGTTAAATCTATAATTGGCTTCATCATGCTGCTATAGCCTTTGATATGGCGGCGATAATAACTACCCAGGCCAATCAGTGCACGGGCCTGTGTTGCATTTTTGGGGGCTGCAAACTGCATAATTTTGGCCACATTGTCAGGACTAGGAAGAACACCTGATCCAGAGATGATGTGTCCAAGAAAATGCACCTCTCTTTGAAACAAATGACACTTGTTGGGTTTGAGTTTTAATCCAGCTGCTTCTATACGGCTAAGCACAGCATCAACTCGGTCTGCATGTTCCTGAAATGTTCTGGCAAAAACTACTATGTCATCAAGATAGATAAGACCTGTCAACCAGTTGAGCCCATGCAAGACAGCTTCCACAATTCTTTGAAATGTTGCACTCGAATTTTTCATTCCCATAGGCATGGTGCAGTGTTCATATAAACCATACTTAGTAATGAATGCAGTTTTAGGGACATCAATTTCGCGGACGGGGACCTGATGATACGAACTCGTGACATCGAAAGTTGAAAACACGCTCGCACCTGCCACTGCGTCAAGACAGTCCCTTGTCCTAGGGATGGGAAAATTGTCCATTTGTGTTACCTTGTTTACGGCCCTGTAATCAACACATGGTCTCACCTTGCCATCTTTCTTTCTCACCAGGACTAATGGACTACTCCAGCAGCTGCGTGACTTACGTATGATACCCTGTTTTTCCATGGTTTCAATCACTTTGCGCTCCTCATCAGCAAATGCCAAGGGCACACGTCTAGGCGGACAACGGACCGGTTTCGCATTCCCAGTATCAATTATGTGAACACCAAGTGAGGGCGATGTCCTACCTAGATCAAACTCATGACGTGAAAAGACATTTTCATGTTTAATAAGGAGATCAGTTATTATCTCCCTTTCTTGCTCAGTCCTATCATGACAGGCTTGACTGCACAGATCCTCCAAATGCTGTGGTAACTTACTTTGAGTAGAATGTACAGCCACCCTAGATATCTCATTCTCTGTACTCGTGTTCATGAGCTGTACTCGCCGAACCGCATTGTTATTTTCTGTCTGTGACGGGTCTTCTGACTGGATAATCAAACGCAAGTCATCATACCTTTCTGCAGTTCCTATCACACTGTCTTGATAGACTGACACCGGATCACTAGAGGGGTTTAAAAGTCTTACCTTTTGAGTAGGACCAGAATCCATGTCAACCACAGAACTAGCCATTACAAGTGGATACCTGGTATTGAATCCATCACAAGCCTCCACAAGCACATCTTTGTTTCTGGCATAATCATCCTCTGGGAAACGCTCTATGAATACATCAATTACCTGCTCGCAGTATCCTGGCACAGTGTAGTGGTCTGCGGCTGTGACTTTCCTTACCCTACAATCCTTTCCTACCCTTAAAATCTCAATGTCCATTCCCCTTAATCTTAAGATGCCCCTACTAAGGATAAGATCCCCAGGGCCCTCTTTATCTTCCTGCATTATATCTGCACCAAGCAACCCTTCATCCCCTATATCAGCCACAATCAACTCTTTTGTTAATCTAAGACTTCCAAGTTGCAAGTCAAATATGGCCTTTCCATGCTCTTTTAGTATAGTACCACCTGCACATGTGATATTGTTGGATGACTCATTCAGCTTGGGTCTGAGATTAGCTGGAATCCTCTCATAAATCCTTGTGCTCAATATGGTCTGAGAAGCCCCAGTGTCAATGGTGAAATACAAGGGTACCCCTCCCACTGTAGCATCAATGTAAGCACCCACACTACTTGGTAGAGTCGTACGAAATTTCTTTTTCTGAAAATTTTGGCCTTTCTTGTCATAACCAAGGGTCGTTTCATGGCCATCAGAACCGACCCATTCTAGTTTAACGGTTGAGAGGAGCTCTGTCCTACCCCCTGGAAGGTCCCTTGATACCCATCATTTAGAAAATAGGAAGAACCACGCCTTTGATAACCACCCTGAGCACCATTACCCTGTTGACCATAATATGGACTGTTTCTTCTACCTAGCCCCTTCTGTGGACAGTTCCTGGAAAAATGACCCACCTCAGAGCAGGTAAAACAGACGACATTTGGGTTGCTAGGACTCCTAGCACTGTTACCCCTCTGCTGTTGCAGCTGTTTCTCTAAACTTACAATTTTATCTTGAAGAGCCTTGAGTGTTTTCTCAAGTTGCCCATCACCAGTAGATTTCTGCTCCTGTCTAGGCTTATCAGACAAATTACCTGAGGCTGGTTTCCCCGAGTTAGAGAACTGACTGTTCCCAGTTCTGCGTACACGGCTATGCCGTTTCCGCTTCACCTTCCTAGTCCGGTCCTCGGTCTCCCCACTCTCGTCATCACTGTCCTCGTCCTCGGCTGTGGCAAAACTTACTGAGCGAGCATGTCTCTTACCTTTCTTCTCACTATTATAATCACCCATCAATGGACGTCTGCGGGTTTCCTGAAAATCTACTACTTGATATACGGCCTCGTCTATGTCCTTAGGCTCCTTAACATACTCAACCTGAAACCGGGCCTTTTCGTCATGTAGGCCATCTAGAAAACGCCTCAGCAAATCCTCCCTTCTTGTCACCTCATCCCTATTTGCATGTGCCTTATCATACAACCTTTTAAGTTCAGCAGCGTATTCCTCCACTGTCTCACTAACCTTCTGGTCACGATGACTAAACTGAGCCCCATATGTTTTTTTAGTTACCACCACCCTAAACCTACTGTTCAATTCTGAGACTAGTTGGGAATAATTACTCCGTACTTCACGTCTCAGTTGCCCAAACACAAACTCACCCGCAGCACCCTGCAACCTAGGCAAGATCTCATCTAGACGATCCTCATTACTCCAGCCCCTTCTATCTGCCACCTCAGTGAACCTGTTAAACCAGACGTTCCACTGCTCCTTACCTGTAAATATGGGTAACTTGGTTGTCTCCCTTTGCTGTACAGGATCCACATTTTGCGGATATCTAGAAGATTGATACATACCGTCATCTTCTTCAGTATCTGAAAATTCACTTCTACTATAAAGAGGACGCCTTACATTAGGGCCTGGCCTACGAGCTTGTTCATTTCTACCAGCCCTATACTGTGCAGGAGCCTGCACGGCATGTGGTCTGCGCTGCACTTCCTCTAAAACATGGGTTATATTCTGACTTATGGCCCTGTTTGATTCCCTAATTGTTTTTACCAAGGCCTGCGTCATTTCCTTCATTGCCGTGGTAACATCATTATTTTCTCTTACCCTGGATCTAGCTGCATCTCCTTCAGCTTGCTCATCCTGGTCTATGTCTATACCTTCATGTCTAAGGTCAACCTCTGGGTCTCCATTCTGCCTAAAAATGTTTTCGCGTTGCACCATAGGCGGCTCAAAATTCACGGTTTCCCTACGCGTGTTCGCCCCTTCCCTAATAATTGCATCAGACTCATCCCCACTGTCCCTCTCATTCTCAACTACACTTAAAGTTACATCACTGCCACTGCCATCTCCCTCAACCTCAGTGTCTCTCCTTTTTAAATTCTTTCTTTTGCCCATTTTATCTGAAATACATTTTTTTTTTTTTTTTGAATAATGCCTTGTTATATTTATCAAACATGTGCCAAAGTGTGTCACTCCACCTTAATACCTTCTTTGGGTCCGCATCACTGGATCCATACTTTGCCTGTGTCTTCGCCACATCTGTTAGCCTGTACCTAGACTGTGTCTTTACGATACTGTTCTGTGTCTTCTCTGTCATACAAGCTTGATGAATCCCACCTTTCTGACACCATTTAATATGCAGGGTCAAAGGGGTCAAGGTCACTGAACCCTGGCCGCTTTCAACCAAGCAAGACCGGACATACGCATTGGCCGACGGACAGGCGGAGCGACACACCCTTAAAACTTATGGCATTAAATAGACCTCTCACATAGAGTGTAATTAATTAAGCTACTTTAAAATCGGAGAGACTGAAGAGGAGGAAGGACAACTAAGGCAGATTTCTGCTGAATAAAATATAGTATAATCTAGTATAAAACACTTAATGTCAAAAGGCAATCTTGTCTCTCTCTCGTTAGATCTGTACTGTAACCCTCTCATAGGTTAGCTACGGTATCTCTCACTGGTACCCTCTTTCTCTACCAGGTTAGTCTGTATCTAGGTTAAGGTCATCTCAGGTCATAGGAATTAAGGTCAAGGTCACATCAGTGAGACAAACTGATCCTAAGTGAAGGGCATGACCCAACAATAAAGAACAGTTATCTCCCCTTTACATCATGGACAGCGGCATAGTCTTATTAAACACGTAATATTACTCATTGAAATTTAGACAAGGGCAGGCACAGCATAACTGATGCATACGCCCTAATTAACGGTCCGTTAACTATGCAAATTAACGTAATTAATTATTCAAGAACTTTAGCTTGACTTGTATATAGACTTAAGGTGCTAGCATAACTAACACTTCTCCAGAGAGCATCAGCATAACTGGTGCATGTTCCGGAATGTTAAACTTTAATTAAGAAATGCTTAATAGCCAATTAAGAACTTCAGATTTAATGAAAAATCATTAATGCATAAGTAATCTAATATCTGATGCAATATTAGCAAAGCTACTACTTGGTTTAAGAAAATAAAACCAAGTTAAGTGTCGAAGTAAATCCAAAAAGTTAAACTCTAACAGTAATAAGAAAAAGAAAACATTATCTTTAGTTCTCCCAGGCTCTTTCCTTTCAAGGCTGTAAATACGGTATCTTGGCTGACGTATCTAAAAATAGCACAGACTCATTCCTGCATTGCTGAGGGAAACCCTTTGCACTGTATACATGTATCTATAAATAGCACCAAGGTCACAAGGTCGCTGTCGTCGAATGGGGTACTGGAACGAGCCTGCAAGTCTAAGACATTTGGAAATTCAACAAAACAATATTAAATCAACAACAAATTGTAAATTCAAACCAAGAACTCTTCATAACTGTAACTGTAACCAGACATCAGCCTCCATCCTTACTTCTTCAACTGTCAGTATCTACACAATGAAAACTTGGTGAATTATATAATGCGGCTTCTGCTGCTTCTCAGAGGATCAGCGCACAGAATGCCAGAGAAAGGATACGATCTTCTTTATATATGGGCCCGGACCGATAGCGTTGTGCGGATTTGGTGGAGATCTTGGCGGTTTGGGTTGAAATCGTGGCTAATTTGCATAGAGCCGGCAATTCTCGGGTCGGGTGGACTAAGATTCCCCCGTTCGATACACCTAAAACTGAAAAGTTATTCTTATTTCCTATTAGAGACTATCTGTAATAGAAACAAACTTTCATCTGATTAATCTATCTTTGACGAAATCATAGAATTCGCAAGCTTAGTCGCTCATTCTAGCGCATTGCCGCAAGCGCGTCAAGTTCGCGGAACAGCCATTGGAAGAGCCATAAACATAAGGACGCCTGCGCAGTCATTCTGTTCATTCGGTTCAACTCGGCTCTGTCCATGCAGCTAGTACTAAAAGCACAAGGAAAAGTTCGCGAAAAGATGTCAAAATTTCTGTCAAGTTTACTCCTTGTTCGAGTCGTGTCACCAGTCGTCATTAGGACTTTCTATCACTGTCGGTAATAGATTAATCAGTCAAACAGGTAAAATTATCGTAACCGTCGTAGTTGGCTTATTCTGAGTCGAAGTTTCTGTCGTCATGCGTTTTCGTGGTACGTTTGGTGAATCACAGAATGAGGTCACTAGGTGAATGTCTTTTTGGTGTACAACTTGATCTTGACAGCCTGTGATCACCCATCATCAGTCGTCATCGATCACCACCAGTCATCATCATCATCATTATCATCATCATCATCCATCAATCATCATCATCATCATCCACCAATTATCATCATTATTATCATTCTCATTCACCAATCATCATCATCATTCACCGATCATCATCATCATCCTGGTATATGAATGTCGTTTGACGTGTCACCAGTAACAATTCAGTTCTAATCATCAGCCTGGCAAATGAATGTTGTTTGACGTATCTCAACCAACAGTAGCTTCCATCACCGATCACTCACCATCATCACATCATCATCATCAGCAGCAGACTCTGATTGATCACTTGATAGATCACTCGATACTTTATCTTCCTGGTGAAAGAATGTCACATGACGCATCTCCGGTGAAACATCTGATGCCTACTTATGACCGCCAACTGCACTTCTTTCTTATTATTAAGCTTATAAGGAGCCGCAGGCTGACCCCTACAATACATTCTAAAAACACTTTGTTTCTCTCGTACCGTATTCGGGTGTGTATTACCCGCATTTGCGTACTACCTGCACCCCTTTTTTTGCCAAAATCTGTGGGAAAACTATTATTCTGTTATATTACCCGCATGGAACATTTGCTGAAATTTTGGTGGATGCGTAAGTGTGAAAAAGTAAGAATTTGGCCATTTTAACACACAACGGAACGCGGGATTGTCTTCAAAAGGCGGGAAAATGCATGTGCGTGCGAGTATCACCAGAAAGCATGTATTTTACATTAAAATGTTGAAAAAACTTTACCTGTTCACCATTGGTATTTATTTATTAACCCACATATGCCTGCGGCCCTTTTTTGGGACATCGGCAAACAGTGCAGTCCCAGATCAGACACCTCAAAAAGACGCCGCAAACGTCTGAGTTGGATTTACACTGTTTGATGATTTATAACGGTTCAATTATGACACTATTGTTTCCCTGTCATATAATTGCCACCCTGCGGTGTGTGTCGATAAGGTGTGAAAATATGGTCAAGTTATGTCTCTAATTTGCGTTTATTCCCCAATCATAAAATTTAATCCGCAATCAATGTGAAAATTATTTAATTGCTCCTAAGACGAGTTGCTACGACTATTCTACTATCTCGTGAATGGTTATGTTTTGGTGCCAAATAGCAGACATTTGACGAGAAAAGTTGAACGCTTTAATTTGTGTTAACACATCTTATGCTGTTGTTGGTTATTGGCACGGAGCTTACGGAAAGCGCTGTTTTCCACAACCGTTTTGCTATTGAGAATTTTTTTACCGTTTCCAAACAATTTTTTATGAAAGAGATACGCCCCATTAAGACAAAAAAATAGACACATGTGGGGTTGCTGGGGTCCGATGACGTCATTTGCCGATCACGTGCAGAAAAAAACTGTAGCGGTGGTTTGTGGGCAGTGGTTTGGATGCCGGAAAACTTTGATGTTCGCATTGAGCTTGCTTGTTTATTTCGTTTAAAATCAGAATAATACTCACAAAATCGGGCTTGCTAGTAATGGAGATTGTTATATTACTCTTGTGTAAGTAAAATTGAGTGGACAATTAAACGTTATTTATGTCGGGAATCGTAAAAGGATAGAGCATGACATGAGATGCATCGTATTTTCAGCTGACAAAAGTAAAAATTAAATGGTCCAAAAATAATTCACGCGGATTACCCGCACCCTGAACTTGGGCCTGTAACTTGAGGGGAAATAAACTGCGGGTAATACACGCCCGAATACGGGCCCTACTTAACCAGGGATCGTGGGTTTAATTCTGGGCTTCTCCAGACATTTGGATGAGTCTATAAACCGAGATCCCATCTCCATAGGCAGCTGTTGGTCATATTATTTAACCCATTTTGTACCAGAAACCTCAACATGGGTTGTTGGCAATCAGTGCAGGCTCAGATCAGACGCGACAGAATGCGGCATCTGATCAGAGCCTACACTGTTTGCAAAACGTTCAGCCAGTTTCCAAATTGATTTTAAAGAAAACACAACCTGATGCCCATAAATTTTGAAATGGACGCCTGTTTTATACAAGAAGGAAGGTTCTACTTGGTACAAGGGGGTTAACTGCAGGACAACTAAATTTACCCTTTGAACCCTGAAGACCAGTACAGATACCTATGCAAATAGTGTAAATGCAGATAAGATCTCTTCAAGATCAACTCTGTTTGCCATCCTATTAATGATTTTGACTCTACCCCCTGTTTGCAAGAGTGAACATGTCCAAATTGAATGATGGGAAGTGTCACAGGGGTGAAAGGGTATGTAAATAATTACAGGTGATATTATATTATTTACAGGACAGTCGGGTTGCCGTGAAAGCCTGTGAGGGCCTTATCCTTTGTTCAAGTCTTCCAGAACCTATAGGTGCTCACTGTTTGATCAACAGTACCAAGTTTTGTAAAGATCTCACTCAGAGATTGGTAGATACGTACCAGAAACTGCCAGAAGCTATAAATCCCTCAGATCTAGAGACAGTGCAGGCCAAGTGGGGGTAATAGTTTTATATTGCTTATATCTTTTAAAGATTAGTTAACCCTTGACCTGCTGAATATTTATATATGCCACACCCACTACCGATTATCAACCAATCAGATTACTTGATGCAAATTATTGAAACAAATTTGCAATCTGAATGGCAAACAATGTAGATCCTGATCAGATGGCTTCGTCAGAAGCCATCTGATCTGGATCTTCATTGTTTGGAAAATAAGGCATATCCGGGCTCAGCAGGACAAGGGTTAACACATATAACTCTTGTCCTTCTGAACCTTATATTTCCTACCTATGCAAATAGTGTAGAGGCAGATCAGATAGTTCTGAAGAAGAAGCCATCTGATAAGGATCTACACTGTCATTCGGTTTTCATTTTGGACTGAATAAATTTTATCTTGTAATCTGATTGGTTGATAGTCTAAAAAAAGCATGTTAGCCATCTCCTCTGGCTTTACACTTTTTGCCTAAAACCCCTATTGACAATAATGGATGTGTCCAAATTTAATGATGGAACAGTCCACTTTACAAACTGAGGGGTTTTCACCCATTGCATGCGGGAAACCCCTAGAGGGGTACCTTGGCCAAAAGTGCAGGCCCAGATCAGACATCGCAGAATGCAGGATCTGATCAGGTTCTGCACTTTTTGCTAAGAGAATTTGTCTTCAAAAAGTAGAATGAAAACTAAAAAAAAATAGGCATGACACCACTTATATGACAAATGGACTTGCCCAACATATAGCAATGGAAGAGTCTACCAGTTTACTATGGGTTAAGGGTTAACTGCTTTGGGTGGAGGCAGTTTATTATAGACAACAGTTAACTGGTCTTTGTGGAAATGAAGTGCGGTTTGAGAAGAGGTTTGGCAGTGAATTATAGACATCCATTACATACTAGCTATTTATAGCCCCGCTTTGAAAAAGTGGGGGCTATATTGGATTTGGCTTGTCCGGAATTCCGTCTGTCTGTAATTTGTCCGGAATTCCGTCTGTCTGTCTGTAATATTTGATAGTGGGTACCTTGTTACCACAACTCCTCTTACAGTTCTAAGTCAATCCTTTTGAAACTTTACAGGTGTTTTCATATAGGTCTGAAGATGGGCATATTCTTTTTTCATTATCCTTAAATAATTTTTTTCACTTATTTCACCTTTTTATGCCCCCGCCATTCGAAGAATGGTGGAAAGGGCATATAGCGTTGCCCCTGTCCGTCCGTCCGTGCGTCCGTCCGTGCGTCCGTCCGACACTTTAACGCAGTCAATAACTTCCTAATTTCTTGATGGATTTTAAAATTACTCGGCAGAAATGTTAACCATCATGAGACGACGTGTCACGTGCAAAACCCAGGTCCGTACCTCCAAGGTCAAGGTCATACTTAGAGGTCAAAGGTGAAAAAAAGGGTCCGAAACTTAAACGCAGTCAATAACTTTCTTATTTCTGGATGGATTTTGAAATTACTTTGGAGAAATGTTAACCATCATGAGTCGATGTGTCACATGCAAAACCCAGGTCCGTACCTCCAAGGTCAAGGTCATACTTGGAGGTCAAAGGTAAAAAAAAGGGTCCGAAACTTAAACGCAGTCAATAACTTTCTTATTTCTGGATGGATTTTGAAATTACTTTGTAGAAATGTTAACCATCATGAGTCGATGTGTCACATGCAAAATCCAGGTCGGTACCTCCAAGGTCAAGGTCATACTTGGAGGTCAAAGGTCAAAAAAAGGGTCCGAAACTTAAACCCAGCCAATAACTTACTTATTTTTGGATGGATTTTGAAATTATTTTGAAGAAATGTTAACCATCATGAGACAATGTGTCACATGCAAACCCAGATCCGTACCTCCAAGGTCATACTTGGAGGTCAAATGGCATAAAAAGGGTCCAAAACTTAAACACTGTCAATAACTTTCTATGGATGAATACGAACATAGACATATTTTCGGGCGGGGGCATCCGTGTCCTCTGGACGCATTTCTAGTTTAACTTAGACAATTTTTGAGATCTACTAATGTTAAAATGTATAGGGAGTTGCTACCTTGTGATCGCAACTCCTCTTACAGTTCTAGTCAATCCTTTTGAAATTTAACAGGTGTTTTCATATAGGTCTGAAGATGTGCATGTGCTTTTTTCATTATCCAAAACCTATTTTTTAACTTAGACTGTTTTTCAGATCTAATAATGCGAAAAGTCTATAAGGCGTAGGTACCTTGTTAGGGATTTAACCCTCTCACAAGTCTTTACCTTTAATTCATGAGTCTTTCTCCTCTGCCAGGGCTATAGCGGGGCTATAGTCAGATCCTCTGACAGTTCTAGTTACAACTTAAGTCTCAGGTAAGTGGATGTAAGGGGGATAACTCAAGGATAATGTTCCTATTTTCTGTTCAGAAACTAGTGTTATGGGTACATGCTATAATTATGTCTCCCCCGAAAAATTTTTTTTCGGAGAGACATATTGTTTTTCCCCCCGGGCGTCTGTCCGTCTGTCCTTCTGTCACACATTCTTGTCCGCTCTATAATTTGAAAACCGTTTGAGCTATCTTCATGAAACTTCGTATAAATATTAATCAGCATTAGACGACGTGCAGTGTGCAAGAACTATAACTCTCGCATTTATCCTTTTTGAATTATCTCCCTTGGAAGTTTGTCCGTATGTATATATGTATGGGCAAATGGTGTCCGGTCAATAAATTTCTTATTTTCAGATGGATTTTAAATTTACTCGGCAGAAATATTAACAACCATAAGACGATGTGTGGTGCGCATGAGGCAGATCGGTACCTCAAAGGTCAATGTCATACTCAAAGGTCAAAAAAGGGGCCTTTTTTTCGTGTTTGGTCAATAACTTTCTTATTTTGATATGGATTTTAAAATTACTTGGCAGAAATATTAACAACCATGAGACGATGAGGCAGGTCAGTACCTCAAAGGTCAAGGTCATATTTAGAGGTCAGAGGTCAAAAAAGGGGCCTTTTTTTCGTGTTTGTTCAATAACTTTCTTATTTTGAGGTGGATTTTGAAATAACTTGGCAGAAATGTTAACCAATATAAGACGATGTGTTGCGTGCATGACCCAGGTTGGTACCTCAAAGGTCAAGGTCATACTAAGAGGTCAAAGGTAAAAGAAGGGGCCTTTTTTTCCGGGTTTTGTCAATAACTTGCTTATTTTTAGATAGAATTTGCAGTTACTTGGCAAAAATGTTAACTATCATGAGACGATGTGTTGCATGCATGATTTGGTTTGGTATCTAAAATGTCAAGGTCATACATAGAGGTCAAAGGTCAAAAAAGGGGCCTTTTTTGTGTTTGGTCAATAACTTTCTTATTTTTAGATGGATTTTGACATTGCTTGGCAGAAATGTTAACCACTATGAGATGATGTTTTGCATGCATGACCCAGTTTGGTACCTGAAAGGTCAAGGTCATAAATAGAGGTTAAAGGTAAAAAAGAGCCTTTTTGTGTTCTGTCAATAACTTTCATATTTTTAGATGGATTTTGAAATTACTTGGCAGAAATGTTAACCACCATGAGACAATGTGTTGAATGCATGACCCAAGTTGGTATTTCAATGTCAAGGTCATACTATGAGGTCAAAGGACAAAAAGGGGCCTTTTTTTAGTGTTCAGTAAATAACTTTCTTATTCCTGGATAGATTGTGAAATTACTTGGCAGAAATGTTAACCATCATGAGACGATAGACCCAGGTCGATACCTCCAAGATCAAGGTCATACTAAGAGGTCAAAGGTAAAAAAAGTTGTTTTTTTTTTGTGTCCAGTCAATAACTTTTTTATTTCAGGATGGACTTTATAAAGTAACCATGCAGAAATGTGCACCGTCATTAGACCATAAGTCATGTGCAAGACAAAGGTCCATACCTCCAATGTCAAGGTCATACCTAGAGGTCAGAGGTAAAAAAAGGGACAGTCAATAACTTCTGGATTCTTTGATGGATTATGAAATTACTTGGCAGAAATGTTATCCATCACGAGACAATGTGTTGTACCTCAAAGGTCAAGGCCATACTTAGAGGTCAAAGGTAAAAGGGGCTTTTTTGTGTACGGCCAATAACTTTTTTATTTTTCTATGAACATTTTTAAAGTTACTTTGCAGAAATGTTCATCTTCATTAGATGATGTGTTGCACACAAGACCCAGCTCAATACCTCCAATGTCAAGGTTATACTTAGAGGTCAAAAATGGGGGAGACATCTGTGTTTTTGTAGAAAAACAAATTCTAGTTGCCTCTGTATAGATTCTAACAAAGGTCCACAATACAGGTTTCTATGAATTAATAAGAAAAATTATCCTTAATATTCCAAGTTACCTGCCAAACCCACCCCCCACACTTATCTAGAGCCATGACTGTTTATGCACTTCTTGAATTTGGTGCTGCTCTAATTAGTTCCCAGTAATGTTGACCCTAAATTTACAGGATGGAAGTAGTTACCGAGCGTGAGGATCAGCAGACATTTGTAGGGAAGCGCCACCTGGTGTCATTCCTGTCCTGGTTGGACTATTGTGATCAGCTGACTGGGATAGCCAATCCAATAGTAGCAGAGGCTCTAGCTAGAACTATTTATCAGAAGTTCCTGGTACCATGTGTTCAGCAGGCATTACTACAAGCGTGAGTATTAATGGTTTGATTGGTTTGCTGATTATTTAATCAGTCCATAAGGCAAATGATTACATATCTGGGGCTGGTTGTTCAAAACCAATGACGTCTTTAGTTAAAGTGTTGTTAAAACTTTGAACATTTAATATTAGCAAATATGCTAATAATTTTGCTGAAAAATGTGCAACTATTTTGCTGAAAAAAATGTGCAACTATTTTGCTGAAAAAATGTGAGCAGTTTTTGCATTGCAATGCAAAAGCTGTTCACATTTTTAGCAAAAATACCAGAGTTTTAGATAACTTACTTGCTAGAACAGTTAACAATTTTACCACTAATAAACTTGTTAAGCTAACAGTGCTTTGAACAACCCGCCCCTGATCATGTTTTCTATAATCAGTTAAACTATGGACTCTGTATAATAAGCTCTTTTTATTCTGTGGTTAAGAACCAGAGAAAATTTATATTCACTGCACTACCTGTAATTATAGCCAATTAAAAATGTTTAGATTATATAGAAAAATGACCATTTATGGTCATTTTTCTATATAATCTATACATTTTGCCAGCAAGCTTCCAATTCTGTTTTACTAGTGAGAACCCACAACCTATGTCTTAGAGCAGAAATAAGAAAAATAATGAATACCCCCATAAACCCCAGTTGTTTCGAAATAAAGTGGGGTTGTGTTGGGTAGGGGTATTTCACACACTTTTTCACATGATGTTTTAGCTCAGTTGGATACATCTTCTGTCCCGGCCTGGTCGGCAACATTCTTTCATGGACACTGATCATGAAACCTTTTCAGCAATCATTTTTTCCCTTCCACTGAATTAAGAAGGACAGTTATACGTTTATAGCGAAAGAATGTGTGGAGTACTGGCTAGCACCTTATGTTAAACCTTCTCAGGAAAAGTATGATTAGGTAAAATGTCCAGTTTGACATGACATATATATAATTAACATATGGGCCCCCGGTCAAGCGATTTTGGTACTTATCGCCTATGCGAGCAGCGAAGGTTCAGGCGAGCCTGAGCATCTGCGCAGTCTCGCCAGAACTTTCGCTGCTCACTCATACAAGTAGTAAATCAAGAGGAACATTCAGACGGAAAGCCATATCCCTGGTCCCTCTGAATGGCTGGGCATGCGCAGTTAAAATTTGTCATGACGGAATGCTCGAAGACACAATTTCGCTTGGCGGGGCTCATATAATGTCACTGTTATTTATTGGACATCATGTCATAAAAATCAAATAACCACACATGTAATAACACATGGTTAGTGCTGCATAACATAATGATGCTATCTGTGACAAACCATGGGCCAGTTGTTCAAAACTAACGACATCGTTAGTTAACATATCATTAAAACTTTGTTCATTTATTATGGCCAATATGCTAAAATTTTTGCTGAAAAAATGTGAGCAGCTTTTGCATTTGCAAAATCTGCTCACATTTTTTCAGCAAAAATACCAAAAATTTAAATATTAAACTTGCTAGAACAGTTAACAATATCACCACTTATGAGCTCGTTAAGCTAACGGTGCTTTGAACAACTGGCCCCATATGTTTTCTTTTTGAACTTCTGTGATTAAATCTGATTTAAAATCGTTACATAATAAACAGAATCATACACTCTTGGTCATTTCATATGAAATTTATGAAACTCGCCAAAGTCTCATTTCATAAATTTCATATGAAATGACCACTTGTGTAAGATCCTCTATACAGTGTTGACTGGGTTGTAACACTCCAAACCAAACTATATCCCCACACTTCCCTTTGGTGTACCGAAAATACCATGAATAAAAACCGGTCGAAATGAGTGATCCTCATGGTTCTTTTGTCTCATGCAACAATTTTGTCTCGTGCAACAACTCACTGGTTTATGTCAATGAGGCCACGTTGCTAAGTCAGACTGCTTTAGTTCTGTCAGCATTCCTTTTTTTCGCGCCTGCTTTAAGCATGGTGCGACATAGGAGTTGAACTTTCCGTCCGTTGGTCCGTTCGTCAAGCCGTCAACATTTGCGACTACCCTAAGTTTCACCCTAATGTAAGAGTCCCCCACAGGCGGGATATAGCCTTTGGAAGAATTCTTGTTAGATATATTGATCATGAAATATTTTCTACAATCATTCTCCGCCTTCTAAAATTTGATACAGGAATAAACAGAACAATCTGTTGGGGGCCAGTTGTTCAAAACTAACAAAGTCGTTAGCTGACGTATCATTAAAACTTGGATCATTAAATATGGCAAATATTGTAATATTTTTGCTGAAAAAATGTGAGTAGCTTTTGCAAATGCAAAAGCTACTCACAGTTTTTCAGCAAAAATACCAGAGTATTAGATATTTCTCTTGCTAAAACACTGAACAATTTGACCACTAATGAGCTTGTTAAGCAAATGATGGTTTGAACAACTGGACCCTGATTGCTAACTAGGAGGTTGCAGGTTGGATCCCCACTGGGTCTGGCAACATTCTTTTATGCAGATTGTCCATGAAATATTTTATGTGATCATTCTCTCCCTTCCACTTATTCAAAGAAGGCTAGTTGTTAGTTACTGATGAAAGAATGTGTATTTTTCTGCTTTAGCCGCTTAGAGGGACTAAACTTGCCCAGGAAAAGTGTGGTTCACGTTAAATAACCTGATATTACCTTAATACTGTTGACTGGGCTATTAAACTCCAAAATGGTCATTTTCCTACAGGTCAGAAACAGGTGCTATAACTGCCACAGCCTACCTAACCAGATGTTTACATACTGTGTGCTCAGAAAGACTGTTGTCAGGTAAGCCATGTACTTCCCAACCTCTTTATAACACTATTTTTGGAGTTCAAAACAGAAACCATTTTAGGTTAACAGCCATGTTATATCCAAACAAATGTTTATATCATGTAGCAAAATGACCATCAATGGTCATTTTTGTCACGCCTGCTATAAGTATGATATAGGAGTCCAGTTTTCGGTCTGTCTACCGGTTCATCCATCTGTCCAATTATCATGCTGTCAACATTCGCAACCTCCCCTAACTTTGACCCTAATGGTCAAGTTCATTTCTCAACAACTATACGTGCCTTATTAATGATACTTCGTACAAACTTGTATCTAAGGATGGCAACTCTAATGCAATCATCCATATTTGACCTTGACCTACATTTTATGGTTCACTGACTTCAACATTTGCAGCCACCCTAACTTTCACTTTCATGGTCAAGTTCATTCTCAACAACTATAAGAGCTTCATTAATGACACTTGGTACAACAGCCCCTGCCTATCTGGGCTTGAAGAAATAGATGGGCTGCATGATGCTTCCACACAGAGTTGGAATCAACCACACATGAGTACTGGTAAACCACTTAGATTTAAGCCTGCCCAAGCAAAGCGATGCGAGTCAGACTGTCCATGCTTATAAACCCTATTGGCTTCATTGGGCAACAGGGCTTGAGATGTCATTTCATCTCAATGTCTGGTAAAAGTCCCACAAATTTGGTAGGATTGTCTCCAAAATGATCTATACAGTGTTGGTGGGGACGTTAAATTTAAAATTAAACAAAGAAAGAAACAAACAAAGACACTTGGTACAAACTTGTATCTAAGGATGGCAACTATAATGCAAGCATCCATATTTGCCCTTGACCTACATTTTATGGTTCACTGACTTAGTGAACTATTGCATCAACCCTAGCTTTCACCCTGATGTTTCAAGTTCATTTCTGAAACATGACATCTTGGTCAAGGTCAAACATGGGTGCTTGCATAAAAGTTGTCATCCTTAGACAATCACAGGTAAATTTTATAATAAGAATGGCGTGTTGTCAAAAGTAAAGTCACACTATGAAAAATGTAGACCTCTTTAAGAGGTTTAAGAGGTCTGTGTCTTATACATGACAACACACCTGTCCAAGACTTCTTGAAAGAGGAAAAGGTAGTTCAGCTCTCTCATCTACCTTTTTTGTCTGACCTTAGTCTCTGTACCTTTTTCCTGTTTCCTGTTCTAAAGAAAACCCTTTCTGGTTGTTGTCATGAAACTCAAAAGTGCACTTGGTATTGCAATTTACCAGTGTCTTCTGGATATACCTAATACGGCCTACTTCTCTGTCTTTACAGAATGGATTTCGAGACTTGAAAAGTGTGTTTCCGTCAAGGGAGAATACTTCGAAATGTTGAAGTAAACGAAATGTAAATGGGATTAATAACATGCCCTGTAGAACCCCAATGACAACATTAAATGAATGCCCCTCTTAGAGTGTGTAAATTGATTTCCGTTCAGAAATAACCTACCCTTTTGTGGCTATTGTTACCAAATATTGATTCAGGACTTCTGATGGACAAATATGTAAATTTCCTGTTCCGTATTTGCATTTGAGCTTTTTATTTAAAGCTAACTTTTATAAAGATCGTAGTGATATCTGATTTAATAAACTTGTATGGGACTTTAGTTGATGTTTTCCTTGGAAGATGCCATGTTAAGACAGGATGCAGAATTATTTTTTGAGACAGGTTGATATGCACCAAGAATGTGACCTGACCAGACAATGGAATTATTGTTGATTGGGCCATTATATGCCAAAACAAACAGAGTTGGTTAGGCCATTAAATGCCAAAACAAATAGAAAAAAAAAAAAAAGCCGTTATGCAAGGGTGTTGATCTGAAATGTTTTGTTACCTATTATTCCCGAATTGAGGTTGTAAAATGCATTTCATGCTCAAATGAGTTGAGCTGTTATTGGTTTTGCTGTAAAGTACCAAAACAATGACAAATAAGGCATTTTTTTGCTCAGATCAGCAGAGAATGTCATTTGTCCTGTACATAAATTTAAAAATAACAGTTGTGGGCATTTTAAAATTTGTGAGCAGGACAAGTACCGGTATTGGGTTCAGTTGAGTTAAGCAGGAAAGAAGTTTTATAACCTCAGCTCCATGTGAATGTGCTGGCCGGTGGAGTGTACAGAAGCAGCTGAAAGGAAGTCTGTTTGGAGTAAGTCCGTCCATAAAGATAACACACCCGTGTGACATATAGAGGATCTTACATGAGTGTTCATGTATTATTGAATTTATTAAATGAGTTGAGGTAAAGAGATAAAATGCTCTGGGAAAAGGGTTAAAATGCGAGGCTTTGCCGAGCATTTTATATCTTTTTCCTCAAGTCATTTAATAAATTCAATAATACATGAGCTAACGCCTCGCATTTTAATCCTTTTCCTCAACTCGTTTAATAAATTCAGTAATATATGAGCACGAATTCAAGATCCTATTTATCATATGACATTTAAAAAGCATTTATTCACGATTGTTTACAAAAATATAAATATTCAGCCATTAGTAAATGTGACGCCGTTAAGGATGTCGTACATGTTGCATTACGGGACGTATCTAGCTAATTTGCATATTTAATCCACCAGTGGATTATCGAAAATATTACATGGCTTTATTACACTCTCTTACGCGACATCATATGATAAAGTTAATTTTTTCACATCTCCAAAACAGCTACTTTTCTGATGAAAATCTGTGATATTTTTCTTATTTATACTCTAAGCATAGGTTGTGGGTGATTGTTAGAACTGCCTCATTGAGGCAGTTCTAGTAAGTACCAACAACCTATGTTTTGCTATGGGTACTCATTAGAACCACCTCAATTCTAATAAGTACCAACAACCTATGTTAAGCCCCCGCCCATAGGGGCTTGAAGAAATATATGGGCTGCATGATGCTTCCACGCCGAGCTGAATCTGGCCCGCACACTAGTACTGGTAAACCGCTTAGAGGATCTAAGCCTGTCCAGGAACCGCGGTGCGAGGCGGACTGTCCATGCTAATAAACCCTATTGGTTTCATTGGGCGACAGGGCTTGAGATGTCATTTCATCTCAATGTCGGGTAAAAGTCCCACAAAATTGGAAGCAACGTCTCCAAAATGACCTTTACAGTGTTGACGGGACGTTAAACCTCAAATCAAACAAACAAACAAAACAACCTATGTTTTGGAGCAGAAATAAGAAAAAATCATGTATTTCCTTGTAAACCTCAGTTTTCTCTATATAAAGTGGGGTTTAGTGGGGTGTTCATTTCACAGACATGTTCAAGTGATGACTAATAAAATACACCACAACCTCATTATAACATGGTTCGTTATAACACGGTTTTGCATATAACAGGGTTTTTAGATGGATCCCAAAAATGTATAGATTATATAGAAAAATGACCATAAATAGTCATTTTTCTATATAATCTACACATTTTTGTTTGGATATAACTGGGTTGTTTAACTAACACGGTTTCTGCTTTGGACCCCATTAATAGTGTTATAAAGAGATTGTGGTGTAATTTGTATTTCAGAATTTGTGATATTTCTGCTTGGTGAAGAGCATGGCCCAGAGGTTCCTAACAGTAAAATTAACACAGTGAGAAGCCAGCTCATTGATAGATGTAACCATGTCTCAGAAGAGGTAAAACAAATATTGAGTTTGGTTTGGGTTTTTACGGCCCTTTCAAGATTATCTCACCTATTTGGAGCCAATTGTTAAACCATTGAATTCTATTGGACACTTCCATTTCTATATGTTGGACAAGTCCATTTGTCATATAAGGGATGTCAGGTCTATTTTTTTGTTTTTATTCTATTTTTGAGGGAAAATTCTGTTAGCAAATAGAGCAGGTCCAGATCAGATGTCGCGTTCCGTGGCGTCTGATCTGGACCTGCACTTTTTGTCAAGGTACCCCTTTAGAGGTTTCCCGCATGCAATGGGTTAATCTGAGGTGGGTAAAAACTGGAGTATCTGGAGAAAAAGCAACCTGACCTTTCGTTGCAGAACTTGGCATCTCACATGTGACCTGAGCCAGGTGTGAACCACAGCAGTGAGAGACTCAGGGCTGTTTCCCATTAGGTCATGGAGACCTGTTTAAATATGGAGTTACTGTGTACCTATCCTAGAACTACAAATGCACAAATGAGAGGCATAAACCATTTATAACACTGTTCATTATAACACAGTTTTTGATATAAAATGGCTTCAAGATGGATCACAAAAATGATTGTGGCTAGTCCTTAGAATTTCTAATGAAGGCAACAATTTGTTTTTTAAAATACAGTAAATTCCTTTCTTTAGACCAACTTTAAGTGGTCTTTAAGACCACTTTTGATCAGTCCCACAGGTGATCTTTTTCTAGAAGACACTGGGTGTAAAAACACAAAGAATGAAAGACTGAACCTTTCAAAAATATTTAGCACTAATGAGTTAGGAGGCCTTCATGTGGACTGAACAAATTATTTGTCTAAATGGCGACAGAAGTAAGGGCGAGAATTTCGGATGCGTAAAATCGATTAAAGCTCCCCTGTGAAATTCTTTTCAGTGAAATTCTTTCACTGATTGTTCCAAATCGATTCTTCTGTCAAAGTTTATTTTTGTTATGGTTTGTCTTTGAGTGTGTGTATCGATTATATATATATTTTTTTTGGACAGCCAATTGGCTATTTTGTGGGAAAGTAACTGTCCTTTTAGCTTTCCACTATTGATGTTTCCATTAGGGTCTAGTTATTTCATGTTTGTGTTTCTTTCCCTTTGGTGTCTCTGATGGGTGATGTTGGTTAATTGTATTGATTCCTGATCATTGCCTTCACTTCTATTTTAAAAGAAGTACACCTGGACCTCGTTAAAGCACGATTCGTTACAGCACGAATTCGGATATAACACGGTTTTGGTTTGGACCCCAAATTTTCCCCAACCAACATATAAATATTATCCATGGATTGTATAAGGTTTTAAGCACAACAACTTTATTTTTCTCCCACTTTTGACTGCGGTAATACGGTAGCTAACACGGTAGCTAACACGGTTTATAACGGTACTTTTTGATATTTATTGCAGGCCTTCCGCAGAGTTGAATATACAGTATATAAACTTGTTTAACTTGACACGCATGATAAACATGAACTGCCATCGGCACAATCAAGTGTTGGCTTAGTGAGATAAAGAGATTAAAGAATTCAGTTACACAACGGGAAAAAATATTTATCACGCTCTGTTAAGGATCACTGCTCAGACGATGTGATCGGTCAACTGCAATAAAACTCTTTCTAGAGCCGCATGTAAAAGAAAGTCAAATTTATATCAGCTTAAAAGCAAAATAATATTTTTAATGTAAAATTAATTTTAATTAATAATATACCTACCCATCACTACAATTATAGCCTTTTCACCAGACGCAGGTCTGGGACAGTCTGACACAAAAAAAATCTAGCCAGAAATGCCACCGGCATGTCCCTTTTCCCGTGACCTCCCCAGCGTCGAGTCCTGATTGGTCGCTGATGTCACATGACCTATCAGACCAATAGGCAGACGATACAGGTCACGTGACCGCGATTTTCGCGCCGAGAAGGTTATTATTTCTTTCAGGAAAACAAATATTTCAGGCGGGGCTGGGAGGCGGGACATACCATTGTAGTGATGGGTAGGTATATTATTAATTAAAATTAATTTTACATTAAAAATATCATTTTAATATCAAATATAACTACCCATCACTACAATTATAGCCTGAATTCAAAGCAAGTGGAGGGTTGGATGAAAAATAAAGTTACACATACTGAACTCCTCCAACCTTGGTTGTTTATACCCCTTTTAAAACCATCCAATGATGGTAACGTAAGGGAGTATCCACCATGACTGCAAGGGATCCAAATCAAAAATTCACAAGTGGAGAAGATAAATGGACAGAAACCGGAGTCAAAATAGAAGGTTCATAAGTATTCAAACAGGCTAACAAACAACCAAGGAAAATAAAATCCCAAAATAAGAGCTGCTCATAATAGATTGAGAAGCTACTAAACTACCCAAGGAATGAGTACCACTACGAATGGGAACCAAGCTCCTTAGGTGAAGGGATGAAAAGTAGTGTTGGAACATCCATTACGCAGTAAGATAAAACATTCTGAAGAAAAAACGGAGTTCCAATATGCCCAAAATGTAGAAGGTTCTAACCTCATACTGTATTCTGAATGATAATAGGGCAGAAGTGAAATTAGCATATACTGGTAGAAGCTTTATCACTTTACAAATCCACTTTGCAATCAAGGATGGTTAGAAATATATCCAAAACCCCTTGATTGAAAAGAAAAAATTCTCATGATAATCTCGAAACGTTTTAAACGTTCTAATGTATACAAAAAATTCACATTAGCCTACGATCCACGAATCCTGGAAATGACAGGACAAATAATAGTTTCAGACAAGGTTATTTATAGCCTGAAACAAAAATAGGTTGAATGAGAATGAAAAAGAAGTCATTGTTCTTCTCATACCTGAAAACCCTCTGCAATTGGCAAAGCATGACTATAACTTCTACGAACTGAAGCAAATGTCAAATGAAATACAGCTTGACTATCAAATGAACAAAAGAAGCTGAATTCACCGGATCGTAAGGTGGTTTAGAAAAGACCACAACACTCATGCAAGATTCCATTTGGATTCAAAGTCCTGGAAACCTGTCGGCATAGTGAAAAACCCCTTTAATAAGCTGGTGATGGTAGGGTTTAATGAAAAAGTGTGAAGCCGACTAAAATTTTAACATGTTCGAGATTACTGATCTGTACCCTTCTCTTAGATGAAATAGAAATTGAAGGGTAGAGAACAGACAGAAAAAGAAATCCAGTAAAAAACCTCCCTAGAGGAATTGTCTGGATTTATTTCCCTTTTTCTACACCAACTAGAAAATATCTTCCATCTTCCAGAGTAAAACTTGAGAGTGGAGATCTTTCTATATTTGAAGATACACTCGGCAGAGAAACCAGAAAAGTGTCTACCTCTGGTTTGATTCCTGACAACATCTGGATGTGTAAGTAAAGCATTTCTGGATTGAAATGGAATGCTTGACCCACACCTTTTAGATATTTGATCTGGAACTACTGGAAGACGGGTTGCAAGTCTTGAGACTAGGCTCAGAATGACTAAAAAACCAAGATCTCCGAGGCCATAGGAGGCGTAATCAGAATGGCTCGGCTTTTGGACGCTTGAATTTTTACCTAGAACTAGAGGAATTCAGTTGAATGGTGTAAACGCATATGTAAAAGATTCCCCCAATCTAGAGATTTTAAATCAACTGCACGTTCCAGGTGATCTGAAACTTGAAACACAATGGAAGTTGATTGGAGAACCGAGTTGTTTGGACATTTGATTAAAAAAGGCCCAATAAAGGTTCTCTCCATTTGAGAAAACGCCCTGTAGAGAACGGATGGTGAACTGGTCTATAGGGGCGATCCCAATGACATAATCTGCCCTGGAGGTGTCCGACAAGGATAGACATACCTTCCTGAAGACACCAAGTTATAATCTTCCATGTAAAAGCCAACAGGGAAGAGTAATGAGTCACTCCCTGATAAGTAGAAAAAACTACACTATTCATTTGTCTGGAGTAACAATAATGAAGCTGTTCCTCAGTTTGGAGCTATGAAGAACTGATAAACCAAGGAAATTTGTCTGAAGTTTCAGAATGTTTATACACATATACATATATACATACATATACGCATACACACACATATGTATATATAGCCCCGCCCAATATAGGCCCCACGTTCCCTGAACAACTAATCCCTGAGGTTCGAAGTGGGAAACCAACCTGAAAGGCTGGCATGCGAAAAAACAAATAGGGAATAGTCTCTAAAAGAGGAGACCCCATTTGATACTGAGGGATTCATAAATCGTAGAGAGCAATCTTGATAATGGAATTTATTGCTCCTGTAGACCGTATGGTATTTCCAGTGATAATATTAGCAAAAAAAAACTGGAAAGGTCTAAGATGAGATTGTCCAGGGAAACTGGATCCAATTACTAAGTTTCTAAAAAGGGGAAACAAACCCCTGACATAAATCGAAAGTTTTTCGGGGCGTGAAAAAATTGGAGAAGTATCTTTGAGGTAGAGTCAATTTCAACTTCTCGATAAAGTGTATGAAATCTAAATTCACAATAACCTGTACACGTTAGGACAAGGTATGATAAACAGTATCTGTAAAAATGATGACAAAACCCATCATCGGAACACTACACGAGATTGGGGCCTAATTCTATGATGAGAGCTGCTTAATTAATTTCCATTAAGTTGGTGAACAGGGAAAACATTGATCCGTTGACAAATCCAACGAAGGAAAGGCAACGGACTGATACACAAAAATTCCATCCAAGGTGAAACGAAGGTATTTGCGTAATGACCTATGGATGGAGATGTGACGGCTAGCGACCTTTAAAACTACGGAAATCGTCCCCGAATTTGGGAAATTTGACCTGACTAATCGAGGACGAAGTTTCCATTTTGAGATGATCGACTCGCATCATCATGTTAAGTGTGAGAAGTCGATGATGAGTCGATTTTCCCATTTTCTTCTTTTCTTTTCATTGATCCGTTGACAAATCCAACAAAGGAAAGGCAACGGACTGATACACAAAATTCCATCCAAGGTGAAACGAAGGAATTTGCGTAATGACCTATGGACGGAGATGTGAAGGTAAGCGTCCTTTAAAACTACGGAAATCGTCCCCGAATTTGGGAGAATTGACCTGACTAATCGAGGACGAAGTTTCCATTTTGAAATGATCGACTTGCATCATCTGTGTTAAGTGTGAGAAGTCGATGAGTCGATTTTCCCATTTTCTTCTCGAACAGAAAGATCCGCCTGTAGAAGCCTGGGGAAAGGAGAAATTTTTCTACTTACACGGCTTTCTTTTGGAGAAGAACCCCTCCTCTTCCAATAAAAAGATTTCTTTTCTTGATACTATTTACCAGAAATAGTATTTGCATGTGAGAAAGAGAAAGGATTCCTAACGAACGCAATCCAGTAACCCTTTCTCAAAACTCATAAAATTCAAAATATATTTGATAAAAGAAGCCAAGGGTTGATAGAACTGAAATAGCTCGGCTCCTACTGGAAGAAGATGAAGAGGAGGGGAAGGAAGAAAGTCATTTGTTAGACTTGTGTCTTCCTCTATTGGGAGATTTCGTTCCAGTCCGACCTCTGGAACGAAAGGACCGTGTACCCTGATCTGAGAATGATCTACTAGTAGATGGGGACTGATTGAGATCTTCTAGTCGAGGGTGATAAGCACTTAAAAGTCATCGGAAGTAGTCGAAGAGCGTCTCTTGGTTGCGGTACCTGTACTTGATACGCTCTCCGAAGACTTCAAAAAAGACGAGTGCCCACGGTCTTGAAGCTTGATTCTGAAAACGTTGGGAAGACATGGTCCGCTTATAGTTTTAGAATCAAGAGGCACTGAGGCTCTAAGTTTTCATTTACTATGCTCAGTAAAAACTGAACCAGTTATCAAGAGCAGAGTTGCGCCAAACATGCAACATGGTGGTAGCCAGCCATGGCATGTGAAAAAATGACCGGGAAATAAACAAAAGCATTAGAATAGCAGCTATATGGTCGGAATGCTCTTGTTTGAAGGCAAAGTGGGTAGAACTAGAATACCAGTCATAATGAGAACCCACTTAATAATAGTCCTGGTAAGAAGCTCCAATGTTAGAGCGTCGAAACAGGAAGTAATGCCAATTTCCCTGACGTCATATATACAGAGACTGAATCTGGGTCGAATTTTGGAATTTCATAAGAACAAAAAATTGATGTTTTTTGTTGTTAGAACCAAAGTTCCAAGTTCTTTTCGCACGAGTGCCCCCGGTCTTGAAGCTTGATTCTGAAAACGTTGGGAAGACATGGTCCGCTTATAGTTTTAGAATCAATAGGTGATGAGGCTCTAAATATGTCCTTCTCATAATCGCTAATTAGTAAGGACGAAAAAAGACCAACCTCTGAGTATTGATATATCCCCAGAGGATAATTCACTAGGCCCAGATTCAGCTCTAGGGGCAAAACACTCGAGGCTCAATTAAACTTCCCCAGTGTTAGGCCCTTTATTGTGTATCGTGCACTGAACATGCGAAATTGCCGAATCAAAATTGAGCATTCAAGGAGCCGTGCCTAAAACGATCAAGGCCGAATCGACCCAAGGCCGAAACGACCCACCGAAATAGGCCGAATCGATCCAGGTGCAAATTCGGGTCGAAAACGACCCAGGCCGAAACGACTCAGTACCGAAACGTCCCGGATTCACTTGCAATAGTTACGGTATTCCAATAAACGATGCCCAAATCTGTATGTTTTACAAGTGAAAACAATCCAATTTAATGATTATGATAACAAAAATTTATCATAATAAGAGGAAAGAAGCATATGTCCAAGGTAAACTAAGTACCGAAGGTCCGGAAAGGTCACCCGATAAAAACCGGGATCGGAACCGTACCAAAATTCGTATGTAATATGGATTCGGAAAAAATTTTTGGGCATAGGTTCCCCGCACCCCGGAGTCCCCGCAATTATGAGCAGGGTCTCTACGGGGTGGTCGACGAACCTATCCTAGTCAACCCAGGCCCAAATGGGAGGAGGGGACATAGACTGGCTCATCTTGATTCGGCAAAGGTGACCCACACGAATTGGATGGATTCTGTTTAGAAGATACTATAGAAAGGCCACAAAGGGACCTGAATATTATCCATCTGCATCGTGGGATTTATAAGTGCTAAACGAAGACGGATCTTGCACATGTTCAAAACTAAATTAATGCTGAGAATTTTTATTCAGCGATACAACGTCTTCCGATACCGGAAGTGGAAGGAACACGCACAAAAACCGTCCTCTTTTCTGGCAATTTAAGTTTCCACAACGCCGACTTCTATTAAAACATTACCAGGAATAATACGAGCGTATACCCTGGCACATAACATGAAAAGAAGTGTGGTGCTTATCAAAAACCAAAAACGGTTGATCACATGATAAACAAAACTTCCAAGTGAAAATTCAAAATGGCGGACAACCACTACACATGTAATGTCGGCAGAAACACGCGAAATAAAGTCTCTAAGAATTTCGGAATAAACAGTAAGCTTAAAAAGCCTAAGTACGTTGTGGAAACTCAAGGTAAGTGCAAAATCAAAAAAGAATAAAACACTTATCCGTTTATTCATTCTTCCATGGAATGTAGTTTGACGATCCTATCCCAAGCAAGTCTGAAAAAATAATGACCTTCTCGGCGTGAAAATCGCGGTCACGTGACCTGTATCGTCTGCCTATTGGTCTGATAGGTCATGTGACATCAGCGACCAATCAGGACTCGACGCTGGGGAGGTCACGGGAAAAGGGACATGCCGGTGGCATTTCTGGCTAGATTTTTTTTGTGTCAGACTGTCCCAGACCTGCGTCTGGTGAAAAGGCTATAATTGTAGTGATGGGTAGTTATATTTGATATTAAATGATAAAACATATTCAAGATCGATTTTCGCGGTAAAAAAATCATTCAAAGACATGTGCGCCATTAAAAATCGTTTCAAATGGCTAAAATATTAAGGGTAAGACATTTCAAGGGAAGTAATTCAGATTTCTTGTAAGCGTTGATCATTGTCCTGTTCCGAACCCTAACCCGGTAATTTCACCATTGAAATGTATTAACGGTACTGTAGTTCGGTACGGTTCCGGACGCTCAGATACAACAAAGTTAGCCGGGAACCAGCTATCAAAATGGCGTCATACTCGCTGTCAGATCGGACAATTTCTGGATATAAAACATGGTTTATCAGCTGGTTTTGATTAAAGTGACTTGTTTGACTTGATGGGCCATGGTATTTACTGCCATTGATTAGTTCTAAACACATTTTAGTCGGAAAAACGGTCATTAACCGGACCGCACATCATCATGTTTGGGAAAGTATTGATCACCATTGTGTCATTGGCTGATCTGTGGCAAATACGGTCGGCGTTTATAACACGATTCGGTTAACTAACACGGTCCGTTGGTTGGACCCGGAGTTCCGTGTTATAACGAGGTTGAGGTGTATTGGTCTTCATTTTAGCTGTCTTAATAGGGGCATTCTACTGTATATATACCATTGTGAAGTTATTTTACATATTAAGTGGTGTTTACAAGGGTATTAATTGCATAAATTTGCAAACTTGATAAATATTGTTTGTATTTTAGGTATGTCTGGTAACCCTCCAGTTATTTGATACACTTCTTCAGAAAGATGAAGAACATATTCTTAATAATATGGTTCTTCGTAACCTAGCCACTAGAGGTTACTATGACACAAGTTTCCAGAACAACAACAGGGGTCTTCCAAACTACATTCATGAGGAGTTTAAAAATATTGTAAAACAGTCTGAAAGTGGCAGAGATAACAAAAATGATGAAACTCATTTAGCGTGTTCAGAAATAGTGAGTACTGACAAATGTAATATTGAGGAAGAAAGTGCAATAGAAGGAGGAGAATCTTCTCCAGACTCTGCTAGAAAGCAGCTTGATTTCATTGAGGAACAGAAGGGAGATGAAGCAGGAAATGTAGATGTCCTAGTTGAGAGAGAATCGGATAAAACTGAAGTGGGGAGTACTTCAGGTCACAGTGATAAAAAGAAACTACTTTGTATTGATAGTGAGCAGGCTTTAGAAAAAGAAAGAGATATAACCCCTTGTGATAATGTGAGTCTCGGAGATTCAGCTGTATCACCAGGAGATGGATGTGAAATATTGAGGGATAATAGCCAGCTCAGTACTCCTATTTCTCATGATCTTAGTGTTTCCGAACAGTGTGCTGAAAGATCTCCAGAACATGCTGATAAAACACACAGTATTAACAATACAGAGTCTTCCAAATCTGAAATCCTTACAAAAGCTGTCTGTGATATTGATACAGGTCTCAATACTAAAAATCCTTCGGAATCTCAAAACATTGAAGAGTGCAATAAGACAGATAGTTTAAATCCATCAATAGTTGCACCAAGTAAAGAAGATGCAGAAAAAATAACCAAGAAGTTAGAATCTCCAGGTGTTGAAGCACAACAGGATGTGGAAGTTGTTAGCACTGACAATAATTGCATTTCAACAAATGAATTTTTGACATTGCCACCTGGAGATAGATCTCAGGAGGATCTTGGAGTACATGGCATCTCACCTCGCAAGTCGAGAATTGAAGTGCATAATATTGTTAACTGGTAAGTCTCTTAGTTGTTTTGAATTCCTGTTCTTAGACTATCAAAAACTGCTCTGTGATTTTTGGCATATGTAGGTTAACCACTGTATGACATACAGTGGTTAACCTACATATGCCAAAAGAGACTGACGAACATTGTAGCCACAGAACCTGGTGTCTCATCAAGGTCTACACTGTTAACCTTCACCATGCTGAACCTGGATATATCCATTTTTGAAAACAGAATAGAAGCAGCTGATCAGGATCTATTCTGCTTTTTGATCTGCTTCTGAATCCATGTTAAAAATTAAAATCATGCAACACAAACTGCTGAAAATAGGGAGGATTGAAGCATGTTGAAATATTCAGTATGGCGAGGGTTAAAAGTACAGAATATTTGTTTAACTAACAAGAACGAAAATTAAAACACTCCTAAAATTAGAAATGGACCTGTCCAATTCTGTTGAGTGGAAAATTAGTTGTTGTAAAGTGTGGCCTTATCAGGGTTTTATACAGTCTTCCGCCACATCCTTGCTTAAGTGTACAGGGGCCAGTTGTTCGAAACTAACGACATCGTTAACTAACACACTGTTAAAACTTTGATCATTCAATATGGTGAAAATACATGTACTAATAATTTTTGCTGAAAAAATGTGAGCAGCTTTATTTGCAAAAGCTGCTCACATTTTTTCAGCAAAAAATACCAAAATTTTAGATATTTTACTTGCGAGAACAGTTAACAATACGACCACTAACGGGCTCATTAAGCTAACGAGGCTTTGAACAACTGGGCCCAGATCTACATGTATGTAGTTGTCACTGACACAGAACATATTTTTGTTTCAGCTTTTTGTCACTGGTGCCAGAAGAGTTGAAATCAAGCTATCAGACATCAGACAGTGGCTATGACATGTACCTCAGAGATGCTCATTTGCAGGTGAGGAGTGTAGGTTGTATGTTGTGGCATGGCCAAAGGGAAATAAAATATACACTTACCAATGAATATCATAGTATGTGTATTGCTTCCAAACAGGGGCAACAGTTAAAGGTAGGGCTGGCTAATCGGAGCTGAAAAGATAATCGATTATCATTCCTGTCATTGCGATCGATAAATTGATTAATAATCACTGAAGATTTGGTTATAATTTTACCCATCTGGCTTTCTATCTGAGCATGACTCCTACCATATGCTGTACTTTCCCATATGTATTTGAACAGACAGACCTGAGCAATTAGTGTAGACCCAGATGAGACGCCACAGAACGTGGCGTCTCATCTGGGTCTGCACTGTTTGTCACTCATGCAGCTATTTTAGGCACAGTAAGGGTAGTAAATTGTACTTACCAAATAATCGATTGCAAGCTAATCAGTAATGATAATCATTTTTGTGGAATTTATCGATTGAATAGTGGATTATCTGATTAATCGTGCCAGCCTTAGTTAAAGGGATAAACAACAATTAAATTGAATATACCATGGATGATGATGATGATGATGATTTCGTGTTTAACGACACGTCAACCCTCTTTGTGGGTCATAAGCATCAAGGGGTTAATGATCAAATGATAAAATATACCATGGAATATTTGTCAAAATATTTCAAAGTATGGCTTCCAAGACAAGGGCAACTCGAATTTAAGAGAAAATTCTTTACTTTAACTGTTATCCTGCTGTTCACGACAACCTCTAACTTTGCACACAGTGTGGATCCAGATCAGAAGGCTTCTGAAGAAGCCATCTGATCATGTTCTACACTGTTTGACATGCAGTTTATGAATTTGTAGGAATAAATTACATCTTGTAATCTGATTGGTTCAAAGTCAGAAATGGATGTGGCTAAACTGAATATTCAGCAGGATAAGGGTTAAGAGCTGCCCTCAAGACAAAGAAAGCCACAAAAAAACTGATATGAGTGCTATGTACATGATGTGTGATGCATTATAAGAAAATATGTCAAGTCTTGACTAGCCAGTGAAGTCAAGACCTTTTTGTCTTAAGAATGGCAAAACATTTTATTTTAGCTGTCCAACCATCTATAAAATGCTTTTGTAATACGATTATAATATTATGATGTCTTAATTCAGTTTTGTTATGTCACTTCATATTTTCCATATGTGTGAAATCCTCTGTATAACTATTCATTCGTGTTGGCCCTGCAAAAACACATTTGTCAACATCTCGAGTAAATAGTGTAAACCTCAGAGATATTATTGCTCAAACATTTGCAATGAAGGCTTGAACATGTGATCTCAACTTTAATAGAGGAAAGAAACTGATCAAACTTGTTCCTCTAAAATCCATTATTTTGATACAGGAGAATTGTTTTGATTGATTTGCGGTTTAATGTCCCTGTCAACACTGTAAAGGTCAGTTTGGAGACGTTGCTTCCAATTTTGTGGGACTTTTACCCGACATTGAGATGAAACAACATCTCAAGCCCTGTCGCCCAAAGAAACCAATAGGGTTTATAAGCACGGATGGTCTGACTCGTGCGCACCGCTTTGCCTGGACAGGCTTAGATCCTCTAAGCGGTTTACCAGTACTCGTGTGCGGATCGGATTCAGCTCTGGGTGGAAGCATCATGCAGCCCATATATTTCTTCAAGCCCCGATGGGCGGGGGCCGATTGATACAGGAGAAGGGGAGAAAAAGATATTTTTATATAGATCATATTTGTTTCCCTTTCAGCCATGTAGACTGATACAGATACACATACAAACAGTGTAGATCCTCGACCCCCGCCCATCGGGGCTTGAAGAAATATATGGGCTGCATGACGCTTCCACGCAGAGCTGAATCTGACCCACACGAGTACTGATCTAAGCCTGCCAAGGCAAAGCGGTGTGAGTGTCGGACCGTCCATGCTTATAAACCCTATTGGTTTCATTTGGCGACAGGGCTTGAGATGTCATTTCATCTCAATGTCCGGTAAAAGTCCCACAAAATTGGAAGCAAATTGACAGGGACGTTAAATGTCAAATCAAACAAACAAACAGTGTAGATCCAGATGGGATGGCTCATCAGGATATGCACTGTTTGCCACCCTGCACATGATAATGAACTAGACCCCTTTTGACAGCAATGGACTTGTCCAATTTCAAAGATGGAAGAGTCCACTTCAGAAACTCTGGGGTGAAAGGTTTTATTTTAAGTGGAATGGGTACTCCTTCAGGGGAGGCCCCTCCTGCAAAAGTGTTTTTGTCTCCCATATCAATAGGGGTCAACTCTTGAAGGAAAGAATTTGCTCCTGAGGAGCAAATTTTTTCCTTTAAGAGTAGACCCCTTTTTCAGTGGGACTTAGCCTATAGAAAAGCAAACAGGAAGTCCTGAAAGTTGTCTCCCTTTGAAAAATGACTAGGTGTTCCCATTCCCCTTAAGCCAACTATTTATAGGTTCTGTTGCCTTGTTTTTTCAGTATTCTGATATAGTAAAAGCGTGTAAGGACTGGAACTATCCAGAAACTGTTACCAGGAGTCAGAACAAAGAGTTGTTCTATGAAGGGGATTTCTTACATATGTTGCTGGATAAACTCTCACATCTTCTAGACCAGGTATGACAGCATTTATTCACACTCTGTCCTGTATAAGATAGACTTTTGGCTCTTACAAGATAGCTATTCTGTAAGCCATTTGATGGCTTTCCAACTCTTATCCTGCTGCTCACGACAACTCCTATCTTTGGAAACAGTGTAGATCCAGATCAGATGGCTTCTGAAGAAGCCATCTGATCAGGATCTACACTGTTTGACATTCAGTTCATGGATTTGTAAGAATAAATTACATCAAGTAGTCTGATTGGTTCAAAGTCAGAAATGGGTGTGGCTAAACTGAATATTCAGTAGGATGAGGGCTAATATGAGCAGTGTTGTTTAATTCTCCACCAAATGAGCTTTGCTTAGAATAAAAATTCTGCACCACCTTTTTATAACAGTATTCATTATGAAATGGTTTTGGATATAACATGGGTTAATGATGAAGTCCGAAAATATATAGATTATATACAAGAACGACCCAAATTGGTCATTTACTATATACATCTACTGTAATTAAAAAGAGAAACTATCTGGAACTGATACAATCAGATTCCAAATTCTTCCCACAATAACACTAGGGAAAGAAGTCAAAACATGGAGTGACGACAGTAAAGGAAAAGGACAACAGGTAAACCGAGTCAGCAGCTCTTTTCCAAACATTTGGTGACTCCCAAACCTAGCCAAAAAGAGCAATATACATAATGGGAGAAAGAACCAGCATCACCAACATGACAAACATTAAACTGGAAAGACAAACGTAACTAAAATTGAACAACCAAAAAGGGGGAAGAATCAGAATCATCAACAAAACAACAGATATGATTAGGGAAAAAATGAGAACAACCAACACAAAACATGAAGGAACCACAGCAAAAGCACTGACTTGGAACAGTCAGTAAAAATCACTGGTGGGTTTTAAGTTAACTTTATGGGATACCAACCATCACCCTCACTAAATATTTGGACACCTTGAGGACTTGCTGTAATTCTTCTAAAATTTTAACAAATTTGTTTCAAGGTGAAGCCAAGAGTCCAGAAGGTGAAGATGGAATGGCAAACAGTATAGACCTTGTTTACTCATTAGAATTGCTTTTATTTGAAAGTCACCCTTATTATGTCTCCTGACCTATCACTGAATCACCTTTATTGGCTCATATACTCAACTACCATATTTATCTTTTGTATTTGGGCACCTTGAAATAAATATTTATACCCCCGGCATAAGAAGTATGCTATGGGGGTATATAGTTTTCATCCTGCCGTTCGTCCGTCCATCCATGTTTCCATCCTTTGGTCCGTTAACATTTTGGTTAAAGTTTTGCGTTAAAGTTTCTAAGAGATTGTACCTTCTGAATCCTTTGATAGATTTAGTTGATACTTACACTGAAGTTACATACTGGTCTAAAGATTTCATTGATGCATGTCCCACTCCCCACAATGACCTTCAGGTCAAGGTCACAGACATAGAAATTTTATAGTTAAAGTTTTGCCTTAAAGTTTCTAAGACATTGTATCTTCTGAACCCTTTGATATTTTAGTTGATACTTACACTGAAGTTACATACTGGTCTAAAGGAAATTTATCAAGAAACATTCACCCAGACAATTTTCATTGAATATTATCAATGGCCCATGCATTTTAGCTCACCTTAGCCGAAGGCTCATAGATGAGTTTATATATGGCAAGGCTCCATTGTCTGTCTGTTTGTCTGTCTGTTAACATTTTCAAACATCTTCTCTAAAACCACTGGTCGGATTCAAGTCAAAATTCATATGGAACATCCATGGGATGGTGGAATGAAAATTTGTTTGCGGTGTCCAGGTCACCTGACCAAGATGGCCACCATGCCCATATATGGTAAAACCTTTCAAAAACCTTCTCCAGAACCAATGGGCCGATTGCCATGAAACTTGGTATGTAGCACTGTGGACATGGGTCCATCATAGTTTGTTCAAATGATGACCCTGAAATGATCTTGACCTATTTTATGCCAAGGTCAAGTTTGGTCACATTGTCTTTTGTATGGGAAAAAGACAAAATTGTGTATTTTTCGGAAATTATTGCAGCCTGTGATCTGAAAATTGGCAGATGCAGTTAGCTAAATGAGTGGATTAAACCACATGAGTATTCAAGGTGACGGTCATTCTTTGACCTTGGCCCAAAGTCATTCAGATATGGAAATTAAAACTTATTTTCCTGAGAAACCACTAAGCTATTTATAAACAAATTTCATATAAATACCTTTAGGAACAAGGTAAAGAAAATTGATTTAAATGAGTAAGGTCACATGACCAAGTTGGTCACCATGTCCATATAAGGTAAAAACCTTCAAAAATCCAAAGGGTCGATTGTCATGAAACTTGGTATGTTGGAATTGGGACTCAGACACATCATAGTTTATTCAAATGATGACAGTCGGATGACCTTGACCTATTTTATGCCAAGGTGAGATTTGGTCGCATAGACTTTTGTATGGGAAAAAGTCAAAACCTATCTATTTTTCGGAAACTATTGCAGTCTCTGGTCTGAAAATTGGTAAATGCAATTAGCAAAATGAGTGGATGAAACTACATGAGTGTTCAAGGTCAAGGTCATTCCTTGACCTTGACCTCAGGTCTTTCAGATATGAAGACTAAAACTTATTTTCCACTGGAACCTCTGGGCCATTTGTGACCAAGTTTTATATAAAAGCTTACAGAAACAAGAAAATGAAAATTTATTAATATGAGTTTGGTCACATGAAAAATATGGCCACCATGTCCATATAAGGTAAAAACACTTCAGGAATCTTCTTCTCTGGAACTGATGGGCCAATTATCATGAACTTGGTATGTAGCATTGGTTACTTTAGCCTGTTATAGTTCTTCAAATAGTGATTGCCTTAACCTATTTTATGCCATTGTCACATTTGGTCGCATGGACATTTGTATGGGAAAAAGTAAAAACTGTATTTTGGGGAAACTATTGCAGCTTGCTGTCTGAAAATTGGTATATGCAGTTAGCTGGTTGAGTGGATGAAACTACTTGAGTATTAAAGGTCAAGGTCATTCTCTGACATTGTCCTAAGGTCATTCAGATATGAAAATAAAAAACCTATTTTTCACAAAAACCATTGCTCCATTTATAACCGAATGTCATTGAAAGATTTTAGAAATAAACAAATGAAAATTTATTAATATGAGTTTGGTCACATGACCAATATGGCTGCCATGCCCATATAAGATGAAACCTCTTCAGAAATCTTCTTCTCCGGAACCAATGGGCCCATTATCAGGTCACATGTCCAAGATGGCTACCCCCTTTAAAAATCTTCTTCTCAGAAAGGAAATGGCTCCATAAACCCTCAGCTCTCAGGTGAGCGGCTCAGAACCATTGTTCCTCTGTTTTTGCCTTTTTTTTGCGATTGGGCAATCTCAATGTTACATGTACGAAAACTATTATTCAATTTATTAAACTCTTCGAGAAAAAAGACATAAAATGCTTGGCTAAGCCTCGCATTTTATCCTTTTACCTCAACTTGTTTAATAACTTCAATAAAAACATGAACATTCATGTAAGATGCTCTATACTCTTACAGGGGACACAACACTGTCAAAACATTTTTTGGCTCCTGTATCATTTTGTGTCTTCTTTTGAAGGATAGACTTTGCTCCTATGAAGTCAATCCTTTCCTTTAAGAGTAGGCAAATTTTGGAGTGGCTTACAATAGAGGAAAGCAAATAGGGAGTCGAAAAGTTGTTGCCCTTGCAAGGTGGAAAATTTGCTTTGTATACCAGTAACATTTATGTTTGATCTCTGCAGACATAGGCTGTTTGAACTGTGCCTGTTATTTTTCAGAGTTACCCTGTCAATCTCCAGTTAACATCAGTGATAGCTAAGCTAGCACTAGTGCCACACCCAAATCTCCATGAGTTCATGCTGGACCCCTACCTACCTCTTAGACCAAATGTCAGGAGCCTCTACTCTGTACTACAGAAGGTATGTATTCCAATGTACCTACCTATTAGACAGAATGTAAGAACCTCCACTCTATGCTACACAGTGAATGTATTCAAGTGTACATTGTACTTAACTTTTATGCCGAATGTCAGGACCCTCTGCTCTGTACTACAGAAGGTATGTATTCCAGTGCATCTACCTATTTGACCAAATGTAAGAACCTCCACTCTGTGCTACAGAAAGTATGACATTGTATTCAAGGTTACTTAACTTTTATGCCAAATGTCAGGATGTCAACTGTCTGCTGCAGATGGTATGTATTCCAGTGCACCTAGCTTTTTATGTCAAATGTCAGGAACCTCTGTTGTCTGCTGCACACAGTATGTATTCCAGTACACCTAGCTATCAGACTAAATATCAGAAGCTACACTCTGTGCGAACAACTTTCAGGCCAATTTTCAGGAACCTCTGCTCTGTACTGCATTTTAAAGTCCAGCATCAGGAACCTTTTTGTTTACTGATAGCTCCTCCTACAGTGAACATAGAATCAAGCTGAAACTTTGTAAATAATTATGCCATGTGGTGGAAGAGTGTTGTTTTGAGGCTATAGTCCAGCAATGTTTAGCAAAATTATTCCCTTTTGAAAATTTCTGCAAACTTCATTTCTGGCTATCTTCTATAATTTACATCCAAACAAGTTGAAACTTGTTTTATAGTTAGCCCATGATGAGCAGTGCTTATTATTTTGAAGTTACAGTCCACAAACAGTGACTCATACAAGATTTGGTATACATTTTACACACTTGCCACGTGTATAGGATGCCCTGCTTGCAAAGCTCGTTCACAAAAGACGTCACAAGATTCTGCAACACAGAGTTCTATGTGCATGTAACATTTATTCATAAAATTCTACATTCTGTCGCGAGTAGATACAAACTTGGAACACAACAATGGACATTGCATTTTTGTTGGTCACATGTTACAAAAGTGTCCATCGCCTAGCAAAAACTGCCATATTACAATACCTTCCTGCTTCCCACATGTGTATGCAGAGCTCTTGTATGCACACAATCAGTCCTGTCATTTTATCATTATCTAAAAATGCTACATTTTATGTTTATCATTCATCCTTGTGGGAACTTTATATGTGACAACCATTAATATATTTTTCTAGGTGTCCAATGAAATAAAATCTCAGCTTGCATCCCAGCCAGACTTGGGTAAAAAGCTTGTGAATGTTAGACGGCAGCTGATGAGTAGCTCACCAAATCTGAACAGGTAATTAAGGGGAATGGGAACACCTGGAAGATTTTTCTGCCATTTTTCAAAGGGAGACAATTTTCGGTACTTTCTGTTTGCTTTTCTATAAGCTCTGTCTCACATAAAAAGGGGTCTACTCTTAAAGGAAAGAATTCTTTTCTTTAAGAGTTGACCCCAATTGACATGAGATAAAAGTACTTTTGCAGGAGTTGCTTCCCCTGAAGGTGTATCAATTCCCCTTAAGGCGATCTAGCAAAATTTCTGCCATTCTTTTTGCAAAAGAGATGACTTTTTGGTTTTCCTGTAAACTGTTTCTCAGTAAAGAAGGGGTTTACTTTCCAAAGAAAGGACCTTAATTCTTTCTTTAAATAGCAGACTCCTATTGACAAAGAGACAAATTGTTTTGGACTTGTCTCTCTTGAATGAAATCTGAAATTAAAATCTGATACCGAAATAATCCTAAAAATTCAGACACACTGAGAACTTGCTATAATTCCCCTAAAATTTTAACATTTGTTAATCCGGCAAGGAGTCAAGAAGTGCAGCTGGAATGGCAAACAGTGAAGACCCTGATCAGACTGCTTCTGAAGGAGCAGTCTGATCTGGGTCTGCACTGTTTGCTTAGGCCTGTCTGTCCCAAAACTTGGGATCATTATGGGAACCTTTAAATATTGAGATTTTGTTTGTTTGATTTGAGGTTTAACGTTCCTGTCAACACTGTATAGGTTATTTTGGAGATGTTGCATACATCGAGATAAAATGACATCTCAAGCCCTGTCACCCAATGAAACCAATAGGGTGTATAAGCATGGACAGTCCAACTCGCCCGCTTTTCTTGGGCATGCTTAGATCCAGTAAGCCGTATACCAGTACTCGTGTGCGGTCAGATTCAGCTCTGCGTGGAAACATCATGCAGCCCATATATTTCTTCAAGCCCTGATGGCTGGGGGCCATTTAAATATTGGGATCTGCAATAGAATCTTTTTATAAAACTGTTACTGTGAGCCATAGGAAAATACATTTTTTGTCGCACCTGCTATTAGCATGGCGCGATATAGGCGCCCGGTTTTCCGTCTGTCGTTCGTCCGTCCGTTTGTCAAGGCGTCAACATTTGCGACCACCCTAGCGTTCACCCTTATGGTTAAGTTCATTTCTCAAGAATTATTAGAGCTTCATTAATGATACTTAGTACAAGCTTGCATTTGAGAATGGAATCTTTTGTGCAAGCATCTATGTTTGACCTTGACCTACATATCATGGCTCGATGACTTTGTGCACCCACAGGCGCGACATAGCCTTCAGGGGAATTCTTGTTTGATAACCCTGGCCGTGCTGAGTATTTCAATATGCTACAATCCTCGGCTTTTCATTTGTGCTGCATGATTTCAATTTTCACCATGGATTCAGAAACAGAATGGAAAACAGTGTAGAGCCTGAGCAGCTGGCTTTTGACAAGATAACTGGTCTGGATCAAAAAAGGATATACACTGTAGAGTCGTTATAACGCTGATGCTTAAAACGCGGAAATCTTTATAACGCTGTTGGTCTGTGGCTGCCGGGGTTTTTTTATGTTTTTTTCCCAGTTTTGAAAGTTTGGCTGAAAATTTTGCCCTTTTTTCGCGGAATTGGCAGTCAAAACATTGTCGGCCATGATAAGACATGTATACTCGCCGATTAACTCAAGCTGTCAACACTATGAAACTGTGAATATTTGCCTAAGGCATTAAAAATAAGCTGGACAAGGTGGCAAATTAAATTGACACCTGTATATGCTAAACATTTTTTTGCGCCAAAACAGAGCAATACAGACGCTGTTTTCATCTGTGCATCTGCATGCGGTAAATCCGTGGGGCCGTTTGTTGGGGGGGGAAATCGGTATAACGCTGTTGGTCTGTCGCCTCATTTTTTCAGTTTTGAAAATGGTAATTTTTTTCCCCATTTTTCTGCCGAATTCGGCAGTCAGAATACCATCAGCCAAGACAATACCTGTATTCTCGCTTATTTACTCAAGTTGTCAACACTATTAAACTGTGAATACTCGCCTATGGCTTATTGATAAGATGGCAATTAACAGTGTGGTAAGGTGTGAAAACCAGGTAATCAAGGTATTTGTACCAGTTTGTCTCAATTAATCCCTTTGTAATTGTCACTTGCAGACGCTAAATATTTTTCCCGCCAAAACAGAGCATAGCGGACAGTTTTTAGCTCACCGTCACGTAGTGACGAGGTGAGCTTTTGGGATCACTTTTTGTCCGTCGTCCGTCGTGCGTCCGTGCGTCCGTGCGTGCGTGCGTGCGTAAACAATTTCTTCAAACGACATCTCCTAAACCACTGATCGAATTTTGACCAAACTTCACAGGAATGATCCTTAGGTGGTCCCCTTTCAAAGTTGTTCAAATGGTTCCGGTCCGTTGCACATTTAGGTCACAGGAGCCAAAAACAGATTTTTTTCACTCAAAACTTAAAAAATCTTCTTCTCTGAAACCACAAGGCCCAGGTCTTTGATATTTGGTATGAAGCTTCATCTAGTGGACCCCTACCAAGATTGTTCAAATTATAGTGCTGGGGCACAAAATACACCCACCCCGGGGCCCTTTGGTTTTACATAGGCTTATATATGGAAAATCTTTAAAAATCTTCTTCTCTGAAACCACAAGGCCCAGGACTTTGATATTTGGTATGAAGCTTCATCTAATTGACCTCTACCAAGATTGTTCAAATTATAGTGCTGGGGCCAAAAATACCCCCGCTCCATGGCCCTTTGGTTTTACATAGACTTATATAGGGAAAATCTTTAAAAATCTTCTTCTCTGAAACCACAAGGCCCAGGTCTTTGATATTTGGTATGAAGCTTCATCTAGTGAACCCCTACCAAGATTGTTCAAATTATAGTGCTGGGGCACAAAATGCCCCTGCCCCGGGGCCCTTTGGTTTTACATAGGCTTATATATGGAAAATCTTTAAAAATCTTCTTCTCTGAAACCACAAGGCCCAGGACTTTGATATTTGGTATGAAGCTTCATCTAGTGAACCCCTACCAAGATTGTTCAAATTATAGTGCTGGGGCACAAAATGCCCCCGCTCCATGGCCCTTTGGTTTTACATAGACTTATATAGGAAATATCTTTAAAAATCTTCTTCTCTGAAACCCCATGGCCTAGGTCTTTGATATTTGGTATGAAGCTTCATCTAATGGACCTCTACCAAGATTGTTCAAATTATAGCCCTTGGGCCAAAAATGTCCCCGCTCCGGGACCCTTTGGTTTTACATAGGCTTATATAGGGAAAATCTTTAAAAATCTTCTTCTCTGAAACCACAAGACCTAGGTCTTTGATATTTGGTATGAAGCTTCATCTATAGGACCCCTACCAAGATTGTTCAAATTATAGTGCTGGGGCCAAAAATGCCCCCCCCCCCCCCCCCCCCCCCCGCCCCGGGGCCCTTTGGTTTTACATAGGCTTATAAAGGGATAATCTTTAAAAATCTTCTTCTCTGAAACCGCAAAGCCCAGGACTTTGATATTTGGTATGAAGCTTCATCTAATGGACCTCTACCAAGAATGTTCAAATTATAGCCCTGGGGCCAAAACTGCTTGCTCTGGGGCCCTTTGGTTTTACATAGACTTATATAGGGAAAATCTTTAAAAATCTTCTTCTCTGAAACCACAAGGCCTAGTCCTGTGATATTTTGTGTGAAGCTTCATCTAGTGGACCTATATCAAGATTGTTCAAATTATAGCCCTGGGACCCAAAATGTCCCCGCTCTCGGGCCCTTTGGTTTTACATAGACTTACATAGGGAAAATTTTAAAAAATCTTCTTCTCTGAAACTGCACGGCCAAGGACTTTGATATTTGGTATGAAGCTTCATGTAATGGACCCCTACTAAGATTGTTCAAATTATAGCCCTGGGACCAAAAATGTCCCCACTCTCGGGCCCTTTGGTTTTACATAGACTTACATAGGGAAAATCTTAAAAAATCTTCTTCTCTGAAACTGCATGGCCAAGGACTTTGATATTTGGTATGAAGCTTCATCTAATGGACCCCTACTAAGATTGTTCAAATTATAGCCCTTTGGCAAAAAATGCCCCCACTGCGAGGCCCTTTGGTATTACATGGACTTATATAGGGAAAATCTTCTTCTCTGAAACCACAAGGCCTAGGTCTTTGATATTTGGTGTGAAATTTCATCTAGTGGACCTCTTTCAAGATTGTTCGAATTATAGCCCTGGGGCCAAAAATGTCACCGCCCTGAGACCCTTTGGTTTTACATAGTCTTATACATGTAAAGGGAAAATTTAAAAATCTTGTTCTCTGAAACTGCAAGGCTCATGTCTTTGATATTTGGTATGAAGCTTCATCTAGTGGACCTCTACCAAGATTGTTCCAAATTATAGCCCTGGGGCCACAAATGTCCCCAGCCTGGGACCCTTTGGTTTTACATAGACTTATATAGCCCCGATGCAAATTTGGTTTTGCATAGGCTTACATGTATGTATGGAATATCTTTAAAAAATTCTTCTTCTCTGAAACCGCAAGGCCCAGTTCCTTGATATTTGGTGTGTATCTTCATCTCGATGACCTTTGCCAAGATTGTTCATATTATAGCCTTTGTTGATGTTTGGTATGAAGCTTCACCTTTAAGACCTCCCTCAGCATTATGCACATTAAAGCCCTGGGGCCAATAATGACCCTCCCTGGGGCCCACTTGTTACACTATGGATCAGGTGAGCGATTCCAGGGCCATCATGGCCCTCTTGTTTTATTTATTATTCACTAGATAAAAACAAAGAAATGGAAATTAAGCAAGGTACAACAATAAACATGCATAATCACCTTGTTAAACTTGGTTCGTTTCCATTAATAGCCCCTCTTTCAAGCTAACCTTTCGGAATTGTCAAGTTGCATTTTACTTCACTATTTAGTGATACCTTCTTGAGACCGAAAGAGGTAAATAAATATGGCGGCCAGAGATACAGAAACGAAAGTACAGTGATAAATAAATTCAGCAATGGTTTGAATGAAAAGCTAAATGACCACTAGAAGTATAGAATTAGATTAACATTTAATCTAGTAACTATATAATTTATAAAATACATGCAGTATGTAATATTCATAATAAACTGGCAGAAACAGTAGACATGCATGCAGAAAAAGTGGGTGTGGTAACAATATAACGCTATATTTTTGGGATCAGTATAGTGCTGGACCACTTATAACGCTGTCGACGTTGATGGATCCCGATGACAGCGTTATAACGAGGCTACAGTGTAACTGGGTTCAGCTAGGTGAGGGTTAACTAAAATATGCAGATCGTCCTGATAAATGTCCATTTCTGAATAATGTATACATATCATCTTATGAACAAGTCCGTGTGATGAACACCCCTCTAAACCCAACTTCATATAGAGAAAATTTCCAACATCCACAACCTATGTTTTGAGTATAACTAGGAAAAATATTACAAATTTTCATCAGAAAAATGGCCGTTTTGGAGCTATTGTGTTTTAATTTCTATGCTCCTTATGCCATCTTCCAACATGCCAATGAACCAAACACCGGATGCACCTGACTTTGTGCTTATGGGGAATAGAAACACTTTCAGTGGAGGCAACTCCTGCAAAAGTATTTTTGTCTCCCATATCAATAGGGGTCCACTCTTAAAGGAAAGAATTTGCTCCTAAGAATTTGCTCCTTTTTTCCGTAGGAGAGAGTTTACAGAAAAGCAAACATATAGTCATGAAAGTTGTCTCCCTTTGAAAAATGGTGGAAAAATCTGCCAGGGTAACACATTCCCCTTATTGGAAGGCCTTTTATAATTAGAAATGTTCAATAGCAGTGTTCTTATTGCAGCCAATACATAAATTTACAATAATTTGTTTTTGTACCTCAATGTTTAGGGTTACAAAGAACTATTTTTGTTGATAAAATGGCATGAGGTAGCATGTATTTTGGATTGTCTATGCATTTGGATGAGACTTTTGCTGTATGAATATTGGTTTGAGATTTCTTTGGTATTGTGGTTTTTGCATTTCAGAATAGAGTTTTATATAACTAATGTCGTAAGCAGTGTCATAGCATCATTTAGTGGATAAATATTGAAATAGTCATTAGGGAAGGTAAATTGGTTGTTTTACGGTCGGAAATTTCTTTTTGTGTAAAACAGAATTTGCAACTGCAAAACTGACAATTTACCTCCCAAAATGACAATTTTAACCCTTTTTTGTACCAAATGGAATCTTCCCCCTTTCTTTCTTTCTTTCTATGTATACTGCCATACACCCTTGCTGACATTCTAGGCAGGTGTATATTACATACACTCCAGTTTTGCAGGATGAAAGCCTACACAGTAATCATGTAATTATGGTAGGGTTCTTTAACCTGCACAGGGGATGGTTCTCCCTGCACAGGGGGCCGCCAGTTAACGTCCTGATCCGAATAACGGTGCACTTAATGACATTCATCCCTGCAAATGATGCCAATGAAGCGTGTTCGGACACCGAAATTTTTTGCCGCTGCCGGGGATCGAACCCGGGACCTCTAGCATCAGAGGCAAGTGCACTAACCACTGAGCTATCACACTCCACCCTTATAGTTAGCATGAGTCCATTTAAAAATTTAGGGGTGTCAGGTTGTGTTTTCTTCAAAATTTATTCGGAAAATGGCTTAACTTTTGGCAAACAGTGTAGGCCCTGATCAGATGCTGCATTCTGCGGCATATGATCTGGGCCTGCACTTTTTGCCAAATACCCGTTTTGGGGTTTCGGGTACTATAAGGGTGAAAAACAGTTATCCCTATTTTAATGTACTTATTCACTTGTTTTGTTGGAAAATTGCTCTCTTTACCCAAAAGGTGAAGCGTAGTAGGCAGCGTAAAACCATGTACCAACCAATGAAAAGTGACATAACATGATGATGCCGGGTTTATGACAGCATATCGCGGAAAACACCATCACAAATTCTTGGCATTATCCAACCAGACGTCGTGTTACATACACAAGTCAGGGGTCGCAGGATCAATCCCGGGCTTCTCCAGACTTTCGGATGAATCTTTAAACCAAGGTCCCGTCTCCGTATGACATTAGCTGTTGGTGAGCAGAAAACTCAAACAGTCACTCACTCACATACACAAGTGCATTAGAATCCTTATTTTCTGTATGTAATTTGTCATGTTACATAGATACATGTTTGTCAAACAAGGTTTATCACACTTTCCATGACAACATTATATTAACAATTTTTCTATTGGGAAAAAATCAGGAACCTAATACTTTAGTCATTTCATATGCAACTTTTGAATCCTGCCAAAGCTTGTTTCATAAATTTTATATGAAATGACCACTTGTGTTAGATACACTACTAATGATATGGTAAAGGAATAATATTCCTAACTTCGAGCATACTAATGCATGGTGTAGGCAATCAGTAATGATATTTATATGTGCATGACAGCATGGAATGTATGTACTTTTTTCTGTATGAGCTGACAAGTGTAGCCTTCAAGATGATGTATCAAACCAGCAAATATACAGAGCCGCTTCTGCGTTTGTGCCTCTGTACTATCAAAGATGCTGATGCGACTGCAGGAATGTGCAGGCTGATCTGCACCTTTTTGTTTGCAACTGTCAAAAAAAACAAAACAAAAAAAAAACATAAAAACGAAAAAAAAAAAAAAACCCAGGTTTTCTCAAACTCTTTGGCCTGAATGAAAGGGAACACTGGAAAACATACATGTACACGGCAGAGGTTCCTGACATTCGGTCACATAAGAAGGTTCACTTGAATACCTGCTGTAGCACTGAGATTTCATAAAAATGTAAACTGAATGTCTGGGGCAGCATGACATGGTAGTGTTACAAAATTTCAGCATAATGTGTGGCGCAGTAGAGGGACTTCACTGTACTAGACTGACAGCAAAGATGTGGCTGCACAAATGCACTGGCTCATCAGTTGTTTGTTGTAGATTCTGTTCTAGCTCATATTTCCTACTAATGCATGTGTATCTGGTCTTGATTGTAGCATGAGAAAGAAGCTGAATTTTACTTCTTGGTAAGTTTCTATTTTAACCCATGCCCTGCTGAACATTTTAATCTGCCACGCCCACTACTGATTACCAACCAATCAGATTACTTGATGCAAATTACTGGAACGAATTCACAATCTGAACGACAAACAATGTAGATCCTGATCAGATGGCTTCTTCAGAAGCCATCTGATCTGGATCTACATTGTTTGAAAGATAAGACATATCCAGGCTCAGCAGGACAAGGGTTAAGGGCAGTGGATACATCAGACATAATGTCCACCATTTTCTTCAAGGGAAGCAACTTCAGGAGCTTCCTGTTTGGTCAGATAAAAATCCTTCAGAGAGTGGTCTACCCTTAAAGGAAAGAATTTGGTCCGCAGGAGCAAATTCTTTCCTTTAAAGGCATTTATTCTGTAACAGTAGAACACACCGTGTGTCATAATTGTTTTATTGCCCCCTGTGATATACTGACTCTAGCAGATCAACGGCGGCCCTTAATAGGGTGATTAGAAGCTCTTGTTGTATCCCCTGACTAAGGCACTTAAGAGGAAAATCGTAAAGTACACCAGTCAACAGTAAGTAATTCATTGATTTTCCCCAGAGGAGGCCCCTTACCTGTTGAAGAGAGAGGACTTCTCTGAGGGTTACATAATATGTAATGAAATGATAATCCTCAATAATCAAGAATAAATGCCTTTAAGAGTAGAGCCCTATTAACAAGGGCGACAAAAGTATATTAAAAAAGTTGCCTCCCTGAAGACCATTCCACAGTATTTAATTTATTCTCAGAGTGAAACTTTGATGATTTGAACAACAGTCTCGTTTATCACGGCGGTTTCGAACACGTGCTTGAGTCTGCAGGTAAAATTACGCATAACTGCAGATATTAATACACTCTAGATCCAATAATGTGCGGTCGGTTATTTGGCGAAATCCAGTATATTATGAATCCACTGTGGACCCCAAATTTACCATGAAGAAAAAAATAGACATCTAGATTGAGATATAATTCGCAGTGGTAGTTTGCCTGACACTGATATAAGTCACTTGAACTTGGACCCCAAACACTGTGATATTTTGGATCTACAGTGTATTTCTGGGATAATTTGGGCAGAATATTCTTATTTAATTTTGAAAGTTATGGTGTGTGTACTCATTAGAATTGCCTCATTGAAGTGATTCTAATGTCCAGCTGCATATTTTATTCAAGTCACCAGAGAATGTGTTGATAAATACCCTTTTCCCATGAGCAGGCTCAAGCACCATGGCAGGAACAGTATACAGCTGTATTTTTGCTAAATGCAAATGCTACTCACATCCTGTTGTTTGTTTGCCATATTTAATCCAGAAAAATTTGTTAGGTAAACTGACTCTCAACATGACCTAAAAAGTGTTGATTGGGCCATTAAACTGAACCAAACGAAAACTGCATTCAGTTTTATGTTTTTGTTTCTTGGTTTTGGTTTTATGGTCCTTTCAAGATTATTATGTCCCCACACCGGAGGGGGTGCATATGGTTTTTGGTGCGGATCCCATTTGCGTTGGCATCGGCGAAGCCTGTTTGAAGCACTATATCTCTTAAGCCTATGGATGGATTTTGACCAAACTTGCATAGTTACATCATTAGGATGGGAGAAAACAGTCAATAGGTTATGATGACCTTGACCTTATTTTCAAGGCTACAGACCCCCCAAAACAGTCATTTTGGGGCCAAAAATGGCTTGTCTGCACTCTATCTCATTAACTAATTGACCAATTTTATTCAAACTTGGTACAATATCATTACAACATACCCCAGATTTGATTAGAGTTTGGTGACCTTGTCATTTTTATGCCCCCCCCCCTCCCGAGAATCTGGGGGGGGGGGATATAGTTTTTACCTTGTCTGTCTGTTTGTTTGTTTGTTTGTCGGTCTGTCTGTGCATCACAAAAACTTTAACCTTGGCTATAACTTCAAAAGTATTTGACCTATTCTCATGAAACTTCACACACTTATTCATCATCCCAAGTGCTACATTCTGACAAAGGGCCATAACTCTATTGTCATTTTTGATCGAATTATCTCCCCTTGATTAATGAAAAAAAATCACAAAAACTTTAACATTGGTCATTACTTAAGAAGTATTTGGCATAGCCTTTTGATACTTCAGACACTTATTTACCATCACATTCTGACCAAGGGCCATAACCCTAGAACCACGTTAAGGGGCCCATATTATCCAACAATCTCTTATACTTAAAGATTGGCTCCCACGGGGAGCATTGGTTGCTTACAGTGACAGCTCTTGTTTTCAAGGTCACAGGCCTCCAAAAACCGTCAATTTATTCCCAAAAATGGCTTGTCTGCACTCTATTTCATTAACAAATTGATTAATTTTAGTAAAACTTGGCACAATATATCATTACCACATAACTCAGATTTGATTAGATTTTGGTGACCTTGACCTTTTTTTCAAGGTCACAGGCCCCCCATAACAGTCTACCAAGTTTGATCAGATTCTGGTGATCTGACCTTTTGAATGACTGTTTTTTTTGTATGTTTTTTTAGGTCACAGTCTCCTGAAAACTGTCTGTTTTTGCCCCAAAATGGCTTGTTTGCAGCTTACATTTTGGTAACCTTAACCTAGTTATTGAAGTCAAATGGGTGTTTAAGATATATTTATGGTGGAGGGACATTGATTTCCTCTGAAAAAATTTCTAGTTCAGGAAAAGTATTTAGTCAAAATGACCATCTCAACATGACCCAAATAGTGATGACTTGGCCGGCCATTAAATATTCTTTAAAAAGGTAATACCTTTTAAGCATGGTTAACAATGCAGAACTGAAAACTGTAGAGTGTTCAATTTTTTTTCTGGGCCAGACTAGCTAGGACTCCTCAGTGACCCTCAAATATACTACTCAAAATTTGATAGGGATCACTTTTTTTAATGCAAAATATTTTTTGGATAGATTAATCAGCTGAATCCAAATTTGATACATAATGATAGAAAACATCCTTCACAAAGACTAGTGATTAATTTTGTCAACTGGCACTGGATTCAAGCGTGACAACAACAACCGTCTTGGCACCCACAAAATTTGTCATAACACAAAGGGATTGGGACAAATATTTTTACACAAATTTCCAAATTTGTTTAGACAAACGTGCCTTATAACCTGTATGGCGTCCACTGGCATCAATTACAGCATGACATTGCCTGCGCATGCTCGTAATCAGAGTCTGTATCCGGTTTTGTGGAATCAGCCTCCATTCAGCAACCCATGCACTTTTGAGCTCCTGTACAGTCCTCGGCTGCACAGGTCGGGCTTAAACAGCACGCTGTAGCATGTCCCACGCCTGTTCAATCTGCAGGCTTTCAAGTAGTCCTACTTTTTCCTACTTTTTCCTACTTTTCCTACTTTTTGGGTCTCTTCCTACTTTGTTCCTACTTTTTCCAGAAAAACTCCTACTTCTCCTACTTTTTTGATTTGTTCAAAATCTAAGATCCCAAAATAAATAAATAAACACATTAAGCACTTAAAATATAACATGTATCTCAAACTATCTGTAGAATGCATCTTTTTACATGACATATGTACTGATGATCCTTGACATTCATCTGCTGTTTTCAGCTGTAGCACTAATTTGAATATGTTGATGTAAAGCAAAACTGCAATGACCATCTACAGTTTTGTCTTGTTGAACATGACAAGAAATTTTGCAGTCAGTAGTGTAGTGATGTTTTAACTAAATGACCAACTGTAGCGCTGTCTTGTTGAGAATGGTAGGAATCAGCAATGCTTTGATGCCCTAACTGCTGTGACAATCTGTTCTGTCTTGTTTAGCATTACAGAAATTCATTGCAGCAGTCTAGTGATGCCTTAACTGCAGTGACCAGCTTTAACTCTGTCTTGTTAGCATGACAAACATACACTTCAGCAGTGCAGTGATGCCTTAACTGCAGTAACTAGCTTGAGCTTTGTCTTGTTTAGCATGACAAAAATTCATTGCAACAATGCTTTGATGCCTCAGCTGCATTGCCCAGCTAGAGCTCTGTCTTGTTAAGCAAGGCAGGATTTCATAGCAGCAGTGGTTTGATTTCTTAACTGGAGTGATCAGCTTGAGCTATGTTTTGTTAAGCATGCGAGGAATTCATTGCAGCAGTGCTTTGAGGCCTTAACTGACCAGCAGTCCATAGCAGCAATGCTTTGATACCATGTCTTGGATGCCCTTACTAGTGCTCTGTCTTGTTTGGCATGACAGGAGTTCATTGCAGCAATGCTTTGACACCTTAACTGCAGTGATCAACTAGATCTCTGTCTTTAGCACAAGAGGAATTCACTTCAGCAGTGCTGTGATGCCTTAACTTTTAGCTTGATAGAAATTTATTATAGCAGCCATGCTGTGATGCCTTAACTGTGGTTACCATCCAGAGATATGTCTTGTTGAGCATGACAGAAATACATTGCAGTAGTGCTCTGATGACTAAAATGCAGATACCTACTGGAGCTCAGTCTTGTTGAGCAAGATGGAAATTCATTGCAGCAATGCTGTGATGCCTTGACTGCAGTGATCAACTAGAGTTCTGTCTTGAGCATGAAAGGGATACACTGCAGCAGTACAGTAATGCCTTAACTGCATTTACCCACTAGAGTCTTGTTAAACATGGCACAATTTATTGCAGCACTTCCGTGGTGCCTTAACTGCGTTACCAACTAGAGCTCTGACTTTCTTAGCATGACAGAAATTCATTGCAGCAGTGCTGCTTAAATTTGCCTTGAATGCAGTGACCAACTAGCATTATTATGATAAGTATTAAAGTTATTCATTGTTGCCATGCTTTGATGTCTTTAACTGCAATGACCATATAGAGTTTTGTCTTATTGAGCATGACAGGAATTCATTGCAGCAGTGCTGTAGTGCCTTCACTGAAGTTACTAACTAGAGTTTTGTCTTGTTGAGCATGGCAGGAATTCATTGCAGCCGTGCTGTGTTGCCTTTATTGAAGTGACCAACTAGATTTCTGTCTTGTTGAGCATGAAAGGAATTCATTGCAGCAGTGCTGTGTTGCCTTAATTGAAGTGACCAAATAGAGCTGTGTCTTGTTTAGCATGACAGAAAACCATTGAAGCAGTGCTATGATGCCTTAACTGCAGTGAAAAATCTGAGATCTGTCTTATGGAGGATTACAGGAATTCAAAGCAGCAGTAATGCAATGTCTTAACTGCAGTGATCGACCGACAGGAGATCTGCATGACAGAAATTCCTTGCAGCAGTGCTGTGATGACTGGAGTGACCAACTAGAGCTCTGTCTTATTTAGCATGACAGAAATTCATTGCAGTGATGCTGTGATGACCTAAGTGACCAACTAGTGCTCTGTCTTGTTTAGCTTGACAGAAATTCATTGCAGTAGTGCTGTGATGTCTGGAGTGACCAACTAGAGCTCTGTCTTATTTAGCATGACAGAAATTCATTGCAGCAATGCTGTGATGACTGAAGTGACCAACTAGAGCTATGTCGTGTTTAGCATGGCAGAAATTCATTGCAGCAATCCTGCTATGACTGAAGTGACCAACTAGAGCTATGTCTTGTTTAGCATGGCAGAAATTCATTGCAGCAATCCTGCTATGACTGAAGTGACCAACTACAGCCCTGTCTTGTTTAGGATGACAAATTCATTGCAACTATACTGTGATGATTGGAGTGACCAACTAGAGCTCTGTCTTGTTTAGCATGACAGAAGAAATTCATTACAGCAATGCTGTGATGGCTGAAGTGCCCAACTAGAGCTCTGTCTTGTTTAGCTTGACAGAAATTCATTGCAACAATGCTGTGATGACTGAAGTGACCAACTAGAGCCCTGTCTTGTGTAGCATGACAGATATTCATTGCAGCAATACTTTAAAGCATTGACTTGAGTGAGCAACTAAAATGCTGTCTTAGTTTGCATGACAAGAATTCATTGTAGCAGTGCTGTGATGCCTTCACCTGGACATCTTGTAATTGATGCTTCTCACAAATGTAAATTTTCAAAATTCATTAATTCTTTTGAATCAATATTTTGACATAATGTCAATATCTAGGTGCAAATATCTGCCTCAGCAGCCAGTGGCAAACTCTTGACAAAAGCATTGGCTGCAGTCATGAATAACTGTACTAGATGGGTTAGCATTTTACAGGTGCCTGCTAACTGTGAGGTAAAAACAGTTGACTCAAATGCTATATAAAACTGCCCAAAAACTGGTAAAATGTGAGACATATGGGGGTATGTTTGTGTCCATTAGCTCCTACTTTTTATATCAGGTTCCTATTTTTTCCTACTTTTCTCCTACTTTTTGATATCTCAGGCTCCTACTTTTCTCCTACTTTTTCACCAGGAGTCACTTGAAAGCCTGAATCTGATCAAAGTCAGGTGATCGAGCAGGCCAGTCCATACGAACAATTGTCTCACGTTCCAGATAGGCATCAGTGACGTGGACACGGTGGGGATGGACATTATTGTCCATCAGAATAAAGTCTGGGCTACGGTCTCACAAACTGATCAAGAATCTCATTACAGTACCTAACTGCCATTAACGTTCCGTTTTCAATGACGAACAAGTCAGTTTTACCATCCACACTTATCCCAGCCCAAACCATGACTGATCCCTTTCCCTAGAGATCATACTCTGCCACATTCAAGTCAACGATTCACTCCTTAGACATTTGCCACACTAATTGACATTTATCAATAAAGTCTAGACAGAATCTGGACTCATCAGTAAACAGTACTGGCGTCCAGTCAGGAATCATCCACCTGAGGTGAATTCTGGCAAAGTCCAACCGGTCTTGCATGTGCTGTCTCGTCAACGGAACATGTACAGCAGTCCTCCTGGCATAAGTTCGAACTTGTAGATCCTGTTTCTGACAGATTGTGTAGAAATTCGTACTCCAGTTCCATTCCTAAACCGTTCCTAACACGTAGAGTTCAGGAACCGTTGACATCGAGACTGAACCAACAAAAAACGTTCCTGACGTTGAGTTGTAGCCCTTCCTCGACCCCCGCCGTGTTTGTATGAAGGATTTCCATGGGTAAGTTGCCGACTTCACATTCGGGAAACCACGTGCTGAGACACATTCAGAATCCCAGCAACAAGAAGTTGAGATACACCAGATTCCAACATTCAGCCATCACGGTTCATTTCTTCGGGGCTCAGACACATTTTAGAGTTTCAAAACTTGAATGAAGTCCTTTTTATGCTTAGTAAAGGAACACTGACAAGTTTGATTCTGTTGGAATGCAGTGTTACGCAAGATTTTTTGGGGGTGCATGAATTCATTTGCGAAGTATGAGAAGTGTGCACTTTCATGAGTACTGAAGTGCACATGAATTTCTGCTTAAGATATTTATCAATATATGGATTACAAATTCAGTCATGAAATTTTAATTTTCAGTGCAAATTTGGTATATAAAAAGTGATCCCTATCAAACTTTGAGTAGTATATTTCAAACTTTTGCAGCGGAAGCAAAGGACTAGAAAATATAATCCACATTATCATGAAATGCAGGGAGACTTTTTACAGATGTCACACATTTCCTTTACACCAGTTGTGGTTAAATTAAATATTCTGTAAAAAGGCAATCCCTTGGAAGCAAGCATAACAACACAGAGCTGAAGACCGTGGAGTGTTCATGTTTTTTTCTGGGTAGTTTCAGCCAGTCAGGCCTCATCAGTGACCCTCAAACTGCAGCAGTGGAATCAATAATTCCCAAGGACTAGAAAATGTAGAAAATGTAACCCACAACATGATGAAGGTCAGATAGACTTTTTACTGCTGCCCCACATTCCCTTAAAGCCAGCTGTGATGAAGTTAAATGTTCTGTAAAAAGGCAATCCCTTGGGAGCATGGATAACAACACAGAACTGAAAATTGTAGGTTGTTCATGTTCTGGCTAAAATGTCAGTTACTGATTAATATTCTGATATTTATGTAGTACAATCGGTGTGTTTATTATTTTAGTTTCTATTATATCAACTGCCTGGTGTGTGAGTGCATGGACTATGTTGTGTCATGTGTTCTGTTGTAAGTTAGGCGTATTACTGATACAAAATCCTCAGATTTATCTGGTATTAGGGGAACTTATGGCAGAGGTAAAAAGTCTGCTTGGCCTACGTGACAAGGGGAGCTTTTGTGATCACTTTTTGTCTGTCGTGCGTGCGTCCGTTCGTGCATCCGTCCGTAAACAACTTCAAATAAGTATATCTCTAATACCTCATGGTTAATCTTGATCAAATTTCATGAGAAGCATCATCAAGTAGGGGGAAAGGCTGCATAAGGTTTTTGGGCTGATCAGATTGGAATTCTGGTTGCCATGGCGACATATAGCTCCCATAAACTTACAATGGGAAAAATTAAAATATCTTCTTCTCTGAAACCACTGGGCCAAGAGCTTAGATATTTAGCTTGTAACAATGTCAAGTGGTCACCTACATAGATCCTGCCAATCATGCCCCTGGGGTCCAAATTGGCCACAGCCCGGGGCCCTTTAACTCCTATAGACTCATAATGGAACAAAAAGCTTCAAAAATCTTCTTCTCTGAAACCACAGGGCCCAGAGCTTAGATATTTAGCATGTAGCAACGGCAAGTGGGCACCTACATAATTCCTGCCAATCATGCCCCTGTGTTCCAAATGGGCCACGCCCCGGGGCCCCTTCGCTCCCATAGACTCATAATGGAAAAAAGCTTCAAAAATCTTCTTCTCTGTAACCACAGGGCCAGAGCTTAGGTATTTAGCATGTAGCAACGGCAAGTGGTCACCTACATAATTCTCGCAATCATGCCCCTGGGGTCCAAATTGGCCACACCCCGGGGCCCCTTAGCTCCCATAGACTCATAATAGAAAATAGCTTCAAAAATCTTCTCCTCTGAAACCACAGGGCCCAGAGCTTAGATATTTAGCATGTAGCAACGGCCAGTGGTCACTTACATAATTCCTGCCAATCATGCCCCTGGGTTCCAAATGGGCGATGCCCGGGGGCCCCTTCGCTCCCATAGACTCATAATGGAACAAAAAGCTTAAAAATCTTCTTCTCTGAAACCACAGGGCACAGAGCTTAGATATTTAGCATGTAGCAACAGCAAGTGGTCACCTACATAATTCCCGCCAACCATGCTCCTTGGGTCCAAACGGGCCACGCCCGGGGCCCTTTAGCTCCTATAGACTCATAATGGAAAAAAGCTTCAAAAATCTTCTATGAAACCACAGGGCCCAGAGCTGAGATATTTGGCATGTAGCAATGGCAAGTGGTCACCTACATAAATCTTGCCAATCATGCCCCTAGGGTCCAAATGGGCAACGCCCCGGGGCCCCTTAGCTCCCATAGACTCAAAATGGAAAAAAAAAGCTTCAAAAATCTTCTTCTCTGAAACCACAGGGCCCAGAGTTTAGATATTTAGCATGCAGCAACGGCAATTGGTCACCTACATAATTCCTGCCAATCATGCCCCTGGGTTCCAAATTGGCCACGTGCCGGGGCCCCTTTGCTCCCATAGACTCATAATGGAAAAAAGCTTAAAAAATCTACTTCTCTGAAACCACAGCGCCCAGAACTTAGATATTTAGCACATAGGAATTGGCAAGTGGTCACCTACTTAATTCCTGCCAATCATGCCCCTGGGGTCCAAACGGGGCACACCCCGGGGCCCCTTAACTCCTATAGACTCATAATGGAAATAAAGCTTCAAAAATCTTCTTCTCTGAAACCACAAGGCTTAGATATTTAGCATGTAGCAATAGCAAGTGGTCACCTACATAAATCCTGCCAATCATGCCCAAAGGGTCCAAATGGGCCACGCCCTGGGGCCCCTTAGGTCCCATAGACTCATAATGGAAACAAGCTTCAAAAATCTTCTCTGAAACCATAGAGCCCAGAGATTAGATATTTAGCATGTAGCAATGACAAGTTGTCACCTACATAAATCCTGCCAATCATGCCCCTGGGGTCCAAATGGGCCACACCCTGGGACCCCCTTAGCTCCCATAGACTCATAATGGAAAAAAAAACTTCAAAAATCTTCTTCTCTGAAACCACAGGGCCCAGAGCTTAGGTATTTAGCATGTAGCAACGGAGAGTGGTCACCTACATATTTATGCCCCCAACTTTAAAAAAGTTGGGGGGCATACCCCCAACTTTAAAAAAGTTGGGGGGCATATTGCTTCTGGCTTGTCCGTCCGTTCGTCCGTTAGTCCGTTAGTCCGTTCGTACGTCACGCTTTCTTGTGCATAGCATATCTTTAGAACCGTGTATGCTAGTGTTTTGAAATTTCATATATGGGTTCCTCATGAAAAAATAGTTGACCCGTATTTTTTTTCTTGTCCAAATTATCTCCCCTTCTTGAATTATTTCCCCTTTAATTAAATAACATAGAATTCTCGTTAGCAAGATATCTCAAAAAGTATTTGAGCTACAGCCTTGATATTTGGTATAGTGATTGGGACTAAGGAGGAGATTACCTGATTAAATTTTCAACCAATTCTATAAAATTTTGTTAGAGTTATGGCCCTTTGTAATTTTTTGCCATTCAATTGTGTTGCTTTCTGGTGCATAGCATATCTTTAGAACCGTGTATGCTAGTGTTTTGAAATTTCATATATGGGTTCCTCATGAAAAAATAGTTGACCCGTATTTTTTTTCTTGTCCAAATTATCTCCCCTTCTTGAATTATTTCCCGTATTTTTTTTCTTGTCCAAATTATCTCCCCTTCTTGAATTATTTCCCCTTTAATTAAATAACATAGAATTCTCGTTAGCAAGATATCTCAAAAAGTATTTGAGCTACAGCCTTGATATTTGGTATAGTGATTGGGACTAAGGAGGAGATTACCTGATTAAATTTTCAACCAATTCTATAAAATTTTGTTAGAGTTATGGCCCTTTGTAATTTTTTGCCACTCAATTGTGTTGCTTTCTGGTGCATAGCATATCTTTAGAACCGTGTATGCTAGTGTTTTGAAATTTCATATATGGGTTCCTCATGAAAAAATAGTTGACCCGTATTTTTTTTCTTGTCCAAATTATCTCCCCTTCTTGAATTATTTCCCCTTTAATTAAATAACATAGAATTCTCGTTAGCAAGATATCTCAAAAAGTATTTGAGCTACAGCCTTGATATTTGGTATAGTGATTGGGACTAAGGAGGAGATTACCTGATTAAATTTTCAACCAATTCTATAAAATTTTGTTAGAGTTATGGCCCTTTGTAATTTTTTGCCACTCAATTGTGTTGCTTTCTGGTGCATAGCATATCTTTAGAACCGTGTATGCTAGTGTTTTGAAATTTCATATATGGGTTCCTCATGAAAAAATAGTTGACCCGTATTTTTTTTCTTGTCCAAATTATCTCCCCTTCTTGAATTATTTCCCGTATTTTTTTTCTTGTCCAAATTATCTCCCCTTCTTGAATTATTTCCCCTTTAATTAAATAACATAGAATTCTCGTTAAGAGTTTCATTGATGATACTTGGTACATGCTTGGAACTAGGAGTGAAATTTTTATGCAGGCATCCATGTTTGACCTTGACCTAGATTTCATGGTTTGGTGACTTTGCGCCTCCACAGGCGCGACATAGCCTTCGGGGGAATTCTTGTTGTATGTTTTTGAGTCTTTAACAATATTTGTTGAATATTTTGCCATCTAAGGACAAGCAAAGGTTAGGGGCATTGTGTTTTACAAACACCATTTCTAGTTCCTGCTAATCATGCCCCTGGGGTCCAAATGGGCCACGCCCCAGAGCCCCTTAGCTCCCATGGACTCATAATGGAAAAAAGCTTCAAAAATCTTCTTCTCAGAAACTGTGAAGCACAGAACTTAGATATTTAGTATCTAGCAACATAAAATAGCCAGCTACATAAATTCTTCTAACCCTGCCCCTGGGGTCAAAATTGGCAACACCCAAGCTCATCACCTCCAATAGACTTATAATAGAAAAAAACTTAAAAAATCTTCTTCTTTGAAACCATAAGGCCCAGAGCTTAGATTTTTAGTATGTAGCAACGGCAAGTGGCCACCTACATAAATCCTGCCAGTTATGCCCCTGGGATCCAAATTGGCCACACCCCAGGGCTCTATAGCTTCCATAGACTTACACTTGGAGAAACTTCAAAAATCTTCTTCTCTGAAACCACAGGGCCCTTATAAAGAAAAAAACGCACAAAAAAAAACAACAACTTAAAATGGGGAAAAAAATCTTCAAAAATCTTCTTCTCTGAAACCATAAGTCCCAGATTTTAGGTATTTAGCTTGTAGCAATGTCCAGTGGTTGCCTACACGAATCCTGCCAATCATGCCCCTAGGGTCCAAATTGGCCAAATCCTTTGGCCCCTTAACTCCAACAAACTTATAATGGAAAAAAGCTTCAAACGTCTTCTTTGAAACCATGAAGTACAGACCTTAGATATTTAGTATATAGCAACACAAAATGGTCGCCTACATAAATCCTGCCAACCATGCACTTTGGGTCAAAATTGGCCAAGCCCCAGGGCTCATTAGCTCCTTTAGACTTATACTGGAAAAACTTAAAAAAATCTTCTTCTCCAAAACCATAAGGCACAGATTCTGTTTGATTTGAGGTTTTGCATCCAGGTCAACACTGTATAGGTCATTTTGGAGATGTCTCTTCCAATTTTGTGGGACTTTTACCCGACATTGAGATGAAATTACATCTCAAGCCCTGTCGCCCAATGAAACCAGTAGGGTTTATAAGCATGGACACTGCTTTGCCTGAGCTTAGATATTTAGTATGTAGCAATGTCTTTAGAAGCCTCCGTGGTGCAGTGGTTACGCTCCTCGCTTTGTAAACCAGGGATCGCAGGATAGATCCCGGGCTTCTCCAGACTTTCGGATGAGTCTTTAAACCGAGGTCCCATCTCCGTATGACCTTAGCTGTTGGTGGGACGTAAAACTAAAACTCACTCACTCACATGTAGCAATGTCAAGTGGTCTCCTACACTAATGATTTTCTGGTACACAGGTGAGCGATATAGGGCCATTGGGCCCTCTTGTGTCATAAGTTTGGTTATATTTTCTAGTACATTGTACTTTGGAATTATTGATTCATCTGCATTTGAATTTTCACAATACTTGATAAAAGACTTGTACACTCCCTAGTTATCATTTCTGTAGTGTATTCCATGCTTCCAATGGATTACCTTTTAACACATTGTATACTGGTTGACTCTTACATTGCTATCTTTGCCGTATAATGGGTGTCAGGCCTATTTTTTCGTTTTTATTCTATTTTTGATGGAAAATTCTGTTAGCAAATAGTGCAGGCCCTGATCAGATTCCGTGTTCTGCGCCGTCTTATCTAGGCCTGCACTGTTTGCCAAGGTACCCCTTTAGGGTTTTCCCGTGTGCAGTCGGTTAAAGAATGTATTTATTATTTGAATATGGTGATGATTATTGTTATTTTCCTGTTGGAAAAATTGCATATTATCATAAAAGACAAACAAAAATCCATCTTCTCATAAATAGGCTCAGTGAAGACTCAGATTAGCCTGCATACTTAGAACACAGCCCTCACTGACTGCATTTCATAAGATTCATACATGTAAAAGTTTTGGATCAGTGGGTATTCTTACAGTACCCAGCAATGACAGTGATCGCACTGTGCAGAGTTTTAGGCAGATTGAAATTTTTGCTGGGCACATAAATGAAGTGGCTCTTATGTCAAAGTCAACAACCATACAGCTGGTGAATCAATGTCATTTGATGTATCACCAGTAACAACAATTCTGATCAACCTTCAGCAACCTCTTGATAGGGAAAACCTCCTCTTGAAGCAGTTTCTTCCTTATATGAGTATTGCCCCATTTTCAGGAGTAGATAAGTCTATATTTGAATTCCAGCACAACTGGGGCTACCCTTGAAGAAAAGAATTTGTTGCATGGGTTGCCCCCAGTTTCATTAGAATAAAACCCAAGTACGTCTTGGAGCAAATTGTTTCCTTTAAGAATAGACGTCTATCACAACAGAATGAAGCCAAGTACTTAAACTTATAGATCTGAGTGATCTCTCTTGAAAATGCTCTTATTCATCTTCTCCTTAACTTTGCTCTTCTTCAGGATAGAAGGTCAAGGTCAGCTGGAAGCTATTATTGTTCTAGAGGAGTTCTGTAAGGAGCTGTCAGCAATTGCATTTATTAAACATCACGCTGCAGTCACAGGTCAGAAATAACAGGAAGCCTTTGGAGGCCATCTACAGAGATGGAGATGCTGTTTCCAAACAGGTCAAGCGTGTCAGACAAGATTGTTAATGGGCTATATGAGCTGCATCATGACAAAAAAATTGACTATGAAGAAATTTCTGCTCATTTCTAATCATGATGATGATAAAGAAGAAGAGAAAGAAGATTTGCTGCTGTTTGTGTTGATGATGATGATAGCGATGATGATGATGATGATAGTGATAGAATGATGAGGATGATGATGATGATAGTGATGATGCCATCATCATCATCATCATCTTACCATGGGGGTATGCCTTTGGCTATTAATGAGGTATAATAAATGCTTTTGTTACACTGTCTGATAGAGTATATGTTTTAGTTAAACTGTCTTTAATCCAAATTGAAAGTGTTTTACGTCATTAGCTGTACATTCAAATATTTTTGTTTTATTTACCAATGTCTTTTATTAGAAGTTTGACTGTCCACTCATTTTGATGCAAATTGCCTATATAGCTTTGCCTTCAGTGTTGGTTCCCAGGTTACCATTATAATTATTCAATCCCTAGAAAGATCATATATTTTGTGAGGTCCGCATTTGTAGATTTTTTTTTTTGTCCAAGCAGACAGAAATCCATATACACTGTGATTACTGTTATTTTGCTGTGACCCTATATAAGATACACTTTCTGCATAGAAATTTCCTGCTCACTGTACGAGTTTAGCTAGCCCTTGAAGAGCGAGCCACAGCCTTAGCAGATATAACTACTTTTTTTTTTCTGAGAAAATACATAGGTAAGATTGATATTTCATATGAATTGACTGCTGGCAAGATGATTCACATGGAATGTCAATTAAGCTGTAAAAACCACATGTTATAGCCTGTTTTTCTTTCAAGGTGCATTATTGAGCTACCGGGTCTCAAATTTTTTTTCTGGTTTTTATCATCATTGCATACTCCTTTGTCATGTGTACACTTTTGGAGCCAAATACAGCTTCAGAACTTTGTGAAAATGGTCGTTTTCATTCGTGTTTACCCTTCGCTCTGAACATGTGTTCGGAATTTCTGTTCTGAAAATAAATCTGTCACTTTACACACATGGCGACAGTATCGTCTCTGAGTGGCAATACTTATGGCATGGTATTCAGCATCATATTTTGTTCCAATTCAGGCATGGCCTAAGCAAACAAAGCCAAAAATGAACGTCGCATAACGTCTTGTATGGGGATTCTATTTTTGTCACAAACTAAAAATAGATCTAACTAGTGTTCGAAACCTAGTTAGGGAATCCCTCTCAAATTCATTTACCTGTCATCATAATTGTTCGCATTTTTGCATAAAATGCATTCATTTGTACTGTTTTAAAGAAAAATACCAGCTATATGTATTTTATTTTTGGAAGCATTTTTTCCGGATAGCTCAATAATGCACCTTTAAAAATAAGAAGAAAAAATGAATTATTTCTGCAGCAGTTATTTTTGGTGCTTTGAGGTTAATATTCTGATATGCTTTCCATCCTTTCTGTGTTGATTGTCTGTCAGTCCATTACGATAACACATCTAAAATAGAGCATTCTTTTTTATCTCCAAAACCAATATTTTTCTGACAAAAAATGTGATATTTTCTTATTAATACTGCAAACATAGGTTGTGGGTGCTCGTTAGAAAAACATAGCTTGTGGGTGCTCGTTAGAACCGCCTCATTGAGGCGGTTCTAAAGAGTACCCACAACCTATGTCTTGGAAAAGAAATTAGAAAAATAATGATTACCTCTGTAAACCCCAGTTTTCTCCTTATAAAATGGGGTTTAGATGGGTGTGCATTACATGGACTTGTTAACCTGATGCGATCCAAAGTTACTAATGAATCTCAATTATATTGGCAATGTCCATGTGACTATCACCGACTAATAAATCTAGTTAATATTTGTATGTGATTCAGGTAAAGGTTATTTTTGGCTGTGCTGTTCCTGTTACCCCTGACGGCCAAGTGCTTTACAAAGACAGTTACCGTGGTTACCATTTGTATTTGGACAGACAGGCCTGAGCAAACAGTGTAGACCCAGATGAGATGCCACAAAATGTGGCATCTTATCAGGGCCTACACTGTTTGCCACTATCTCATCAGGGTCTACACTGTTTTCCACTCATCCCTCTATTTTGAGACACAAGATTGAAAAGTAAATTGTACTTGTTCAAATTTTAGAACAAGCATGGTATGGAGTGGAGGTGTCTGAATATTTAGGGAAAAACCGGGTTATCTGTTAGACCTGATCTGGGCTCATGTGCTTGGTTTGGGCTTGAAGGGAAATAGATTTATCTATGGCATGTTTTAATGTTGAATTGGTAAACCCACATATGCCTAGGGCCCCAAAAATGAGACATTGGCAAACAGCATATACCCTGACTGCTTTTGATCAGAGTCTACACTGTTTGCTTACAGTACAGGAATTTAAGGTTAAACAGAAAAAGTCTTAACTCCAGGATCAGAACCATTTTATTCATTAACTAACATTACAAGCAGTGATGAAATGTCATTTCATATTTTCTGTATGTAAAAAGTATAATATATAGTAACATTGTAAAAGAAAATCAAGCTATCCATGACAACTGAAAGTTTTATTTCATTAACCCTTGTCCTTCTGAATATTATAACCCCCAACCCTTTGCAAGATCAGATGACTCCTGAAGAAACTTAATGATCAAGATCTGCACTGTTAGTCATTCAGTTTGTGAATTTGTATAAATGCATTATATCAAGTACTCTGATTGGTTGATAGTCATAAATGGGTGTGACAAAATTGACTTATTCAGCAGGACTAAGATTAATTCCGTACATAGTGATGACTAGTGTGAGCTTTTTGTTCTCTCTGTATATCTCAAAGTTAGTTATATGAAAACTAACCCTTGTCCTGCTGAATAAGTTAATTTAGCCACTCCCATTACTATCAGCCAGTCAAATTATCTGATAAGAAATTACAATGTATGCATTCAAATTCGAAAACTGTATGGCAGACATTGTAGATCCTGATCTTGAGAAGCCATTTGATCTGTATCTACATTGTTTGCAATGATAGGATTGTTGTGTTCAGCAGGACAAGGGCTAGAATTAATATTGTTTCATTACCCATACCAGTGCAATTATAATTTGACCAAGGTCACAGCAAAACCTACAACGACTCATATCAGTATGTCCATGGATCTAGTTTGACCAGTCTGGTTTTCCATTCATTCATCCATTTGTCAGTGGGACTACCCTAGCATCAGCATAAATGTTCAAGTCCATTTCTCAAGAACTACCATCACAGGTGTGACACAGCTGTCAGTGTAATTCTTGTTACCTTTTATGAAATCTCTGAGACTATTTGAGACTTAATGTAATGATCCTAAGTATTGGGACAGATATGCCTAAGCAAACAGTGCAGACCCAGATCAGACTGCTCCTTCAGGAGCAGTCTGATCAGTGTCTACACTGTTTGCCATTCCTTCTGCATCTTTTGGAATCCTTTAGGATTGTGAAACAAATTTATTAAAAGGGGGAGTTCCAGCCTTTAGTAAATTTCCATAGGGTTCTGCCCATGCACAGATTTCCATGATATTGTGCATAATTAATGCCTGGTAAATGATTGTTCATTACTTCAAAAGCTATTTCACTCTCATATCTGTTTTCATTATAAATCTACAATGTTTTGTTTATTTCCACTTCCGAAAAATAGAGGTACCCTCAAACAAGTATATATATACATAACAGCTTCTTATGTTTTGGAGTTATTTGTTCTCAGGCATATTTGTAGTCATTTGTGATTATTTTTGTTTCACATTTGCTATTGTTCAGTTGAAGTTCCATAGACCATGATCAATTTCACATGGAGCAGACCCCAGATTTCACAACCATAAAATCTTTTGTAGTATGTTTGACTTTTGATTTCACATTGTTGCAGTTCTTGTCACCCCATCATTTTAATATGAAAATTGCCCATGTATATGTAGAACATTTTGTCAAACTTTCTTGAAAATCTGAGACCGGTAACATACTGCATTTGAACATTGAATAGTAGTGGTCAGATTTTTTTTTTTTCAAACCATTTGTAGATATGGTATAACATTTTCAATCGAGAAATTGCTCACCAATATATATATACATATGAATATATGTATGTTTAAACCTTGATTGTGTAGTATGAGCTCATTTAATCAGCATTTGTATCAATTATGGTACCCTGGGGAACACCAAAAACAATTCATTTTGAGGGCTTATTAACAATTCAATCAGATTTTATTGAAAATATATTTCATTTCTTAACAGGCGTTTTTGCATTTAATGTAATCTTAAAGCCTGCTGAAGCTTATTATGACAAAGATTGTTGAAATGGCAAGTAAAATGGATGGTTCTATCGCTTGACTCTCTGAACTGATGCAGTCTACGTAAGAAGTTTGAAAAGTCTGAATGTCATACCTGAATGGCACAGCTTGCTTGAATGGCCAAGAGTAATGATGTTTTATTGTGGTTGAGCCAGGTATGTCATAATACCACAGACAGTATTTTCTGATCTTTTGGCTCACTGTTTACACAGATTACTGTAGACAAAATGGAAACACAATTGTGTTGGCTCTTCTGTCACTTTAACAATGCCCCCCCTGCTGTGCAAATCAGTCTCAGAAAGTTATATTCTTAAATATGATCTATTTATATTCTTAAATATGATCCAGAAAGCAACCAGTTATTTTTTGAGTAACATGAATTAGTATTATAGAGAAGACCAATCAGTTCAGCTTTCGAACTATTTCAGATGAAGAAAAGAGCAAACAGTATATTTGCTATCAGTATTATGGAAAAATATAAAGCCAACTGCAGATTTTGGTTCAGAAACATGCTAATAGTACAACTAACAGCTGATTTACGCCATTTGCAAAAACAGATGAATACAGAGCTAGAAAACTTAACACAGATGACAAATACTGCATACAGATGACTAAAAATGCGAATGGTATTACAACATCTAAATATAATATCAGCTATCAAATGCATTGGTTACAGCAACTTGCCTTCCATCTATTTCATTTAGGGAAGTGTATACCAAATGCCAATTTTACAACTAGTTACAGTGTGACTAGCTCTGCATTTATTTTGAAGACTAAGACATTGTAGCTTACACTTTTGCAGATGTTATAATGAACCTAGAAACAATGCAGAAAATAGTTTTCATGATCTCACAAAACCTTTGGTGGGGGAGCGGAGTGTGAGTCTCTTTGACTAAGTGATGTAAGAAAAAATTACCAACACATGGACCGATCAATCATTAGAACAAATGGAAAAATCAGTCTGTCCCTTCACAGTTAACAATTTGTTGGCAGCTGTTTTATTTTAAAGAAGAGAATGAGAACAGCAAACATAATTAAAGAAAAAAAATAGGACTATGCAAGTAATTTATTAAGCAGATTCAATATGTCATTGCGTATTACTGACATCAAGTGTCTTTTTATTGCGGGGTTTAAAAATATACAGAAAGACCAAATAAAACAGGATAAAAAGATCCACCTTGTCTTATTCCTATTCTGCCATAATGTATTTTTTTCAGGATTATCATTTTTGCAAAACTGTCAAAACTAACATTCATCATGAACAGTGCATGAATGCATTTTATTTTTTCTCTTTCAAATGTTTGGATAGAACTGGTATACTTTGCTAATGTATGTTCTCATTTACTTTTGAAAAGTCAAACTAAAACGCCTGACTGTAAACAGTGTTTTTTTGTGTGTGTGTTGAGGTGGGGGGTGGGGTGCCAGGTGGTGTTGGGAGGGGGGAGAGAGTTTTTATTACATAAATGCCTATGCTAAGCTTTGTATGATAACGTGGCACCAAATGGTCATTAAAACACAATAAAAATACACTTTAAGGAAATCTTGTCCCCTTATATTGCAACTGATTTTAGCACAAAAATAGACCTGAACCCATATCTAGCAATCAAAAACAATTTTACAGGTTTCTGACTTTTCTGAAATTTGTTTGCTATATAGAGCATATATGTGGCCTTTTTTATATGCAATATCTTGGGGTGACAAAATCAGTAACACATCTAACACTTATGATGAAAATCTCATTGTTTATAAATTTTCATGAAAAGTAGAAGAAATTTTGAAAATAAATTTATCAGAAAAATTAAAAGACATAGACACATTTACATTTTTTGTATTAGATTAATCCTCATAGAGTTCTGTTGCCAATCAAAGCAACAAAATTTGAAAATAATCATACCTATTGATTTAAGACTGAAAAGTTCACAGGTGTGTATGACCTCTACAGGGGACTGCCACAGGGAGCTCTCCTAAGACCTATAGTAATTTATCAAATGAAACAAAGTTATATATATAGTTGATAGTCCTCCAGTAAACATCAATTGAAGTTTCAAGAAAATCTGTGTGTGGGCAGATTTGGAACTCCCCCTTTTAGAAGAATTTCAGCAATTCCTCAAGCTGTCCAATTTTTAGGATTTTTACGGTATGGGAAAGACAGAAACACATACTGATCAGTTGTTGCTGGTTGTACCAGTCTTATTTTAGATTTTGTTGTGTCCTGGCTCATTTAGAATATGTCTCAAAATTCATTTCTATTTGATTTTGATGCTTTTTGAATGGTGAGTTGTATATTTTAATAAAATGTTGTTTGGAGTTTTAACGGCCCAGTCATCACTATTAAGGTTATATCCAGCTGGTCAGATTACCTAACACTTTAGGAGTAGCCCCGTCTCTCACAGAGATAATGATTTTAGATTGATTGATTGACTGTATTGGGATTTAGCAACACATCAACCCTTGTTGGTCATTTTGTGTTAGTGTTGTGCACCTGTTAGTTGCAGCTCAAGGTGGAGTACTTTAGTTATGTTTTGTCTGGTTTGACTATAAATTCCATATAATACTCGTATATGTACATTGAGATTATTTAGTATCTTTACCTACATAATTATATGTTTTATTTGTTTAGTTGTTTGATAGTTTAAAGAATCAAGTGCTTCCAAGATGTTTTTGCGAATTTCCTGTCTATGGGAATTTTAAAATGTTTTTAATGGCTGTCAGGGTATGGAAGTTTGCAAGTTTATACTTGGCATGGTAGAAGATAGGGTAACTCACCATAATGCCAAGCACATACCTTATGTTAAAAGAAATTAGCTGGTAAAATTGGTGACTTTGAACTGCACTTTGATTCTTTACCACTTGTCCTATCTTTTAACTGAACACAGAATCACTGTAATGAGTTACATGTTTTAACCTTTACCAGACAGATGCTGTTTGAAGCACCTGTCAGTTTTTCTGGTGGTAGATTTGACTTAATTAGTAGCCTATTTAAATACTTTGACTAGCTTCTACTGGGCAAGTAAACCTCTATTTATGATTGAATCCAGTGATTAATGCAGCACACAGCGATTAAATGGCATTTTAAGCCTTAAGATGTTAATCACAAAAATTGTCGTCTGTTGTCTGCTGGATATTTTAAAAGTAATTGTTGCAAGCAGTTTGGATTCAGGTAAGACTCCAGGAGCAGTCTGTTTAGGGTCCATGCCTTAGGGTCCATGCCTTAGGGTCCATGCCTTTAATATTTGCAAGAAGTGCAGCAGATGACATGAACAGATGACATGAACAGACATTTTCAGATTCAGTTTTTATCCCCCGACCGAATAGGTTCGGGGGATATAGCGATCAGCCTGGCGTCCGTCCGCCCGTCTGTCCGTCCGTCCGTCCGTCCGTAGACGCAACCTTGTGATGGCCATAACTCCTATACCCTTTGAGATTCATTGATGGTTCTTGGCACAATTGTTCACAAGGCTGAGGCGGCGTGTCATGTGCAAGAACCAGAACTCTGGATGCCATACTTTTTTAGTTATCTCCCCTTTTAACAAAATAGAATGACTACTTTGTGATGGCCATAACTCCAATACCCTTTGAGATATATTGATGGTACCTGGCACAGTTGTTCACAAGGCTGAGACGGTGTGTCATGCACAAGAACCACAACTCTGGTTGCCATGGTTTTGGAGTTATCTCCCCTTCCAATAAAATAGAGTGACAACCTTGTAATGGCCATAATTCCAATAGACTTTAAGATATATTGATGATACCTGGCACAGTTGTTCACAAGGCCGAGACAGTGTGTCATGCACAAGAACCACAACTCTGGGTGCCCTGTTTTTTTAGTTATCTCCCCTTCCAATAATATAGAATCACTACCTTGTGATGGCCACATCTCCAACACTCTTTGAGATATATTGATGATATTTGGTACAGTTGTACATGAGGTTAAGCAGGTGTGTCTCGTGCAAGAACCACAACTCTTGGTGCCCTGGTTTTTTAATTATCTCCCCTGACAATATAACCTTGTGATGGCCATAACTCCAATACCCTTTGAGATATATTGATGGTACTTGGCACAATTGTATACAACGTTGAGACGACGCTTCATGCCTAAGAACCACAACTCTGGGTGCTATGATATTTGAGTTATCTCCCCTTCCAATATAACAGTATGACACCTTGTGACCACCGTACCTCCAATACCCTTTGAGACATATTGGTGGTACTTGATGCAGATGTACATGAGGTTAAGCAAGTGTGTCACGTTCAAGAATTACAACTCTGGGTGCTCTGGTTTTTTAGTTATCTCCCCTGGCAATATAACCTTGTGATGGCCATAACTCCAACTCCCTTTGAGATATATTGAAGGAACTTGGCACAATTGTATACAAGGTACAGAAGGGATGTCATGTGCAAGAACCACAACTGTTGTTGCTGTGGTATTTGAGTTATCTACCTTTCCAATATAACAGTATGACCAGCTTGTGATCACCATATCTCCAATACCTTTTGAGACATATTGATGGTACTTTGTGCAGAAATACATGAGCTTAAGCAGGCATGTCATGCGCAAGAACCACATTTCTGAGTGCCCTGGTTTTTTAGTTATCTCCCCTGACAGTATAATCTTGCGATGGCCATAACTGCAATACTTTTGTGATATGTGGTTTAATTCTGGTGCACTTTCTATTGGTGAACAATCTTCTGAAGGCCATATTGGCTTTTGGTCGGGGGATTTGCCATCTCTTCCGATGGCTATTTTTGTTGCCATCCTAATGATTAACCATTTTTGTAAAGTGGAATCTTCCTACTTATATATAGCAGGAGTCCATTTCAAAATTTAGGGGTGTCAGGTTGTATTTTCTTCAAAATTCATTTGGAAAATGGCTGAACTTTTTGCAAACAGTGTAAGCCCTGATCAGATGCTGCATTCTCCGGCGTCTGATCTGGCCCTGCACTGTTTGCCAAGGTACCCCTTTAGGGGTTTCCATACCACATGGGTTAATAAAGCATTCAGTCTGCTGTGTTTATTTCAAGGAAACAAATTTTGTGAAATGTGGTGTCATAATCAAGAGGGGGAGTCTTTGTTGAATAGTAAAAAAAATGGATGGCAGGTTTTATTTGTCTTAAGTAACAGATATAGGGGTCATAGACTTCAAGTTAAATGTTAACAGTTACTGAAGGCATACTGAAATTTACCAAAACTCTTCAAATAATTTTTAGTCTGTGAAACAGGAGTGAATGGCTGTGTATCTTTAAGGTATTCAACATAAGGACAAATTACCATGTTGGTCCAATGTTTCATCACACACTACCACTATCCCAACCTGTAAGCATAAGTTAAGGTCACAGACTTACAAGTTTTTTTTTTGTTTAAAAAAAAACAAAACCCAAAACATGGTCGAGCAGGCTAGCTACAGTGTCTGCATCATGAAGACACTCCTATAGGATTTTGACCCCCTTTAACCCCACTTATATACAGTAACAGTGGAGTTTACAGGGGTATTACACATTATTTTCCTTATTTCTGCTCAGAAATAGATTGTTGGTGCTGGAGTACCCACATTCTTTGTCTTGAGCAGAAATATGAAAACTAACAGAAGTTTTTGTCTGAAAGTTTTCATTTCATGGTGGTAAAATTTTCAGTATATTTCATTACGATAACACACCCATGTGGCAAAATACATTTTTCCACATCTCCAAAGTGGCTAGTGTTCCGATGAAAATCCGTGATATTTTTTCATAGGTTGTGGGTGCTTGTTAGAACTGCCTCACCACCTCGTTGTGGCAGTTCTAATGAGTAGCCACAACCTATGTCTTGGAGCAGAAATAAGAAAAATAATGTATACCCCCATAAACTCCAGTTTTCTCTATATAAGGGGGTGTTCATTTACGGATTTGTTCATGTGATGTTGAATAGGCTTGTTTTCCTAACGGGTGTGTAGCTCTTCTAATGCTAACTCATAAGATAAATCTTTAGTGTAGTCACAACACGGTAACATATTAAGGGCAATTGTTTGTCTTTTCAGTACTTAGTTTTGTTATTTGTTTGTTCTTGATTAGGGCCCAGTTTTTCAAAGCTTAGTTAGCTTTTTGAACTCGTTACTGGCCCAAAAACCTTATGTGTTCTTCAGCAAGCAAGTATAATATCTAAGTTACAGATATTTTTCATGAAAAAATAATTAGTAGTTTTTGCAGTTGCAAAAGCTACCCACATTTTTTCAGCAAAAATCTTTATATATTTGCCATATAAAATGGAAATAATAGTGGCAGTGTATTAACTAACAACTTTGTTAACTTTGAACAACTGGGGCCAGTTGTTCAAAATGAAAAAAGGTGAATAAGCACTGCTTATTAGATACCCTCCGCAAACAAAAGGTTGCGTAGACAGAAACTGTGGGAGGAGTTGAGTTCACCGTACATGCACATCTGGGTACAGGCCAGAACAATTAGTTAAAAATAACAAAGGGAAATAACTCTAAAAACACTAGCCCCTATAACCTTATTTTTCTGTAGCATAAGCAGCTCATCAATGTTTATGCAAAATATGGTGACATTCCTTAAATTTATATTCTGGGTACAATACCAAGAATTGCATAAAAATGGCTAAGTTCATAAAGCAATACTTTTGTCAAAAAATAAAATTCCAACATAAAACTTCTTCATGCACATACCCAATACATCTAGAAAGTGTATGCTAAGAATCAAATTCCTTAGACTAAAACTGTGGGAGTAGTTGAGTTCACCGTACATGCATATTCTGGGTACAATACCAATAATTGCACAAAAATGGTCTAAGTTCAAAAAGCAATTATTTTGCCAAAAAATAAAATTCCAACATAAAACTTCTTCATGCACATACTCAATATATCTAGAAAGTGTATGCTAAGAATCAGATTGCTTAGACAGAAACTGTGGGAGGAGTTGAGTTCACCGTACATGCACATCTGGGTACAGGCCAGAACAATTAGTTAAAAATAACAAAGGGGAATAACTCTAAAAACACTAGCCCCTAGAACCTTATTTTTCTGTAGCATAAGCAGGTCATCAATGTCAATGTTTATGCAAAATATGGTGACATTCCTTAAATTATTATGTAGGCTATGCAGGAAAAATCAAAGTGTTACGGACATATGGACTTTCGGAAGGACGGACAACGTGAAAACAGTATACCCCTCCCCAACTTCGTTTGCGGGGGGGTATAACTAATGACATTGTTAGTTAAGTGGCTCTTACACTGTCACAACTTTGACCACGATTGTCCACAACCAATAGGGACCATGAAAATCGGGGCATACACGGTTCCGATTTCACTACCCTACGAATACTCACGACATTGCTACGACACTTCTACGAACAATCACGATTGCTGTACCATAATGGAGCCAATTTACAATGATCCTCCACGATCGACCACGATGTCTTACGATCCTCTAGGATTCTTCTATGACTGCACCACGATTGCTTCAAGATATCAGACAATCATACACGATTTCTCACAATCCCTGCAAGACTGCTCTACGACCAAGGCCGAATTGGCACGATGATCAAAGACTCCGTACGATCATGGAGGATTCGATACGATTTACTCACAATTAACCAAGACTTCTCCCGATTCGTCAGGATTTATAACGAACTGGGTATATAAAAGTGTTCGTCGGGATAAGTCGTGCTAGCGTCATCATCAATCGTAGTGCATTCCTGGTATATCTTGCATTGTCGTGATCAGTCGTGATATCGTAGTAGGTCGTACGGCAGTCACAACGGAATCGTAGAGGCGTCCTAGATGATCTTGTCTTGTAGCTCAATTGTGGTAGAATTCAGTCACGATTATTCACGATTGGCCACGATTACCACGACGACGGCTCATGACTGAGCTACGATTTGAAAAATGATGCCGACTCGTCACGAATGTTTTGAACATGTCCAAAACAGTCGTGGTTACTCCCAAACTATCACGATCAACCACGATTCCTCAAGATCTCTGCCGACTTCTCTACGACATTGTTAACTATTTACTACGATTTAAAAATCGTGGTCAGTCGTGGCCAAAATCGTGACAGTGTAAGAGCCCCTTTAATGTATCGTTAAAATTTTTATCATTTAATATGGCAAATGCACTAATATTTTTGCTAAAAAAATGTGATCTGCAAAAGCTGCTCTCATTTTTTTCAGCAAAAATCACACTCTATTAAATATTTACTTGCTAGTACAGTTAACAATATGACCACTAACTAGCTCACTAAGCTAACGATGCTTTGAACAACTGGTCCCTGAGCCCTATTTTATATTGCCTTTTACCCTTGAAGCAGCAAAACAACTGAAGCAGATGACATTTTGAAATATTTTTCCCCATTTTACAGAGAAAAGGCTTGACTTTCATATAAATCATTTTAGATGATTTTATATGAAATGGTAGGGCATAGAATAAGGCTTGACATTTTATGTGATTCATCAGATGATCCACAAGAAATCTCAAGCATGATTTTTTGGCAGATAGTTTGATACAGTAGAACTTTGATGGCTCGAACCCCCGATGGCTCGTTCAGCATGGATGAGTCGAATCCGTTCTTGAGTCAGCAGGGAATTCCTTGAAATATGATATAGGGATAATGTAGGGAGATTCTTCTTCTTTAATCTTGCAAATGTATGTTGTGTGTACTCATTAGAATCGCCTCGATGAGGCGATTCTTATGAGTACACACAACATACATTTATACTATAGAACACTGAAAAGGTATTCCACAATTATATCCCTTATGCCTCCGTGTATGACACCAACAGTAACACTCCGTGGCTCAAACTACCGCTGTCTCGAACAAATATCCATGGTCCCAAAGGGGTTCTAGCCATCAAAGTTCGACTGTATTTCACATGAAATCCCAAATCTGTTTTTCTCTGAAAAACAAAAATCAATAAAATAATAATAAAAAAAAAAAAATCAATGTCACTTGCTGCAGTTGTGCTTGTGTGCTTTGGATGTTATGTTATTTTGAAAATATTTCTTTTACTGTATATGCTTGTGCCAAACTATACTGGATTGTTGATATAATGTATATTTTGTTTTATTTTTTGTTTGGAGTGTTATGGCCCATTCACGATTATTAAGGTCTTACTGAGTTTGTTACTCAGTGAGTTTGTTACTTAGTTAACCAAGTCTAAAGTGTTCCTAGGTCTGCTTAGACCTCCAAAGCAGCTGTTTTAAATGCCTGTTTTGTCATCTACACAATGTGATCAGAGTCTTCACTGTAAACTGGATGGCTGGACATTTATCCAAAGCTTCTATGTGTAGGCATGGAAGGTTGCATTTTGATCAAATGTGTACAGGCCCCTGCCCATCAAGGCTTGGAGACATACTTTGTACTGCTTGGTGCTTCCTCGCAGAGCTGAAACCGACCAAACGTTTGACATCAGGAAAACACACCTATATAATTTTGACCCCCTTGAACCCACTTTTATATAGTAAAACTGGCGTTTACAGAGGCAAACCTTATTTGTCTTATTCCTGCACTAAAATATAGATTGTGGGTACTTGATGGAACCACCTCGATGAGGCAATTCTAACATGTACCCACAGTCTATATTTTGAGCATAAATAAGTAAAATATCACAATTTAAAATATCACAATTTTTTCATCATGAAACCTTCATTTTTTCGACGATAAAATGTACTATATATTTGTATAGGTGTGTTTTCCTTATGGTACTGATAAACCACTTAGAAGGTCTAACCTTGGCCAGGAAAAGTGGTGCAAGTCAGACTGTCCTTTACACCCTGGGGCTTCCTTTGGGTAGTAGGGCTTGAGATGTCATCTCATCTCAGTGTCAGATAAAAGTCCCACAAAATTTGAAGAAACCTCTCCAAAATTACTTAAATAGTGATGATGGGGATGTAAAACCTCAACACAAACAAACAAATCAAATATGTGCAGAGATTGATTAAAGTCTTCCATCTCGTATGTGCCCTTGTCTAGAGATCCATTTTCATATGGTGTTGGCCATGCATGACATGTATTTTATTTGTTTGAGAGGTTTTCTGTCCCCATCAACAGAAAACATCAAGAGTAGACCCCTTTTTCAGTGGGACAGGCCTTATAAAAAAGGGAGCCAGAAGTCCAGAAATTTGTCTCCCTTTGAAAAATGGTGGAAAAATCTGCCAGGTGTTCCCAATTCCCTTAAGTGGATTAAGAGTGCAATATGACGTAAGAGTGCCAATATCATGCAATTGTTGCATGTTTGTTTTTATGCCCCCAACTTTGAAAAAGTTTGGGGGCATATTACTTCTGGCTTGTCCTTTAGTTGTTTTTTTTTTTAGTTAGTTCGATCCCATGTCACACTTTCTTGTGCATAGCATAACTAAAGAACCATGTTTGCTGGTGTTCTGAAATTTCATATATGTGTTCCTGGTGAAAAAAAGATGATCCATATTTTTTTTTTTCTTATCCGAATTATCTCACATTTTAGACATGTTAGAGTTATTTCCCTTTTAAGAAAATAGCATTGAAATCTCACTAGCAAGATAGCTGAAAAAGTATTTGAGCTAGAGCCTTGATAGATGATAACTGATTGTAACTCAGGAGGAGATTACCTGATTAAATTTTCAACCAATTCACTGAAATTTTGTTGGACTTATGGCCCTTTGCAATTCCTGGCCATTTTATCCTGTTGCTTTTTTGTGCATAGCATAACTTCAGAACCATGAATGCTGGTGTTTTGGAATTTCACATATGGACCCCGCCAAGCGATTTTGGTACTTATCGCCTATGCGAGAAGCGAAGGTTCAGGCGAGCCTGCGCAGTCTCGCCAGAACCTTCGCTGCTCCTCATACAAGCAGTGAATCAAGCGGAACCTTCAGACAGAAAGCCATATCCCTGGCCCCTCTGAATGGCTGGCCATGCGCAGTTAAAATTTGTCATGACGGAATGCTCGAAGACACAAATTCACTTGGTGGGGCTCATATGGACTCTTCATGAAAAAATAGGTGAATCATTTTTTTTTTCTTATCCAAATTATCTCCCATTTTAGAGTTATTTCCCTTTCAATATAATAACATTGGAATCTCATTAGCAAGATACCTTAACCTTTTCCCACTCAGATACGTGTTTTTACGTGTCTGCACACCCCCCCCCCCCACACACACACACACACTCACCATTTTAAGCCCCAGAAGCACCCAAAATCTGCATTTCCTACCCCTGGATAGTTATGTTTGCTTTACGATTTGTTGGCCTAAAAAGTGACTTGTTTTTTCGCACGCCTCCCCACTAAAAATATTTGGGGGTGGATTGAAGGGGGAGGCATTGCCCCCCCTCCCCCCCACCCTCACATCCGAAATAATTTTAGGTGTATTGCCCAACTGGCCGCTAAAATTTATATCTGAGGGTTTCTGGGGTCAAAAATGCCTCAAAATTGATGCTGATAAAACATGCTGCAAACAGTGAAAATGGCCAGTGCCAAACCTCTTAATTGTTGCCTTGACAGCAGTGTGAAAATTAAGATTTGGTCACAAATTCATGTGAAATCACACTTTTTGCCAACTTTGAGATGCCCCCTCATTACCATAACAACAATGATCAAGTCATGAAAGGTTGCTTTTGAAAGGCTACTGCCCAATGAACATTCATACCGAGTTTGGTGTAAAACAGACCATCCATTATGAAACAATGGCTAGTTGAAGTTGCTGTCAGGTGCAACACTGTGAAAATCAGTGAAATTCACAAAATCCCTGTGGGAAACGGTTAAACAGTATTTCAGCTAGAGCCTGATATTTGGTATACTGATTGGGACTGAGGAGATCACCTGATTATATTTTCAACCAATTTAATGAAATGTTATTGGAGTTATGGCCCTTTGCAAATTCTGACCATTTAATCGTGTTGCTTTCTTGTGCTTAGCATAAGTTTAGAACCATGTATGCTAATGTTTTGAAATTTCATATATGGATTCCTCATTAAAAAGGTGACCCATATTTCTTTTCTTATCTTATTTCCCATTTTAGAGTTACTTCCCTTTTATTTGTTTGTTTGATTTGAGGTTGAACGTCCCCGTCAACACTGTAAAGGTCATTTTGGAGATGTTGCTTCCAATTTTGTGGACTTTTACCCGACATTGAGATGAAATGACATCTCAAGCCCTGTCGCCCAATGAAACCAATAGGGTTAATAAGCATGGACGGTCCGCCTCGCACCACGGTTCCTGGACAGTCTTAGATCCTCTAAGCGGTTTACCAGTACTAGTGTGTGGGCCGGATTCAGCTCTGCGTGGAAGCATCATGCAGCCCATATATTTCCCTTTTAATAAAATATTGTTGAAATCTTGCGTGCAAGATATCTCAAAAAGTATTTGAGCTAGAGTTTTGATATTTGGTATACTGATTGGGACTTTGCCTTTTCTGGCCTTTTCATTGTGTTGCTTTCATGTAATCTTGTAAGCAAGATATTTCTAAAACTGTTTAAGCTCTTGCCTCGAAATTCGACGGGCTGATAGGAATTGATGAATAGAGTACCTGATTAACTTTTGATTTTTCTTCAGTTATGCCCCTTTGAAAATTTTGGCATTTATGCATCACATGAACTTGTTCGTGAAATGAAGACCCCCTTACACCCCATTATATAAAGAGAAAACTGGGGTTTACGGGGGTAATCATTATTTTTCTTATTTTTACTCCAAGACATAGGTTGTGGGTACTCGTTAGAACCGCCTCAACGAGGCGGTTCTAACGAGTACCCGCAACCCATGTTTGCAGTATAAATAAGAAAAGTATCATCGATTTTCATCAGAAAAGTAGCCATTTTGGAGATGTGCAAAAATTCACTATGTCGCACGGGTGTGTTATCGTAATGTGGGCAAGCATATGGTTGGGGCATAGTGTTGTACAAACACAATTACTAGTTTCCTTTGGATTTTGTCAGACAGTTTTAATTATTGAATGTTTATAGCTGTATAATATTTATGAATATATGTGAAGAGATATACATGTTCAGATATACATCATCACACTGATCTGTCTTACATAATCTGGCATCAGGTACAACATTTGACAAACAAGTACATAGTCTTAATTTTCTCAGTCTTTTTAGCTCACCGTCACGTAGTGACGAGGTGAGCTTTTGGGATCACTTTTCTTCCGTCGTGCGTCCGTGCGTGCGTCCGTGCGTAAACAATTTCTTCAAACGACATCTCCTCCTAAACCACTGATCGGATGTTGATCAAACTTCACAGGAATGATCCTTAGGTGGTCCCCTTTCAAAGTTGTTCAAATGGTTCCGGTCCGTTGCACATATAGGTCACAGGAGCCCAAAATCGATTTTTTCACCGAAAACTTAAAAAATCTTCTTCTCTGAAATGCAAGGCCCAGGTCTTTGATATTTGGTATGAAGCTTCATCTAGTGGACCCCTACAAAGATTGTTCAAATTATAGTGCTGGGGCCAAAAATGCCCCCGGCCCGGGGCCCTTTGGTTTTACATGGGCTTATATAGGGAAAATCTTTAAAAATCTTCTTCTCTGAAACTGCAAGGCCCAGGTCTTTGATATTTAGTATGAAACTTCATCTGGTGGACCCCTACCAAGATTGTTCAAATTATTGTGCTGGGACCAAAGATGCCCCCGCCCTGGGGCCCTTTGGTTTTACATGGGCTTATATAGGCAAAATCTTTAAAAAATCTTCTTCTCTGAAACCGCAAGGCCCAGGTCTTTGATATTTGGTATGAAGCTTCATCTGGTGGACCCCTACCAAGATTGTTCAAATTATAGTGCTGGGGCCAAAAATGCCCCCGCCCTGGGGCCCTTTGGTTTTACATGGGCTTATATAGGGAAAATCTTTAAAAATCTTCTTCTCTGAAACTGCAAGGCCCAGGTCTTTGATATTTGGTATGAATCTTCATCTTATAGACCCCTACCAAGATTGTACAAATTATAGTGCTGGGGCCAAAAATGCCCCCGCCCACGGGCCCTTTGGTTTTACATAGGCTTATATAGGGAAAACCTTTAAAAATCTTCTTCTCTGAAACCGCAAGGCCCAGGTCTTTGATATTTGGTATGAAGCTTCATCTAGTGGACCCCTACCAAGATTGTTCAAATTATAGTGCTGGGGCCAAAAATGCCCCCGCCCCAGGGCCCTTTGGTTTTACATTGGCTTATATTGGGAAAATCTTTAAAAATCTTCTTCTCTGAAACTGCAGGGCCCAGGTCTTTGCTATTTGGTATGAATCTTCATCTAATGGACCCCTACCAAGACTGTTCAAATTATAGTGCTGGGGCCAAAAATGCCCCCACCCCGGGGCCCTTTGGTTTTATGTAGGCATTTATAGGGAAAATCTTTAAAAATCTTCTTTTCTGAAACCGCAAGGCCCAGGTCTTTGATATTTGGTATGAAGCTTCATCTAGTGGACCCCTACCAAGATTGTTCAAATTATAGTGCTGGGGCCAAAAATGCCCCCGCCCCAGGGCCCTTTGGTTTTACATTGGCTTATATTGGGAAAATCTTTAAAAAATCTTCTTCTCTGAAACTGCAGGGCCCAGGTCTTTGCTATTTGGTATGAAGCTTCATCTAATGGACCCCTACCAAGACTGTTCAAATTATAGTGCTGGGGCCAAAAATGCCCCCACCCCGGGGCCCTTTGGTTTTATGTAGGCTTTTATAGGGAAAATCTTTAAAAATCTTCTTCTCTGAAACCGCAAGGCCCAGGTCTTTGATATTTGGTATGAAGCTTCATCTAGTGGACCCCTACCAAGATTGTTCAAATTATAGTGCTGGGGCCAAAAATGCCCCCGCCCCAGGGCCCTTTGGTTTTACATTGGCTTATATTGGGAAAATCTTTAAAAAATTTTCTTCTCTGAAACTGCAGGGCCCAGGTCTTTGCTATTTGGTATGAAGCTTCATCTAATGGACCCCTACCAAGACTGTTCAAATTATAGTGCTGGGGCCAAAAATGCCCCCACCCCGGGGCCCTTTGGTTTTATGTAGGCTTTTATAGGGAAAATCTTTAAAAATCTTCTTCTCTGAAACTGCAAGGCCCAGGTCTTTGATATTTGGTATGAAGCTTCATCTTGTGGACCTCTATCAAGATTGTTCAAATTATAGCCCTGGGGCCAAAAATGCCCCCGCCCCTGGGCCCTTTGGTTTTTCATAGACTTATATAGGTAATATCTTGAAAAATCTTCTTCTCTGAAACCACAAGGCCTAGGTCTTTGACATTTGGTATGAAGCTTCAGCTAGTGGACCTCTACCAAGATTGTTCAAATTATAGCCCTGTGGCCACAAATACCCCCGCCCCAAGGCCCTTTGGTTTTACATAGACTTATAATAGAGATAATCTTGGAAAATCTTCTTCTCTGAAACAACAAGGCCCAGGTCTTTGATATTTGGTGTGTAGCTTCATCTAGTGGACCTCTATCAAAATTGTTTAAATTATAGCCCTGAGGCCAAAAATGCCCCTGCCCCGGGGCCATTTGGTTTCACATAGGCTTATGTAAGGAATATCAATAAAAAAACTCTTCTTCTCTGAAACCGCAAGGCCCAGGTCTTTGATATTTGTTGTATAGCTTCATCTAGTGGACCTTTGCCAAGATTGTTCAAATAATAGCCTTTGTTGGTATTTGGTATGAAGCTTCACCTTTTTAGACCTCCCTCAACATTATGCACATTATAACCCTGAGGTCAATAATGGCCCTCCCCGGGCCCACTGGTTACTCTATGGATCAGGTGAGCCATCCAGGGCCATCATGGTCCTCTTGTTATATATAGTGAACCTTTATAACACTATTGTTGGGCACCAAAGGAGAGACCATAATAGTAAACAACCATATTATATCCAACCAAAAATGTATGGATTATATAGAAAAATGACCATTAATGGTCAATTCTTTTTATATAATCTATACTTTTTGGGATCCATCTTAAAACCATTTCATAGCAAAATGCATCATAATGAATAGTGTTATAAACATGTTTAATTGTATCTGCCTCTGCATTTTCATTGGATCTATAAGACTTGTACTGTAAAACTCCTTAAATTTCGGACACCCTGAGGACTTGCTGTAATTCTCCTAAAATAGTAACAAATTAGTTTCACGATCCAGTAAGGAGTTCAAAAGGTTCAGACAGAATGGCAAACAGTGTAGATCCTGATCAGACTGCTCCATCAGGGGCAGGCTGATCTGGGTCTGCACTGTTTGCTCTGGCTTTTCTGTCCCAATACTAAGGATCATTATTGTAATACATGGTCCTAAAACTGAGAAAATGAAGTTCTTGTTTTTGTTTCCCATGTGTTGTATTAGTTGGCAGACACCATGTGCATCACATTGTACTAGCCAACGAGCACATTCTGCAAGATGGATATGCTACGGCATCCAAAGTTTATCGTGGCTATCATATATTTATCTTGTTATGGCCTTTCAGATAAGTCCATATTTGACTGACATATATTCCATAGTACAGTAACTTCTAAACTATTTTTTATATATATGTCAGACACTTTTTTTGCTGATCCATCATGGCTGGAGGTCAATAATCAAATTGATTTCTGGTATAAAAATTGCAAAATTCAAAATATTTCCATTTTACTTACCTGCTAAAGTGTATTTTAGTTTATTCTAATTTTTGTTGGGTTGCGATGGAAGCTTCAACCTTATTTAATCGCTCTCGAACAATGTATTTTGACAAAATGTCTACAGAAAAGTTGATTGGCTAGCTCTCTAACAGTAAAATTCCTATATTAAGACCTCCTTTGGGACTGTTCAAAAGTGGTCAAAAGACCACTTTTGAACAGTCCCAAAGGACATTTTTACCTTTGGGACTGTTCAGAAGTACGGTAGTCTTAAGACCAGCTTTGACGGTAGTCTTAAGACCAGTTTTGACGGTAGTCTTAAGACCAGTTTTGAACAGTTCCAAAGGACGTCTATTACTTGTCCAAAATATTGGGTGAAGAAAACACAAGTAAAGAAAAACTAAAACTTTTAGATATGTTTTAAAAGAAGAAATTTTTCTTAATTTTAGCTGGTCTGAATAGTGGAATTCCACTGTACTTAAGATTTTTATATTAAATTTACATTTTGTTTGGTTGTCATGATGACCAAAAGTCTTAAAATTGAAATAACTGCAAGTCAGCTGCATAAATGTCACGTTGTATAATAGATATGTCATTAGGAATTTGCTGTTGCTCAAGAACTTTGGTTTCTATGACAACAACAAGTGACCACAGACTAACAATAAGGAAATTTAAAAATTACATTCATATGACAATTATTTTGGCTAAGCTTGTACAGAAAGTTCCTAGTATAATCCTTTAACGGAGTTTTACATTTTGTTATTTTGGTCAGTTGTTATAGCAACCAATAGGTGGTTTAAGATGAATGCAAATTAATTTGGAAGTCATATAGTATTGTAAGGGTAAGATATGGAACGCCAAAGCTTAAGACCTTGCAGAAATATTCTTTATCTAGACTTTTACACAATTACCGGTATGTTTTTTTCTGACTATTGTTTAAGACCTTTTGGTGCTATAACAACATACATCACGAAAACACGCCTATATAATTTTGACCCCCCTTGAACCCCACTTTTATATAATAAAACTGGGGTTTGCAGGGGTAAACCTTATTTTTCTTATTTCTTCTCTAAAATATAGATTGTGAATACTCGTTAGAACCGCCTCGATTAGGCGGTTCTAACGAGTATGCACAATCTATATTTTGAGCAGAAATAAGAAAAATATCACAAAATTTCAACTTAAAATTTTCATTTTTGGGGCGATAACGGTTACAATATATTTGCATAGGCGTGTTTTAGTAATGAAGAGCCTGTGAGGGATGCAAGTGATTGAAAAATGACATTTAATTGCCATATAATTGCTGGTATTTTGACAAACATGCTTATCCCTTTTTGTACCAAATGGAATCTTCCTCCTTATATATAGCAGGAGTCCATTTCAAAATTTAGGGGTGTCAGGTTGTGTTTTCTCCAAAAACTATTCGGAAATTAGCTGAACTTTGTGCAAACAGTGTAGGACCTGATCAGACGCCACATATGATCTGGGCCTGTACTGTTTGCCAAGGTACCCCTTTAGGGGTCTCTGGTACTGAATGGGTTAATACGGTAAGCATTGCTTTTGAAAATACTTCTGTTGTAAGCTTATATTTATTTTAAAACTCTAAAAGGAAATGGGTACACTTGGCATTATTTACATATTTTTTTCAAACGGAGAAAACTTTTGGGTCTGCCTGGTTGGTTCCCATGAAGTGATCCCTGCTGAAAAAGGGATAATCAGAAGCAATTTTGTTTCTTTACTGGCACAGACTTGAATGTTTATATCCTGGTTTTAGTGATTTTGGCATTTATAATGAATCCGGTGACCTTTGGCATGCTAGTCATTAAGACTTGGAATCTTCTCCCTTGTATTCTACAGGAGTCCGTTTATAAATTCATGGGCGTAGCTGTTGGTGTGATTGGTGCGATTTGGTCTCATCAATATTTTGTATTGGTGTGACTAGTCTCACCAATAACTTTGACACAAATAGCGCATAATTCTTGGCAAAAAGTGAAAAATTATTTCTATCATTCAAGCAGAGAAAACTCTTCTCAAAATACCCCAGAAGCCACCAGAATGCAGCATTTTTTTTCAACAATTTTCCATGGACCCTCACCCCTTCCCTAGGAGGGCTTTGTGCCTTGGGCGTTGTATATGTTTTGGTCGCACCAATATCAAATTCATGGCTACGCCTCTGAAATTTAGGAGTGTCAGGTTCAGTCCTGTCTAGGGTTTTATTTTTTTAAGAAAATTGTTAACCCTTAAAATGCCATGAAAAACTGCATCTGAAAATTTTGTCTGCATATGTCGTCTGCTGAATCTTCTTGCAATCTTTTTTAAAAATATTTTTGCATATAGGCAAACAGTGTGGACCCAGATCAGACTGCTAGAGGAGCAATCTGATCTGGGTCCACACTGTTTGCAAAAATCACTTTTAAAGTAACCAGCTGGTCCGGCCTCAGTGGCTCAGTCGGATGCGCGTCTGACTGGTGATCAGGAGGTCCGAGGACGCGGGTTCGACTACCGCCGGGGTCGGCAACATTCTTTCGTGGAGATTGATCATGAAATCTTTTCTACGGTCATTCTCTCCCTTCCGCTGATTCAAGAAGGGCAGTTGTCAGTTTCTGGCGAAAGAATGTGCACTGTACTGGTTAACCGCTTACGTATAAGCCTGCCCAGGAAAGTGTTGATAGGTAAACTGACCGGCCCAAAAATGACCTAAATAGTGTTGACTGGGCCGTTAAACTCCAAAACAAACAAACAAAAATAAAGAAACCAGCAGATGATAAAGCAGACGACAATTGTCGTGATTGGCATTTTATGGGTTAAACATGCTGCTAACAGTGAAAGTCCTGATCAGATGCCACATTCTGTGTGGCACATTCTGTGGCATCTGATCTGGGCCTGCACTGTTTGCTTATGGCCCCTTTTGGTGTTTTCCATATAAATTGGGTTTATAAATAAATAAAATAAATAATCTTGCCATAATAAGCAATCTAGTCATTTATGGTGTAATTTTTTTTTCAATAAAACACTAACTGAATAATTGACTTGAATATTTATTTTCAAAACCTTCCACTAAGAAGAATTTGTATATTAAATATAAGAAAGAGTTCCACGAGAGAGAGATAGATAGGTAATGCACAAGTCAGTGACACACTATATATATGCTGCTTCAAGACATTTGTCATGTCATTTTCACTTCTAGCCCTAATGTGCAATCAACCTGATTTTCATATAGGAGGTTTTAGGAATTCCGTTTATGACGTCATTCTTGCGCATGCGCAAAGTACTGGCCGTCAATTGAAACGGCCATGGCTATTCAAATGCATTGGCGGAACTTAAAATGCTAACAATATTCGGACATTTTGAGAGAAAATATACCCGTTTTCATTGAAATAATGCCTCGAGAAGGAAAGAATGATGTTTCGCTTTTATTACCGAAATTCATTTATCCTAAATCCGTTTTTAATTGACGAAAATCTTTTCGTGAATGACCCATGTCAATGGCTTGAGATACCTTTAGTCACAAAAGCTTACTTACAAAATAAGTTTTTATGTAACTTTCGTTTTATTCGCCATCCAAGCCACTCCAACTCACTTCATTGTCACATGACCATTGGAATGAGAGAGAGAGAGAGAGAGAGAGGTTTGACTGACAAACTGACAGTAGACATACAGACGACACACAGACCGACTGACTGAATGACTGACTAACAGACGAATGGACGGACTATTAGACAGACAAATAAACATACTGACAGTCGAAAAAAAACAACAACCAATGAGTGGACTTACAGACGGGCGTTGAGTCAATGTTGGCTCGACGTCATGCCGTCGACAACCACTCCCAACTCACTTCAATGTCACGTGACCATTGAGATGAGAGAGAGGTTTGACTGATCCCTGTATCCAAGAAGCCCATAACCCTTTTTGTACCAAATGGAATCTTCCTCCTTATAAATAGCGAGAGTCATTTTCAAAATTTAGGGGTGTCAGGTTGTGTCTTCTTCAAAATTTATTTGGAAAATGGCCGGACTTTTTGCAAACAGTGTAGGCCCTGATCAAACGCCCCGTTCTGCGGCGTCTGATCTGGGGCCTGCACTGTTTGTCGCTTACCCCTTTTGGGGTTTCCGGTACCAAATGGGTTAATGTAGTCCTAAGGGCTGGGCAGGTTGAACCAATCTACACATATCAGATTTTACTGTAAAATCTTGCACTTGCGAAGGAGTGTTTCATTCTTATGCACTGAAAGGGTGTTCTACGTTTGTTTTGAATTTAGTGTTCCAATCCCACTGAGTCTTGATGGGTCTGAGCACTGGGCAAATTACATTTTATTAAGCAACGCCGTATTATCGCCAACGCAACGTTCTGAAGTTTCATTGACGTTGCAATGTCAAATTCAATGCATCGCTTTGAAGTTGGTTTGATGTAGACACGACGTTGCTGACACGCTACATGTCGGTTGACGGGGCGTCATTTAACGACAAACTGTAATTTACATTTGCCTGCGCTCGCTAGTTGTTGGGCGCGCTAACACATATCGGTGTTTCTCCCTTTATCTTACATTAGAATTCGCCAAAAGGTTAAAAGAATTCCACTTTTTAGCTCACCTGTCACGTAGTGACAAGGTGAGCTTTTGTGATCACTTTTTGTCCGTCGTCCGTCCGTGCATCCGTAAACAATTTCAAATAAGTATATCTCTAATACCCCATGGTCAATTTTGATCAAATTTCATGGGAAGCATCATCAGGTAGGGGGAAAGGCTGCATAAGGTTTTTGGGCTGATCAGATTGGAATTCTGGTTGCTATGGCAACATATAGCGCCCATAGACTTACAATGGGAAAAAACTTAAAAAAATCTTCTTCTCTGAAACCACAGGACCCAGAGCTTAGATATTTAGCATGTAGCAACGGCCAGTGGTCACCTACATAATTCCTGCCAATCATGCCCCTGGGGTCCAAATTGGCCACGCCCCGGGGCCCCTTCACTCCCATAGACTCATAATGGAACAGAAAGCTTCAAAAATCTTCTTCTTGGAAAGCACAGGGCCAAGAGCTTAGATATTTAACATGTAGCAATGGCAAGTGGTCACCTACATAATTCCTGCCAGTCATGCCCCTGGGGTCCAAACGGGCCACACCCCAGGGCCCTTTAGCTCCTATAGAGACCGAATGGAAAAAAGCTTCAAAAATCTTCTTCTCTAAAACCACAGGGCCCAGAGCTGAGATATTTGGCATGTAGCAACGGCAAGTGGTCACCTACATAATTCCTGCCAATCATGCCCGTGGGGTCCAAATTGGCCACACCCCGGGGCCCCTTAGCTCCCATAGACTCATAATGGAAAAAAACTTCAAAAATCTTCTTCTCTGAAACCACAAAGCCCAGAGCTTAGATATTTAACATGTAGCAACGGCTAGTGGTCACCTACATACATGTGTAATTCCTGCCAATCATGCCCCTGGATTCCAAATGGGTGATGCCCCGGGGCCCCTTCGCTCCCATAGACTCATAATGGAACAAAAAGCTTCAAAAATCTTCTTCTCGGAAACCACAGGGCCCAGAGCTTAGATATGTAGCATGTAGCAACGGCAAGTGGTCACCTACATAATTCCTGCCAAACATGCCCCTGGGGTCAAAACGGGCCACGCCCCGGGACCCTTTAGCTCATATAGACTCACAATGGAAAAAACCTTCAAACATCTTCTTCTGTGAAACCACAGGGCCCAGAGCTGAGATATTTGGCATGTAGCAAAGGAAAGTGGTCACCTACATAAATCCTGCCAATCATGCCCCTAGGGTCCAAATGGGCCACGCCCCGGGGCCCCTTTGCTCCCATAGACTCATAATGGAAAAAAAAGCTTCAAAAATCTTCTTCTCGGAAACCACAAAGCCCAGAGTTTAGATATTTAGCATGTAGCAACGGCAATTAGTCAACTACATAATTCCTGCCAATCATGCCCCTGGCTCCAAATGGGCCAAGCGCAGGGGCCCCTTTGCTCCCATAGACTCATAATGGAAAAAGCTTAAAAAATCTTCTTCTCTGAAACCACAGCGCCCAGAGCTGAGATATTTAGCACGTAGCAATGGCAAGTGGTCACCTACATAATTCCTGCCAATCATGCCCCTGGGGTCCAAATGGGCCATGCCCCGGGGCACCTTAGCTCCTATAGACTCATAATGGAAAAAAAAAGCTTCAAAAATCTTCTTCTTTGAAACCACAGGGCCCAGAGCTTAGATATTTAGCATGTAGCAATGGCAAGTGGTCACCTACATAAATCCTGCCAATCATGCCCGTGGGGTCTAAATGGGCCACACCCTGGGGCCCCTTAGCTCCCATAGACACATAATGGAAAAAAGCTTTAAAAATCTTCTTCTCTGAAACTACAGGGCCCAGAGCTTAGATATTTAGCATGTAGCAACGGCAGGTGGTCACCTACATATTTCCTGCTAATCATGCCCCTGGGGTCCAAATGGGCAAAGCCCCGGGGCCCCTTAGCTCCCATAGACTCATAATGGAAAACAGCTTAAAAAATCTTCTTCTCAGAAACGTTGAAGCACAGAACTTAGATATTTAGTGTCTAGCAACATAAAATAGCCAGCTACATAAATCCTGCTAACCCTACCCCTGGGATCAAAATTGGCCACGCCCGAGCTCATCACCTCCAATAGACTTATAATGGAAAAAAAACTTAAAAAAATTTCTGCTATGAAACCATAAGGCCCAGAGCTTAGATTTTTAGTATGTAGCAACGTCAAGTGGCCACCTACATAAATCCTGCCAGTTATGCCCCTGGGATCCAAATTGGCTATACCCCAGGGCTCTTTAGCTTCCATAGACTTATAATTGGAGAAACTTCAATAATCTTCTTTGAAACCACAGCGCCCTTATAATGAAAAAAAAAGCTTAAAATGAGGAAAAAAATCTTCAAAAATCTTCTCCCTGAAACCATAAGTCCCAGAGCTTAGGTATTTAGCATGTAGCAATGTCGAATGGTCGCCTACATGAATCCTGCCAATCATGCCCCTGGGGTCCACATCCTGTGGCCCCTTAACTCCAACAAACTTAAAATGGAAAAAAGCTTCAAACATCTTCTTTGAAACCATGAAGTACAGACCTTAGATATTTAGTATATAGCCACACAAAATGGTCGCCTACTTAAATCCTGCCAACTGTGCCCTTTGGGTCAAAATTGGCCAAGCCCCAGGGCACATTAGCTCCTATAGACTTATACTGGAAAAAACTTAAAAAAATCTTTTTCTCCAAAACCAAAAGGCCTTGATTTTGTTTGATTTGAGGTTTTACGGCCTCGTCAACACTGTATAGGTCATTTTGGAGACATTGCTTCCAATTTTATGGGACTTTTACCTGACATTGAGATGAAATGACTTCTCAGGCCCTGTCGCCCAATGAAACCAATAGGGTTTATAAGCATGGACGGTCCGACTCGAACAGCTTGCCTGAGCTTAGATATTTAGTATGTAGCAATGTCAAGTGGTCTCCTACACTAATAATTTTCTGGTACACAGGTGAGCGATATAGGGCCATTGGGCCCTCTTGTTTAAGCTGTAATTAACACTTTATCTGTCCCACTGCCTTTGAAGCAATACGACAGATGACGGCCAGGGCTTTTCCCGTTCTATTTTTAGAATCGGAAGTACGTCACGAAAAAAGCTCCTATTTTACATAGACTTTGCTTTGTCCACAGTTTCCTTTGATGTTTGGGATAGGCTTTGGGTTCTGATTCGATCAGTTCCTGAAGTACATATCGTCTCTCAATTAAGGGGAATGGGAACACCTGGCTGATTTTTCCGCCATTTTTCAAAGGGAGACAACTTTCGGGACTTCCTGTTCGCTTTTCTGTAAGCCCTGTCCCACTGAAAAAGGGGTCAACTCTTAAAGGAAAAAATTTGCTCCTCAGGAGCAAATTCTTTCCTTTAAGAGTTGACCCCTATTGAAATGGGAGACAAAGATACTCTTGCAAGAGTTGCCTCCCCTGAAGGTGTTCCCATTCCCCTTAAGTTGAAAATACGATCAGTTTTGCCATCATTCGGCTATTGTGTATAGTAATTTTCATCAGATTTGCCATTTAAAGATTGTTTCCTATTTTTGAAAGTTGATTTATAAAATCAAGTTTCTTTGTCATTACATTTCCACTTCCGGTACTGGACCGCGTTATTCCCATTCCGCTGTTCGTTCGCTGCATAAAATAGTCCAAAGGAATTCTTGAAAACGGATTTTGCAGGCATGGAACGTCTTTCAAAATATTTCATTTTTCGAGACTTTATACGGATTGAATATAAATTGGCACAAAAGATATATTCTGAACAGAAAACAATACTCTAGGACTATTTTCCTACGCGCTTATGTTTTACTCTTTCATCCCTGAGTTTCTGAACAGGACTCTTCTCGCTTTAAATGTATACTTATAGAAAGGGATTTCTGATTAGTTCACTGGCATGATGGCAATTAATCAGTGTACATGTAGATTCTGGCAAGACGTGCTAGCAACGTGCCGTCTTATCAGGATATACAATGTTTGCATAGATACAGTGTAATTCTACCTCGGCGTCTGCACCGGTCCACAGGGTTAAAAGGGTTAGCTCGCTTCTCTGTGATTATCAGTGACCGACTTAACAACCCATAACTGACCGACATCAAACACAGTTATTTACCTGCCTTCGAGAGCTCTAATTACAAAAAAAGTGTTGTAAGCTGTAAGTTTTACATCAAGTTCCGTACTTTTAGCACATAGTGAAGACACCGATTAGTCGCTAAATTCTGTGGCCTCTAATCTGTCTAAACTGTTTCCGAATGTCCCAGTATTGAAACAATTGGCATTTATGGGTTAATGTTTTTATCTGGATTTAATTCGCATTGGGTAGTCGAAGTTCGCTAAACGCGGCGTCTGATCAGGGTTATAATATCTAAATCAAATATTTTTTCCGTCCAAGCTATTCTCCTTTTCCGAAGGAATATAGCTCCAAGCGGCTGTGCAATATGTGCATCGTCGTATCAACGCAACGTTGATGCGACGTTGCTAAGACGTAATGTGCCCGCTAGGAGAACTTGTCTGAAAGATTATTAGCAGATGGGACAAGCACAAATTTACAAACCATGAAGAAATTAGCAGACACGTTTATCTTTCTTTCTTCCTTTTTTTCTTCGTGGGGGTAGTTGGGTGAGGCACATGTGATGTGTATCTTGTGTCACTGGGGAGTCCAGCTGATACTGACTTACATTTGGGCAAAGCCTGCTGCCCTTGCAGCAGGTAACGGTAGATGGTGAGTGTTGAAATTTCTTCTGTTTCTACACTTCCATTCACTCTGTCCCTCACTTTCATCTCCTCTGCTCTCTCTTCTATCTCTTTCCCCCCTTTCTCTTGGAGAAGACAAAATGATCCACAAGGGTTGACCTGTCGTTAAACTCAAAACAATCGATGAATCATTTTTATTTTCTTCGTCGAATTGTTTAACCCTTACAAAATGTCTAGATAACTGCTTGAATACGACTAACATTGTTATCATAATAATAATTATTATTCCTCATAAATCAACTTTCCCCAGTACTTTCAGTACTTTGATTAGCTCTGGTGACCATCTTATTCATTTGAGCTGAACTGTGTCAAAACTGTCTGAGCAGATCACCTTAGCAATCTTCTGTGAAGTTTGACTTAATTGGACAAAAAGTTTAGGAGCTCATGGTGAGCTATTGTGATCAGTAAATGTCCATCATGTGTCGCCCCAGTGTCCGTCTTCAACAAGTTGCTTTAAAAGACTACTCCTCCCAAACCCCTGGGCCAGTTTCATATAAACTTCACAGGAATGTTGCCTAGGTGGCTGTCTATCAAAATAGAAGCCTCCGTGGTCGAGTGGTTACGCTACTCGCCTTGTAAACCAGGGGTCGCAGGTTCGATCCCGGGCTTCTCCAGACTTTCGGATGAGTCTTTAAACCGAGGTCCCGTCTCCGTATGACCTTAGCTGTTGGTGGGACGTAAAACTGAAACACCCACTCACTCTGTCTATCAAAATAGCTAAAATCATTCTGCTCTGATGAACAAGATGGTCACCAGAGCTAAAAATAGAAAAATCTTTAAACGACTACTTCCATACCCCTGGACCAATTTCATGCAAACTTCATAGGAATGTTGATTAGGTACCCTCTACCAAAGAAGCAAAGAAGCTAAAATATTTATGCTTTGAAGAACAAAGATGGCTGCCAGAGCAAATGAAAAAAATGAATAAGCAATGCTTATTAGGGAACCATGACATTTAGTCTAAACCCATTTCGTCTAAAGGACATTTCGTCTAAATGACATTTCGTCGAATACGACCTTTTGTCTAAATTTCATCGAAAAGTGTCAAAATTCGTCTAAAATTGTCTAATTATTTTTCGTCTAAACTTTTTTTTGTCTATACTTTTTTCGTCTAAGTTTTGTTTAAACATATAATAATAAGGAAAGACAAGTGATCTACGAAGGCTGATCTTTATTTGCCAGTGACAATAAAGTTATATGGTTTCAAGGTTAATAGTTTAGGTTGTATCCTTGTGACACAGGCTTCGCACCCATCACGAAAATACGCCTATATAATTTTGACCCCGACATTTATATAGTAAAACTGGGGTTTACAGGGGAAAACCCCATTTTTCCTATTTCTGCTCAAAATATAGATTATGGGTACTCATTAAAACCACCTCCATGAGTATATTTTGAGCAAAAACAAGTAAAATAACATCTGTATTAGTATAGACAAGACAGATCGTCTAAAAAAACAACAACAACAAAAAAAAAAAAAAATAAATAAATAAAAATAACGAAGGTGCGACATTTCGTCTAAAATCCTTAATTTTTTTTTCGACGAAATGTCGTACCAGACCGGTTTTTTAGACCAATTCTCGTATTAGACGAAGTGTCTATGCGACAAAATGTCTATGCGACGAAATGGGTTTAGACGAAATGTCGTGCACCCGCTTATTAGATACCCCCCGCATGGCAATGGTCATTAATAAAAAAGAGCAAACATGTTCTTTTCTAAAAGAAGTTGAACGCATAGCCGGCAACTTGGCCCAAAATTATTGAAACACAAAATCTATTTGATGAGTTTTAAGCATCTATTAACTTTCTATCTATCTATCTATCTTCTGATACTGCGTCGGTCACATTTGACCATTACCGCAGGTGTATATGACATACACTCTAGGTTTTGCAGGATGAAAGCCTACCCAGTAATCATGTAATTACGGTAGGCATCTTTAACCTGCACAGGGGATGGTTCTCCCTGCACAGGGGGCCTCCAGTTAACGTCCCGATCCGAAGGACGGTGCACTTTATGACATTCATCCCTGCAAATGATGCCAATGGAGCGTGTTCGGACACCGAAATTTTATCGCCGCTTCCGGGGATCGAACCCGGGACCTCTAGCATCAGAGGCGAGTGCACTAACCACTGAGCTATCACTTTGCGCTAACAAGGTACCCAAGGTACACGTTAACATTATTAGACCTCAAAAAATGGCTAAGTTAAAAAAGACGAAAAAAGTGAAAGAAATAATTTTAGGAGTATGAAAAAAACACATGCACATCTTCAGACCTATATGAAAACACCTGCAAAGTTTCAAAAGGGTCAACCCAAAACTGTGCTAACAAGGTACCCACTCCCTATACAACATTATGACACCTCAAAAAATGGCTAAGTTAAAAAAGACCAAAAAAAGTGAAAGAAATAAGTTTAGGAGTATGAAAAAACCACATGCACATCTTAAGACCTATATTAGTTTTTTCATACTCCTAAAATTATTTCTTTCACTTTTTTCGTCTTTTTTAACTTAGCCATTTTTTTTAGGTCTAATAATGTTAAAGTCTACAGGGAGTGGGTACTTTGTTATCGCAACTCCTCTCACAGTTTTAGGATGATCGTTTTGAAACTGTGCAGGTGTTTTCATATACGTCTGAAGATGTGCATGTGTATTTTTTTCATACTCCTAAAATTATTTCTTTCACTTTTTTTCATCTTTTTTAACTTAGCCATTTTTTGAGGTCTAATAATGTTAAAGTGTATAGGGAGTGAGTACCTTGTTAGCGCAACTCCTCTCACAGTTTTAGGGTGATCGTTTTGAAACTTTGCAGATGTTTTATATAGGTCTTAAGACGTACATGTGGTTTTTCATACTCCTAAAATTATTTCTTTCACTTTTTTTTTGTCTTTTTTAACTTACCATTATTTTAGGTCTAATAATGTTAAAGTGTATAGGGAGTGGGTACCTTGTTAGCGCAACTCCTCTCACAGCTTTAGGTTGATCCTTTGGAAACTTTGCAGGTGTTTTCATATAGGTCTGAAGATATGCATGTGGTTTTTATACTCCTAAAATTATTTCTTTCACTTTTTTCCTCTTTTTTAACTTAGCCATTTTTTTTTAAGTCTAATAATGTTATAGTGTATAGGGAGTGGGTACCTTGTTAGCGCGAAGTTGAACAGCTGCTTAAAACTCACCAAATAGATTTTGTGTTTCAATAATTCAGGTATTTAGCAATGGCAAGTGGTCACCTACATAATTCCTGCCAAGCATGCCCCTGGGGTCCAAATTGGGCACACCCCGGGGCCCCTTAGCTCCCATAGACCATAATGGAAAAAAAACTTCAAAAATCTTCTTCTCGGAAACCACAGGGCCCAGAGCTTAGATATTTAGCATGTAGCAACGGCCAGTGGTCACCTACATAATTCCTGCCAATCATGCCCCTGGGTTCCCAATGGGCCACGCCCCGGAGCCCCTTCGCTTCCATAGACTCATAATGGAAAAAAAGCTTCAAAAATCTTCTTCTCTGAAACCACAGGGCCCAGAGCTTAGATATTTAGTATGTAGCAACGGCAAGTGGTCACCTACATAATTCCTGCCAATCATGCCCCTGGGGTCCAAATTGGCCAAATCCTGTGGCCCCTTAACTCCAACAATCTTAGAATGGAAAAAAAAGCTTCAAACATCTTCTTTGAAACCATGAAGTACAGACCTTAGATATTTAGTATATATCAACACAAAATGGTCGCTTACATAAATCCTGCCAACCATGCCCTTTGGGTCAAAATTGGCCAAGCCCCAGGGCTCATTTGCTCCTATAGACTTATACTGGAAAAACTTCAAAAAATCTTCTTCTCCAAAACCATAAGGCACAGATTTTGTTTGATTTGAGGTCAACACTGTATAGGTCATTTTGGAGATGTCTCTTCCAATTTTGTGGGACTTTTACCCGACATTGAGATGAAATTACATCTCAAGCCCTGTCACCCAATGAAACCAATAGGGTTTATAAGCATGGGCACCGCTTTGCCTGAGCTTAGATATTTAGTATGTAGCAATGTCAAGTGGTCTCCTACACTAATGATTTTCTGGTACACAGTTGATTGGGCCCTCTTGTTTCATTAGACCTAACAAATGGCCAAGTTAAAAAAGACGAAAAAGGTGAAAGGTGAAAGAAATAATTTTAGGATTAAGAAAAAACCACATGTACATCTTTAGACTTATATGAAAACACCTGCAAAGTTTCAAAACGATCACCCTAAAACTGCCCCTATACACTTTAACATTATTAGACCTCAAAAAATGGCTATGTTAAATGAAAACCTATTTAGGGACATAACTCCAAAAGTTATGGGCCCTTGATAAATATTTTACTACAACAGATTCCTTACCTCAGGCACCAAATGTGATATAAGTTTCATTAATGTAGAACAATAAATACAAAAGTTATTAAAATTATTAAGCAAGATATACAGGAGAATCAAAAGTGTCACGGACAAGTTTTCAAGAATTACAAAGAGGAATAACTTTAACAGTATTGATTGCGGAACCTTTATTTTCATGCAGCATTAGCATCTTATCAATATCAACATTTATGCAAAAAAATGATAAGATTCTGTAAACTATTAAGCAAAATATGCAGGGAAAACCAAAGTGTTACAGGGAGATGGACGGACGGACAGACGGACAACATGAAAACAGTATACCCCACTTAAATTTCGTTTGCAGGGGGTATAAAAATTGAAAAACCTCAACAATTTGCTTTTAAAGAGAACTCCTAAACCCTTGTGCCAATTTCATTTAAACCTCACAGGAATGTTGCCTTGGTGTCTGTCTAGCAAAAAAAGCTAAAATCGGTCTGATCCGATGAACAAGATGGCCGCAGCAGCTTAAATTTAGAAAAAAAATCTTTAAACGACTACATATACTACTCCCATACCCCTGCACAAATTTCATAGAAACTTCACAGGAATGTTACTTTGGTGATCTCTACCAAAATTGCCGGCCCCCGCCCATTGGGGCTTGAAGAAATATATGGGCTGCATGATGCTTCCAGGCAGAGCTGAAACCGACTCGCACATGAGTACTGGTAAACCGCTTAGAGGATCTAAGCCTGCCCAGGCAAAGCGGTGTGAGTCGGCCCGTCCATGCTTATAAACCCTATTGGTTTCATTGGGCGGCAGGGCTTGATATGTCATTTCATCTCAAAGTCAGGTAAAGTCCCACAAAAGTGGAAGCAACGTCTCCAAAATGACCTTTACAGTGTTGACAGGGACGTTAAACCTCATATCAAACAAAATCTACCAAAATTGATAAAAACGTTATGCTCCGATGAACAAGATGGCCAATTCATGTTAAAAGACTACTTCCTCTGAACCCATGGGCCAATTTAATTACCAAAATAGCTAAGACCTTGTTCCGCTCGGATGAATGAACAATTTGGCTGCAAGAGCTAAAAAAGAAAAATCTTTAAACAACTACTCCAATACACCTGAGCCAGTTTCATTCAAACTTCATAGGATGTTGCGTAAGTGACATACTCTCTACCAAAATGACTAAAATTATTTTGCTCCGATGAATAAGATGGCGGCCAGAACTAAAAGTAGAAAACTGTCAAGAATTTAATTAAAAGACTACTCCTCCTAAACCCTTGGGCCAATTTCATTTAAATTTCACAAGAATGTTGCCTATGTGGCTTGCTACCAAATAAGCTAAAAGTGTTCCCATCCGATGAATAAGATGGCCACCAGAGCTAAAAATAGAAAATTCTTTAAACGACTACTCTTCCAATACCCTGGGCCACTTTCATTCAATCTTCATAAAAATGTTGCTGATGTAAGCCTTTACCAAAAAAGCTACAGTCCTTATGCTCTGGTGACCAGAGCTAACAATAGAATAACATCAGCAGTCTGCTTTAAAAGACTATTCCTCCTAAACCCTTGGGCCAATTTCATTTAAACATGAATGTTGTTCAGATGGCTGTCTTCCAAAATAACTAAAATCATTCCGCTTGGATGAACAAGGTGGCCGCAAGAGTTAAAATTGAAAAATCTTTCAATGACTACTACTCCCATACCATTCAACCTTCATAGGCTTTTGCTTAGGTGACCCTCTACCAAAATAGCTCAAATCATTGCCCTCCGATGAACAAGATGGCCACTGGAGCTAAAATAGAAAAACATTTAAATGACTACTCATCCTATATCCACAGGCCAGTTTGATTAAAATTTCATAGGAATGTAGCTTTGGTGACCCTCTTCCAAAATAGCTGTAACCTTTCCACCTCAATGAGCAAAATGGCCACCAGAGCTAAAAATAGAAAAAAAAAGTCAACAATTTGCTTTAAATGCAAACTCCTTTTAAACCTTTGGGCCAGTTTCATTACACATCACAAGAATGTTACCAAGGTGGCTCTCCACCAAAATAGCTAAAATCGTTCCACTCCAGTGAACAAGATGGCCACCAGAGCTAAAAAATCAGAAAAAAAAGATCTGATTATAATAATCTACTGATTATAAGTCTCCCATATGAACCCCTATACTCAATTGAGCACCCTTGATAACTCAGAAATATTGGGGCTGGGGCTGGGGCTGGGGCATAGCCGAGGCGGACTCTTGGTTGGTATCATTGAATGTGTCTTTCCATAAGGAAAAAGAATATATAGGTTTAGGGGTTGGGATCTGAAAGGTTCCTGATATATAAGGCTGTTTAAGCAGTGGAGGGGGTCGGGCACCGACAGACCCCAGGTAAGTGCAGGATTGATGTCACTGAATGAGTCTTATCATAATGATCAAGAATATATAAAGTTTAAGGGTGAGGATCTGAACGGATTCTGAAATATTAGGCTTTTTTTATAAAGTAGAGGGGCGGGGAATGCCCTTGCTGACACTCATGGAACCACGAAGTTGGGAGTACTGAATGCATATTATCATATGAAACAAGAATATACATGTATATGGTTTAGGGGTGGGGATCGGAATGGTTTCTGACATATGAGGCCTTTGATGAAGTGGAGGGCACACACCCTGGGGACCGTAAGGTTGGTGTCACTTAATGCATCTTTTCATAAGGAACAAGAATATACATGTATATGGCTTAGTGGTGGTTCCGAGATAGTAGGCCTTTAATGAAATGAAGGGTGTGGGGCATAACCTGGGGGACCCCAAGGTTGGTGTCACTGAATTTGTCTTTTATAAGGAACAAAACATGTATTGTTTAGGGTTGGGAATCTGAACGGTTTCTGAGAAATATGGCTTTTGATGAAGTGGAGGGGTGGGGCATGGCCCGGGCGCATGCTGGGGAACCCCCAGGCTGGTGTCACTGAATGCATTTTATCAAAAGGAACAAGGATATATGTGGTTAAGGTGTGGGGATCTGAACGGTTTCTGAAATACATGTCCTTATATGAAGTTGAGGGGTGGGGCCTGGCTCTGGCCCACCCTTGGGGACCCCAGGGTTGGTGTCACTGAATGTGTCTTATATATATGGTTTAGGGGTGGGGAGCTGAAAAGTCGAGATGTATGGCTTTTCAGCTCACCTGAGCCAAAGGCTCATGGTGACTGCTCAATGTCCATCATGTGTCTGTCGACAATTTACTTAAAAGACATCTCCTAAACTGGTGAACGGATTTCGAAATAACATTACAGGAATGCTCCTTGGGTGACCCGCTATCAAATTGCCTATGTGGTTCCGCTCCACTAAACAAGATGGCTATCAGAGCTAAAATAGAAAAAAAGTAGAAAAAGCCTTTAAATGCCATCTCCACCTCGGCCACTGACCATGGGTGACCCTCTACCAAAATTGCCAAATTGGTTCAGCTCGCATGAAAACGATGGCTACCAGAGCTAAATAAAGAAAAACCTTTAAATGACCTCCTGAAGCCTTGGATGGATTTTAAAATAATTTGACAGGAATATACCTTGGATGACCCTCTACCAAAATTGCTGAAACAGTTCTGCTCGAATGAACAAGATGGCAACAATAGCTAAAAATAGAAAAAAAAAAAAACTTGCAACGGCTTTAGATCTGATGAAGCCTCCGTGGTGTAGTGGTTACGCTACTCGCCTTGTAAACCATGGATCGCAGGATCGATCCCGGGCTTCTCATTACGATAACACACCCGTGCGACATAGTGCATTTTTTTCACATCTCCAAAATGGCTACTTTTCTGATGAAAATCTGCGATATTTTTGTTAATTTTTCTTTAAACATAGGTCGTGGCTGCTCGTTAGAACCGCCTCATTGAGGCGGTTCTAACGAGTACCCACAACCTATGTCTATGAGCAGAAATAAGGAAAATAATGTATACCCCCCTAAACCCCGGTTTTCTCTATATAAAGTGGGGTGTAAGGGGGCGTTCATTTCACGGACTTGTTAGCGTGATGTCAAGACTTTCCGATGAGTCTTTAAACCGAGATCCAATCTCCCTATGACCTTAGCTGTTGGTGGGACGTAAAACTCAAACACTCGCTCGCTTTAGGTCTGACAAAAAATTACTTTAAAGTACTCCTTAACCTGTGAATGGATTTTGAAATTCAAAAATATGGTGATGATTTGTTTGTTTTGATTTGAAGTCTAACGTCCCCGTCAACACTGTATAGGTTATTTTGGAGACGTTGCTTCCAATTTTGTGGGACTTTATCCCGACATTGAAATGAATTGACAACTCAAGCCCTGTCGCCCAATGAAACCAATAGGGTTTAAAAGCATGGACGGGCCGCCTCGCACTGCTTTGCCTGGGCAGGCTTAGATCGTCTAAGCGGTTTACCAGTTTTCGTGAGCGAGTCGGTTTCAGCTCTCCGTGGAAGCATCATGCAGCCCATCTATTTCTTCAAGCCCCGATGGGCGGGGCCGAATATGTTGTTGATGATGTTGATCCGAAAAATCGCCGAGATAAGCGACTTGGTGTATGACGTCATGGTTCATGTATTTCGCTCTGTAATAAGTAAAGACCTTTTTGGGTGTTTGCCTCGATAGCCGATGGCCACTGCAGTGCTTGGGACCCGGGTCCAGTCACCCGATCCATGGCATTTTCCAATTTACCTTCTTCATTATTGTGTTCGCAGCGAACTAGTAAGGCTAGACCAACAAGTCCATCAAATGAGCACCCCTCTAAACCCCACTTTATATAGAGAAAACAGTGTTCACAGGTTATACATTATTTTCTTTATTTCTGCTCCAAGACAGGTTGTGTGTACTCGTTAGAACCGCCTCAGTTTTGCGATATGAAAAAATTGCATTATGCCTCACAGATGAGTAAGCGTAATGATATCTTGATAAAGGGTTCCTCAAGTTCTGACGGCCCCCGCCCATCGGGGCTTGAAGAAATAGATGGGCTGCATGATGCTTCCACGCAGAGCTGAAACCGAGTACACGAGTACTGGTAAACTGCTTAGAGGATCTAAACCTGCCCAGGTAAAGTGGTGCGAGTCGAACTGTCCATGCTTATAAACCCTGTTGATTTCATTTGGCGACAGGGCTTGAGATGCCATTTCATCTCAATGTCGGGTAAACGTCTCCAAAATGAGCTATACAGATTGCCTAAGCGACAAGGTCCCTTTTCTCATAGCTGGCTCAAATAGAGAAAACAGACAAAACATTTCAAGTGCTTTATTCTGTAAAGGTGACAAATATACACATACTTAAGACAATAAGAATTGGTGGAACAACGTCAAAACTGTAAAAACATTTCAAAATGGCATTGCATTTACTCAGTAACAGCCACCAGTTGACAGATATGGGTGTGCACACTGTACACAATCTGTAATAAAAGAGATTTAAAGCACAAACTTTTACACCTACACTGCATAAAATCTGATTGAATGATGTAGATCTTATTTCATGTGAATAAACTTGGTTTGAGCAGAGATGTATACTCGAGAGATCTGAAACTTCATGCATGTAAAAGGTAAACATCTCTTTTTAACAAGCCTAAACTCTAGACATGTGAATGAGATTAAATGTAAAAAAATACATAACATAGGTGTATAAATCTGAGACAAATATAAACGAAGGTGACCAGGAAGGGCCACAGTTACAGAACACAGGCTATTAATGGCACCAAGAGGATGAACAAACAAACATTACGTACATGTATATAGAACATATACAAATGAAAGTAAAACAACCATGGATGCAATTCTCTCTTCCGAAGAGCGAAAGACTGAACAGTTTTATACAGAACATGGACAGTTTTATTCTATTTTTCCCAGTCAAATATTTGTTTTCATTCAAATAATGGTTTTGGTTCCAAGTGGTAATGGCAACAAAAATATAGCATGGATCCGCACTGTTTGGACACAATTAATGATTTTGTCCATTTTACATTTTTTTTCAGGACAAAAATCAAATATTTCTGATCAAATCTCGATCTAGATTATTTACCGAGTAAAAACTTCACCTTTGGTTGTTATTGAGACAATTTAAGTGTTTATCTCAACACAACTTATGCACCTATTTTCTATCAGTAATGTGTTCTTTATACTATAATTTCTGCTTTAAGGCAGACATAAAAGTGGTGCCGCAGATGTGATTCTAACTTGAATACGTTCTATAAAAAGGTTACCCTTTAGAAGCAAGGGATACACCATAAAACTGAAAACCATGGAGTTTTCTGGGCCAAACTAGCTAGTTTCGGCCAGTTAGGCTTCATCAGTGACCCTCAGTTATTTTCAAAATTTCGCAATGGAATCGGTGACCCAAAAAGATAAGAAAATTTTAAAATACACTATGAGAAAAGGCAATGTGACTTTTTACGGCCCCCACACATTCCCTTTTTACCAGCTATAGTGATTTAAATATGTTCTATAAAAGGGGTATCCCTTGGACGCAAGGTTTACACCATAGAATTTAAACGTTTGGAATGAACATAAACCTCTTAATGTGCTTGACTTTGTACTAAATATAATATCAGCAGTGTACACTGTAGGCCACCATGTTTAGTTGTCAGACTTAGTTTCTCAGGATTCATACAGTCTCTGGTCTTAGTTCATTCTTGGAGATTGTTCTGCGTCAGATAACTTAGTCAGAAATGTTAAAATTGGGGACCGTGTGTTTAATTAGACAGCTAAAATAAAGGCAACTATGGACAAAATCTATGCAACTTTTACACTAGGAGGCTGATACTTTCCGACTTTTCCGGACAAATTTTGATATTGTTCCATCATGCTAACATCACCAGCCAGCACACTAAATGTTTTCCCAGTTGAATTACCTTCCTTGTTGTGAAGCTGTACAGTTCTACTGTCTACTGTCGGTCGTGAAGAGATGGATTTTAAGGACTTCACTCTTTCCGATTTAGTTGTATCTTCACTTTTATCGTCACGGAGTTTCATTTTGTTAAGCCCCTGGAAATTGTCTTTGACCCCAATGCTTTCAAATGAATATTCTTTTTCCTCAGACGTACGTTTTCCTTCGAAACGTTCTTGGGTTGCACTTAATGCAGGCGTTATCGGGTAAACATCTGAATTGGTGTATTTGTCAAACTGTCGATATCTCTTTTCTACCTGAGAGTCGAACCTCTTCATCGGTGAAGCTGTCCCCGTCGACGTGGCGGTTACATCTGTCCGTCTGTCCTGAACAGGTTCTGCATCTTTAAATGTGTCTTGTATCTCCTGTGTTGCCAGAGTTGTATCCGACGTTTTTGACGGAAGTCGTTTGGCTTTTTTAGATTCCTTCTTCTTCGATTTGTGTTTAGAAGAATCTACAATGATTCTGTTGTCATATTTAAATCTTGACTTCTTGGTTTCTTTGCTTTCTTTGGTATTTTTCGATTTTGCAGCAGTAGATTTGCTTTCTTTCTCTGTGTGCCTGTATGTTTCGACCCCTAGAGCTCTGTCGTTTGCCTGATAAGTATCATTTATCCGCTCTGATGTAGAATTTGCATTTTCCATTTCTTTCGATGCATGAACGTCGCCTACTGACTCCTTCTGGTTTACCAGTTTACTTTCTAAATCTCTTTGGAATTCATCATTTATAGCCCACAGTTTTTGTAATTCTCTCTTTTCCACTTGTTCTTTTTCATTATAAGTCCTTTCATCAATATTATCCTTAAACGGATGTGTATCTCGAGGGCCTTGCCAATTCTCATTATTTCTCTCTTTCAGAATTCTGTCAATTTCTTCATTAAGATCTTTTGGTCCAGAACGCCTGACTTTGTCATTTTTCGGATGATTATCATTTTCATGTCTGTTCTCAACAGACATAATAGGATCTTCTCGGTGATAACGAAAGCGGGGCTCGTCCCTGTTTTTATAAAGGTCATAATCTGCTTCTCTGGCCTGTCTTTGTGTGACGACACTTTCGTACGTGTCATAATTCTTTCGCGGACTTCTTTCATAGTCACTATAAAAATGTCTGTCTCCATTATCTGTTTCTTTATTCTCATATTCATAATCGTAATTATCGTAATTCCTGTTTGCTGGCGTCATGTCGGGATACACTTTCAAAATATCGGGATACATGTGGGTATCATTAAAAGATTCATGCACATCTTTCGCACTCCTGTTAGTTTGATTTTCTGGCGATCGAGGTTCATTTCTTCTGGGCAGTGCATCAGTACTTTGGCTTCTTTGACGCACTAGATCCCACTTTTCTCTGTGAGACGCCATTTGATTATAGCGATTGTATGAATGATGATATGATTCGGCTCTGGACTTGGCTTTTGATGGGTCACTGGTATATTCATCATTCCTTGTAACAGAGATAGTAACGTTTCCACGACGAACGACTCCATTTGGTATCGAAGCGACCACATAACCATTTTGATGTTTTTCTGTTGGATATTTCACCATTCCATTCACTCCGTTCATGTTCTGCAACCAGCCATTCACCAGTCGTTGGTTAAACACAGCGGGTTTCTGTCCAGAAAATTCATTCTGACTAGTCCTTAATGCAGTTTTACGTTCTTCTTCCATATCTCGAATCTTGCGTTTGAATTGTTCTTCTAGAAGAGCATTCTTGTCATACAGAATCCTGCCATGTCTTTTCTGAAGTGGAGATAATCTTTTTGGTGCTGTAAAATAGGTAGAGTATATTACCTTCTCATCGCGTTAAAACGAAGCAATAAATAACAAAATGCCGAAATAAAAACACAGGGTTTTCAATAAAGGCCTCCAGAATAAAAATAAGAGCGCCAACCAAACTGTATCATTCCATTGCCACAGGACGGAGAGTGTTGTATCGAATATCTAATTTTATGTTGGCTACCCGTCTTTATATTACTTTACATTATCCTATTAAGCTTTCTCAGCCATATGACAAGAATGAAACTTTGTCGGACCTTTAAAGTTTTTCTCTCCCACAACGCTTGTTCGCACAGGGGTATAAAATTAAATGTAGAGATACTTTAGGAGTTGATCTAATCATAACCCAAATAGAAGTGAAGGCAATGATCAGGAATCGATACATAACCAGACCCTTATTGAAATACCAATAGCGGAAAGCCACAAGGACAGTTACTTTCCCACAAAATGGCCAAATAGCTATCCAAAACAAAACGATATAAGTGATACACACACTCAAAGACAAAAAAATCATAACGAAAACAAACAGCCTATCCCAACCATCAAGTTGGTTTTGTCCGTAATTGGCTGTTTTATTTGCTCCCGTCATCTCGGTTTCAATAGAAACCATGCCGACTGCATATGAGTTACTTTATCAGTCACATGAAAACCGAAACTAGCAACCAACACCCAATTATGTATGAAGGCCACGTTTATGAATAAACAAACTATAAATAGAAGTGGAGGCAATGATCAGGAATCGATACAATTAAACCACAGCTCCCATCAGAGACACCAAAGGGAAAGAAACACAAACATGAAACAACCGACCCCGATGGAAACATCAAAAGCGGAAAGCCAAAAGGACAGTTACATTCCCACAAAATGGCCAATAAGCTATCCAAAATAAAAAAATATAAGCGACACAAACACCCAAAGATAAACCATAACAAAAATAAAAGAACCGCCTTGGAACGGTCAGCGGAAACGAATTCCACTGGGGGGGCTTAAATCGATTTTACGTGGCCACAATCCTCGCCCTTACTTCCGTCGCGATTTAGACAAATAATTTGTTCAGTCCGCATGAAGGCCTCCTAACTCATCAGTGCAACATCTCCGTGAACACAAAATATCAAAAAACCACAGAGATGAAACAACGATGAGGACTCGACAGCAAGAAACCACTGAAAAGACCACTTTTGAACAGTCCCAAAGATATCTTCAGTTTAGCTGGTCTAAATAGCGGAATCTCACTTAATGTATGCTTCTTTGTTGCTTTTAAATTGGTTACAAATGTCTGTCTATAAATTCTAAATCTACCGTCATTAGGCAAGTCAAGAAATGTTCTTTTGTGCTACCACACGTTTAACTTTGAATCTCTTATCACAATAGAAGAGAAGGCAATGATCAGGCATCGATACAATTAACCCACAGCTCCCATCAGACATCAAAGGGAAAGAAGCACAAACATGAAACAACCAGACCCTAATGGAAACATCAATAGCGGAAAGCCAAAAGGAAAGTTTCTTTCCCACAAAATGGCAAATTGGCTATCCAAAACAAAACAATATAAGCGGTACACACACTCAAAGACAAAAATAAACCACGACAGAAGAGCAAGTCAGTTAATCTGTGTTGCCAGAAGCTGCTGTGTCTGCTTGTGGAGTAGTCCACTTAATGTCCTTTTCAGATATACTCCAGTATTCATGGCGAAGTTCATGCAAAAGATATACACTCAGGCAAAAATAATGACTTCTGTATAAATTATGCATGCTTAAAATGTAATTTTTTTAAAGTGTACTTTTGAGAAAAAGTAAGCGATTCGGCTGATACCAGGTGCATTCAATGAGTAACTTTTAAAGCCTTGCATGAGAACCTTGCATGATATTTCCTTATAGTAGCACAGATCCTCTTAATCTGGAATCACGAGGCAAATTTCGGCATATGCATAATCTGCTTTAAACGGAAACACATAATAAACAGGATATTTTTCAATAGTATAAGTACTGCAATAATTTAAGCCGCTATGTGAATAAATTTCTGGAAAGAAATGGACTCCGGCATAAGAAGATTCTATTCAGGGCAAGACTGGCTACCGGCTAATCGATAATTTCCGACAACGCGTTTGTAACAAATAAATACTTACACTCTGTGTGATTTTGTGGCTTCTGTTTTGCTCTTTTCTTATGGTGCACACTCGGCGAATTATGGTGCTGGTCTTGGTGCGTAAACATCTCTTGTCTTGATGGTGGCTTGACCTCGTTTTCAAGCCTGAAAAGAAAAGTTATATATAGTGAAGGCCAATGAATTCGCCTTCACCTTACGATAACACACACGTGTGACATGGTGCATTTTATCTCACATCTCCAAAATTCTACTTTTCTGATGAAAATCCGTTATATCATTCTTATTTATACTGCAAACATAGGTTATGTGTGCTCGTTAGAACCGCCTCATCTAACGAGTACCCAGAACCTATGTCTTGGAGCAGAAATAAGAAAAATATTTTACACCCCCTTAAACCCCAGTTTTCTCTACATAAAGTGGGGTTTAGGGGGTGTTTATTTCTCGGGCTTGTTCAAGTGATGGGGAGCCAACCCTTCTAGATATATTTTTGTTTTCCTCGTCAAAAAGGGTCTGCTAGTAAAGGAAAGAATTTGCTCCAAAGGAGCAAAATTCTTTCCCACAAAGGTTGTTTATGGGAAAAAGAACGAGAACTCCCGAGAGTTGGCATTGGTGTTGAAGATGACGGAAACTGCACCCTCAAAAAAGAAAACAAGATACGGATTTCTGTGTAGCTTAGCAGGCTGGTTTTTTGCCTTGCCTGGTCAAAAACCCCGAAGACAGGTTTTTTCGTGACGGGTCTCAGTTACTGGTGAAAATATGTAGAGTAACTCCCTATATATATATAATACTGCGGATATGCAGGCTGTGTCCGAGGACATATAGTCGCTTGTCGCGGTTCATTTTATGAAAAAAAATGTAATAAGTGGCCAGCCTAGGACTTGAACTCATGACTTCTTGGCTGAAGTTTGAAAATACCCAGGTAAAATAGAAGTGGAGGCAATGATCAGGAATCGATGCAATTAACCCACAGCCCTCACCAGAGACACCAAAGGGAAAGAAACACAAACACGAAACAACAGACCCTAATGGAAACACCAACAGCGGAAAGCCAAAAGGACAGTTACTTTCCCACAAAATGGCCAATAGGCTACCCAAAACAAAACAACACAAACGACACAAACACCCAAAGACAAACCATAACAGAAATAAACCGCGACAGAAGAACCGCCCCGGAACGGCCAGCGGAAACGAACTCCACGGGGGGGGGGGGGGGGCAAATCGACCCCACGCGGCCACAATCCCCGCCGTAAAGCCGTAATCAACTACATGTATCACAGCTCACCAATGGTAAGAAGAGGGTGAACAATATTGGTTTAATATTGGTTTCGAGAAACTGAAGTTCGAACAATACATTAGCACAAATACAACAAAACACAGAAAGCCCTGTTAACGGCCATCTCTTCCAACAGAAATATTAGGAAGAGTCACAGTGCTGTGAAATGCTACCGAATGTATCTTTACCAGAATCTACTATGTCGGACCAACTAATCTGATAGGTTCATAACTTGACAAATTAACCACATTGCGCTAATGTCTGTGCAGCAGATTTCTTCTCATCAGAGTAGTTTGCATTGGCGTACTATCATAACCGAACTTTTGTAACAATACGAAATATGCAAATAATGTTCTAATGTGATTGTCCAAATCTTGTTTCTTAAGCCAGTTTAACTTTTCTGACATTTCTTTTGGGACATAGATTCCTTTAAAAACGTTAACATACTTATGAAAAACATTCCCATTTGCAGAACACACTTTCCGTGATAGGCATTTAAAAGATATCACTGCGAAATTTCCTTACCTCAGCTTCGTGTGGGCTCTGGTTCTTAACGCTTGGCATAGGTATTGAGTATTCAACTCACTAACGTTGACCAGATGGATCTCTTTGAGTTTTAGCTCCTGTCCCGTACTCAGACAAAGCTCAATAATATTGTCAACTAACTGTAGACTGCACTGTTCAACCTCGAACTTCTCCCTTAAACGACCTGGGCAACAGAACATAAAGGGGAATGAATACACAACCTTTTCCATTACGAAAACACGTCTATACAAATGCATTGTTAATTTTACGCTGAAAAAAACTAAAGTTTTAAGATGAAAAATTGTGATATTTTTCTTATTTCTGCTCAAAATATAGATTGTGGGTACTCGTTAGAACCGCCTCATACCAATGGTGCCAATATTCAGAATGTTGTACTCAGAGTGCTTTAATGTGAATAATCAAGATGATTTATACAGTTCATTTATACAATTCATTTATACAATTCATTGCACATTGCAACAAGAGAGAGAGGGAGAGAGAGAGACTTCATTTAAATTTTATACCGTTAATACCGATGTCAAATACAGTAGAAGTCCGCTATTTGTTTGTTTGATTTGTTTGATTTTGGTTTAACGTCCCCGCCAACACTGTACAGGTCATTTAGGAGACGTTGCTTCCAATTTTGTGGGACTATTACCCGACATTGAGGTGAAATGACATCTCCAGCCCTGCCGTCCAATGAAACCAATAGGTTATATGCATGGACGGTCCAACTCGCACTACTTTTCCTGGACAAGCTTAGAACAGAACCTTTAAGCAGCCTCTATTAAGACCAGCTAAAATTAAGACTAATTCTTCTTTTAAAACATATTTAAAAGTTTCAGTTTTTTGTGTTTTCTACATCCAGTATCTTGGACTAGTAAGAGACCACATTTGGAACTGTTCAAAATGTCTTAAGAGCACTTTTGAACAGTCCCAAATATGGTCTTAATATATGAATTTTACTGTATTTGGTGAAACAAATCCTGATGGTGAAGACACATACACTTACAGCTACACTACCCGAATAGCAAATGCTACTTGATATTTTAAATTAGCAAAGAATGTCATTTTGGTAGCAGCCATGAATGACATGATAAGAGATTTTCGCATAATGTTGTACTCGCATAAATGAGCAACTGTCGGCTAAAAGCCTGCGATCCAACACCTCTGATGAGACTGCGCGTCCGTGCAATCTGATCAGAACCTTCGCAGTCCGCAGGTGACTTCTGTGGAGTCTTGGGTTACTATTTCTCCATCAGCTGTATCTTCTACCATACCTTAGAAAGACTGATCTATGTCTTGCTTGTTCTGGGGACCTCGACGACAAACTTTCTCGAGACGCGGCTCATTCTTTTTAATATATCTCTTCCACGCCTATCTTAAACCCTTACATGACACCTAGAATCTTCGCACAGGTCCACTATCGATGTAAGGGTTATCTGAATATGTTCTATAAAAGTCTGGATGACTTCATTTTTGTATGTTATATAACGATATTGTAATTCAAACAAACAGAGTAGACCTGGATCAGCTGCAACGTTCTGGATCTACCCTGATTGCAAATGTGTCTTTTATGGGAAGGCAGGCTTCTATGCGTTTACGTGTTGTGTTTACTTATTATCTTCAAAGCAAATTACGGGTTAAACAAGAATATCAGTTTTGAGCAACAATGTATAACATTTAAAGGCAAAATGAACATTCTGTTGAGTGTAACATAAACGAAAGCCCTGCGTAATACGAACCATATATTTCATATCTACATAAAATATTGTTTCACTTGTTTGACTAAAGACAAACGAAAATGACATGCTTTCTTAAATTCCCTGAATGAAGAATTTAAAGCGCCAGTTCCTGGGTAAAGGTACTTATCGCATATGCGACCAGCTATGACTCAGGCGAGCCTGTTGTTTGCATACATGTAGAGTGGACTTTTAAGTATTCATGCGTCTAGACTTATTTTAATTGGCTGCCCATGCGCCATTGAAGAACAAACATCGGAGAATACAAAGGGCTTTTCTTTTATGTGTTACGCCTTTCATACTGAAAACCCATAAACGGGTACATTGGCAAAAAGTTCAGTCATTTTACATGAATTTCTAAAATCAACGCAAACTTGTTCCCCAAATTTTCGAAATGGAATCTCAGTACAAAATGGGTTTAAATCTTTATATATATATGTTAAAAACCACTACAAATTCGAATACCTTAAACTTGCCATATTTCTCCTAAATTGACAAATTTGTTTCACGATTCAAAAGGTGCTGATGGAATGGCAAACAGTGTAGACCCTGATCAGACTGCATCTTTAGGAACAGTCTGATCTGGGTCTTCACTGTTTGCTTAGGCCTATCTGGTCCAATGCTTAGGATCATTACGACACAACTTGACAAGATTCAGATCAATATGTGCACCCGACATGTAAGACCAACATCCTTTTTCCGCCCTGTAAATGCCCCTTTATCTATAGGTGATTATGTGAAAAACACTGATCAGTCATAATGGGTGTGGAGGCAGGCTGAGTCTACGGCGACCCCAATTACCAATAGGAACATTGTGCTTGGCACCAGCACAAATATCATTGAACAATCACATGTGAGACGCCAAGTTCTGCAACGGAAGGTCAGGTGATTTTTCTCCGGGTACTCCGGTTTTCGCCCACCTCTGATTAACGGTCGGCTCGAAATGAGTGAAATAATCTTGAAAGGGCCGTAAAACCAAAAAAAAAATCATTGAACAAAGAACAAAGGTAAACGAGTTCATGTAGTTTGACTCAGAAGGTATGTTGCAGTAGCCAAAAATTTCTTTCAACATTCTACATAACGTAAACGAAAATTCTTTCTTCTATGACTAGATGCTTATTTGGACAAAATGATTCTTAAAAGTGTCGCAAACAGTCACAACCCCACCCTCTCAAAAAGGACATACCATACCTGCTCCTATTAATGGCATCGCTAAGGATTTGATGTCAAGTTTGTTTGCGGCATGGAATATTTGTGTGTAAATACTGTCAAGTCTAGCCAGGTTCTTCAGGCTCACTTTTCTCATTGGCTGAGTTACAATGCTGTGAAACACCCATTTTACTGGGAGATCTCCGGCGGAACACACCACAACCTCTCCTTCCACCAGAGACCTCTGGCCCCTGAAATAAACGAACTGACATATAACGTTGAGTTTGAATTCATGTTGATGCAACATTGATAAGCCGCCAAGTGACGTAAAAAATTCTAAGAACCACGAAAGGGCTACGTGACTTTAAATAAGAGACAATCTTTCGTTTTCATAGAGACCATAATACAACCACTAGTTTTTTCAAGATTGTGTGTGTCCATCGTTTTCTGATATTATATGTATTTTCTTTTTAATTTAAATTATAGAATTTCTGAACACGCTTCTCTTTACAGGTATTGCCTTGTTTGTTTGAATTGAGGTTTTACGTCCCCTTCAAAACTATAAAGGTCAAAAAGGCGTGATCTAAATAGTGCATCCAGAAACATTAATGCTGTAAATACATACAAATATATAAAATAAATGTCTAATGCCATTCTTATGGATCACGTTTGTGTGCACTGTTTCTATATGTATTCTTATAAGTTGTATTGTTTAAAGTATATAAATGTTTTAAAAGTTTAAACTAAATATATAAAATGGCTATCGAACTTGTCAAATAAGGTCTGTATCATGATATGACTACATATGTAATAGAGGGCCCTCGTTATACCGACAGTATTTGTTTGCTATCATTACGAAAACACGCCTATATAATTTTAACCCCCTTGAACCCCACTTTTATATAGTAGTAAAACTGGGGTTTACAGGGTATACCTTATTTTTTTATTTTTGCTCTAAACTATAGATTGAGGGGTACTCGTTAGAACCGCCTCTATGAGGTGGTTCTAACGAGTACCCACAATATATATTTTGAGCAAAAATAAGAATACACAATAATTCATCTTACAATATCGTTTTTTTTTGGCGGTTAAGATTCGTTCGTCCCTGAGGTTATTATCAGCTCAGTATCAGTTCCTTAGTGCTGAGATTGATACTGCGGTGATGACTTCAGTACTCAAGTACTGATTTAAATAACTATACTATATCTTTAATTTTTGCAGAATAAAATTCTATTTTTTCTAAAACTAAGACTGACTTGTCAGGTGCGACATGTATCTTAGCGGATTTGGTTGCCACTTTTTGTTATATTTTGAATTTCGCAAGTCTCGCTTCTTTGGACATATCCTTCCTGATGCCCGGGACTTTCGTGGAGTGTGGGCCATGTTTGCTGATGTTGGCTCGGTGGGGGACCCCTATAAGTCCGCGGGTAGGCGTCTTTTGCCTGATGCCTCCAGCTGACCTGTCTCACGAGCTACGTCGGTCGGTGTGTGCTCGGAGGGGGATGTGCTGTGTTTGCCGGGTCATGTCCATCATCCGTTTCGGTTTCAGAATTTCGGGGTTGAGACACACTGATGAAGATCAAATATCAGAAAGGCCTCTGTGTCACTAAATTTGGTATAGTTACGCCTTAATTACAATGCATGTGAACATGCGTGTTTTCGTAATGTGTAACATTTTGCCGTTATCAGGAATCTGCCGGTGTAAAGAATCCAAATAAGGAGTACTATAATACATGTATGTAATATGGACGGCCTTGCTTACTACAAAGAAACAAATGACCACAACATTTGTTTCATGAGAGAAATAAATGTTTTGGATATTTGTAAGAATCGCCTCACCGAGGCGATTCTTACAGATGTCCACAACATTTGTTTCATAGGGTAATTTGTTGGAATCACCGAGCTCAGTCGATTCTAACAAATATCCACAACTTTTGATTCATGGATTATTCAATACAATATTGAATATCTCCCATAATGCGCTTCATTAGCTAAGGATTCGGATTGGAAAGTGTCGTTATAATGAGTTTTATCATTATATCGAATGTCGAAATAAAGAGGGGTTGACTGGATCACATTCTGTTATGAGAAAAATCTTATTTTTACAAATAGCAAAGATGCTTTAATCCATATGATTATGCTATTCATGAATTAGGTCTCTCGCCGCTGTGGGTTCGAGCCTGGCTCGGGTCACATGTGAGACGCCAAATTCTGCAACGGAAGGTCAGGTGGTTTTACTCCGGTAACTCCGGCTGCCGCCCATCTCCAATAAACGGTCGGCTCGGTATCAGTGAAATAATCTTGAAAGGGCCATAAAAACATGTTATTCATGAAAAAGCATTTACCTTGCTTGGTTCAAGGCGAGCTCGTACTTAGTTCCACCATTGACTCGTATAATTTTGGCAAGAGTCCCTTTCATTTTCCTGTCGACTCCACAGACAATGGCTTCTACGTCATTTACCTTCACCACCGAGCCCATGTACACGTGCACCGCCAGTTTCTTTAGCACGTCAAACGTCCATTTCTGGTGACCTTCGTTTGTGTAGGACTGCTCAACAAACGTAACCACGTTCTTGCTCCTATGAGAGGGAACGTCTTTCAATCTTACAGCGCTCTCAGCTCTCTGAGACAGGTCTTTCATTGGGTTTGGTATACTGCCCGTAGCTGATAGAAAATAAAGCAGTCGAACTTCAATGGCTCGAACACCTTTTAGACGATGAAAATTGATTCGAGACGAGGGTAGTTCGAACCACACATCGTGAGCTTAACTAGCTCGTTAGTGAGCAAAATATTAATTGTCCTAGAAAGTTGTAATGCAGTGGTATTTTTGCTGAAAAAATGTGAGCAGCTTTTCATATTATTTCCAGCAAAAATTTTGGTATATGATCAAAGTTTTAACAATTTGTTAACTAAAAACGACGTCTGGTCCCTGGTCTGCAACAGTGTTAAATTTTGTTTTCTCATGTGGCCACTATGATGTGTTTTACCCTTTCTTGAAAGGACCGGAAAAACAAAAACCATTTTACCCTTACATCCCTGAATATCTGAAATGGATTATTTCCATCTTTCAATGTTGCCAATGGAAATTTTTGTCAAATCATTAACAGATAGGCAAATAGTGAAGATCCTGATCAGACGGGTCCTTATCTGATTCACCGACACATACCCTACTTGCATAGATAGGCCTACCTGTATAATTGAAAGGGTTGAAAAGAGAGAAGCGATAGTTTTGAAACACGAATTCGGAAATTTCATTGACAAAACCACTACTGGAATTTTCCTTTTAGTTAACCAGGTTTTGCGTCTTGAATTCATCAAAATATAACTTTTTGATACATATATTCTATCGCATTGAACAGTCATAATTATTGCAGAAACTCAGGAAGGCATCAATTTATTGCTTGTACTGGTAAATGCAATATACCGAAATCTCGAATCGCTGTTATATGGGACAAGCCTTCGCTGTTATGTTTAAGTTAATCTTGTCATAGTGCATGATCTCGGATAATTATAAAAGTTCATCCAATTTCCAAATCATTTTTTTTTCGTTAATCATCGGACAAAGTGGTACCAAAGAAAATTCTCTCTCTGTATATAAATATCCATATTTGATATTTTTATCAGAAATATGTCTCTCGCTCTGCTACACCCTTGTTACAATAGATGTTACGAGCAAATGCGTGAAACTGATTAAAGATGCTCGTCCGTATAACGTCATGACGATTATGCAACGTCACATCTACGTCGGTGCAACGTCGTTGCACCGACGTTGATTTGACGTTGCCCTAGAGACATGTGCCTGCTGGGAGGCAACACATTACTGTCATTTATGGGCGGGTGCGTTGGAGAAGCCAGTATAAACTGAACTCTTATCCTTCCTTGAGATAGCATGCACTATTGATAAAATATAAAATGTAAATGAGGAAAATCAATTTCGCAGTCCTCGAAGACTTCTGACTTACACCGAGAAGAAGAAGAAGAAGAAGAAATTGATGAGGAAAACAAAATCGTGTATCTACTTCGAGGATTAAGTCTTCATCAACGCCATATTTGAAGGGATCCCATTTTGTGCATGAGGAAATGCCATGATTAAAAAAGTGTGTATTTTCTTATTCAGTTATCAGCTATGTTGTACCTGATTTATACTTTTCAGCCATATCAAAGAAGCCAGGGCTTGCTGCCCAGTCCTCGTACGCCTGCTTGATGGCATATAGCATGTCCACATTCATATCTACAAGATGTATCTCCAGCACAGGATAGAGAGGACCCATGGCAAGACTGTAGTCAACCAACGCCTTAACATGAACCTCCGCCACGATCTCTTTTGGAATGCCAAAGTAGGACTCTGAAAGATAGGTTGAAAGGTAATTACGGCGAATAGGTAGGTTGGACATGTTTTTGACAGTTTTTACCACTGGGATAACACACCCATGTGTGATTATTCTCTTCCATTACGAAAACACGCCTATACTAATACATTGTAAACTTTACCGCCGAAAAAATGAACATTTTAAGATGAAAAAAATTGTGATATTTTCTTTATTTCTGCTCAAATTATAGATTATGGGTACTCGTTAGAGCCGCCTCATCGAGGCGGTTCTAACGAGTACCCACAATCTATATTTTAGAGCAGAAATAAGAGAAATGCGGTTTACCCCTGTAAACCCCAGTTTTACTATATAATAGTGGGGTTTAAGGGGGTCAAAATTATATAGGCGTGTTTACGTGATGCTTTCTTGACTCTCAAACTGCATTTTTTTCTGGTAAAATGTTTTCATATTTTTCTTATCTGTTCTCCACAAATTATTTCTTTGCCAAACATAGATTGTGGGTACTAGTATCTCGCAGTTTAAATGAAATAGTTAAAATCAACATCTACCTCAAACAAAGAAAATGTACCTGAATGCAGGTGGGAGAAAGAAAATGTAGTGTCCTGCTGATATATAGGATCTTACATTATTGAATTTATTAAACGAGTTGAGGAAAAGGGATAAAATGCGAGGCTTCACTGAGCATTTTATCCCTTTTCCTCAAAGAGTTTAATAAATTCATGTATTATTGAATTTATTAAACGAGTTGAGGAAAAGGGATAAAATGCGAGGCTTCACTGAGCATTTTATCCCTTTTCCTCAATGAGTTTAATAAATTCAATAATACATGAGCACGGATGCAAGATTATATTTATCATATGGCATTTAAAACGCATTTTATTCAAGTTTGTTTTACGAAAATGTCAATATCCCACCATCAGTAAACGCGACGTCGTTAAGGACATCGTACATGTAACATTACGGGACGTATCTAGCTAATTTGCATATTTAATCCACTGGTGGATTATCGAAAATAATACATGGCGTTATTACACTCTCAGAGGCGACGTCATATGATAAACTAAAATAATACACAAATGTACACGTAGTTTAAATTCTGACTTATTCAATCTAAATATAATAAACCGTAACTGCAGTTATGGAGCACCAAATGAGAATGCTGGGCATTTCTTTTATCATTGTCTCATACTTTTAATTAAGAATTTAAACACGTATCTAGTAGTTAATTAACGGATACTTTGTTTGTTTTGTTTGATTTGAGGTTTAACGTCCCTGTCAACACTGTAGAGGTCATTTTGGAGACGTTACTTCCAATTTTGTGGGACTTTTACCCGACACTGAGATGAAATGATAGCTTAAGTCCTGTCGCCCAATGATACCAATAGGGTTTATAAGCATGGACGGCCCAACTCGCACCGCTTTGCCTGGGCAGGCTTAGATCCTCTAAGCGGTTTACCAGTACTTGTGTGTGGTCGGTTTCAGTTCTGCGTGGAAGCATCATGCAACCCATCTATTTCTTCAAGTGGGCGGGGACGCAACGGATACTTCATAACGGTTCTCAGTTACAGGATTCGAAGTTGTTGGTAAAAGCTAGGGCTTATTGTGTTCAGTAGGATAAGGGCTAAAGTTTAGAAAAGATACAAGCCACGTTCTTTTCTATCGGTTTTTGTACGTTCAGACAGATTTCTTGGACAGGGGGGCTTCTTCAGGACAACAAATCAGCATATACATTTTGTATCCAGAATTTGTTTTCGTTTGCATATAATTCAAAAACCTCGCTTTACTATTTTCATGTATGTAGTTTGTATGTAACGAGAGAACTCTATACTATTCACGTTAAAGCTTGTGTTGAGTCATTCCCTTTGTTCTCTGTAATAATAATGCAGTCAGACGGACCTGCGTTAAGCAAGCACCAAGATGACATTAAAAATAATATGCTTAGATGAGGTTTAATGCATTTGTTGTTTTGAGTAAATGGATGCAAGCATGTTATTTGCTTAAAAAGGTAGCCACATGATAGTTTTACTGGGTTTTAGTATCTTACTTACCACCACAAATAACCGGTAATCCAATTTTCCTGTATTTATGTTTTTCGGCAGTTTTAAGAGTGTTATATATAGCAGTATGTAGATCAATTGCACATTTTTCTTCAACACTGAAATAATCTTCCCATTTTGGACCTGCAACATTAATAATGCCTAAACAAGGAATCTTTCCTGCCGAAGTCACACACGTTTCTGCTACTTTAAGAGGTCCATTATTGAATAGAAACACTTTTATCTCATCTTCTACCTGTTTACCAGCAGATGCACCAACATCTTTTGCAATATGCCCACCTTCTTGTAAGCTTGGGGCCACGACATTTACAAGTGCGTCTACGTTGCTGAGTTTAACCAGGCTCTGACGATACATGAAAATGTCAAGACCATTAACATTGATATGGTAGCGAATACTAGACTGGGCCTCTCTGTGTTTCATTTGTTTCACGGAATGAAGTGACTGTGTTTCTCGAACAGAACCTGGCTGCCGGTTTGTTTTCTTATTGTTCGTAGTATAATCTGTTCCGAGTGAAGGTTGTCTGTTTTCTCTTCTTGGGGCAAATCTATAATCATTGACAGCCGTTATAATTTGTGACTTACGCAAGGTAACAATGTTTTCATTTATAAGGTTTGTGTCTGGATGTTTCACAAGTGTTAGTTCAGTTTTTGGATTATCACCCTCTGCTTGATGAACCTGGTGGTGCATGTAGATCCTGTTCTGTTCATTTGGACGGTTAGGTTTCTTGGCCTGGTAAAGCTGATAAACAGGTTCTGTGATCCATTTTGATTCTGCTATAACGTTAGACTGCGGGAAATCCCGGCCTCGGCCCTGGTCCGTCGGTAAGAGCGTCGGATCTAACCATGGATTGTTGTATTGTTCTTGAGGTTCTGTGTTTTCGTTTGCTTCAACATCATAAAAATCCTTTTGCACAGGATAATACATGTGATCTGGTCGTGGAAAGTTGGGATTGTCATAATTTGTGCCTGACATCCTCCGCTGCAGCAACTCTGTCGACGCAACCTTTGTCAACCTGTTCTTTTGATTCAGTTTCATTTTATGTAAAGACAGATCACTACCATGAATTCTCTTTTTATCCAAATTGTGTTTATGTCTTGACAAATCGCTGTCTTTCGAAGATTCTGGTCCGAAGAAATGAGCACTTGTAAGTGACGAATCATCCTGTACAACAGCTTGACGGCGATCATGCATCAGTCTCCGTTCTTCAAATGTTGTGTCTCTCGCTATTTTACCCACGTGACTAATCCATTCTCTTCGTGCTCGTATTATGTCACTGTAGTCACGTGCGAAAATCCAAACACGGAATTTATCACTATCCGTGTATTCTTTAAGAGCAAACAATACTGACTTATCATTTGCTTTTGATCGTGCAAATCTCCTAACTTTGTGGAAGTCGGATATTGGTACAAAGAAATCGTCTTGGTGTATCTTAGCCAGTTCTGAAGAAATTCGCATAATCTCATCTTTGACTCTATGATACGTTGTAAAGTTACAATAGATCTCAACAAATTCTGGGTTTCTCTTGGTAGGAACAGCTTTTATATTTAAGCTTGGAATAAGTTTAAGATTTTCAATCTCATTATCAAAGAGATGATCAAATTTTCTGGCATAGTCTCCATGGAAACGCCAGAACACGATGCCTTTATTTGGATAACCGACTTGACACGTGATTCCGGTTTTGGGGTAAAAATCCTCGTCGACCCAGAATCTTAACGTTTCAATGGCAAGACTTAAAATCTCTGGGTCAGGACCAAGTATATCGAAGGCATCCGTCAGTTTATCATACTCGTAGCGCAGACCGATGTCACGTGTGATTTTTGTTCCGACCTCATTTATCCCACCTCGAAGTCGCTTAAACTTGTCCACCAAGTTTGGGTCGATGCGTATTCTGCATGCGGGTTCTTCTAAAGTCTAAATAAATAAAATTTTATATAAGATTTTGGTATAGTTGAAGGAGTACAATCGAAATCATTCATTAGTTTTATCAAAGCACTGACAGCACTGGCGGGTCGATTGTCCGAGTGGGGATTGTGAAAATGCATCACGAAAACACGCTTATATAATTTTCACCCCCTTGAACCCCACTTTTATATAGTAAAACTGGGGTTTCCGGGGGTATACCTTATTTTTCACAATTTTTCATCATAAAGTTTTCATTTTTTCGGCGATAAAGGTGGCAATGTATTCGTATAGGCGTGTTTTCGTAATGTGGGCCTAAACAGAGGACGTACCTGTAACCTCAAAATTCCTGTAGTTTGGATGAACAGTGTAGACCCTGATCAGACGCCACGTACTGTGGCGTCTGATCTGGGTCTACACGGTTTGCCTAGCCCAACCCATGATTTCAGTCCGGATTATATTGATACACTCTTACGCAACACCCGGACCTCACAGGGATGAGAATTGCGCAGCTATTTCCTGTAAATAACAGTTACCCACAAATCAGTGATAGTTATGCGGACGTCAGCTTGAAAAGCTCCTGTGGTAATTAACTTTGGGTAGACCGAAAACAATCGATATACAATAAGCATGCGTTATTGTAAACATAATGCTAAAGGAGGGCCCCGCCCATCGGGACTAGATGAAATAGATTGGGGCAAATGGTGCTTCCACGCAGAGCTGAAACTGACCACATACGTGTACTAGAAAACCACTGAGAAGTCTGCCGCGAGTCGGACTGCCCATGCAGATAAACCCAATTGGTCTCATTGGGCGACAGGGCTTGAAATGTCATGTCATCTCAAGGTCGGGCTAAGTCCCACAAAACAGAAGTGCTAAAGGACAGTGTGATCAACACAACTATATATGAGATCATATGGGCCCCGTCAATCGATTTTGGTAATTATCGCCTATGCGAGCAGCGAAGGTTCAGGCGAGCCTGCGCATCCGCGCAGTCTCGCCAGAAACTTCGCTGCTCGCTCATACCAGCAGTGAATCAAGAGGAACCTTCAGACAGAAAGCCATATCCCTGGCCCCTCTGAATGGCTGGGCATGCGCAGTTAAAATTTGTCATGACGGAATGCTCGAAGACACAAATTCGCTTGGCGGGGCTCATATATGAGATCATATTTCATGTCACAAAAAACCGGGCCTGTTGTAAGGTGTAACGGCGGAGTAAGTTTTTGTTTGTTTAATTTGAGGTTTTACGCCCCCGTCAACACTGTATAGGTCATTTTGGAGACGTTGCTTCCAACTGTGGGACTTTTACCCGACACTGCGGCCCTGCGGCCCAATGAAACCAATAAGGTTTATAAGCATGGACGGGCCGACTCGCACCGCATTGCCTGGGCAGGCTTAGATCCTCTAAGCGGTTTACCAATACTCGTATGCGGGTCGGTTTCAGCTCTGCGTGGAAGCATCATGCAGAAACCGACCGCACAAGGGTACTGGAAAACCGCTTAGGATCTAAGCCTGCCCAGGCAAAGCGGTGCGAGTCGGACTGTCCATGCTTTCAAAGCCTATTCGTTTCATTAGGGCTTGAGAAGTCATTTAATCTCAATGTCGGGTAAAAGTCCCACGAAATTGGAAGCAACGTCTCCAAAATGACCTATACAGTGTTGACGAGCACGTTAAACCTAAAATCAAACAAACAAAACAAACAGAACATACAGTCGAACTTCAATGGCTCGAACACCTTTGGGACCTCGAAAATCTGTTCGAGACAGGGGTAGTTCGAGCCACTGAGGTTACTGTCAGGAGGCATAACGTGATACTTTTAGACATCTTTTCGGTGTTCTATAATGAATATGTATGATGTGTGTACTCATTAGAATCGCCTCATCGAGGCGATTCTAATGAGTACACACAGCATGCATTTGCAAGATAAAAGACTAAAATCGCCTTAATTATCCCCCACTATTTCTTATGTAGAGGATTTCGCTTGGGGCTCAAGAACGGGTTCGACTCATCCATGGTAAACGAGCCATCGGTGTTCGAGTTATCGAAGTTCTACTGTACTTGCAAACACTAATTTTGTTTATGGAAACGGGGATTTGCTTTCGTGTTCTTAACACATCTCTACACATAGAAACCGGCCCCGATAGCTCAGTTGGTAGAGTGTTCGCTCCGGGGAATGGGAGGTCTCGGGTTCGATCCCGGGCCGCGACATACCAAAGTCGTTAAAAATGGTACTAGCTGCTCCTCGCTTGGCACTCAGATTTACGGGGTAGAGCTAGGACTGGTCGATCCAGTGTTAGGATAATGTGACTGGGTGTGGTATCATGTAATGTGTCTGGGACATGATACTTCAGTGAGGCAGCACTATAAACGTGAGCATTGAGCTCCCTGTCGCAACCAGACACCGTCGTGATATGACTGAAAAATTGTTGAAAGCGACGTTAAACCCGAATTCACACACACACACTACACATAGAAACGCTCAACTAATTTGAGGCGGTTAAAACGAGTTCCCATAATCCAATGCGATGTATATATTAACCCTGTTACCCCTCTCTAGGCTGAGTCAGCAGACAACAAATTGTTGATATTTTTTCTTATTTTTCCTAGAAAACCGGACTTGACATCCGTAGGAAGCAAATTGTCTTCCTACAAGATGTCAAATCCTGTTAGAAACAAAAAAGCATGTAGAGCGTTAAGGAAGGGACATTACTTTAATTACAAGGACTTGTCAAGGTGATTTACAAGTGACATTTAACCCATTTGAGCTAAATAGAATCGTCTTTGACATAAACAAGGTCATCATTGGATGTGGGATTTTTAGTTTGATTGCCCAGTCAACACTATTTAGATGGTATCGTGACGGTCAGGCCGCAGTTTGTTTGGAAGTCTTCTAGAATCAGCAGAAGGGGGAGTATGACAGCTGAACCGATGGCTAAATATTATAAATTTATTCAGAAAATAGCTAAACGTTTTGCAAATAGTGAAGACCCTGATCTGCGACTGATATCGACCTGCACTGTTTGCCAATGTCCCATTTGGGGTTTCCCTGATGAAATATGTTAATGCATAACTAAATATAGAGTTTCAAAAAGTAAATTCATGAATAATACTACTACTAATAATAATAAACCGGCCTCCGTGGCCTAGTGGATAAGAGTGCTGTCTCTTAATCATAAGGTCACTCAACCCTGTGGTTCGAGTCTGGCTTGGGCCACGTGTGACAGCCAAGTTCTGCAACGGGAGATCAGGTGATTTTTCTCCGGGTACTACCACAGGCGCTTGGCCCGTTGATTTGCCCGAAAAACTTGTGAAATAGGTAAAATGTCAGAATGTGAGTAAAAAAAATCCAGATATTTGTTTCATAGTGGTATAGAAAGCTAGCATTCTATACCAGTATGATTTTTTTTACTCATATTTTGACTAACACATTCCACACGTTTTTCAGGCAAATCAACGGGCCACTGAGCGCCTGTGGGTACTACGGTTTTCGCCCACCCCCTGATTAACGATCGGCTCGAAAAAAGTGAAATAATCTTGAAAGGGCTGGAAAATCAAAACAAAAGGGAAAAAAAGGGAATGAAAAGCATTTACCTGGAGGCCAGGCATCTTTCCGTATACTTTTTTTCAAACTTTCATTTCTATAAACTTTGGTTGAACACCAAACAGTAGGGACAGAGAAGAATAGAAGTCTTCAGGCTTCGTTTCTCATCAGAACATAACAATAGAGGTATTGGAATTTGAACCCGAATCTATTCGTTTTGAAATATTTACACTATCCAATTAACCCTTTTCGTACCAAATGGAATATTCCTCCTTATATATAGCAAGAGTCCATTTCAAAATTTAGGGGTGTCAGGTTGTGTTTTCTTCAAAATTGATTTGGAAAATGACTGATATTTTTGCAAACAGTGGAGGTCCTGATCAGACGCCGCGTTTCGCGGCGTCTGATCTGGGCCTGCACTGTTTGCCAGGGTACCCCTTTAGGGGTTTCCGGTTTGAAATGGGTTAAAACTACCCGCTGTCAACAGCGCATGCGCCTTGATAAATAATACTGCCTACTTTCGATTTGAAGAAATACAATTTTTGGTTATCGAACTTACCTGTAAATACAAACTTGTACGGGTAACCAGCATATTGATTTTGGCATATCAAAACTTGATTCAGGATGTTTTATATTCTCCAAAGTTTGGTCAGGAACCATAGAAACATCGGGGAAGTCTGATTTAAGGAAAGGATGAAAACATAAAGGTATTATACCATACGTAGTTTCTAGGCGATGCCGAGATACCCAGGCATTTGTTTAACGTATCCCTCAAACAAATCAGATGAATGGTCCGCATCTCTAATACATATACAATTAGGTTCTACAAATTAATTAACTTTTACTTCCTGTAAAACTAATCCCTTCTACCCCGAAGAGGAGCCAATTCTAGACCCTATTAATAGGGTAACGAATGTAACGCATGTACGTAATGTAAAATATTTGCAATAAACATAAATCACCTATGGGGGCTGCTCTTCTGTCCCTCGTGAGCAAATTCTTTCTTGAAGAGTAGCCATAATAGGGCCTGCTTTAACGAAAAGAATGTGTTGCTTTTAGCAAACATCAACCCCTCCGGAGCACATTATTTCCTGAAGAGTAGCCCCCATCCGGATTTTTGTTCTGGCTACGTGACTGCCATTGCTAGTCCCCCGATAGAGTACCCAATATACCACCACTCACAATCTGTTGCACAGGTTGCCTGCATAAAAAGTGTAAATTCATAAAACGCCTAGTTCAAAGTACAGTTCATTTGGTTGCTGTGCCGCAGTAGAAACGCGTGCTTCAAAACCCAAAGCTTGTGTTGGTTTATCAAATTAAATTTTCGTATTTTGAAAATGATGTGACAAAATGTATCTGAAGCTTGCTTTCTCTAAAAATTCCTGTTCGCTTTTCTATAAGCCCTGCCCCAATGAAAAAGGCGTCTACTCTTAATTTAAGAGCTGACCCATATTGACATGGGAGACAAAATACTTTGGAGTTGCCTCCCCCGATGGCTTCCCCATTCATCTTAATTCTTGCACCCCTGAGTTTATGAAGTCGACTCTTCCTTCTTCGATTCTGGGATGCATCGATGGTTGCAAAAGGAATTTCACGTGTATTACTAAAACAGAATGACAGACCGTATAGATCGTAATGAGACGAGCCGTCTCATCTGAACATACACTGCTTGCTATGTTTTGTTTTATTTGAGGTTTAACGTCCCCATCGACACTATTTAGGTCATTTTGGAGACGTTGCTTCCATTTTTGTGGGCCTTTTACCCGACATTGAGATGAAATGACATCTCAATCCCTGCCGCCCAATGAAACCAATAGGGTTTATAAGCATGGACGGGCCCGACTCGCAGCAATTTTCCTGGGCAGGCTTAGACGTTCTAAGCGGATTACTAGTACTCATGTGTGGTCGGTGAAGCATCGTGGAGCCCAATCTATTTCTCCAAGCCCCGATGGGCGTGGGCCGGAACACTGCTTGCATAAGTATCTGTTGGTACTGGCGGTGCGGACTTTACCTTGTTAATTCTTCGCTACAAAGCAGTGCGGGAGTTATAGGAATTGCCTTCCTCTGTCCGTCCGTAACACTTTCTTCTCTGCTCCATATCTTCTTTCTTTGTTTGATTGATTTGAGGCAACACTGTATGGGCCATTTTGGAGACTTTGCTTCCAATTTGTGGAACTTTTACCCGACATTGACATCTCAAGCCCTGTCGCACAATTAAACGAATAGGGTTTATAAGCATGGACGGCACCGCTTGTCCTGGGCAGGCTTAGAACCTCTAAGCGGTTTGCCAGTAGTTTCAGCTCTGCATGGAAAATAGAAGTGGAGGCAGTGATCAGGAATCTATACAATTAATCCACAGCTCCCATCAGAGACACCAAAGGGAAAGAAACACAAACATGAAACAACAGACCCCAACGGAAACACCAACAGCGGAAAGCCAAAAGGAAAGTTACTTTCCCACAAAATGGCCAATAGGATATCCAAAATAAAATAATATAAGCGACACAAACACCCAAAGACAAACCATAACAAAAATAAACCACAGAAGAACCGCGCCTTGGAACGGTCAGCGGAAACGAATTCCACTGGGGGCTTAAATCGATTTTACGTGGCCGCAATCCTCGCCCTTACTTCCGTCGCGATTTAGACAAATACTTTGTTCAGTCCGCATGGAGGCTTCCTAACTCATTAGTGCAACATCTCCGTGAACACAAAATGGAAGCCCATCTATTTTTCAAGCCCTGATGTGCGGGGGCCGTCCATATCTCTTGAACCCTTTGCTAGATTTTCATTAAATGTTGGTCAAATTTTTGACTCAGTGAGCTCATGTGCAGAACCCATGACTAGACCAGTCCTACTCAAGAGCAAGGTCATAATTAAAGGTTACGAGTTTGAGTTTTGGTTTTTGTGTCCGTTCCATATCTCCTTTACCTCTGAGAGGATTTTCATTAAACTTTGGTCAAATGTTTGCCTAAGTTAGTTGATGTGCAAATCTCGTAACTCAACCATGCCGGCCTAAGGTCTAGGTCACAAGTGAAGGTCACGAGTTTGACCCTCAAATTTCGTGTCCCTTTCATATCTCCTTTTAATACCCCCTGAAAGGATTTTCATTAAACCTTGGTCAAATGTTGGCCTAAGTGAGATGATATGCAGAACCCATAACTTAACCATCCCGATTAGTGTCTTCGCAACTCGCTTTCTTATTTGTAATCTGCTACAATCTGAGTCTTCGCTAGTTGCATGTGCCTTGCTAATCCAAGGCCGAAACATGAAGACGCTAATGTGGAAGTATGCATTACGAAGACATGGCTATACGAATACCGTACATTGTAAACTTTTTCCCCAAGAAAACGAAAACTTTAAGATGAAAAAGTGTGATATTTTTCTTATTTCTGCTCAAAATATAGATGGTAGTAACAGGTTAGAACCGCCTCATCGAGGCGGTTCTAACGAGCAGAAATAAGAAAAATAGTAAACCCCAGTTTTACTATATAAAGGGGGGGGGGGAATCCAGACGTTTTCGTGCTTCAAGTCTGTCTACTTAGGATTTTCGACCCTTTACACTACACTTCCTCATAATCTTATAAAAGAAAAACTTAATGATTTAATTGAATGGACATTTCCTCTATCTTGCATGTAATGTAAGAAATTATATTTGCCACTTCTGAAGAGCAAAAAAATTATACTTAATGGTCATGTCAGAAAGTGTGTGAAGCTCTCACCTTTCTACTTAACAACATTTACAAAAGATTTGGTGTCACGTTATTCAGACCAGTTGTGGGTATTCCGATGGGCAGGAATTGCGCACCCCTTGTGGCTGATCTGTTCTAGTTTTGTTATGAAAGAGACTTCATGATGTCCCATTCCGTTGAAAACCAATCTGAAATCATTGAAGCCTTTAACTCGACTTTTAGATATTAGATATTTAGAAGATTTATTAAAAATTATTCCCTGTGTTATATCTACTAGGAATAGAATTGACCACTAAGAGATACTTATAAATATAATTTAATTAGGCCATATTCTCTTACTGTTCTTACAAATTAAATTCTAGTCTGATAGTAAACACGAATTACTAGCTAACGCAAATGCGGAAAGATAATTTCCAGATATTTATGCAATAAATTTCCATATCCGCCAGCTAGAATAGACAACTAATACAACTTTCAATCAAGAAAAGACGAAAGTTTGTAAGAACTAATGTTCAGTAAATAGGTAAAATATACCTCTATCAATTCCATCATAACTGAACTACAACACCTACTATTAATTAAAACAGAATAACAAACAGAGGGGGGGGGGGGGAGGGGGAAATCATAACATAACATTCAAACAACACAAAACACAAGACAAATAATAAGTTAAATAAGTGTGGGTTGCAGGGAGGGTATTTCAATAGACATCCGTCCTCTATGACGATAACACAAGCTGTGCCTGAAGTATGTAAATGAACTTGCACCTTTTCACCCACAAGTTCCTGACCAATCAGAAACTTGTTATCATAGAGGTAGTCATAACAAGTTAAATTAGTTTGATGAATAAGGAGAATAGAATAGAATACTGGACTAATAGTGTTGAACAGAATAGAATACTGGACTAATAATGTTGAATAGAATAGAACAATTTTAAACTGTTCTACCTATAGCTACACTATTGTATGTAAGGTTGACGGATATAATTAATACTCATAATTAATCATTTTAATAATCAGATATATTAAAATTAGCCAATTATTCCCTATGTTATATCTACTAGGAATAGAATTGACCACTAAGAGATACTTATAAATATAATTTAATTAGGCCATATTCTCTTACTGTTCTTACAAATTAAATTCTAGTCTGATAGTAAACACGAATTACTAGCTAACGCAAATGCGGAAAGATAATTTCCAGATATTTATGCAATAAATTTCCATATCCGCCAATCCGAAGGCCATTAATCAATAAATAAATAAATTCAAATAATAAAGTACACGAAAGACGCAGACAGTCTCCAACTGAAAAGATTCTGGAATCAGTGCAACATAAATTTTCATGTATAATATTAATAATTGAGTCTGACCGAATATTTCACTTTAAAAGAAAACTAAGTGTGCCGCAAAACTTTGGTAGATTTAAGTTTAAGAAACATGAATATTTAGGATAAAAGTAAATAAGAATAGCTGTAACTCAAAGAGTATATATCCAAACCAGACTAACCAGGTGCCAAAAGTAAATGGATTTAAGTGGTATTTTAAATAGGTATACTGTAAATAGCAACTTGCCCCCAAAATAATCTCTTCCAATAGTATATGGCACAGTAGAAAATGAAGATTCCAGTATATTTTCAGTGATTGAGAAATTTGTAACAAAATTAATACAAATGAAACAGAAATAAAGTAAGAAAAAACATGGGAACATTTGATTTCTGAAAAAAGTTACAAATTATCTTCCAAGGCTTAAAAGATAATTTCTGTCCTGATCAACTGCACTATGAAACATTTTGTATAAACCAATGAAAGACATACACATGTGCATTTTTGTGTGTACATACATGCACATGTATATATCTATTAATTATATATAAGGAGTCTCTAATAGAAGACATAAAAATATATAGTGCCATTTGATCAAAAGACCACAGGAAAAAACAAATTCAATATTAATGAAATGTTTGTAAACTTCCAGTGAGAATTCAGCTAAAATGTCACGTCTCACTCAATATTTGAATATAATTCAGCTGCTAGCTAACTGAACGATAGCAAAATGTTAATATTAATAAAATTACTCACATAATCTTGTCCGTAATAATCTCAGATTTCTTACCCAAAGTATCACTGATTCTGAAAGAATAATTTACTAACAGCCTTCCAGGATTCTACAAAATGAAAGCCCAAATCTGAAGCCATTTCCAGGCGTAAGGATTTATTAAAATCTTTGATCAAGTTATCAGTTTTATCATGATCACACGGTCTTGGAAGTATAGAAGATACTATAATACGTACTGAAGATTTTTTCTTTTTAATCCTTGCTATGAGATTACCAAAATCTGACATCATTGATCCCTTAGCATCCCCATTATTGATATTATTTGTTCCAATATGCAGTATTAAATAGTCAAAGTTGGTCAAATTTACGTGTCCTGTGTCAACATGCCATGCAAGTTTAGCAATTGTAGCACCAGGGAAGGACTTTATGAAGACTCCATCTATAGGCGGCAGTTCCTTGATTATGGAATAACCCAGAATGATAACTCGTCTATTTTCTGTAAATAACAGAAATAACTAGTTTAAATAGCAGAAACAAACTATCTATCAATTTAAACTAAAATATTACCTAGTACAAGAATAATTAGATTTTATAAATCATTCAAGATTATTATACATCTCCGGTGTGTTGTTAACCCGAGACAGACAACAAACTTGAATACCTAATGAAAAACCATATAACCTGCTGACAACCATGAATAAATGATTAAGAGTCAGCGCTCTCATTCACCAAGCCATGGGCCAAGAAGACTCCCTTAAATCTGAACTAAAAATCAATGGAAAGTTTTTTTTTTTTTTTTTTTTTTTTTTTTAACAGTTACAACAGCCTTATTACATTTGTAGTTCTGAAAATAAGATGTGATACAAAATAACTAAATACATGTATATTTCTCCGAAGTTAAAGAAACTCAATGAATGAACTTCTTTTCATTGCAGTTTCTATCCTCACTCTGTCTAGTCTTGGATAACCTATAGAGAAATATAATGAATTATTAGGGGGGGGGATATATATATATATATTGTATATACATGTTAATACATATTTCATTTAGTTTAAGGTAGCAGATATCCTATCCAACAGTGGATATGTACCCAATGTATAAACGTCATTACATTGCAGTAACAATCCTTACGTATCTTGTCAAGGGCACAGAAAGATAAGAATCTGCCACACTAAAACAAACAAAACATAATATACACCAATTCATCCATTAATGACATACAATATACAGTTTAAAATTCCTCTATTAAGACCACTCTTGGAACCGTCTAAAAATGGTCTTTAAGACCACTCTTGAACAGTATCGAAGGTGGTCACTGATCAGAAAACATCAAACAATAAGGACTGATTATGCTGTTAAAATAAGCTTCAAAAAAGGGAATCAGTCTGTATAAAAGCCGATCTCAATAGAGAAACTTCACTGTATTTAGTACTGTGCACAACACTGTAGGCTCCTACTGTCTTAATTGTTCTCACATTGTCTTTGTCACACTGGATATGAGGATTAAATTGTATGACATTTCCTGTTCAAGTGAATCAAGGGAGAGATCAGTCAGTAAATCAAGAATCGGCTGAAGATTTTACTATATAATTTCCCATAAAATTGGCTACTTGCAGCTTATCCTCCAAAGGGAAAAATAAGTACCGTTTAAAAGAGTCTGAACGCCAATCACCCATGAGCTGAATTTTTTCAGAAGAAATTTTCGCCTTGAATAAAAGTGTTGCGAAACCTCGTCTGAATGAATGAGAACTGTACCTTTTTGGATCTAAACCAATATTTTGAATAAAATACCTTAATTTAGATTGATATTGATTATAGGTAATAGGTTTTCCATTTGGTAAAATGAAAAGAGGAGAATATAACTGAGCAGGAACTGCTTTACACATTGATCTATAAGCACGAACTGGACATAAAATACTGTCCTCTATTTTAACTAGAGGAATTTGCAACACTCTTTCTCCTTTTTGAATTGTTTTTGTCCATTTGATTGAGACAAGTAAATGATTGCCGTAATCCTGAACATCTTGCCTTAATAGAAATTTTTTCTCAGTCAAATCCTTCAAGGTAGTGGGAACTAAGTTAGACTTCCTAGCCAAAAGAAAAAAGGCAAATAGAAAAAGACACCAGTACACAATATTGATTTTTTCAGAAAAATTCATGTTTTCAATAGACATCCGTCCTCTATGACGATAACACAAGCTGTGCCTGAAGTATGTAAATGAACTTGCACCTTTTCACCCACAAGTTCCTGACCAATCAGAAACTTGTTATCATAGAGGTAGTCATAACAAGTTAAATTAGTTTGATGAATAAGGAGAATAGAATAGAATACTGGACTAATAGTGTTGAACAGAATAGAATACTGGACTAATAATGTTGAATAGAATAGAACAATTTTAAACTGTTCTACCTATAGCTACACTATTGTATGTAAGGTTGACGGATATAAGTAATACTCATAATTAATCATTTTAATAATCAGATATATTAAAATTAGCCTATTGACAATACTGATCAGTGAAATTTACCCCCCCCCCCAGTTAAATAAAGCAAATTCCTCTGATACCGATTCCCCGGATTTGGATTTACATCTATCTATTGTAGATGGGTTTGTTTCCTGCAATATTTATGATAAACTCCATGATTTTGATTTTGAGGTTGTAAATGTTCCTTTCTTGGATTGTGATGTTCCTCGTACGGCATCCTATGACGTTTATATTTCGCAATTAATTCGATTTGCCAGAGTGTCTAGGCATGTAGCTGACTTCAACACTCGTAATTAATTGTTAACTGCAAAACTTCTTAATCAAGGTTATCGGTATCATAAACTACGCAAAATAGAAGTGGAGGCAATGATCAGGAATCGATACAATTAACCCACAGCTCCCATCAGAGACACAAAAGGGAAAGAAACACAAACACGAAACAACAGACCCCAACGGAACACCAACAGCGGAAAGCCAAAAGGACAGTTACTTTCTCACAAAATGGCCAATAGGCTATCCAAAATAAAATAATGTAAGCGACACAAACACCAAAAGACAAACCATAACAAAAATAAACCGCGACAGAAGAACCGCCTTGGAGCGGTCAGCGGAAACGAATTCCACTGGGGGATGGGGTGGGGTGGGGCGGGGGGTTGGGGGTTGGGGCGGGGCTTAAATCGATTTTACGCGGCCACAACCCTCGCCCCCACCTCCGTCGCGATTAAGACAAATAATTTGTTCTGTCTGCATGAAGGCCTCCTAAATCCTTAGTACAACGTCTCCGTGAACACAAAAAAATCAAACAACCACAGAGATGAAACAACGGTGAGAACTCGACAGCAAGAAACCAATGAAATGCCTGAGCAAAAGAAAACCAACAGTTAGACTCCGATGGGCCCAACCAGAGACAGAGTATCAGGTGCCAACCAACGTTACATTGAATTAGATCGCTCTAATTCTCAGTAAGCCTTTACGCTGGAACCGTCATAGAATCTGAGGCCTGACCCATCGGCGTGCAATTAAAGAGGGAAGCAAAGTTGTCAACGTGATTCTCGTAAAGCAAAATTTTGTAGACGTCATTCCGATTTAATTTCAAAATTTAACGTTGGACTTTATCTCTTCTGCCACAAGGTCTGTCGGAATCGGAATTTCACGATGACTTAGTATATAAATTCAGAAAAATATATACTTGCAATGACTTCAGCACTCAAGTTCGTAAAATTATTCTGCGATATCAAAAGATTGGGTACAACATAAATGTTATACGACAACATAAATGTTATACGATAGACTGCATGCATGGTAGTTGACCCATTCACGGTAGACAACTTTGCTTCCCTCTTTAATTGCACGCCGGTTGATCAAGCCTCCGATTCTAAGACGGTTCCAGCATAAAGGCTTACGGAGAATTAGAATTTAATTTTATGTAATGTTGGTTGGTGCCTGATGCTCTGTCTCTGGTTGAGCCCATCGGAGTCTAACTGTTGGTTTTCTTTTGCTCCAGCATTTCAGTGGTTTCTCGCTGTCGTGTGCTCACCGTTGTTTCTTCTCTGTGGTTGTTTGATTTTTGTGTTCTCAGAGATGCTGCATTGATGAGTTAGGAAGCCTTCATGCGAACTGAACAAATTATTTGTCTAAATCGCGACGCAGGTAAGGGCGAGGATTGCGTCCGCGTAAAATCGATTTAAGCCCCCAGTGAAATTCTTTTCACTGACCGTTCCAAGTCGGTTCTTCTGTCGCGGTTTATTTCTGTTATGGTTTGTCTTTGAGTGCGTGTATCGCTTATATCCTTTTGTTTTGGATTTCCAATTGGCCGTTTTGTGGGAAAGTAACTTTCCTTTTGGCTTTCCGCTATTGATGTTTCCATTGGGGTCTGGTTGTTTCATGTTTGTGTTTCTTTCCCTTTGTTGTCTCTGATAGGAGCTGTGGGTTAATTGTATCGATTCCAGATCATTACCTTCACTTCTATTTTTCAGGTTGGGGGGGGGGGGGGGTCAAAATTATATAGGCGTGTTTTCCTGATGGAAAGCCTCACCAGTCGCGCATATCTATTTTTCTTGCACACCAGACAAGGAAATCCGTGATTTTCCCCTGGGTTAGAAATTTATGTTCTGACCCTGGTGTTCCGACCCCAAATCGAATATAATCGCGTGTTTGATAAATGCACTGGTTGATTACAACCTCATGCGCGGCGTCGTCATGCATGACGTCACTAAACATTCCTGACTAAACATTCCTGTTGTGTCATCACAAAATGGCGGAAGTCGGTAACCGAAGTGACAACAACAACAACAGCAGCATTAAAAATTCGCAATAGAAATGGAAGGTATGCAAGAAAAAGAATCCAATATGGGTGTGAGGGGTGGATAGAAAAATCCGTCCCTCGGGATCACTGTCCGGCATCACTCGGCAAGCCTCGTGATGCCGGACAGTATCCCTCGGGACGGATTTTTCAATCCACCCCTCACACCCATATAAGATTCTTATATACCTGTTCCTTCCCACAGGTTCACTGGAAATAGTAAACATTGAAGGAAGATGGAGCAGAAGATTCCAAAAGAGTTGTTTCAAAAGTTAGAGCAGCAACGTCTTATACATAGAATTCCCGACGAGTTTGGCATTAAAATGGTTTACAAACAGGGGCATAGTTTGGCCCTGGTTTATGATGAACAAAAAATACTGGAATTGGCTTCCGATACTCTTAAATTCTGGACATCAGATCAAACGACAGCTGCAGACAATATATGTATTCTAGAAAACAAAAAAGTTGTATGGAAGTTTCATGACGATTATGCAAGGAAAGTCGTACATTTATTCGAAGTCAATTTAAAGACCGAAAATCTGGGAAATGCGGAAGTAAAGCTGAACCAAAAAATCAAGAAGAACGTTAGTACAGTAGAAATATGTTGCAGCTATGATAACTTTAAGAAAGTGGTGCCTAAAATAGAAACAATATGCAAAGGTGTAGAAACACTATATTCAGAGACAGTGAAAATTAAACCAAAACAAAGTGAAAAACTCAAGGCAAAAAAATTTGTTGAAGACAAACTGGATTCTGATAAATCCGTTCTTTGTTTATATCACGAAAAACAGAATAGACTAAGTATATTTTCAAAAAATAAAGAATCAATAGCAATTGCAAAGACAGAATTTGGTCAAGGTCCCTTGAAAATGACAGAAACTAAAAGCACACAAAACTCTGTTTCCAAAACATCAGTTAAGCATAATGCAACGAATTCATTTACACAGATAAGAGACAGTAAAGAATTGACTGAGTCGATGAAAATAAAATCCCTTATGTCCTCCAAAGGGCACGAAGATTTAACTAGCAGTTCTGTCCGAGATCGGAACGAAGCAGCTTTAACAGAGTCGGTAAAAAGTAGTGTAAACAATGGTTTGCAACTGCCAGATCTAGAAAACACCTCACGGAAGTCAGCAAATCAATCTTCGAAAGGATTTTCAGAGTCCACGATTTCGGATGGTGCTTCTGCGATACCTTATTTAGCGGGGATTTACATTGGAACCGGACCTAATTTCCGCTACGAGTTCGATATACAAGGATTGAACGTATTGGTATATAGACATTCAATTGTAGAGGTAAAAGGTGTCGATGCTATTGTAAACGCTGCAAATGAACATATGGCACACGGTGGTGGTGTGGCCTATTATATTTCGAAAGCTGCTGGCAAGACAATGGACGATGAAGGGCGAGCCTATGTAGCGAAACACGGGAAGCTACCGGTTGGTGAAAACTGCGTTACAGGCCCTGGGAGATTACCATGTAAAGGAATCATTCACGCAGTTGGTCCTCAGTGGGCAGATTATATTGGGCGTGAAGACCAGTGTGCAAGAGATTTGTACTGTACCATAACCAATGTACTGAAGAGAGCAAAAGACCATAAATGGAAAAGCATTGCTCTTTGTGCTATCAGTGCAGGTAAATTTAAATACGGTAAAATTCCTATATTAAGACCACCTTTGGGACTGTTCAAAAGTGGTCTTTAAGACCACTTTTGAAAGTCTCAAAGGTGGTCCCTGACCAGAGGATATTGTCTGCAGAAAACACGGCGAAAGAATAAGTGCCAGCTTCGAAATAAGCTTTAAAAAGCAGAATAAGTCTTAATTTTAGGTGGTCTTAATAGGGGAATTTCACTGTATTTGTAACCCATTATGATCATGAAACCGATTATGTTTCTTGCATATGTTGAAATGTTTATAAGTAATTGTCTACTCATAAAACGATTATGTTTCTTGCTTAGCTTGCCCTGCAAGAAGAAATTAAGTATACTATGTTTGTTTGTTTGATTTGAGGTTTAACGTCCCCGTCAACACTGTAAAGGTCATTATGGAGACGTTGCTTCCAATTTTGTGGGACTTTTACCCGACATTGAGATGAAATGACATCTCAAGCCCTGTCGCCCAATGAAACCAATAGGGTTTATTAGCATGGCCTCGCACCGTGGTTCCTGTAGATCCTCTAAGCGGTTTACCAGTACTAGTGTGCGGGCCGGATTCAGCACTGCGTGGAAGCATCATGCAGCCCATATATTTCTTCAAGCCCCTATGGGAGGGGGCCGCAAGTATACTATGTACAGATGTATAATGGATTGATGTGAACCTAACCCTTATCTTGCTGAATATTCATTTAAGCCACACCCATTTCTGTCTATCAACCAATCAAATTACTTGATGTAATTTATTGCTACAAATTCATAAACTGAATGCCAAATAGTGAAGATCCTGATCAGATGGCTTCTTCAGAAGCCATCTGATCTGGATCTACACTGTTTGCAAAGATTGGGGTTGTCGTGAACAGCAAGATAAGAGTTAAATAATGTTGGGTGGGTGCCAATTATCTGATTGATAATGGAATAATCGTGGTCAGCCATTTCACCTGTTTCCAAAGTAGAACGCACGAAAAGTTCAGCCAGAATAGAGTACTTTATATGGTATCTACAAAATAGTTTTGTATGCAAATAGCATAAGTTTAAATCTTATATGTTATCTCTAGATGCCATACTCTAGGTGTCAAACCGGCATTGAAACTTGTTTGATATAGTTTCAGCTAAGGAGTATAAATGAGTTGTGGGACCTTGTTCGAGTCCCCTCTTTGAAGCGTTCATACAAGTGCCCACATAATATATTTCAATAAAAAAATAAAAAAATATGTCAAAATGATCGTCACATCACGAAAACATGCCTATATAATATTGACCCCCTTGAACCCCACTTTTATATTGTAAAACTGGGGTTTACAGGGGTATACCTTATTTTTCTAATTTCTGCTCTAAATTTGTTTGATTTGAGGTTTAACGTCCCCGTCAACACTGTAAAGGTCATTTTGGAGACGTTGCTTCCAATTTTGTGGGACTTTTACCCGACATTGAGATGAAATGATATCTCAAGCCCTGTCGCCCAATGGAACCAATAGGGTTTATTAGCATGGACGGTCCGCCTCGCACCACGATTCCTGGACAAGTTTAGATCCTCTAAGCGGTTTACCAGTACTAGTGTGCGGGCCGGATTCAGCTCTGCGTGGAAGCATCATGCAGCCCATATATTTCTTCAAGCCCCTATGGGCGGGGGCCCTTCTGCTCTAAAATATAGATTGTGGGTACTCGTTAGAACCGCCTCGACGAGGCGGTTCTAACGGGTACCCACAATCTATATTTTGAGCAGAAATAAGAAAAATATTACAATTTTTATCTTAAAATTTTCCTTTTTCATTAGTAAAGTTTGCAATGTATTTGTATAGGCGTGTTTTCATAATGATTTCCCCTCCTACGGAAGGCTTTTCCGGAGCTATTCACCTTATTTGCATTACTTGCTGGTTCCTAGTTTGAAGGTTATCAGTGTTGGAAAAACAGGTAACCAGACCCCCCTGACCTTAAAAGGTCAGGGGGGTCTGGTTACCTGTTTTTCCACTATTGACAATGTGCAAGCTGGGAGCCAGCAAATAATGCAAATATGGTGAATAATTGTTTTCTAGGGATATACGGAGTTCCGAAACAGCTATGTGCAGAGATGTATCTCAAAGCTTTGGTAGACTTTAATATGTGTGGCACTGGCTCGTTGAGAGAAGTCCATTTTGTAGACGTCAGCCTTGACATCCTTGGACAAATAAAGGACGTACATCAAAAATTTTGCCTCTCTCCCGATTGTCTTGACTTTAGGAACGCCTTCAAATATCCGAGAGCATCAGCGGGGAAACTTCATAACAACTCATGTGAGTATATTTTAAGAGACGTAAATGCTCCTGGCGATTTTTTTTTTTGCAAAAGCAAGATTTTTGTTTGTAATTTTTGTTTGGTTTCCAGTGCGACACCCCTCCCCCCTCCCCCGAAGGTGGGGTCTTCTTATAGGTAAGTCTTTTCTAGAGCATATGCTTTATTTCAACCCTTTTGCTGCGATTCAGGATATTTGCAGATATGATTTTCTCTCTTTTTTTTCTTATTTTTCAGAGAAAATAAGGTTTGACATTTCATGTGAATCGTCCGCTGGGTTCTCTTGACATGTTATACCTCTGCCTCTGATAAATAATTTATAAATACTTCCTTCGTAATTTAAGGGTTAAGATATGTGATGCATTCCTTGCTTCCATCTAGAACATATTTAACGTCACTATAGCTGATATTAAGGGAATGTGTAACGGCCGTAAAAAATCTCCCTGCCCTTCATCATAGTGTAGTTTATATTTTCTTGACCTTTGGGATCATTGATTCCGTTGTGGAATTTTGAAAATATTTGAGGGTCACTGAGGAGGCCTAATTGGCCGTAACTAGCTAGTCTGGCTCAGAAAACATGTACACTCCATAAATTTCGGTTCTGTGGGAAATTCCTTGCTTCCAAAGGATAACCATATTCAAAAACATAACTAACAGTAGGTTCTTTGGGTAAGGAAGACACATATTGTAAATGAGTCGTCTCCCCTGAAGGTATAACTGTACAGGTTTCCGATCCCCTTCATTCCTATCATTGGTGTTTATAGAGGATTTTACACGAGTGATCATTTCATGTGAAACTTATGAAACGAGGGATCGACGAGTTTCATACTTTTCATTCACAATGATAGCGAGTGTAGGGTTCTCTTTATCAGTCGTATTTTCTTTGTGGACGTATGTATATAACGGATGGCGTGATGACCTTTCGCGACGTTCCTACTGAAATTATAATAATGGGCCCCGTCAAGCGATTTTATTTTGTTTGTTTTATTTGAGGTTTTACGTCCCCGTCAACACTGTAAAGGTCATTTTGGAGACGTTGCTTCCAAGTTTGTGGGACTTTTACCCGACATTGAGATGAAATGACATCTCAAGCCCTGTCACCCAATGAAACCAATAGGGTTTATTAGCAAGGATGTTCCACCTCGCACCGCGGTTCCTGGACAGGCTTAGATCCTCTAAGCGGTTTACCAGTACTTTTGTGCGGACCGGATTCGCGAGCAGCGAAGGTTCAAGCGAGCCTGCGCATCCGCGCAGTCTCGCCAGAACCTTCGCTGCTCGCTCATACAAGCAGTGAATCAAGAGGAACCTTCAGACAGAAAGCCATATCCCTGGCCCCTCTGAATGGCTGGGCATGCGCAGTTAAAGTTTGTCATGACGGAATGCTCGAAGACACAAATTCGCTTGGCGGGGCTCATATAATATACACGTTAATATTACACGTATTATAGTTTATCAACGACCTTTGAGAGTTCAACGTTCAAGCGTGATAAGACTATTCCATGTTTTAGGGGGTGCAGGTTTCGGTTTTCTTTTTTCACAGGATTTTAAAATTAGAAATAAGTTTTTTTGATAATGTCATTATGTAGAATTCGTGGCGAAGTGGTTAATATGATGCTGTACGATCCTCAGTAAAACTATATCGCCCAATATAAAATCCCAACTGAAAGCGATTTACCTTAAACGCGGACTAGTCCAAAATTAAAAGTGCATTCACGTCTCACTGCGTTTTGAAAGACTATACTACTGTTTGAGAGTTGAGAAAACATTGAGGTAGCTTCATGCAAGAAGTCATTCCAGTTGGCTGCGCACGACCATTTGAAGAATATCAGTTGGAGAATACTGATGCCTCTTTTCTCATGGGGTCGGCCCATTTTGTTCGTATCTATGGAAACAAAAAAAGTCTCACTCGTTTGCATTTCAGTACAGTCGAACCTCAATAGCTCGAATACCTTGGGTTTTCGATATGGGAGTAGTTCGAAATACCGACGTTTAATCATAGTCCTATGTGGCATAATTGCGATCATTTAAAGATATATTTGCGATTTTCTTTAAAATAAGGGTAGTCACGCGCCATTGATTTGTTTGTTTGATTTGAGGTTTAACGTCCCCTTCAACACTGTAAAGGTCATTTTGGAGACGTTGCTTCCAATTTTGTGGGACTTTTACCCGACATTGAGATGAAATGACATCTCAAGCCCTGTCGCCCAATGAAACCGATAGGGTTTATTAGCATGGACGGTCCGCTTCGCACCGCGGTTCCTGGACAGGCTTAGATCCTCTAAGCGGTTTACCAGTACTAGTGTGCGGGCCGGATTTAGCTCTGCGTGGAAGAATCATGCAGCCCATATATTTCTTCAAGCCCCTATGGGCGGGGGCCGCACGCGCCATTGAATGATGTATCCAATATGATTGCTTGCTACTCTACACGTTTGGTACCGTTTCATTTTATAGACAAATTGTCCTTCTAGAAAATGCACATAATCATTTTTCCTTACCACCTTCAGCTGTTTGTTTGTTTGTTTTGGTTTTGGTTTTACGGCCATTTCAAGATTATTTCACTCATATCGAGCCGATCGTTAATTAGAGGTGGGCGAAAACCGGTGTACCCGGAGAAAAACCACCTGACCTTCCGTCGCAGAACTTGGCGTCTCACATGTGACCCGAGCGAGGCTCGAACCACAGCGGTGAGAAACCTAACGATCAAGAGTCAGCGCTCTTAACCACTAGGCCACGGAGGCCCGTACCGGCAATGATTTAGATCGGGACAAATGAATCACTCGGACAAATGAATCATAATGGAGATCATTTATAAAGATATATTTGCGATTTTCTTTAAAATAATGGTAGTCACGCGCCATTTAGTGGTGTATCCAATAAGATTGCTTGCTACTCTACACGTTTGGTACCATTTTATAGACAAATTATCCCTCTACAAAATGCACATAATCATTTTTCCTTACCACCTTCAGCTGTTTGTTTGTTTGTTTTGTTTTTGGTTTTACGGCCCTTTCAAGATTATTTCACTCATATCGAGCCGATCGTTAATAAGAGGTGGGCGAAAACCGGTGTACCCGGAGAAAAACTACCTGACCTTCCGTTGCAGAACTTGGCGTCTCACATGAGACCCGAGCCAGGCTCGAACCCACAGCGGTAAGAGACCTAATGCTTAAGAGTCAGCGCTCTTAATCACTAGGCCACGGAGGCCCGTACCTTCAGCTGTATCTCAGGATTACAGAAACCCAGTGGCGTAAAGCTAAGCTATCTGGAAACGATCAAAATATGTCAGTTCCTTTTCAGTGGCCTTCAGGAAACACTAAATATCAATTTGTCAATTTGTGATTATGTCTCGCTCCGATGGGGTCGGAAGACATTGTTTGTCTCCTATCTGTTGATCCGTCTGTGTGTCCGCTTCATAACTTTGAAACTATCTGAGACAGTCTCACGAAACTATACAGAAATGAAAAAATACCATTCGACGACGTGCAGAAGACAAGAATCATAATTATTGCTTGACTATTAATGGAGTTATGGCCCTTTGGCATTGAAAATAGCGATTTTGCCATTTACTCATGACCTCTCTCACTTGAAAACTGTGTGAGATTTTACAGACTGGTAAACTTTCAACTGATGCGCAGAAGACACGTGTGTGTATTTGAGTTTTACGTCCCATCCAACAACTAAGATCATACGGAAACGGGACCTCGGTTTAAAGACTCACCCGAAAAGTCCGAAATCGAACCCACGACCCCTGGTTTATAGCCACTACAACACGGAGGCTTCTTACTTTTGCACGGGCCTCCGTGGCCTAATGGGTGAGAACGCTGAGTTAATCATTATATATCTCACCGCTGTAGTTCGCGCCTCGCTCGGACCGCATGTGAGACGCCAAGTTGTGCAACAGAAGGTCAGGTGTTGTTTCACTGGATACCCCGGTTTTCGCCCACCTCTGTTTAATGATCGGTTCGATATAAGTGACTTAATATTTAAAGGGTTGTAAAGCAAATATCAAAATCAAAATTATATCCATACTTCCACACAGAATGGATATATAGGATGAAAATATTTATTCCAATGTAAGGAATGGGACATTGAAGCGCTGCAGTACAAGAGCTCTCTCTCTCTCTCTCTCTCTCTCTCTCTCTCTCTCTCTCTCTCTCTCTCTCTCTCTCTCTCTCTCTCTCTCTCTCTCTCTCTCTCTCTCTCTCTCTCTCTCTCTCTCTCTCTCTCTCTCTGTCTCTCTCTCTCTCTCTCTCTCTCTCCTGAAGTTGTTTCCAACTGTGGTAGCAGGGCATTTATGTTAGGGATCGAATGTCAAATTTGGAGACAAAAAATAAGTTTTAGCCAGCGCATGCGATTGCCGACAAACGGGCACTGAATAGCTTGTACATCCTTGCAGTTTGATCGGAGCCTTCACCAGTCGCATGTCCATGCAATTCATGGGGCCGTAAGCGTAGTTTCTGATTGAACTGGGGACATAGGAAAGCCGATCAGTATCTGCACCATCACTTCGTTGAAAATCACATGAGCAGGCGGAATCATATTTTTAATTTGCGAAGTGCTCATGGTGAGGTATTGTGATCAGTGAATGTCCGTCGTGCGTCGTCCATCGTCAGCAATTTGATTTAAATGCGAACTCCTCCTAAACCCTTGGGCCAGTTTGATTCAACCTTCACAGGAATGTTGCCTGGGTAACTCCCTACCAAAATAGTTAAAATCGTTCCGCTCCGATAGCCACCAGAGCTAAAAATAGAACAATCTTTAAACGCCAACTCCTACTGTACCATTGGGCCAATTTCATTCAAACTTCACAGAAATGTTGGTTAGGTGACCCTTTACCAAAATAGCTAAAACAGTTCTGCTCCAATGAACAAAATGGCCACCAGAGCTAAAAATAGAAAACATCGTAAATTTGCTTCAAACGCGAACACTCCTAAACCCTTGTGCCAATTTGATTCCAACTTCACAGGAATATTGCCTAGTTGAATACCTACCAAAATAGCTAAACTAGTTCCGCGCTGACGAACACGATGGCGGCCAGGGCAAAAATAGAAAACATCTTTAAATGACAACTCCTCCTCTACCCTTGGGCCAAATTCATTCAAACTTCACAGTATTGTCGCTTAGTTGACCCTCTGCCAAAAAAGCTAAAATGGTTCTGCTCTGATGAACAAAATGGCCGCCAGAGCTAAAAAAGAAAAACATGGTAAATTTGCTTTAAATGCCAACTCGTCCTAAATCCTTGGGCAAATTTGATTTACACTTCACAATACTGTTGCCTAGGTGACTCCCTACCAAAATAGCTAAAATCGTTTCCCTCTGTTGAATAAGATGGCCACCAGAGCTAAAAATAGAAGAAGAAAAAAACTTGAAACAACTACTCACCCTGTACACATGGGCCAATTTCATTCAAACTTCATGGGAATGGTGCTTAGGTGACCTTCTACCAAAATAGTTAAAACGGTTCTGCTTTGATGAGCAAAATGGCGGCCATAGCTAAAGACAGATAAACAATGTTAATTTTTTTCAAATGCGAACTTCTCCTATACCCTCAAACGAATTTGATTCAAACTTCAGAGGAATATTTCGTGGACGACTCCATACCAAAATAGCTAAAATCGTTCCGCTCTGACAAAGAAGATGGCCGCCAGAGCTAAAATTAGAAAACAAATCTTGAAACGACAACTCCTCTGTACCCTTTGGCCATTTTCATTCAAACTTCATAGGAATAATGCTTAGATGACCTTCTACCGAAATAGCTAAAACGATCTTGCTCGGATGATCAAAATGGCTGCCAGAGCTAAGAATAGAAAAACATCGTAAATTTGCTTCAAACGCGAACTCCTCCTAATCCCTTTTGCCAATTGGATTCAAACTTCACCGGAATGTTGCAGTGGTGACTCCCTACCCGACAAACAAGATGGCCACCAGAACTAAAAATAGAAAACAATCTTCAAACGACAACCCCTCCTGTAACCTTGGGCCAATTTCATTCAAACTTCGTAGGAATATAGATGACCCTCTACCAAAATAACTAAAATGATCCCGCTCCGGTGAACAAAATGGACAGCAGAGCTAAAATAGAAAAAAAAATGTAAATTTGCTTCAAACGCGAACTCCTCCTAAACCCTTGGGACAATTTGATTCAAACTTCACAGGAATGTTGCCTAGGTGACCCCCTACCAAAATAGCTAAAATCGTTCCGCTCTGACGAACCAGATGGCCACCAGAGCGAAACATAGAATGTACTAGAGACAGTGACACTCAGTTGAGCTAATCAGGGCCCTCTGGGTCCTCTTGTTTGGATCAGTGACTCCCAATTAAAAATTCCGATTTTGTAACGAAGGGAGCAGGTACACCGCCCTGGGCCATTCTCTGATCTACACATGCGCTTGCATTTGGTATAAGACTTGCCCGGGACAGAAAAGCGGTCCTAGTCCTGGGATTTCGGGGATCTTAGGAAGAATGTTATTATTCCAAGGGACAGGGCAGATACTAGTGGTAATTATTTAAGGGCGTCAGGGATCAAACACGGGTGCGTAATAATTACATGTTACTCAAGATGGCCGCAGCTTCTGGTCGTCTGATCTGCATTGCTAGCAGATTATAGCGTTAACACATTTTATCAGTTTGACACTTGACCATCTAAAGACATCGGAAATACCAACGACATTCTGCGGGCGCGCCTGTTCGACAAAGGTGTAATTCATAAAAACTGAATTTTTCTGAAAAGGCTATATGACTGACAGTAAGTTTTATGCTGATTGGCTTTCAAACTGTCTTGGCAACTTATCAGAGTCGTGTTGATCCTGAGTACTTGACTGTATGTTGTGTGTACTCATATGAATACACACAGCATACCTTTTAAAAATAAAACCAGGAAAACCTCTTTAAGATATCAAAATATGAATATATCGAGCTATTGGATGAATTATCTAGGAACTCGAGCTAGTTCGAATTATTCAAGATAATCGAGCCATCCGTGTTGGAGTAATTGAAGTTTCACAGCACAGCAGCACTTACTTCCTTGTTTCATGCTTAGTGGGACAGGAAATAGAGGATCTTACATGAGTGCTTATATAAGTGCTCATGTATATAAAATTATTGAATTTATTAAACGAGTTGAGGAAAGGGATAAAATGCGAGGCTCTGCACGTATGGAAGATTCTTTTTATCATATGCCATTTAAAACTCGTTTTATTCACGTTTATTTCACAAAAATATCAATATTCAGCCATAAGTAAACGCGTCGTCGTTAAGGACGTCGCACGTGTAACGTTACGGGACGTATCTATCTAATTTGCATATTTAATCCACTAGTGGATTATCGAATTTATTACATGGCGTTATTACACTCTCAGACGCGACGTCATACGATAAATGGAGATATAGCACTTCCTGAAGACTTAGTCTAGACTGCCAATGGTCGCTGGATGATGCGCACGTGTCGTGCATCATACGTCACCCAGGCGTCCAACCGATGGACAATGGTTGTTGTTCTTTTGGCAGGTAAGGGAGGAGGTGGGGTGGGGAGGGGGAACTTGCTATTTATTCTTTTTCTTCAGCTTCATTCATTTTCATTTTCCCCTAACCTCTATTCTCTTTCTTCTCCTCTACTGTCTCCTCACTCTCCTTTCTTCTTTAGCCTGGAAGGCGACACAAATGACCCACAAATGTTGACATGTCACAATCACTCAGTATGTCTAGTGCTGGCTTATAATTCCCTGCTAGCATTCTACATAAATCTACAGCGGGCCGTTAGCGGCCCGTCAGCTACCCTGACGGGCCGCTAACGGCCCGCTGTAGATATATGTAGAATGCTTACTGGGATGAGGCTTTGCTGTGTGTACATGGCCGAAAAGATATGTTCGCTTGTCAGTTCCATTCAACCCTGGAGACCATTTCTGGTTAATATGCAAACAGTATAGAACCAGATGAGACGGCTCAGAATATAAGAATCTTATATGGGTGTGAGGGGTGGATGGAAAAATCCGTCCCGAGGGTCACTGTCCGGCATCACGAGGCTTGCCGAGTGATGCCGGACAGTGATCCCGAGGGACGGATTTTTCTATCCACCCCTCACACCCATATTGGATTCTTTTTCTTGCATACCTTCCATTTCTATTGCGAATTTTTAATGCTGCTGTCACTTCGGTTACCGACGTCCGCCATTTTATGATGACACAACAGGAATGTTTAGTGACGTCACGCATGACGATACCGCACATGAGGTTGTAATCAACCAGTGCATTTATCAAACACTCGATTATATTCGATTTGGGGTCGGAACACCAGGGTCAGAACATAAATTTCTATCCTAGGGTAAAATCACAGATTTTCTTGTCTGGTGTGCAAGAATGAGCCGTCTCATCAGGTTGCACACTGTTCTCCATCCGGTGAAATAGGCTGACTAAACTCCAAGTTAACAAGAATGGACGTGTCAGAAAAAGTTAATGTTTATATGTACTGCATTTCAGATTCACAAAATTTAATGAGCTCCTATCCGAAAGATGCTCAAAAAAGCGTATACCAGAAAGGAACGGAAGGATATACAAGTCAGATACAGTTTCTTAAACTGTCAAAAACTAGATTTGATAAAAGTCCACTCTACGAGTTTAAGGTCTGCGGAGCTGTGAAAGTGCTGATCTACACTGGAAACCTAGTCAGAGTTGACAAAATTGATGCTGTTGTATGTTCTGTTAACGATAGGTTTACTGGTGGTTTAGCTAGCGAGGTGTCAAGGTCAGCAGGATATGCTTATCAAAGAGATCTTCAGTCTGAGATGTAAGTACGCAAAATAATAATAATTATAATAATAATAATAATATCAGCAGCAGCTTTAGTAGATCTAGCAGTAGTAGTAGTAGTTTTCATTGTTTGAAATGAGGTTTATCGTGCAAGTCAACACTATTTAGGTCATTTTGGAGACGTTTCTAACTTTTGTTGGATTATTACCCGACATTGAGATGAAATGACATCTCAAGCCCTGACGCCTACTGAAACCAATAGGGCTTATATGCACTGGACGGTCCGACTCGCACCACTTTGTGTGGGCAGGCTTAGTCCTTCTAAGCGGTTTAACAGCACGTTTGTGCGAATTTCAGCTCTGCCTGGAAGCACCATGCAGCCCGATCTATTTCGCTAAGCCCTGATGGGTGGGCGCCCATAGTAGTAATAGAGCAGAGCAGTAGTTTATGATCCTGTAAAGAATAATAGGTGACTGATAGCTGAATGATTTATAATACTTATTGATTACATTGCATTGATCGGAGTTCATCCGTATTAACACCAGGTCAACCAATATTAACTGAGGTCAAGTGAGGTCAAAAATCAGTATTCATGTTTTTTTTTAATTGTGTCAATTAATAAAATTGTAATTAATTTATTAATAACATTACATTATTATTATTTGATCGGAAGTAAAAAATCAATCATTATGTTGATTAACATCAGACCTGGACAATACGAAATAACTTGTTTAATAATATCATAATATTATCGCACGTTAAAAATCAAGCCTTGAAAAGTGGCGCTTAAAAGGCTATACATTATTTTCCTTATTTTGCCCACAAAACATAGGTTGTGTCGGGTAGTCGTTGAAACCGCCTCTGTAAGACGGTTCTCATGGGCACACAAAATCTGTCGGTAGCAGAAATAGACAAGAACAAGAAAGAAAGCTTCATCTCACATTGGATCAGCTAAGAAGGTTATGGCCATCAGCTAAGAAGGTTATGGCCATCAGCTAAGAAGGTTATGGCCTCAGTTTTCTAGGATGCAGATTGTATTCTGCTAATAGATCCAGGAAGGAACGGAAAGGATATACAGATATTTTTCGGGGATAAATAATGAGAATGGTCAATATTTTATTCGTTTATCAGTGTGGACGAAAAACGAACTATGCGTGGAAAAACAGACTTTTCGTATTATCAGATTTGCCAAGCGTGCCGAATTTCGTTTGGACGCATTAAATGTTCCAGTTGCATAAGGCTAAGAAGAACGGCAAGCTGTGATGTCTGCGCTCCCAGAGGCCTAGATAGTTGCAGCCCCCACCCAACCCCAGGAAATAAGCAAGCAGAAAAACAAACAAGAAAATGAAAACAGGGTGGGATACACCCATCTGCCCCTTGGGTCCAAGCTGCCAAGGGACAAAACTGTTAATCGAGAATAACACAGCGTAGCGATTGTTAATAAGACATGGACTGGGGCATCACTTCAACTAAAGTAAGACTTTTGTGACCTGGCCCCGAGGTTGTAAAACTGTTTCATTCTCATCTCAACTCAGCATACCAGCGCTGATTGATATGTTGTGAGCCTCACATTGAAGGATTTGAATTTTGTCGGACATATTGTACTCCTATTATTTTTCAACATTATCCCCTTCAGTATCTGTACACCTTTGCCAGCGGTGTTAAAGGGCCTCATTGCCACTTTATAGTACATGTACTCCTTTTCGTGGCTGTTCAGAAAGTGAGCTACTGCATATATGACATTTATTTTCGCAATAATTCTTCACTATATGACGTCACCATCGGACTGAACGTTGGTGCCTGAAATAGCCGTTTTTAGTTTTGGAAATAGATGAAAGTCTGATGGAGCGAGATCAGGTGAATAAAGCTGATGCTCAATCAATTTAAAGTCACAATCGTGAATGACAGCCATTGCAATGACAGACTTGTGAACAGGACTATTGTCCTTAAGGAACAACTATGGAACAGGATTTAGGTAAAAACTCAATTATGCAACATTGAGATTGCAATATGCAATTTTGATATTCTGTTATGCTATATTCAGTTACAATTGTGCAAAATATTCCGCTTCTGCTTCTTCTAGTTCTCATTATTCTCGTTAAGTGGCGCTGTGATCGTTTTTCCGTAAACGTCCGCCTGTATTCGGAAGATACCAAAAAGAATCTGCAAGCGTATTGGTGACACGGAGGAGTAAAAGAAACAAGAGAACTATATTTTTGGCATAAAACGGACGATTTGGGGACATTACACCCTTCCCGATAAAACCATTTACACATAATTTTTATTTTATTTGTCAGACCAGGAATCAGCTTTGCTGTGTTTGTTTTGTGTCCAAGTTTTATCTAAATATTTCGCAAATGTGTTCAAGCCATTGCACCTCTAAAATATAATTTTTTTGTAAATACTTATGTGGTAGAAACTAGTTTCTATAGAAAGGCATACTTTTTACATTTCGGTTTCTTTTGGTACATTTGGCTAATAAGCTTATACTTAATATAGTCTTCAAGGGAGGTAACAAATTGCCGGCTAGTTGGCTCTCTTGGGAAGTATATGAAGTATGTAGTACTAAAATGGTTTATTGCCTTTCTAAAAGACATTTTTTTATTGTGAAAGATGTGTTTTTAAGGAAATATTAGAATTTATTCAGGATAATTCGTTATAACATCGGAATTTGCACCAGTGAACTAAACTGGAAGTTTTAAATCTATAACAAAAGAAGACACCATAATAAATTGAAGTTCGGGAAGATACATCCACTAACATGCCTGACTGTAATATTGGCCATGTTCGCAGATGTTGGTGCCTGAAATAGCATATGCTTAGTATGGAGAACCGCGAGAAAACCAAAAAGTGCCATTCCTGCACTACAAAAAGCGCTACATGCCATACGTGATTGGGCTATAAACTGGGGTTTCAAATTATCAACTGAAAAAAACAACAGTGGTGGTTTTCAATAGAAATTTCGCAGACACAAAGGGCATGCCCAGGCTTGCGTATGACAGGCACGAAATAAAGTACGACAGTCATGCCAGATTCCTGGGCATGTACTTTGATAGCAATCTAACATGGAGACTGCACATTGAAAATCTGGGGTCCAGGTCCCAGCGGGACCTAAATGTGCTCAGGGCGGTCTCGGGGGCAAACTTTGGAGCAGACAAGAAAACCCTGATCAAAATGTACACAGCACTCATAAGAAGCAAAATTGATTTTGGCTGCCAAGCATACGCGTCTGCGGCGCCATCACACCTGAAAAAACTAGATAGCATACAGGCCGCAGCCCTCAGAATCGCTACTGGGGCATACAGGGGAACGCGGAACCTGGACCTGGAGATTGAATGCAGCGTCATGCCCCTGCACCTGCGGAGGGATGAACTGCAGCTCAAGTACTGGGCCCGCTCAAGCAGTCTTAGGGAAAGTCTCCCCATAAACGAAATGATCGCCGACACGCCCAATCATGTTAACAGAGATAGGTTAAGAGGAAAGATCCCCTATATTATCAAAGTCCAGGACCTAATTAAAAACCATGACCTCGAACAGGTCACAACAGTGGAAAAAACATATCCGGAAGTAGCACATCAGTGAAAACTATAAGCAAGCGCTTAAAATTTTCACTGATGGAAGCAAAGATGCTGACAAAAAAGAAACAGGGTGCGCTTTCACAATACCAGAATTAAATTTCGACCAAAAATTCAAACTTAACCAGCACCTCACGGTCTACTCTGCAGAACTTATAGCCATACAGAAAGCCTTGGAATGGATACAGGAAGAAAAACCCGATAGTGTTGTTATACTAACGGACTCATTAAGCTCAGTACAAAGCATAAACTCTGGAAACAGCACTACAAGACCGGATATACTGCAGGACATTCATATCCTAATACACAAAATACTAAAACAAGGCATCACCCTGAACATAGATTGGATCCCCTCCCACTCCAACGTGCAGGGGAATGAGCGCGCAGACACGCTGGCCAAAGAAGCTCTGACCCGGGGGAAGGAACTTGACTACCTCCACACCCCACAAGAAGTCTACACAATCATTAAGGCCAGCATCAAAAAGGAATGGGCGCGCATATGGCAGGGACAACACGGCTTCAGACACTCGATCTGCCAGTCCTTGACCCCGAAAATAGTTCAATACAGCGACAGCCGAAAGCTCGATCGCATATATACACGACTAAGACTTGGGGTCCACGGACTAAATACACACAACATCTTGTATAACGCGGCCGATCCATTATGCGGGCACTGTGGCGGGGTTGAGAGTGTTCAACACTACCTCGCAGAGTGCCCCGCACACGGCCCCGCTAGAAGGGAACTAAAGGGAGAACTGACAGCACTAGAATACCAAGGGGAGATAAACGCGATTTCTTTGCTCAATCTAATGTCACAGGAAATGAGGGACGCGGTTTTCAATTTCTTTGAGAAAACAAACTACCTGGACAAAATATAGGGGAAAGCTAAGGGCGCAGACTAAATTTATTGCACTGTTACGAGAGACACACCCCGTACGAGGTTACACACAAACATGCCTGAAACCAAAACCGTTAGAGACCCGATTTCAGAAACAATAAATGATTCAACCGCACCTGAGACGCAACCAACCAAAAAGGAGCGTAGTGATCAAAGGGCGGCCGTCTCACGGCGAAAAGGGGAACAAAGTCAACGGTAGGCACTGTGGTTTGCGGCCTCGGCTTTGCACTAAGGAGTGCCTAACGGTGACAGCGATCCCTGGATCACTGTGAGAAAACCATAACAGAACGGGGCATGGACCTACCACAAGGAAAATCCATGGCCCCGACCCACCCTCCAAAGGGGTATGGCAAGCGAGAGGCTAAGACGAGATGTAGCGTTGTGGTTGCGGCCCACTGGCTTTGCACTTATGAGCGCTGCACCAAAATCCTAGCTGATCGGGAGCCACACTGCCCAAAAGAGGATCACACGAGAACACGCCGGGACTGGGCATGGATCCACCACAAGGAAAATCCATCGCCGGCCTCTCAGGAGGGGGTGAGGCAAACGGGAAATCAGGACGAGATGTAACGCTGGGGTTTGCGGTCTTAGGACTTTGGCACTGAGCAGCGTTGCGTCAAAATCCTGGCTGATCGAGAACCACACAACCCAAAGGAGAACGGCACACAAACACACTAGCAAACAAAAAGGCTCTCCTTCAGGAATGCACATAGATGAGTGGGACAGAAATAAGAAACAATAGGCCTTATCACATCTCTTTGTTTTTCTCTTTTTTTTTTTTTTTTTTTTTTTTCGCAAATTTCGCTTTCGAATAAAGGATGTACATTATAAGGTTACCCAAACGGAATGATCTGGGGGCCCACAAAAGGACATTTTATAAACACCCGACTAGCAGAAAAATCGCAGGAAGGCCCTTTCTAAGCACACATGGTATTGCTTCTGTCCCTCCCTTGACAAATGAATACGGTCCCTATAATAGTGCCTGTGGAGACGACCATCGCTGTCCCAATTTTGCCCTCGGAAAATATGAACCGCTGTCCCACAAGTCAACATCATAGCTCGCCACGCGCATACCACCACGACCGAAAAACCGAACCTCGCCTGGTACATCAAACAGCCCTCGGTACTGCCCTTGTCGTTTAACATAAGTATCATCAAAGACAGCAAATCGCGCCATGACCGTAATTAAAACGGACGGTCAAGACGGCCAAATATTTATACAGATAAGGGAAATTAACTAACTAACTAGGGCATGACTAAGCGCGACCCTGAAGGAGGGCATCAACACACAACCACCCACGCAAAACTAAAACAACACACATCCACCCACGCAATGCTCAATTAGGTAGATATAGCGATAGTTGTAGAATATTTGTAGAGTAGGAATCCCGTAGAGAGGATAGTATAGGAAAAGAGAGATCAAAAACCTGGAGATAGAAGAAGAAGAAGAAGAGTTTTTTCCCAAAAAGCGATTTCAAACATTGTTAACTGTAAATATGACACATAAAAACAAGATCGCATAGGAGTGCTCGACTGCGCACATGCGCAGGCGGACGCTTGTATGCGACCTACATGATTATATGAATTTGTACTAACTACATTGCTAACGAGATCGGCACACGATATCTCGGGCCCTCAAACAACTAGGTAGGAATACAATTCCTCCTATGGTGCCTTCCTTCACGTAGGTTGCGATAATGACATGTATACATGGGGACTCAGAATGACCCACTTACGGCCCCACAGAATATGACATCCTACGTGGAGGAGGCCTAGCTAGGGGCACCACATTTTCCTAACTTTAACAAAAAATGCAGAAAGGGGATTGACCTACTTCCACATCCTCTGCGATAGAGGTCACCCACTAACTAAAATAAACACAAACTTGGGCCCGAGACGGCGGAGGCCATCACACTATACTATATGTTGTATGTACAGAATAAACAAAAATCACAAAATATAATCTACAAGCACAACCTTGCAGGTACAAAAACTGTCCTACCCAGCAATAGAGAGCGGGTGGGCTTGCCCCAAAACGGACAACACCATCTTTAAAGCACAAGAAAAACAATCATGACAGGTCCGTGGCGGCGCGAGCACATCCACCCGCATATATACTCAATAAGCTGGGGGCACAGACCAAATAATGTAAAAATGTACATACGTTACAAAAATATGCAAAAATCAAACAAAAAAAAAAAATAAAAAAACAAAATACCAATATCAAAATTGATACAAAAAGCGTAGACGACATCCATAGACATGGTGCTGGCGTGAGGGTGTAGATGCGGCTGAAGCTACAAGCTAGAAGAAAGAAATGGATGGACTCTACAATTTTGTGGTGCAAATAAGCACCACAGAATGGCTAAAAACTTTGTCTCGAATCCCCTGATTGGGTATAAGGTGCATAACACGTAGCATGGAAACGTGTATAGCAATCTTTAGAAACGTCTTCCAAATCGCAATGAAACTTTCAAACAAAATTAACTGCTAAACGATCCCCTTTATGATAAGGTCAAACTCGGAGCCTACCCTGTTACACAAAACAACCCACACCCCTTTGCGGCAAACCGCAAAAACCCAAGGCACAGCACTGCTATAACTTAAACGCAGGCAATCACGTAGCCAAACCTTTAGAATGGAGTTTCAAATTACTACAACTAAACTATGTTGCACCAAAACAAAGGCTCACATTGGAACTGTGCAACACATCCACAGCCCTTGAAAAATGAAGCACGCCTAGCCCAGAAACTCCAATCAATAAAGATGCCCTTTAGCGACAGGACACATGCACTCCTGAAGCAAACGGGAAGACAAAATATAAGCCCCACCGAGACCTGGAAAGGTCACGGCACCGTTTCACAAACCTCTAAGGACGGAGCTCGGCGATTGGCTACAGGGTAAGGGGATGCCCGTGGGCTCGGAGACACCTGAGACGTGAGACGACAAACATGAGACGGACGGGGCTGGAGCCGAGCGATGGTCTCCCTGTTCACCGGCAACGGGGAGTGGGGTACCACCGAACGGCTACGGTGTAGTGCCAGCATGGATTCGTTCCCTGGGACCCCACCAGCTGACGACCCGCGACACGGGGAAACTGGAAAACAACAACAACAACAACAACAACAACATGTAAAATTGGCTAGCAATCACTGACACAGGTTCCATAGACCCTGACCGTCAAATTGTTAAAAGGTGGGACTACTCTCTCATTCAAAGTAGTGCACTTATTTAAAGCTAGAATTAACTTTCGCTTTGAATACCCATAAATAAACATTCTGAACTAGAATTAAATTTCGTTTGGATGATAACTATCTGAAAATAACATCAGAAAAACTGCAATTACATTTCATTTCTCATTTGTAAATGAAATCATCCTTATTATAAGTTAGTTGGTTGCTCTTGGAGCCATCTCTCCACATCCAGTGATACGAATCTGGAACATAAACTTGCCCATCTGTTTGTCCGTCTGTCCGTTCGTATGTTCGGCGTTCGTCTGCCCGTCCGTCTGTCTGTCTGCCAGAGTCGCAGTGTTTGTGCGTGCGTTCGTCCGTCCGTCCGTCCGCCTATGCTTTTGTTTTGGGCATAACAGAGGGGCAAGAAATATATAAATATATATAAAACACAACGCGAGGTATAACTTGGTAAATCTAAGGAGGTCATAAGTGGCTAATGGGAAGCAACAGTGTCTAATGCGACCCACATGCACCGGCCTGACCCCCTCTGGTCTACTACACTTATAATAATTTTGTATGGCACAGAAAGGCTCCTGTCCAATGTCGTGTAGACCTTGGTGAGACTGCTCCTTTATGATCACCTGAAGCAAACATAGTTACAACTCTCTTTTGTGAAAATGCTTTCAGATGAGAAACGACTTACGTTCCCTCTAACATTTATTTCTGATTTAGGGCATATCCAACGGAATTCTAAAACTAGGCATTTTGGTTCTGTTGTTTGATTTGATGTTTAACGTCACCTTCAACACAGTATAGATCATTTTGGAGACGTTGCTTCCACTTTTGTGGGACTTTTACCCGACACTGAGATGAAATGACATCTGAGATGAAATGACACCCTGTCGCCCAATGAAACCAATAGGGTTTGTAAGCACCGCTTTGGCTCGGTAGACTTAGATCCTCTAAGCGGTTTACCAGTACTGGCGTGCGGGTCGGTTTCAGTTCATGCAGCCCATCTATTTCTTCAAGCCCCGATGGCCGGGGGTCTGATTCCCAGTTTGTTTTGTCACATGTTTATATAGATGTTCGTAACTGTTTGTGTTAAATGCATTCATTAATTTATAAGAAAATAGAAAACTATCTGACTTTTTATACTAGATTTTTGGCTTCAAGTGACAAAACGCAAAGGTTTCCACTTTTTAGCTCACCGTCACGTAGTGACGAGGTGAGCTTTTGGGATCACTTTTCGTCCGTCGTCCGTCGTCAGTCCGTGCGTCCGTGCGTGCGTCCGTGTGTCCGTAAACAATTTCTTCAAACGACATCTCCTCCTAAACCACTGATCGGATTTTGACCAAACTTCACAGGAATGATCCTTAGGTGGTCCCCTTTCAAAGTTGTTCAAATGGTTCCGGTCCGTTGCACATATAGTTCACAGTAGCCAAAAATAGATTTTTTTTTCACCAAAAACTTAAAAAATCTTCTTCTCTGAAACCACAAGACCCAGGTCTTTGATATTTGGTATGAAGCTTCATCTAGTGGACCCCTACCAAGATTGTTCAAATTATAGTGCTGGGACCAAAAATGCCCCCGCTCCGGGGCCCTTTGGTTTTACATGGGCTTATATAGGGAAAATCTTTAAAAATCTTCTTCTCTGAAACCGTAAGGCCCAGGTCTTTGATATTTGGTATGAAGCTTCATCTAGTGGACCCCTACCAAGATTGTCCAAATTATAGTGCTGGGGCCAAAAATGCCCCCGCTCTGGGGCCCTTTGGTTTTACATGGGCTTATATAGGGAAAATCTGTAAAAATCTTCTTCTCTGAAACCGCAAAGCCCAGTTCTTTGATATTTGGTATGAAGCTTCATCTAGTGGACCCCTACAAGATTGTTCAAATTATAGTGCTGGGGCCAAAAATGCCCCCGCTCCAGGGCCCTTTGGTTTTACATAGGCTATGTAGGGAATATCTTTAAAAAATGGTCTCTGAAACCCCAAGGCCCAGGTCTTTGATATTTGGTGTGTAGCTTCATCTAGTGGACCTTTGCCAAGATTGTTCAAATTATAGGCTTTGTTGATATTTGGTATGAAGCTTCACCTTTTTAGACCTCCCTCAACATTATGCACATTGTAGCCCTGGGGTCAATAATGGCCCTCCCAGAGGCCCACTTGTAACTCTATCATATGGGTCAGGTGAGCGATCCAGGGCCATCATGGCCCTCTTGTTTGAGAAAAACACAACGCGTAGCAAATTCTTTCATACCGGAGTGCAGGTGGAAAACCCGCACCTGCTACAATGTAACATATCAAGCGCTGGAAGCCTCTGTGGTGTAGTGGTTATGCTACTCGCCTCATTAACCAGGGATCGCAGGATCGACCCCGGCTTCTCCAGAATTTCGGATGAGTCTTTAAACCCAGGTCCCATCTCCGTATGACCTTAGCTGTTGTCGAGACGTAAAACTAAAAACGCACTCACATACCAAGCGCATCCCACCATAAAATAACATCTTTATAATTCTTACCCCCCCCCCCCAACACACACACACTTGATCCCCACTTTTATAGGGTAAAACTGGGATTGACAGGAGTAAACATTATTTTTCTCATTTCTACTCCAAAATATAGATTGTGGGTACTCGTTAAAACCGCATCGAAGAGGCGCTTCTAACGTGTACCCAAAATGTATATTTTAAGCAACAGTCAGAAAAATATCATCACGACTTTTCATCTTTCAATTTTTGTTGTTGTATTTTTCGGCGGTAAAATGTACAAATCTAATGCATCAAAAACATTTTTTTTTCTAGTTTCTGTAAACTTTAATAATAAGTAAATAAATAAATAAATAAATAAATAATGTCGTTAAGTTCCGCCAAGTAAACCTGGGTACGCTGTACGCGGTCTAACTGTAATAAAACAAGAAGAAAAAAAAAACTTTGGTGTAGACCTAATACATGGAAATACATGTAAGTACAAAATGGTTTGGATTCAGCCACTCCATTTGCCAAATCGTTACATGTAGAACTTGAAGAAATATGTAGTAGGCTGGTTAAGACAGTCGCGACACTAGCTCAGCAAGGTTTGGCTGGCTGAAGACAGACGGACGGACGGACGGACGAACTGACAGACGACCAGCTAATATTTTCGCGTTGTGATTCTGTTGGATGAAAGCTATCCTGCCCAAGTCTAACTTATGAAGACAGACAGACGGACATATGAATAGGACAGCTGTCATTGTGACTACAGGTGCGTTTCTATGGTTGCGGGTCGGGGCTGAGAATGAGTAAGTACTGTTCATGTTAATGGATGAAGTATTTACATCAGACTTACAATGGGAATTGGGGAACTAGTTGTTGTGTTCCAAATTCCCCGTGTGGTCAGCTGGTGAGGTCCCAGGGAACGAATCGCCGTTGCCGGTGAACAGAGAGACAAACTGGTTTTGAAGGTAAACGGGCGTCATAAGCACATAAGGGTTACCCCATCGCTCGGCGATACGCTGTGCGGACATATACATACTTCTATAATATCCAAACATTTGAGTTTTGAGTGAGGTTGCAATTAGTAAATAATATCTTTATAAGTAACACCTCAGAAGGATCAGATTTATGAAAATTGTATGAATTAATCAATTTTAACAATAATTGCTCATTTCAAATCCACGGATTCGGCACAGACTAATCCCTCATGGTAATTTATTTTAGTAAATGTTCAACGATAGAGTATTTTCCCCTTCGTCAAACAAGTATTAACTTTTAAATAAAAATCCTGTTTCTCATAAATAAGGAACCGCGCTGTAAAATTTATTTTAAAGATGCAAACGTACACATTATTGTAAATATCCGAATTATTGAATAGCTGGATAAAATTTATCGCTGCTGGCTTGAATTTGGCCCCTGGAAAAGCGAATGCGATCTTCTCAAACGGACGCTTGTCATCGGAAAAAATACGGCAGATCCACGGACATTACCGAACGTTACCGTCACCTCAATGACTGGTACCCCGTCTACCCACAGCAGAATCGAAACTGAATAATGCAAAATAGGACGTCCAAATGCCATATTTAAATACAAAGGTCTCAAATTAGAATGTGCATGTTGCATATTCGAATAAAGTAGTAAGATATGGAAAGGTTCATAATGCAAAGTGCGGTTTCAACAATTCATATTGTAATTGCACATTGCATAATTGAGTTTTTACCTTAATACTGTTCCATAAACAACACGCCTTTAGTGAGCTTTCCGCGGCGTTAAAGGTTAATATTTTCCCGTAACTGCGTCAGAAGTGAAGCATAGTATGTGCCATTGATTATTTGTCCTCTTTTGGAGATATTGGATCTATTAGCAGAATACAATCTGCATCCTAGAAAACTGAGGCCATAACCTTCTTAGCTGATGGAACAGTCTTTGCCTTCTTTGGCAGGGGTGAGCCAAGGTGCTCCATTGTTTCGATTGTTGTTTGGCCTCTGGGGTAAAATGATGGACCCATGTTCCTTCCATAGTGACAAATCTCTGAAGAAAGTTTGCAGGATCCTCCTCAAAAGATTAAGATTAGCACGCGATAATGTGCGCCTTGTGTGCTCAGACGTCTTGGTACCCGTCGGGCCGAAAGCTTTCTCATTGCAAGATCCTCTGTCAGAATGGAATGTACTCTTTCCTGTGAAATGCCAACTCTACTGGCTATATATATTTCTGTGACTCGTCTGTGTGTGTGTGTGTGTGTGTGTGTGTGTGTGTGTGTGTGTGTGTGTGTGTGTGTGTGTGTGTGTGTGTGTATTCGGGTTTAAGGTCGCTTTCAACAATTTTTCAGTCATATCACGACGGTGTCTGGTTGCGACAGGGAGCTCAATGCTCACTTTTATAGTGCTGCCTCACTGAAGTATCATGTCCCAGACACATTACATGATACCACACCCAGTCACATTATACTGACACTGGGTCGACCAGTCCTAGCTCTACCCCGTAAATCTGAGTGCCAAGCGAGGAGCAGCTAGTACCATTTTTAACGACTTTGGTATGTCGCGGCCCGGGATCGAACCCGTGACCTCCCGTTTCCCGGAGCGGACACTCTACCAACTGAGTTATCGGGGCCGATGTGACTCGTCTGTCATTCGTAACAATATCATGGACTTAATTGACCATTATTGGGGCTGCAACATTGACAGGCCTTCCAGGACGGGGGTCATCCTCAAGGCTTTCCATGCCGCGCTTAAATTCTGCCACCCACTATTTCACTGTGGCATATGGAGGGGTGTCGTTCCCTAGTGTTGCTACCATATCATTATGGATATCCATGGTGTTAAACCCTTTTTATGCAAATATTGGATCACTGCTCTTTCACCGATTTTTTCCATTTTGCAAAAGCTGCTTGTCTTGTTTACTTTAGAGTGCCAACTCGTCGATATAAACTGACCAATCGAGACCAGTCCTTGGGTACACGGCCCTATATAGTCAGAGAATAGTAGGACTTAAAAAGAACATCCCTGCGTACCTCCTTCATTACGAGGCTCACAACATATCAATCAGCCCTCGGAAATATTAAAATGCCACAATTGTTGGCATTTTAATATTTATGAGCAGGATAAATTGTTGGCATTTTAATATTTGTTAACAATTGTTGGCAGTTTATTATTTATGAGTAGTATAAATATTAGCTTCTATCGACCTAGTCGGAAAAATTACCTATTTAATCTGTATTTTAATATTTATAAGCATTTATAGTGAGTAGGTAGGGCATGAAAAAAGTTTTATAAGCTCGGGGCCAATGAATACTCTGATCAGCCGGCGCAGTGTGGTAAGAATCTCCGCTGATCGCACGAAACTTCTACAGACAGCGGGATATCCATAGAGATAAGCGAAATCGGCTGTGCAGACTGATTTGTATCTTTGCTGGTCGCACAAGTCTTACTCTAGATTTTGTCATGCACTGACTTATATTTCCGTTAAAGGGGAATGGGTACATCTGGCAGGTTTTTCCGCCATTTTTAAAGGGAGACAACTTTCGGGACTTCTCCATTCGCTTTTCTATAAACTCTGTCTCACAGGAAAAGGGGTCTACTCTTAAAGGAAAGAATGTGATCCTAAAGGAGCAAATTCTTTTCTTTAAGAGTTGACACCTATTGACATTAGAGACAAAAATACTTTTGCAGGAGTTGCCTCCCATGAAGGTGTATCCATTCCCCTTAAACGTCATTCTTTTATTTTGATCTAGACAAAGAACGCGACCGCGACCACGTGATGGTGATGTTCTGATAACTGGTGGTGGAGCCTTGCGGGTTGGCAAAGTTCTTCACGTCATGATAGTGCAACCTATTGACTATATGAACAGGGAGACTTTAGAAAAACTGAAATTGGTGAATCAGAGAATACTGGAAGAGGCGAATATTAGCAGGATTCGTAGACTAGCTATGCCATTAATTGGTGCTGGTACGTATATGGTGGCTTGGGCGCGTCAAAAAGATAAAACCCCATACTGGCCGCGGCATTTGAAAAGGAGTCTTGGAGCATGTGCGTCAAGCGAAGACTCAGATCAGCTTGTATATTCTCTGTCTGATCGTTATGTGGATGACATTTGATCCAAACGTTCTTTATACAGACTGGTATGGTTGTATAACAAATGAATGGATACACTGGCTGATCTTGGTCTTTGCTTGGTTCAAATGGTCGAAGATTCTTTTTCGCGGCCAATTTGATTGTTTTCCGTCCCCGTCAACACTATAAGATCATTTTGGAGACATTGCTTCTGATTTTGTGGGACTTTTACCCGATAATGAAATGAAACTACCGCTAGGGTTTTTGGAGCGGTCTGACTCGCACCACTTTTGTGGATTGGCTTAGACCTTATAAGCGGTTTGCCAGTACTCAAGTTCGGTTCAGCTCTGCGCACCGTGCAGTTCAATTTATTTCTCTCAACCCCGGTGGACGGGGCCCACGGCCAATTTGATGTAATGCAACGTTGCATAGGTCATGACATATAATTTACCACGTGATGATGGCTCATATATTTCTTATTTGTTCTCGATTGCTGGTGCCCGACAGAACCGCCATGGCGTAAGTAACCCATTTAGTACCAGAAACCCCACAATGGGTACCAGGGCAAACAGTGCTGGCCCAGATCAGACGCCGCAGAACGCGGCGTCTGGTCAGGGCCTCCACTGTTTGCTAAAAGTTCAGTCATTTTCCAAATAAATTTTGAAGAAAACACAACCTGACACCCCTAAATTTGAAATGAACCCCTGCTATATATAAGGAGGAAGATTCCGTTTTGTACAAAAAGGGTTAACCATTGTCCTGCTGAACCAGAATATGCCCTTCTTTTCTCAAACAAAGAAGATAGGCCAACAGATCAGATGATCTCTTATTCATTCTGATCAGCAACTACACCGTGGTGTAGTGGTTATGCTACTCGCCTGAAAAACCTGGATTCGATCCCGGGTTTCACCAGACTTTCGGATGAGTCTTTTAAAGAAGGTTCCGTCTCCGTATGACCTTAGCTGTTGGTAGGACACACACATACACAAACTGGAAACTGAAAATACAGTTGTCTAAGCGATTTTTGAAAATTATGGTCATTAGTGAACGTTTGCCTAATACTTATTTCTTATTATGACGATAAATGAATGTTTACCTAATGCAAAAACTTTGATTAAACACACCGTATTTCATCTATAGCCTCTGTGGATTTGATGAAGTTAATTTAAATGGTGCTGCTTAATATGCCGACATAGCAAGAATTTTCTTTCCATAACCGATCAGAAACAAGACAGATAGCCATGAAGCTTCGTATATACATGCAGCATGTAGATCTTAGTCGTAAACCTTATTTGTTCAGTCGATGAATCCGAGCTATCTGTGACCTACTTTCGTCGGGGTCGAGTTTGCATCCTTATGTTTTTGTAAAAAATAACGCTTTAACCGTGTATTTCACAGAAATTCAGAGCAAACACTATAGGAAGAGCAGAGTCCTATCCCTTGGTCGTTTTAAATGTACAAAGTTTTGTATTGATTGATTGTGTTTGACCCTTAATGCGGGTCATTTTGTGTCATGTCCCAGAGAAAGGGTGAAAAATAGATAGAAGAGATAGTAGCCTGATGGGATAAAAGGGAGGGATAGGGAGAAAGAGGTAGATGAAAGAAAGTTATGAAACAGAAATAGGAACATTCCCCCTCTACCCTTACCCACTGCAAGGAAAGCAGGCCAGTATCAACTGGGCGCCCCAGTGGAGTAAGATACACGCCCGTGACTGGTTAAACCCAACCACCCCTAACTTAGATCCTGATAAGACCTAATATTTGATTGTCACTGATGAAGTATATTGCCGAAACTACAAAAAGCTAGTTCGGTCCAGAAAAATTTCGCCACTCCATACTTTTCAGTTCTGTGATGTATTCCTTGCTTCCAATGGATAACCTTTTATACAACACATTGAGTCATACTACACTGGTGGTATGGGGCTGTGTGGCGATCGTGAAAGGTCTCCCTACCCTTCGTCATACTCTGTATGCTCAATAAAAATGCATTCTTGAGAGGGAGATTCGTGTCTATGTCATAACTTTAACAAGTCAATATAAGGATTGCCCCTATAAACACATGTTTATAAGGGAAAAGTGGGGTTTTCTGTCGCGGTTATTTTTGTTATTGTTCGTCTTAAATGTGTTGTATTGCTTATATCTTTTTGTTATTGATAGCCATTGGCCATTTTGTGGGAAAGTAACTGTCATTTAAGCTTTCCGCTATTGATGTTTCCATTAGGGTTTAGTTATTGCATGTTTGTATTTCGTTCCTTTGGTGTCTCTGATGGGAGGGATGGGTTAATTTTATTGTTTTTTCTTAGTTTGTATCTGTTTCAAAGATCGATTGTGGTTGCTTGTTAGAACCGCGGCGCTTCTAACGAGCAACCATGGTCTATGTTTTGAAATTAAATAAGAAAAAAGAAACACGCATTTTTATCTAAAAATGACTGTTTATGCCCATGAATAATAAACGTGATATGAACCAGTTCGTGAGAAAACCTTTTAATGCAATTTTCGAACAACAAAGTTGCAGATCAGCTTGTGCATCCGCGCAGTCTGATTACACCTTTTTGTTCGCTACCTTAAAAATATAATGCCAGTACTGTTTACATACAGTCGAACTTCAATGGCTCGAACACCTTTGGGACCTCGAAAATCTGTTCGAGACAGGAGTAGTTTGAGCCACTGAGGTTGCTGTCAGGAGGCATAACGAGATACTTTTTGACATCTTTTCGGTGTTCTATAATGAATATGTATGCTGTGTGTACTCATTAGAATCGCCTCATCGAGGCGATTCTAATGAGTACACACAGCATACATTTGCAAGATAAAAGACTAAAGTCTCCTTAATTATCCTCCACCATTTCTTATGTAGAGGATTTCGCTAGGGGCTCAAGAATGTGTTCGACTCATCCATGGCAAACGATTCATCGGTGTTCGAGCAATCGAAGTTCTACTGTATGCAATTTCAAGACTGTTGATAGTCTGTGTAGCTGAGGAGGTCGGTTTGTGTCTTACTGGGGCCAGTTGTTCAAAACTAATGACGACGTTAGTTAACGTATCGTTAAAATTTTGGTCATTTATTATGGCAAATATGCTAAAATTTTTGCTGAAAAAATGTGAGCAGCTTTTGCATCCGCAAAAGCTGCTCACATTTTTTCAGCAAAAATACCCAAATTTTACATATTAAACTTGCTAGAACAGTTAACAATATGACCACTAACGAGCTCGTTAAGCTAACGATGCTTTGAACAACTGGCCCCAGGTCAATAAAAAAACCCAAGGACAGGCTTTCTCGCGGCGGGGTGTCTATAATATGAGCCGGGACACAGCATTTCCTGCAATTTACATGTGCGCCCAGCGAAGAATCAGATCAGCCTGCGCATCTATATAGTCTAACCAGAGACTTCTCTTGCTGCATAAAGGAGCATTGGGCCCTTAGCTATCCTTATTGTACACGACGAAGACTTTGATCAGACTGTGCGGATGCGCAGGCTGATCTGAGTCTTCGTTGGTCGCACATGTCTTATTGTTGGTTTTGTCGTGCGCTGGCTCATATAGGTGTGCTGTTCTAATGTCTAGTTCTTTCTTTTTCATTCCAAGGACGTTTGCATGGGCAAAAAGATATTGAGTCCTGCTGCCGTGGTTTTGCTGGAGTTCTCATAGAATTCTGCTCGAGCAGCCAGGCAAACTTATATATAGAAGAAATACACATTGTCAATCAAGATGCAGAACGATCAAAACAGATGGTTGACATTTTAAAGCAACTAGAACTTCAAGCGCCAAGGCACGAGTTTGGTGCAGATGATGTAAAGACAACCGAAAGCAATCGTGGATGGTCGGATCGATCGTCTACACTTTCCAACAGAGACAATGACGACAGAACATTATCGCATGCCCCAAAAGAGTCGCCTAAGAAAGAAAACACAGATTGGAAAACGTTCACAGATAAGAACCTTAAATGCACTTACTACGAGACCTGCAAAGCAGTTGCAGAATGTGTTCTGAAGTGTGGACATGTCTATTGTGAAGAATGTGCGGTGCCATTTAAGGCAGGCGAGAAGTGTTATAAATGCATTATTACTGTAACCGAGGATGAGTCGGTTACAGGAAAAACAACGGCTGGCGACGACATGGATGAGAAATGTCCAATTTGTCTGTGTGACTTCACTAATCCTGAAGATCTTCCATGTGGCCACCGGCTTTGTAAAGTCTGTCTGAAAAAGGTAAATCACATTTATATTTATGTACACCGTGGACATAAATTGAGCCTGGTTGGCATTATTAACCCTTATCATGCTGTTCAGGACAACCCCTATCTTTGCAAACAGTGTAGATCCAGATCAGATGGCTTCTGGAAGTTCACTGTTTGACATTCAATTATGAATTTGCAGGAATATATTACATCAAGTAATCTGATTGGTTCAAAGTCAGAAATGGGTGTGGCTAAACTGAATATTCAACAAGAGAAGGGTTTTTGTAGTGTCTGTTTCTGTCTTCTTTATCAATCTGAAACTACACTCAGTGGCCATAAATGAGTTCCCAAAATGGCTGACAAGAATTTTGGGGATAATATGGTCTGATAGAATTGCAGTTTCCTACCCAATTACAAAACAAACTCAAATGCTAATAGGCCCAGATCATTATTTAGGGTATTTGGTTACATCAGCACCTAGTACAATGATGATGTCGTCAGTTGCCATGGCAACATCAGACAGCATACAGATTAGCACATTTGTTTTGAACAATCAGGGTAGGTGTACTAAAAGAGTTATAAAATAATCAATTATCACAGTTTCTAGCAAAAACTGTTGGTTTGAATATATCTTAGGGGATTTAAGCAGCAAGGAGATCCAGGAAAAATGGGTTTATTTGAACAGCTGTGCACTCTTTGCGCTCAATAAAACAACATAAAAATATGTTGTAAAATTTTGTAAAAATTATTTTTAATTCCATCTAGACGTTTCCTCCACTGTTGATAGCTACATTACCTATATGAAAGAAAGATAGTTCTTTGCAATGATTGTCACTAAAACTTTGGATAGTGTGCCAGTAATTTAGATAGTAACTTTGCAGCCTACTTACTTAATGTTTCCATAGCAACTATTTTTCTGTCAGGGGTAGAATTACCCCACCCCCTTCTAATAATGTATTAATTCAATTGGAAAAAATGTAAACATATTTGGTTTCTCAGCTGTCCATCATACTAAACAGACATCAGAGTAACCAAGCTTATATAGGTTATGAGAGATAATCTTAATCATTCAGAATAAGAAGAAATCTGTGAGCCAGCGCAGAATTTTGAAACCATTTGTAAAACCACGATGCTCTAAATGAAGAATACACCAGAGCTATGCATGGCAAGATTTCTAAGAAAAAATGCTATAGTTGTTATTGGTAATGAATAAACAACACCACCTAGTAAACATAACATGCATTGGATCTTTATTATTTGAGTAATTTTATCTGGAAATGTAGTCACAAATATACACACATCACGACGTCAAACAGTTTTGGGAACTCATTTATGGCCACTGAGTGTACATACTGCACTAACTGCAGTCAAAATAAACCGGCATCTAAACAGAAAAGGTATACTTAACTTTACTTGCAACGTTGTACCAAAAGATCTGTTAACAAAAGAAAACGAAAATTTCGTGCTAGAAAGAACGGTTCTCATTTTGCCATATTGTGTTACTTTTCATAAGATGATTTCACGCAAGTTTATATTCAGTTTACTGAAGCTGCACATCTCTTCTTAACACAACATAGACTCTGTTTTCGCTCATTGTCTGCAACTGTACAAAATTTAAACTGGGTCTTTTAGACATAACGGAAATAAAGGATACCAAGAACGTAAACCACACAGATGTCCACAATCTCTCATATCACATGTTTTATACATCTTAGGGATAACCACTTACATACGTTGCTTTGTGGCCTAGTGGATAAGAGCACGCGCATGGCCGGAGTCACATGCGAGACACCAAATTCTGCAAAGGAAGGTCTGGTGGTTCTTCTTCGGGTATTCGGGTACTCCGGCTTTCGCCACCTTTGATTAACGATCGGCTCGATATAAGTGAAATAATATTGAAAAGGCCGTAAAACAAAAAGGAGCATTTAAAGTTGAATTCACTCCATGGGCTTGTTGGCGTGAAACAGGCAACTTTGTCAGTTCATAAAACACAAACTCGCCGGCCTCGGTAGCTCAGTCCGATGCGCATCTGACTGGTGATGAGGAGGACGCGGGTTTGATACCTGTCGGGATCGGCAACATTCTTTCGTGGAGATTGATCATGAAATGTTTTCTACGGTCATTCTCTCCCTTCTGCTGATTTAAGAAGGGCATGTGTCAGTTTCTGGCGAAAGATTGTGCACTGTACTGGTTAACCGTTAACGTATATGCCTGCCAAGGAAAAAATGTGGATAGGTAAACTGACCGGCTCAAAATGACATAAATAGTGTTGCCTTGGCCGTTAAACTCCAATACAAGCAAACAAACAAAAACACAAACTCGGGTTCAAGTGTGGAGTGTAGCGCGTTAGAAACAGAGTATAACTTAAAATTGACGACGATGTAGAATACGGGCTTGCCGCCCCCGCGCGCGCACACACACACACACACACACACACACACACACACACACACACACACCTGAAAGAAGAAAAAGGGCTACATAAGCGGCATAAAACTTAAGCAAGCCAATGAAAAACGAGACACTGCTCGATGATGTCTTGTTTCCGATAGTATGTCCCAAATGTTTAGCTTTAGCTGAGCACGAAGTGTCAATGATGAGCTATTGTGGTCGGTTTATTTCCGTCATCCGTCGACGTGTATTTTAAACCTTATCTTGCTGAATATTCATTTAAGCCACACCCATTTCTGTCTATCAACAAATCAAATTACTTGATGCAATTTATTGCTACAAATTCATAAACTGAATGCAAAACAGTGTAGATCCTGATCAGATGGCTTCTTCAGAAGCCATCTGATCTGGATCTACACTGTTTGCAAAGATAGGGGTTGCCGTGAACAGCAAGATAAGGGCTAAGATATCCTTCATGAACTTTCTAGTGAACACTCAAGACATAATCAACGTTTAAAGATTTCCAATTTATACAAATTATTATTTTTGAAATCGAAAATATCTTGGCAGGCGCTGAACGGATTTTCAAGACGAATGCAGTTTGGGAAAACTTTGAGGGTCTTCTTTCATTCTGCAATACTGCTAAAAACAAAACATTTATAATTTTTGCTCTTTTCTTCATCATGTTAATAAGTCCGTATGATGAACACCCATCTAAACCCCACTTTATATAGAGAAAAATGGGGTTTGCGGGTGTACAAAGAATAATATCACAAATATTCAAGAGAAAAGAATCCATTTTGAAAATTTGCATGATTGCACTATGTTACACGGGTGTGGTATCGTAATGTTTTTGCAAATAGCTATTGTCATATACTCTAGCCCAATGCTCACATCTAGGGAAGATTTAGAGAGAGATTTTCCTATTTTATCTTGTAAATATGTTTTATATGTACTTATTAGAATCGCCTCGATGAGCCGATTGAGATTAGTACACTCAACATTGATTTATTTTATAGAAGTTTGAAAATCACTCCTAAGACATCCCCATTGTGTCCCGGATCTACTGGAAGGACCGTAGGACTTACCCACCTGTAAACCAATATCAGTTTGACGTCCCAGTGACGAAATTTACATGATACCTTTGGCTCACCCAACCACCCAAAAAGATTTATATTACATGCGTGTATTCGTTGATATTTCAGTTAAAGCAACACAAGCCATCATGCCCTGTTTGCAACAAAGCCTTTGGAGTGATAAGAGGGACACAGCCGGAAGGAGAGATGACATACAGAGAGATTGAAACAAAATTGCCTGGATATCAACAATGCAACACAATTCAGATATTCTATTACTTCCCTGGTGGAATACAAGGGGTTTGTACAGACCAGTTGTAACCCAATTTGTATTGAATTGATTATTCCGTGGATCCATTTCGTAATATGGGTGGATTGTTTGTAGAAATTTATTGAAAAAGGAGTGAACATTTTTTTTTCAAACAGTGAAGACCTTGATCAGATGCCGCGTTCTCAAGGCCTTCACTGTTTGCCAGTGGCCCTATTTAGCTCACTTGTCACGTAGTGACAAGGTGAGCTTTTGTGATCACGTTTTGTCCGTCGTCCGTCGTGCGTGCGTCCGTCCGTCCATAAACAATTTGAAATAAGGATATCTCTAATATCCCACGGTCAATCTTGATCAAATTTCATGAGAAGCATCATCAACTAGGGGGAAAGACTGCATAATTTTTTTGGGCTGATCAGATTGGAATTCTTGTTGCCATGGCAACATATAGCTCCCATAGACTTACAACTGGAAAAAATTAAAATATCTTCTTCTCTGAAACCACTGAGCCTAGAGCTTAGATATTAAGCTTGTAACAATGTCAAGTGGTCACCTACATAAATCCTGCCAATCATGCCCCTGTGGTCAAAATTGGCCACACCCCGGGGCCCCTTAACTCCTATAGACCCATAATGGAAAAAAGCTTCAAAAATCTTCTTCTCTGAAACCACAGGACCCAGAGCTTAGATATTTAGCATGTAGCAACGGCAAGTAGTCACCTACATAATTCCTGCCAATCATGCCCCTGGGTTCCAAATGGGCCACGCCCCGGGGCCCCTTCGCTCCCATAGACTCATAGTGGAAAATAGCTTCAAAAATCTTCTTCTCTGAAATCACAGGGCCCGGGGCTTAGATATTTAGCATGTAGAAACGGCAAGTAGTCACCTACATAATTCCTGCCAATCATGCCCCTGGGGTCCAAATTGGCCACACCCCGGGCCCCTTAGCTCCCATAGACTCATAATGGAAAAAAGTTTCAAAAATCTTCTTCTCTGAAACCACACAGCCCAGAGCTTAGAAATTTAGCATGTAGCAACGGCAAGTGGTCACCTACATAATTCCCGCCAATCCTGCCCCTCGGGTCCAAACGGGCCACGCCCTGGGGCCCCTTAGCTCCTATAGACTCATAATGAAAAAAAGGTTCAAACAGCTTCTTTTCAGAAACCACAGGGCCCCGAGCTGAGATATTTAGCATGTAGCAATGGCAATTGGTCACCTATATAAATCCTGCCAATCATGCCCCTGGGGTCCAAATGGGCCACGCCCCAGGGCCCCTTAGCTCCCATAGACTCATAATGGAAAAAAAAAAGCTTCAAAAATCTTCTTCTCTGAAACCACAGGGCCCACACCTTAGCGTGTAATAACGGCAATTGGTCACCTACATAATTCCTGCCAGTCATGCCCCTGGGTTCCAAATGGGCCACGTCCCGGGGCCCCTTCGCTCCCATAGACTCATAATGTAAAAAAGCATAAAAAATCTTCTTCTCTGAAACCGCAGGGCCAAGAGCTTAGGTATTCAGCATGTAGCAACGGCAAAAGGTCACCTACATAATTCCTGCCAATCATGCCCTTGGGTTCCAAATGGGCCACGCCCCGGGGCCCCTTAGCTCCCATAGACTCATCATGGAAAAAAAAAAGCTTCAAAAATCTTCTCCTCTGAAACCACAGGGCCCAGAGCTTAGATATTTAGCACGTAGCAACGGCAAGTGGTCACCTACATAATTCCTGCCAATCATGCCATAGGGTTTCAAACGGGCCACGCCCCGGGGCCCCTTAGCTCCTATAGACTCATAATGGAAACAAAAAGCTTCAAAAATCTTCTTATCTGAAACCACAGGGCCCAGAGCTTAGATATTTAGCATGTAGTAATGGCAAGTGGTCACCTACATAAATCCTGCCAATCATGCCCCCGGGGTCCAAATGGGCCACGCCCCGGGGCCCCTTAGCTCTCATAGCCTCATAATGGAAAAAAAGCTTAAAAAATCTTCTTCTCTGAAACCACAGGGCCCAGAGCTTAGATATTTAGCATGTGGCAATGACAAATGGTCACCTACATAAATCCTGCCAATCATGCCCCTGGGTTCCAAATGGGCCACACCCCGGAGCCCTTTAGCTCCCATAGACTCATAGTGGAAACTAAAAGCTTCAAAAATCTTCTTCTCTGAAACCACAGGGCCCACACCTTAGATATTTAGCGTGTAATAACGGCAATTGGTCACCTACATAATTCCTGCCAGTCATGCCCCTGGGTTCCAAATGGGCCACGTCCTGGGGCAGCTTCGCTCCCATAGACTCATAATGTAAAAAAGCTTCAAAAATCTTCTTCTCTGAAACGGCAGGGCCCAGAGCTTAGGTATTTAGCATGTAGCAACGGCAAGTGGTCACCTACATAATTCCTGCCAATCAGGCCCCTGGGTTCCAAATGGGCCACGCCCCGGGGCCCCTTTGCTCCCATAGACTCATCATGGAAAAAAAGCTTCAAAAATCTTCTTCTCTGAAACCACAGGGCCCAGAGCTTAGATATTTAGCACGTAGCAACGGCAAGTGGTCACCTACATAATTCCTGCCAATCATGCCCCTGGGGTCCAAACGGGCCACGCCCCGGGGCCCCTTAGCTCCTATAGACTCATAATGAAAAAAAAGCTTCAAAAATCTTCTTCTCTGAAACCACAGGGCCAAGAGCTTAGATATTTAGCATGTAGTAATGGCAAGTGTTCACCTACATAATTCCTGCCAATCATGCCCCCGGGGTCCAAACGGGCCACGCCCCGGGGCCCCTTAGCTCCTATAGACTCATAATGGAAAAAAAGCTTCAAAAATCTTCTTCTCTGAAACCACAGGGCCCAGAGCTTAGATATTTAGCATGTAGTAATGGCAAGTGTTCACCTACATAATTCCTGCCAATCATGCTCCCGGGGTCCAATGAGCCACACGCCGGGGCCCTGTAGCTCCCATAGACTCATAATGGAAACAAAAAGCTTCAAAAATCTTCTTCTCTGAAACCACAGGGCCCACACCTTAGATATTTAGCATGTGGCAATGACAAATGGTCACCTACATAAATCCTGCCAATCATGCCCCTGGGTTCCAAATGGGCCACACGCCGGGGCCCTGTAGCTCCCATAGACTCATAATGGAAACAAAAAGCTTCAAAAATCTTCTTCTCTGAAACCACAGGGCCCACACCTTAGATATTTAGCGTGTAATAACGGCAATTGGTCACCTACATAATTCCTGCTAGTCATGCCCCTGGGTTCCAAATGGGCCACGTCCCGGGGCCGCTTCGCTCCCATAGACTCATAATGGAAAAAAGCTTCAAAAATCTTCTTCTCTGAAACCGCAGGGCCCAGAGCTTAGGTATTTAGCATGTAGCAACGGCAAGTGGTCACCTACATAATTCCTGCCAATCATGCCCCTTGGTTTCAACTGGGCCACGCCCCGGGGCCCCTTTGCTCCATAGACTCATCATGAAAAAAAAAGCTTCAAAAATCTTCTTCTCTGAAAACACAGGGCCCAGAGCTAAGATATTTAGCACGTAGCAACGGCAAGTGGTCACCTACATAATTCCTGCCAATCATGCCCCTGGGGTCCAAACGGGCCACGCCCCGGGGCCCCTTAGCTCCTATAGACTCATAATGGAAAAAAGCTTCAAAAATCTTCTTCTCTGAAACCACAGGGCCCAGAGCTTAGATATTTAGCATGTAGTAATGGCAAGTGGTCACCTACATAAATCCTGCCGATTATGCCCCCTGGGTCCAAATGGGCCTCGCCACGGGGCCCCTTAGCTCTCATAGCCTCATAATGGAAAAAAGCTTCAATAATCTTCTTCTCTGAAACCACAGGGCCCAGAGCTTAGATATTTAGCATGTGGCAATGACAAATGGTCACCTACATAAATCCTGCCAATCATGCCCCTGGGTTCCAAATGGGCCACATCCTGGGTACCCCTTAGCTCCCATAGACTCAGAATGGAAAAAAAAGCTTCAAAAATCTTCTTCTCTGAAACCTCAGGGCCCAGAGCTTAGATATTTAGCATGTAGCAACGGCAAGTGATCACCTACATATTTCCTGCTAATCATGCCCCTGGGGTCCAAATGGGCCACGCCCCGGGGCCCCTTAACTCCCATAGACTCATAATGGAAAAAAGCTTCAAAAATCTTCTTCTCAGAAACTGTGTAGCACAGAACTTAGATATTAAGTATCTAGCAACATAAAATAGCCAGCTACGTAAATCCTGCTAACCCTGCCCCTGGGGTCAAAATTGGCCACGCCCGAGCTCATCAGCTCCAATAGACTTATAATGGGGAAAAAACTTAAAAAATCTTCTTCTATGAAACCATTAGGCCCAGAGCTTAGATTTTTTTATATGTAGCAATGTCAAGTGGCCACCTTCATAAATCCTGCCAGTTATGCCCCGGGGTCCAAACTGGCCACACCCCAGGGCTCTTTAGCTTCCATAGACTTACAATTGGAAAAACTTCAAAAATCTTCTTCTCTGAAACCACAGGGCCCTTATAATGAAAAAAACCCACACACACAAAAAACAACTTGAAGTGGGGAAAAATAATCTTCAAAAATCTTCTTCTCTGAAACCATAAGTCCCAGAGCTTAGGTATTTAGCATGTAGCAATGTCGAGTGGTCGCCTACATGAATCCTGCCAATCATGCCCCTGGGGTCCAAATTGGCCAAATCCTATGGCCCCTTAACTCAAACAAACTTATAATGGAAAAAAGCTTCAAACATCTTCTTTGAAACCATGAAATACAGACCTTAGATATTTAGTATATAGCAACACAAAATGGTCACCTACATAAATCCTGCCAACCATGCCCTTTGGGTCAAAATTGGCCAAGCCCCAGGGCTCATTAGCTTCTATAGACTTATACTGGAAAAAACTTTAAAAAAATCTTCTTTTCCAAAACCATAAGGCACAGATTTTGTTCGATTTGAGGTTTTACATCCCCGTCAACACTGTATAGGTCATTTTGGAGATGTCTCTTCCAATTTTGTGGGACTTTTACCCGACACTGAGATGAAATTACATCTCAAGCCCTGTCGCCCAATGATACCAATAGGGTTTATAAGCATGGACACCGCTTTGCCTGAGCTTAGATATTTAGTATGTATCAATGTCAAGTGGTCTCCTACACTAATGAATTTCTGGTACACAGGTGAGCGATATAGGGTCATTGGGCCCTCTTGTTTGAGTTTCCCGTATAATATGGGGGTAATGAAGATCACGTAAATTTCTTCGAGATAGGGCTAGTTCGAATCACTAAGAGTTAATTATAGCATCAGGTCAGGCGACATGATGGTGTAGACTAGAGGATTTGTTTTGATATTCTCGAGGCGATTCCAATGAGTACACTCAACATATAATTTCAGGATAAAATACTTAAAATCTGTATTGGGTGGATCTTTAGAAGTGTGCACCGCAAAGACCCAATCGGTCTGGCTACACTCTTAGCACACGGTTTTTAGTGTCTGCATGAAGATGTTTGGGACCATCGGACCTTCATTCATGCAGAGCATTTATTGTGATCAGAGTGTGAAGATATACCGTCGCTGTGCGTACAAGTCCAAAGACACTCTGCTCATATGACGTCACGTCTGAGTGTATCACACATTATAACACATTCTAACACAGCGCGCCTGTATGTAATAGGCAATGGAAAATAACTGTGTTTTATTCTACAACTAGTCACGGCAAGGAAGAGCTTGACGAGTGACGTCATTAAAAATACCAATTTATGACGTCACTATTCGATTTCGTTGAACATCATTCTCGCATCGAGAACGTTAGAAAATGATATAAATGCATGCGTTTCAGTCGATAATTTTAGCGGGATTTCTCCTCACAATTGCGAAGAGTTGTGAGAACAGCATTATTGCCGATTTTCAGCCTGTTAGAATTGAAATAGATCAGCCCTTGTGTGTGATTTGTTGAGTAATAAATCAGAGTTTGTCAGTCAATTGAAAGTAGACAAATCACGCGCGCTACGCGCACGTGATTTGATCTACTTTACAACTGAACTCCAAACTGTGATTTATTACTCAACAAATCACAGTTAGATCTGATTTATTTCTTAAATCACATATAGAACATCTAATACGACTGGTCATTTCATATGAGAAAAATGCAAGCCATTAGCGAGCCAAATGGCAAAGTCTGAGAATCTGAAGTTTCCATGAGAAATATATATAAAGTTCAAATATGAACCCCGTCTGGAGTAACCTGCCTTCGGGACTTGTGACCAGGGAAGACATACACCGGCTTGCTTGTCATTTTGGAGAAGCTGCTTCCAATTTTGTGGGACTTTACCCGACATTGAGATGAAATGACATCTCAAGCCCAGCCACCAAATGACACCAATAGGTTTATCAGCAAGGACGGGCCGACTCGCATCGCTTTACCTGGGTAGGCTTAGATCCTCTAAGCGGTTTACCAGTACTCGGGTGCGGGTCGGTTTCAGCTCTGCGTGGAAGCATCATGCAGCCCATATATTTCTTCAAGCCCCGGTGGGCGGGGGCTGGGAAACTAAGAGGTACTATACAAGAAGCTTGGATACAAGTGGTGACCAGAATGCACGGACGTTTCATGTGTAAATGTATCCTTTCTGAAAAGATGTGGCAACGAAAGTAGTTGCTTTGATAAATGAGTAAACATCATTACTACAAAAGATTGCAAATCGATTTACCGACAGTAAGATGAGCAATGTCATAAAACTATCAATTGTTTGCCCTTGCATGCAAAGTTGGCCTACCAGGTTTCAAGCATTGGAGAAAAAAGTCCACTTGTAAGGAATATAATATTTCTTTTATTATGCCCCCGCCATTCGAAGAATGGTGGAAGGGCATATACCGTTGCCCCTGTCCGTCCGTTCGTTCGTTCGTCAGTCCGTCCATCCGTCAGTCCGAAACTTAAATGCAGTCAATAACTTTCTTATTTCTGGATGGATTTTGAAATTACTTTGTAGAAATGTTAACGTCATGAGACAATGTGTCACGTGCAAAATCCAGGTCATTACCTCCAAGGTCAAGGTCATACTTCGAGGTCAAAAGTCAAAAAAGGGTCCGAAACTTAAACGCAGTCAATAACTTACTTTTTTCTTGATGGATTTTGAAATTACTAGGTAGAAATGTTGGCCATCATGAGACAATCTGCCTGACAAAAAATCAAGGTCCTTACCTCCAAGGTCAAGGTCATACTTAGAGGTCAAATGTGAAAAAAGGGTCCAAAACTTAAACACCGTCAATAACTTTCTATGGATTAATACGAACATAGGCATATTTTCAAGCGGGGGCATCCGTGTCCTATGGGTGCATTTCTAGATATATGTTTATTCCATTGTTCGTATTCGTACATCAGTTTCTTTCGGTAGAAATAAAACCAATTAGTTGAATAACTGGTTTTGGCTAGGCATGAAAACTCGGGCGATTTGACGGCTGAAATAACTAAGAATTTGCCGAATGAAATAACTAACGCTGGGTGACGTTGTCTGTCACGCTTGTATTTTTACACGTCTTTGATGGCAGATACGTGTTCAGTTTAACGTTTCTTCGTACCTATTAAAATAGGATAATAGGATTTATGTGCAAATGGGCTCGATATCTTTAGTGTGTACGAGCCAGGGCTGCCAGTAATACTTTTTATCACTGAATATTACCCGAAGGAACAATGTTGGATATGAGAATGATGTTCCAACGACACTGGTCATAAAAGAATGACTATTTTTCAGGAAGAACACCCGAGGCCAGGCAAACCATATAAAGGAACACAGAGACCCGCATTTTTACCGAATAACAATGAGGGCAGAACAGTTTTGAAACTTCTGAAAGTTGCTTTTGATAGGCGGCTGATCTTCACCATCGGAGACTCCAGAACAACGGGAAAAGGTGATCGAGTAACCTGGAATGATGTCCATCACAAAACTGCAATGTACGGGGGGCCTGAAAAGTAAGTTTCAAATCTAACGTTAGCCCTTTCTGTTTAGTCTGCGTTGTAGGTTCGAGCCTTGTTCGGGTCGCGCGTGAGATGCCAAGTACTGCAACGGAAGGCCAGGCGGTTTTCTCCGAGTCTCTGGTTTTCTTCCTCAGTTTTAAACCAGAATCGATTCCATAAGGAAAACATGTCCGTGTGAAATAATGGCGTCCAACATGGTGTCAGAAATTACACATTTTGGGTAACAAAAATGATAAGATCTTTCTTATTTCTGCTTTCAACATAGATTGTGGGTGCTCGTTAGAACTGCCTCAGTGAGGCGGTAATGAGGCGGTTCTATCGAGTACCAACAATCTATGTTTTGAGCAAAAATAAGGCAGATAATGTATACCCGCATAAACCCACTTTTCTCTATATGAAGTGGGGTTTAGAGGGGTCTTCATTTCACGGACTTGTTATCGTGATACGATGTAAGTGAAATTATCTTGAAAGGGCTATAAAGCTCACATCTGAAAACTCCTCCATTATTTTTAATTCGAACATATCATGACAGGGTCAAAATCATGACAGGGTGGCAAACAGTGTTATGACAGTCTCATCTCAAGCTACATTGCTTTCAGAGGTATCTGTATCCGTGCACAGGGTTGACAGGGTTTTGGGGAATGGATACACCCGACACGTTTTCGGTCATTTGTCATTTGTAATATTCATATTACTGAAATCCGAAACTTAGGTTGCAGGTGCTCGTTAGAATCGCCTAATTGAGGCGGTTCTAACGTGTACCAACAACCTATGTCTTGGAGCAGAAATAAGAAAAATAATGTATATCCCGTAAATCCGCCTTTTCTCTACTTAAAGTGGGGTTTAGGTTGGTGTTCTATTAGCGGACTTGTTAACATGATGTACTCATTAGAATCGCTTTAATGCGGCGATTATAATCGGATCACACACCACACATTTATTGAAGATAAGATGCCTTCTGTACCGAACGTCAAAACGATATATACAAATAAGCTGCATAATGTCTTCTGGCCGAAGGCTATGTATAACCCTCTTGACCGCTAAGGTGTTAAAACAAGGCAATCGGTATCATGAACATCGCAAAGCATGTTTGAAGTTTTGCCACCGACTCTACAACTCGGAAATGATTGAAAGTATTAGTTTGACGAATGTCATGCCACAAAATATGTCGGAATCTGTACGCTCTCTATGTTTACCTTTTTTTAATGTAGGGCAACCTAGTTTTTTCACAGCATTTAAAAAAGAATATTTGTCGTAACAAAAGGGTCGGGTACAATTTGGAAATCATGCGGCAGACTGATCATGCGACAAACTGCACATATGTTGTTGACCGAATCACGGTTGATAACTTGGATTGCATGGCGGCGGTTCAGGCTTCAGACTTGTTGGTGGCCTCAACAAAAAGCTTCTATAAAATATAGAAATTGATGTCCAGGAAAAGCCACAATCAAAGATTACAGCCTAGCAGTGGCACCAAGAGGAAGAGTAACTAACAATGAGGAAAACAATACGAATCACAAACAGCACAGCAACCAGCTGATCAATGCGCGACAGGCACAATTAATGAAAATTAAATAATAACAGAGGATCTTACATGAGTGCTCATGTATTAGCAACCAGCTTCCTCATCTCAACAGGAGGTGATCAATGCGCGACAGGCACAATTAATGAAAATTAAATAATAACAGAGGATCTTACATGAGTGCTCATGTATTAGCAACCAGCTTCCTCATCTCAACAGGAGGTGATCAATGCGCGACAGGCACAATTAATGAAAATTAAATAATAACAGAGGATCTTACATGAGTGCGCATGTATTAGCAACCAGCTTCCTCATCTCAACAGGAGGTTATCAATGCGCGACAGGCACAATTAATGAAAATTAAATAATAACAGAGGATCTTACATGAGTGCTCATGTATTAGCAACCAGCTTCCTCAGCTCAACAGGAGGTAATCAATGCGCGACAGGCACAATTATTGAAAATTAAATAATAACAGAGGATCTTACATGAGTGCTCATGTATTAGCAACCAGCTTCCTCATCTCAACAGGAGGTGATCAATGCGCGACAGGCACAATTAATGAAGATTAAATAATAACAGAGGATCTTACATGAGTGCTCATGTATTAGCAACCAGCTTCCTCATCTCAACAGGAGGTGATCAATGCGCGACGGGCACAATTAATGAAAATTAAATAATAACAGAGGATCTTACATGAATGCTCATGTATTATTGACTTTGTTAAACGAGTTGAGGACAAGGGATAAAATGCGAGGCTTTGCCGAGCATTTTATCCCTTTTCTTCAACGAGTTTAATAAATTCAATAATACATGAATACGAATGCAAGATTCTATTTATCATATGACAGTTTAAACGCATTTTATTCACGATTGTTTACAAAAATGTCAATATTCCGCCATTAGTAAACGCGACGTCGTTAAAGACGTCGTACATGTAACGTTACGGAACGTATCTAGCTAATTTGCATATTTAATCCACTAGTGGATTATCGAAAATATTACATGGCGTTATTACACTCTCAGACGCGACGTCATATGATAAATAATAATACTCAACCATAAGCACATACAACATGATGAGACCCGATGCTGTGTCTTTCACTGTATCCGCTGTGGTTTAACCAGCGATTTTTTTTAGCTCCGACTCACGGTGTTAGGGTGTCGGCCAGCAGCCCTCTTCTTTGCTTCGTCTCTTTGACTGAATTGAATTTTGCAACTGTTATACTTTCTACGGTCATTGCACAAAGCAGTAATTCTTACTTAATTCAACAAGGATTGAGCTTTTGTAAAGGCAACTGTCTCAGACATAGCTACTCTCACTTATACTTATGGGACTACTCTAAGTTAAAAAAGTGATTCTAGGAGAGCCATTCTTTCCTTTCATAGTAGATCGCTTCCCCGCATGGTCTCAGTCTGCACCAGCATGCGGAGATTACGTTTCACAGTTAATCCGTTATGCTAGAGCCTGTTCCAACTCTCAGGACTTTATGGAACGTGGGAAGGTGCTCACTACCAGGTTGTTATGTCAGGGGTATCAAAAAACCAAACTGGTATCAACACTAAAGAAGTTCTACGGGAAGCATCATGATCTTGTTGATCCGTACAATGTGGCCATTTCCAGAATTATTTCTGATGTGTTTGCCAATAAAAAGCCATAGGAATACTTCCAAAATCTCGGACATTACCTCCTCGGCATTTACTTATTTTCTTCGTTCAGATCGATAGGCATGGTGGGCGAAGCTTGCTTACCAAGTAATGCTTACAATCCTAGGACGCCTGATTATACACTTCTGGAGACCATGTCTGTTGGTCTGAACATTCATATTTGCCATTTGTCTATGGATTAATGAATTTGGATTAACGCTTTGGTACTATGACCTAAACTACTTTCAAAGAAAACCAATCAGGTAGCCATGCATTGCCTCACTTCCAGGCAAAGAGAAGAAATATGTCAGATGTTTGTATTTCCTTTTAACATGTACTGGACTGTCTTGTTACAGGTTTGGCTATCCAGATCCCGATTATCTGTCACGTGTGAAGGAGGAGTTGGCGGCGAAAGGTGTTACAGAGGAAACTTTGAAATAAGCTGTGACTTTGATTCTCTATGAAGATGAAGGAAAACTTCCATTGAACGTTTTATTATTTTAACCCTTTTTGTACCAAATGGAATCTTTCTCCTTATAGATGTATATCGCAGGAGTCCATTTCAAAATTTAGGGGTGTCAGGTTGTTTTTACTTCAAAATTTGTTTGGCAAAATGGCTTAACTTTTTGCAAACAGTGGAGGCCCTGATCAGACGCCGCTGCGGCGTCTGATCTGGGCCTGAACTGTTTGCCAGGCTACCCGTTTAGGGGTTTCTGGTACTGAATGGGTCAATGAATACCATTTTACACTCAGATTTATAGAGCAAAAGAGGGTTTACAAGAATATATATTATTTTTCATAGTTTTACTCAAAAACACACATTGCAGTTGCCTCTTAGACTACAACTCAATGAGACAGCTCTAATAAGTACCACCATTCTATGATAGCAGTAGAAACAAAATTTATTATGCTTTTTTACCAGAAAGCTGTCATCTGGGTAAGCACTGGTAGTTCGATAGTACTTATTAGCCAAAAAGGCACTTGCCCTTTTTCACAATAATGTTTTATCCATATTATGTTATTTCATATCTTTTGATATCATACAGCTGCTTTTAGGTCACCGGAGCACTTGAGCACGAAATGCTGAAGGTGAGCTATTGTGATAGGTATTTGTGCCTCGTCTATTGTCCGTGCGTGCGTCCGTCCGTTGTTTACTTTTGCTCTCCAAAACTGTCGGACAGATTTCGAAATAATTTCACAGGACTGTTCCTTGGGTGACCCACTACAAGAATTGTTCAAATCATTCCGCTCGGGTTAACAAGATCGACGGAAGTTCTAAAAATAGAAAAACCTTTTAACAACTTCTCCTTAACTAGTGCACGGATTTTGAAATAATTTCACAGGAATGTTCCTTGGATGACCCTCTACCAAAATTGCTGAAACTGTTCTGCTCGGATGAAGAAGATTGCCGCAAGAGATAAAAATAGAAAAAAACCTTTAAACGACTTCTCCTTAACCAGTTGAAGGATTTCAAAATACTTTTACAGGAATGTTCCTTCTTTGGGTGACCCTCAACCAAAATTGCTCAAACCCTTCTGCTCGGAAAACAAGATGGCCACCAGAGCTTAAAATAGAAAAAAAACTTTTAACGACTTCTCCTTAACCAGTGGATGGATTTTGAAATAATTTATCAGGGATGAACAAGATGGCTGCCAGAGCTAAAATAGAAAAAAACTTTATACGACCTCTTCTTCTTAACCAGTGGAGGATTTCAAAATAATTTTACAGGAATGTTCCTTTGGTGATCCTCAACCAGAATTGCTCAAACCGCTCCGCTCTGATGAACAAGATGACCACATGTGCTAAAAATAGAAAAACCTTCAAACGACTTCTCTTCCTTAACCAGTGGATGATTTTGAAATAACTGTACAGGAGTGTTCCTCAGGTGACCCTCTTCCAAAAGTCTCAAACTGCTCCGCTCATATGAACGAGATGGCCATCAGAACTAAAAATAAAAAAACCACTTCTACTCCTTAACCAGTGGATGGATTCGAAATAATTTCACAGGAATGTTCCTAGATTGACCCTCTAGCAAAACTGCTCAAGCCATTCTGCTTGGATGAACAACATGGCTGCTAGAGCTAAAAAATAATAATAAAAACCCTTTAAAATACATCATCTTCTTAATCAGTGGATGGATTTTGCAATAATTTCACAGGAATGGTCCTTGGGTGACCCTCTACCCATATTGCTCAATCGCTTCTTCTCTGATGAATAAGATGACCACTAGAGCCAAAAATAGAAAACCCATTAAAGGACTTCTGCTCCTTAACCATGGATGGATTGTTGACATAATTTCACAGGAATGTTACAAATGTGACCTTATACCAAAATTGCTCAAATCGTTCAGCTCGGGAGACCAAGATGGCCGCCAGAGTTAAAAATACAAAAAAAAACTTTAAAATTGCTCAAGCCATCTGCTGGGATAAATAAGATGGCCACCAGAGCTAACAATAGAAAAACTTTTAAACAACTTCTCTTGCTTAACCAGAGGATGGATTTCAAATTAATTTCACAGGAATCTTCCTTGGGTGATCCTTTTCCAAAATTGCTCAAACCGTTCTGCTTTGGTGGACAAGATGGCTGCCAGAGCTAAAACTATAAAAAAAAACCTGGGTCAACCAAAATCGCTCAAACCCTTCACTCTACCATATGTAACTTACAATTTCATTTGTACAATATGGATCAGGTGAGCGATCCAGGGCCACCATGGCCCTCTTGTTTAAGGGATGATGTCATTTGAAGGTATTTGCATGATATAAATCATAGAGCGATCGTTCCGTGTTTATCTCCTCTTTTACTTTACTACTGAATTTTGTAAGAAGACTTGATGTGACAAAATAATTACTTGACAGTCTTTTTTTCGGTCGATGTTAACGCCATCACGAAAGCACGCCTACACAATTTTGACAGAGAAGATTTAAGTCCAACATTGAATTTTGAAACTAAATTAAAATGACGTCTAGAAAAGACTAGCGTTCTGAATAGCGGAGAGGTCCAGTTATTGGGACGACCATTAAGCGTGAAACAGGTTTTTGCTTGTACCAAACAGATATTGTTTGAACTGGAGATTAAACATCCCCGTCAACACTATTTAGGTCCTTTTGAAGACATTGCTTCCAATTTATGGGACTTTTACCCGACATTGAGGTGAAATGATATCTTCAGCTCGCCGCCCAATGGAACCAGAAGGCTAATATGCATTTGGCGATCTGACTCACACTACTTTACCTGGGAATGAGATGTCATTTCATGTCAATGTCGGGGTAAAAGTCCCGCAAAATTGGAAAACAACGTCTCCTAGATGACCTATACAGTGTTGACGGGGACGTTAAACCTCAAATCAAACAAACAACCAACACTATTTGGGTCATTTCGGAGACGTCGCTTCCAATGTTGTGGGATTTTACCCGACATTGAGATGAAATGACTTCTAAAGCCCTGTCGACCGATGAAACCAAAAGGGTTAGTATGCAGGGAAGTTCCGATACGCACCATTTTACCTGGGTAGGCTTAGACCGTCTAAGCTGTTTACCAGTACTCTTGTGCGGTCGGTTTCAGCTCTGCAAGGAAGAACCATGCAGCCCACTGGATAAACAGTTTTCATGATTTTGCTAAATGCAGCTGACTTTAGAATGTTATTTTGGAACACCTAACTTTGATATAAACAACGTATAGTGTAATATGTCATTATTATTCACCTGATTGTATTACTTGACATAAACACATCTTATCTTGCCTTAAATGCACGTGGTGTACATTAAACATAACTTTTTGAGGTGCGTCAACTATCAGTACCTTGTGCTTCACTTGAGGCCGGTAAAATGCTGTCCTCTGATGACTAGTTTTTAATCAAGTGACAATACGTGTACTAAGTTGTGGGAATGGTGTTAATAACATTTTGAAGTAAGTTGTGATTTCGGTCATCATGCGCATTTTCAACAGTTGTAAATGAGCCGGTGTTCGACATAGCCTACAATATGCCATGTGCGAACAGCAAAGACACAGATAAATATGTTTATCTGCGATTACGGTAAGATTTGCCATTTGTCTCTCTTTTGGAAAGTTTGCAGGTTATGCGCAGGCTGATCTGAGTTGTCGCTGATAGCAAATAGGGCCGTATTGTATATAGCTTTTTAAGTGACTGTCACATAAAAAAGTGACGCATAACAATATGTCCTGTCTACGAAAAGTCACAGATTGACTGTTTCATGAGAACGTGTGGATGTCCGTCAACACTTAACTTTAAAGTTTTGCCTTGCTGATCACTTGTCCAATACATTTGTATTAGGTATAATAATATAGTATTTCGGAAACATTGCCTTAAACACGGATGAGTAACAACCCTGGGTCAAGTGCCTGGGTTTAGCTGGCGCCAGTAATTAGTAAATAGCCATATTGGTAACTTCCAGATGCATTTGGTTTTGTTTCTTTACTTTGCATTATAAACTTATAATGCCTACCTAGTATTACTTATGATCACAAAGTATAGTTCCACTCATGTGGCTGCTGCTGACACAAGATCAATGTCGCAGAATTTGAATTGTCATTGTAAACTTTGCAATTCATTGTGTTGATTGCATCAGAGTTTGGCATGATGCATTATAATTTACAGCAGATAATGAATAGTTACAATCATGTGACTGCTGCTGCTGACACAGCAGGTAAAGTTCACAGTGATAGAACTTTGCATGATATTCATGTAACATGTTTATGGAAAACATTTGATCTCTATCTTTTATTATCCCCTGACCGAATAGTTTCGGGGGATATGGCAATCAGCCTGGCGTCCGTCCATCAGTCCAACCGTAGACGCAACCTTGTGATGGCAATAACTCCAATATCCTTTTAGATTTATTGATGGTTCTTGGCACACTTGTTCACAAGGCTGAGACAGCGTGCCATGCGCGAGAATCAGAACTCTGGATATCATAGCTTTTGAGTTATCTCCCCTTTAAATAAAATAGAATGACTGCTTTTTGATGGCCATAACTCCAATACTCTTTGAGATACATTGATGGTACCTGGCACAATTGTTCACAAGGATGAGACGGCATGTGATGCTCAAGAACCACAACTCTGGTTACCATGATTTTAGCTCACTTGGGCCGAAGGCTCCAGGGGAGCTTATAGTATAGTGGGTCGTCCGTCGTCCGTCCACACTTTTGAGCAGCTATATCTCTGTATCCTGCAGGCTGATCTCAATCATTTCTCATCTGTAGCATGCCTCTGGTGGGGCATTGATGACATAAACTTTTTTTTGAAATCGCTCTAAAACTTTGGTTCCTATGGCAACCACAAGGTCCCATAGACTTACTATGGGAAAATGCTTGTCATCACCGTAGCGCCTTCAGTTTTGATCGGATCTTTCTGAACCTTATATGTAAGGTGACTGGGGATAAAAACTCGGATGAGTTCGAAAACCGGCCAAGTCGGCCCATTTATCATAGAGTTACGTCCCTTTGATTGCTGAAAATGCCCATTTTTGACCTTGTCATCACCGTAGCCCCTTCAGTTTTGATAGGATCTTTCTAAAACTTATATGTTATGTGGCTGGGGATAAAACCTCGGATGAGTTCGAAAACCGGCCAAGTCCGCCAATTTATCATAGAGTTACGTCCCTTTGATTGCTGAAAATGCCCATTTTTGACCTTGTCATCACCGTAGCCCCTTCAGTTTTGATCGGATCTTTCTGAAACTTATATGTAAGGTGGCTGTGGATAAAATCTCGGATGAGTTCGAAAACCGACCAAGTCGGCCCTTTTATCGTAGAGTAACGTCCCTTTGATTGCTGAAATTGCTGATTTTTGACCTTGTCATCACTGTAGCCCTTTCAGTTTTGATCGAATCTTTCTGAAACTTATATGTAAAGTGGCTGGGGATAAAATCTCGGATGAGTTCGAAAACCAGCCAAGTTGGTCCATTTATCACAGAGTAACGTCCCTTTGATTGCTGAAAAGCCGATTTTTGACCTTGTCATCACCGTAGCCCTTTCAGTTTTGATCGGATCTTTCTGAAACTTATATGCAAGGTGGCTGGGGATAAAGCCTCGGATGAGTTCGCATACCGGCAAAGGTGGCCTATTTATCATAGAGTTAGCTCCCTTTGATTGCTGAAAATGTTGATTTTTGACCTTGTCAACACTGTAGCCCCTTCAGTTTTGATCGGATCTTTCTGAAACTTATATGTATGGTGGCTGGGGATAAAACCTCGGATGAGTTCAAAAACCGGCCAAGTTGCCCCATTAACTATATAGTTATGTCCCTTTGATGGCTGAAAATGTCAATTTTTTACCTTGTCATCACCGTAGCCCCTTCAGTTTTGATCAAATTTTTCTGAAACCTATATGTAAGGTGACTGGAGATAAAACCTAGGATGAGTTTGAATACCGGCCAAGTTGGCCCATTTATCATTGATTTACATCCCTTTGATTGCTGAAAATGCCAATTTTTGACCTTGTCATCACCATAGCCCCTTCAGTTTTGATCGGATCTTTCTGAAACTTATATGTAAGGTGGCTGGGGATAAAATCTTGGATGAGTTCGAAAACAGGCCAAGTCAGCCCATTTATCGTAGTGTAATGTCCCTTTGATGGCTGAAAATGTTGATTTTTGACCCTGTCATTACCATAGACCCTAAAGAAGCCTCTGTGGTCGAGTGGTTACGCTACTCGCCTTGTAAACCAGGGGTCGCAGGTTCGAACCCGGGCTTCTCCAGACTTTCGGATGAGTCTTTAAACCGAGGTCCCGTCTCTGTATGACCTTAGCTGTTGGTGGGATGTAAAAACTGAAACACTCACCGTAGACCCTAAAGTTTTGATCGGATTTTTCTGAAACTTATATGTACGATGGCTGAGGATGAAACCTCGGATGAGTTCGAAAACTGGCCAAGTCGGCCCATTTATTATAGAGTAACATCCCTTTGATTGCTAAAAATGCCAATTTTGACCTTGTCATCACCGTAGCCCCTTCAGTTTTGATCGGATCTTTCTTAAACTTATATGTGAGGTGGCTGGGAATAAAATCTTGGATGAGTTTGAATACTGGCCAAGTCTGATCGGATCTTTCTGAAATTCACATGTAAGGTTTGGGAATAAAACCTCAGGTGAGTTCGAATACCGGCCAAGTCGGCACATTTATCATAGAGTGACGTGCATTTGATTGCTGAAAATGCCTATTTTCGACATTCTCATCACTGCTGCCCCTTTAGTTTTGAACGGATCTTCATGAAAATTACAAACAAGGAAGTCAGGCAGAAAGCTTGGAGGAGTTTGAAAACTCTTGTTTTTGAACTTGTCATCACCATAGCCACTTCAGTTTAGATCTGATCTTCTTAGCAAGTCAGGAATAAAAGCTTGAATGAGTTTGAAAACCGGTGAGGTCAGCCTGTTTATCATAGAGTTACATTCTACTTGATTTTCAGAAAATGCTTACCCTGTCATCACCATGTCCTCCCATAAAGCCTTCAGTAAAGGTTGGCACTTCCTTAAACTTTGAATCTGTTAGCTCAGGTGAGCGATACAGGACCAAGCTAGCTTGGTCCTCTTGTTTAGTTATCTCCCCTTCCAATAAAATAGAGTGACTACCTTGTGATGGCCATAACTCCAATACCCTGGCATAGTTGTTCACAATGCTGAGACGGCATGTCATGCACAAGAACCATAACTCTTGGTGCCATGATTTTTGATTTATCTCCCATTCCAATTAAATAGAATCACTACCTTGTGATGGCCATATCTCCAATACTCTTTGAGATATATTGATGGTACTTGGTACAGTTGTGCATGATGTTAAGCAGGCGTTTCATGTGCAAGAATCACGACTCTGGGTGCCCTCTTTTTTAATTATCTCCCTTGACAATATAACCTTGTGATGGCCATAACTCCAATAACCTTTGAGATATATTGACGGTACTTGGCACAATTGTTGCGACGGAATGTCGTGCTTAAGAACAATAACTCTGTGCACTGTGGTATTTGAGTTGTCCCCCTTGCAATATAACAGTATGACCGCCTTGTGATTACCATACTTCCGATACCCTTTGAGACTTATTGATGGTACTTGGTACAGGTGTACATGAGGTTAAGCAGGTGTGTCATGCGCAAGAATTACAACTCTGGATGTCCTTGTTTTTGTGTCATCTCCCCTGACAATATAACCTTGTGATGACCATAACTCCAATACCCTTTGAGATATATTGAAAGAACTTGGCACAATTGTATACACGGTATAGAAGGCGTGTCATGCGCAAGAACTACAACTCTTGGTGCTGTGGTATTTGAGTTATCTTCCCTTACAATATAACAGTATGACCAGCTTGTGAAAACCATATCTCCGATAACCTTTGAGACATTGATGGTACATGGTACAGAAATACATGAGCTTAAGCAGGCCTGTTATGCGCAAGAACCACAATTCTGAGTGCCCTGTTTTTTTATAATCTTGTGATGGCCATAACTCCAATACCTTTGTGATATATTGCTAGTGCCTGCCACATTTATACATACAAGTTTGAAAAGGCATTTCCCATGCATCATGTTGAGAAGCGATCCTTAGTATCATTAGGTGAAGATAGTCTCAATAAATATTAATATAAAAAATATACTGTGGGCTTACTAGTGTATTTTTATTCTGGTGCATTTTCTATTTGTGAACAATCTTCTGAAGGCTATGTTGGCTTTTGGTCGGGGTATCTGCCTCTGATGGCTATTTTGTTATTTGAAGTTGATATGTGGTATTACTTGACAGCTGACAAAGTACAGTCACGCTGATTCGACTCCTGCTGCCAAGATCGCACACTTTCCTTCTAAAATTGATTTCAATAAGTGCGAAGAAGAAATGACTGATGCATTAAATGAATTTGGTAATCGATGGTGTAAACGAGAGTATGTTGAGCATAAAGCCCGTAAAGAATGGAAACTAAGCATTCTGAAACTACTCTTTCTACTCTCAGAATACGACCTTATAACCTCCTAAATAGAAGTGAAGGCAATGATCAGGAATCGATACAATTAACCCACAGCTCCCATCAGAGACATCAAAGGGAAAGAAACACAGACACTGAACAACAGACTCTAATGGAAACATCATTAGCGGAAAGCCAAAAGGACAGTTACTTTCCCACAAAATGGCCAATTGGCTATCCAAAACAAAATAATAGAAGCGATACTAAAACTCAAAGACAAACCATAACAAAATTAAACCGTGACACAAGAACTGCCTTGGAACGGTCAGTGAAACGAATTCCTCTGGTGGGCTTAAATCGGTTTTACGTGGCCACAATCCTCGCCCTTACTTCCGTCCCGATTCAGACAAATAATTTGTTCAGTCCGCTTAAAGGCCTCCTAACTCATCAGTGCAACACCTCCGTGAACACAAAAAAATCAAACAACCACAGATATGAAACCACGGCGAGGACTCGACAGCAAGAAACCACTGAAATGCTAAAGCAAAAGAAAACCAACATTAGACTTCGATGGGCCCAACCAGAGACAGAGCAACAGGTACCAACCACAATTACGTCGAATTAGATTCTCTCTAATTCTCAGTATGCCTTTACGCTGGAACCGTCATAGAAACTGAGGCCTGACCCACCGGTGTGCAATTAGTGAGGGAAGCACAGTAGTCAACCGTGAGTGGGTTAACTACCATGCATGCAGTCGTATAACATTTCTGTTGTACCCAATATTTCTATATAGAAGAATGATTTTACGAAGTTGGGTGCTGAAGTCATTGCGATTATCTATTTTTCTGAATTTATATACTAAGTCGTCATAAAATTCGAGTTCCGATAGACTTTGTTGCAGAAGAGATTTAAGTCCAAGCAGAAGTGGGGGCAATGATCAGGAATCGATACAATTAACTCACAGCTCCCATCAGAGACACCAAAGGGAAAGAAACACAAACATGGAACAACAGACCCTAACGGAAACATCAACAGCGGAAAGCCAAAAGGACAGTTACTTTCCCACAAAATGGCCAATGGGCTATCCAAAATAAAATAATACAAGCGACACAAACACCCAAAGACAAACCATAACAAAAATAAACCGCGACAGAAGAACCGCCTTGGAACGGTCAGCGGAAACGAATTCCACTGAGGGGCTTAGATCGATTTTACGTGGCCACAATCTTTGCCCTTACTTCCGTCGCGATTAAGACAAATAATTTGTTCAGTCCTAACTCATCAATGCAACTTCTCCGTGAACCAAAAAAAATCAAACAACCACAGATATGAAACAACGGTGAGGACTCGACAGCAAGAAACCACTGAAATGCTGGAGCAAAGAAAACCAACAGTTAAACTCCGATGGGCCCGACCAAAGACAGAGCATACCAACCAACATAAGCCTTTACGCTGGAACCGTCATAGAATCTGAGGCCTGACCCACCGGCGTGCAATTAAAGAGGGAAGCAAAGTTGTAAAGCGTGATTGGGTTAACTAGTTTGTCGTATAACATTTATGTTGTACCCAGTATTTTTATATCGAAGAAACCTAAGTCGGTTCTTCTGTCGTGGTTTATTTTTGTTATGGTTTGTCTTTGAGTATGTATCGCTTATATTTTTTTGTTTTGGATAGCCAATTGGCCATTTTGTGGGAAAGTAACTGTCCTTTTTTGCTGTCGCTATTGATGTTTCCATTACGGTCAAGTTATTTCATGTTTGTGTTTTTCTCCCTTCGGTGTCTCTAATGGGAGCTGTGGGTTAATTGTATCTCTGATGGGAGGTGTGGGTTAATTGGTTGTTGCTTTCACTTCTAATTTGGACTTGTGGCTTTCATTGCATACCTAAACCGTATGACGAGGTTTGATATGTGGACACTTTTATGGGTGCTGAAAGATACTGCTGTCAGCAGATTAAGTTCATAAACTTAGAAATTGAGATAAATGTCATAAGGCGTAAACAAAATAGCTGTGTTTCCGCTAACCCGACCGACCCTCAATTTCATCACGTGAACAAGTCCGTGAAACAAAGACCACCCTAAACCCCAGTTTATATAGAGAAAACTGGGGTTTAAGGGGGTTAACATTATTTTCCTTATTCCTGCTCCAAGACATAGGTTGTGGGTACTCGTTAGGACCGCCTCAATGAGGCGGTTCTAACGAGCACCCAAAACCTATGTTCTGAGTATAAATAAGAAAAATATCACAAATTTTCATCAGAAAAATTACCTTTTTGAGGTATGAAAAAAATGCCCTATTTCACACGGATGTGTTATCGTAATGATTTGCCGGCCCTGCAATTGATATTGCCATTCAGAATAAAATACAAAGATTTTCTTACCTACCGACCTTAATATTTTCTAGCGCTTTTGATAAAAAAATATATATCTGTTTAAAAAGCAAAACTGATACTTGAAACCTTGTTCTTTTGCTTCCTTGATGCTTATAACCTCGTCATTTGAATGTTTTCAAGTAAAATAATAAAAAATGCCGTTTTAACGTTGTTGTTTTTTGCGACCTTCCGACCCATACCCGTTTTCAGTATGTTAGTAAAATACAGCTACTTTTTAGGCCTAGGAATTGTGCTCTGCAATACATGGTGGCACATGCCGATGGTATCCATGACCCCTCTGTCACTTCCTCTAGTTTAATTTGCATTCACCGGCAATAGGTATGGCAGATATTAGTGTAGTTGCCAATTACTGCACTGCTTTATTTTGAAGTCTCAGCTAAAAATAAGTTTAAAGACACGAAATGCGAATGACACAACTTCTAGCAGGAATGAGACTTGTGCCCAAGCAGTTTTCCAGCCACTGTTACAGAATCTTAACAAACAGACTGTCTGACAAAAGCTTTTTCGGTGTAGTAAGTGTTTTTTTTTTTTAAATCAATTCATGGGAAACGTCCATTTGAATTGGGGTAAAACGTTTGCTTTTAACCCTTCTCATGCTGAATATTCATTTTAGCCACACCCATTTCTGACTTTGAACCAATCAGATTACTTGATGTAATTTATTCTTACAACGCCATCAACTTAATGTCAAACAGTGTAGATCCTGATCAGATGGCTTCTTCAGAAGCCATCTGATCTGGATCTACACTGTTTCCAAAGATAGGGGTTGTCGTGAACAGCATGATAAGAGTTAATAATTCTGCTAAAAGCAATCTCTGTACCTGATTCCGACCTCGGTGACTCTGTCGGTTACACATTAGATTGGTGATCAGGAGGGCTCGGGTTCGATCCCCGCTGGGTCGGCAGTTTGCTTTCGCAGAGATTGAACATGATTATTTTTGTATGGTCAGCCTCTCCCATCCGTTGACTCAAGAAGGGCAATTATCGGTTCGCGACAAAAGAATGTACTCTTTGTACAAACCTGTTCCGGAAAAATTGTGGAAATTTACACTGACCGGCTCGACATGACCTTAATAATGTTGACTGGGCCGTTAAACTCCAAAACCAAGTCAGGATCTTAATCATTAAGGGGAATCCTTATATAACCGGCAAAGAAAGTTCTGCACAACTGTTTTTTTTTTGCCAATTTATTTTACTCACGTGTAGTATCTGTTTACATATTACATATCAGCTTTTAGCTTACCTTTTTGGAAACAGTTTGCTTTACGCACAATAAATGCTGGAGATTTTGGCTTGACAAGACACCAGGGGTCGGCAGTCAAAAATGACAAAATTATCGATTTCCAATGCGGTCAGACGTTTAAACGCGTATAGGACGAAAGGCATTATTTTAATGGGTCTTTGGTTAATGTTGGTAAAATTCTGCTCTTATTGTTGCTGCTACTGCTGCTGCAGACATTTGCTTGTGTTGTTTTGTTACCTGGCTTTTGTAATATTGGTGTTGCATGCTATTTTAAGAGTGAACATTTCTGTCGAAAGTCACCATTAAATTTCTGATCCAATAACATGCATGGAATTAAAAGTGCTCACCAGGCTACATATCCAACTGCATTTTTTGCATGATTTTTAAAGATGTTCATCATTTCATTAAATCAATTTTAATTGCCCATTATTAAGCGTTTGGTTACAACAATGGCGAATGCTAGACCTTACCGAGCTTTGAGAAAGCTAACTGATGAAGAAAGAGCCCGGGCGCTTGGGCGTTTAGAGGCGGGGGCTCATCCGTAATATGTTGCTAATCAGTTCAATGGCATCGCAGCACTATTGTCTGCATTCGTCAGCGTCATCAAGCAACGGGGGCTGTTTCCGACCGACCCAGATCCGGACGACCGAGAGTTACCACCCATCGTGAAGAACGATACATTGCGGTAACTGTAGCAAGGCGGCGTTTTGTTGATGGTCCCAGTCTGGAGAGAATGTTGAGACAACAACGGGGGCCTGGCGCACGTCGAATCCCGGTGCAGACAGTCGGGAATAGAGTTCGAGCCACGGGGTTCAAATCCAGAAAACCGGCTAGGAAGTCCCAGCTTTCTCAACGGAACAGTATTCTACGGCGCCAGTTTTGTGCACGACATGGCAGGTGGAACCGACGGCAGTGGTCGGAAGTTCTTTTTTCCGACGAGTCGAGATTTTGTCTTCGGAAGATTGATGGTCGGATCAGAGTTTGGCGTCGCACTGGGGAGAGGCACCTTGAGCCTAATGTCCTACAAACAACAGCTTACAAGGGCGGCAGTGTAATGGTTTGGCAGGTATCAGTTCTAATGGCAGAACTGCCCTTGTCATATTGCCCGGAAACTTGAATGATCGTCGGTACATTGACCAAATTCTAAGACCTCATGTTGAACCGTATCTCAGACAGATGGGCCAGAACTCCATCTTCCAGGACGACAATGCGAGACCACATCGTGCCAGGATTGTCGATGCTTTCCTGCAGCAGAATGGTGTGCAGAGACTTGAGTGGCCACCGATGTTTTCACTGACTTGGCGTGCATTGAACATTTGTGGGATATTCTTGGTCGGGCTGTAAACAAACGGGTCAATCAACACAAGACTTCCAGACTTGCAGTGACTTATACTCCAAGAATGGGCTCCGATTCCTCAGCATCATAATTATACAGAGACTAGTGAATTCCATGAGGTGGAGACTTGACGAGTGTCGTGTGAAGCTTGGTGGCTATACCCATTATTGATTATTGAGTTACAGTTCATTTTTTACAACCTACCCCATGTGCCTTCGGAGAAGCATTATTCATGACTCAGTGATGATATTCTTGTTTTGAAATCTGTTTATTATCAGGATTGAATTAAATTTTCTTGTGGTGTAATTATTTTTTTCTATATATTTATGTTTTAGGCAAACAGGTCGAAAAAACCCAGTTGTGCAGAACTTTTTTTGCCGGGTATTTATTCAGGCGACGCAAAACTTTCAAAACTACATTTGTCTAACCTATCAACAAGGGTCTTCTCTTATAATATAAGAACCTTATCTGGGGTTCTGCTGTAGATGGGCGTTTCCAACCCGAGGACTGGCCGTGTTCGCGTTCCCAACCCAAGGACTGACCGTGCTGAGCGGAACCTCGGCCAAGGTTCGCTCAGCACGGCCAGTCCTCGGGTTGGAAACGCCAATCTACAACAGAACCCCATATTGAATTCTTTTTCTCGATAATTTTCATTTTACTTAATTTAACGTTTTATATTTCGCGCATTATACTTATGTAGTTTGCCTGGGACTCGGTAAGAACACCGGGGTAAGAACAGAATTTCTATGCCAGGCTAAAATCACGGATTTCAATAAGAACGGAGAATATGCCCCTGAACAGAGCAAATCCTTTCTTCAGACGATCTTAGATCACAGAAAAGCCTATAGGACTGATTATATTGGGGTTTAACCACACGTCAGTTTGTGCCGTCTCCTAGAAAAAGGGAGAAAAGACTAATAGAAGATTTGAAAGTAAGGGACAGGGTAGATAGAGGAAAATAAATGGAAGTGTAGAAACAGAAGAAATAACATTACCCCTTTATCCGTACTTGCTGGCAAGGACAGCAGGCCTTGCCAGCTGTAAGCCAAAATCAGTTGGGCGCCCAAGTGACGAAAGATACAGGACACATCGCCTTAAAAGCCAAGAGGAAATAACAAAATTACCCCCCCCCCTTGGTGTATCCATACCATTTAATAAATCAGGATCCCTATTGTTAAGACGAATGAAGGGCCCCGTCTTTCGGGACTTAGAGAAAGGGTCTTACCCTGCTCAGGCAAAGTGGCAAAGTGGTGCGAGTCGAACCGTCCATGCATATAAACCCTGTGACAGGGATTGAGATGTCATGCCATCTAATTGTCGGATGTAAGTCCTACAAAATTGGAAGCAACAATTCTAAAATGACCGATATAGTGTTGAGGGAGACGTTAAACCACAAATCAAATAAATAAGGTGAATGAATAAAGTGACACATTTCCGTCATTTGCTTTACTACAAGGCGGACAAATTTTGTTACCCGGCAGAACCCCCGAAATCAAAGCACTGGCAGCACTTGGGTCTGTTTTCTCTGAGTGTATGCTGAGAAAATATTCCTGAACGGAGACATAGACTCTTTCGTTTACCCTGAAATTCCTGTCTTTCTAGCAAATAGTGTAGACCCTGATCGGGCCAGTATCTAAAACGTTTACCAGTGTCCCAGCACATCGGCCCAGTCAATGTTTTACAGGTAACCCTCTTTATATAGCACTTTGACGTCGTATGGGCAAGAATAGCACTGCTATAAATAAGCAATACCTAGATTTTATGCAAATGCTATTTTCGCGGTCGGTAAGTCACGTGGACAGTATCAGTTTGTTTCAGATTAATTTAGTAACTTTGTGCCGATTGAATATAATCGACCCAAAGCGGGTCATGTGTTAAAAGAAAGCAAAGCCTTTTCCCAGAGAATTTGCCCTTTTTTCTTTTAAGAGAAGGGGAGACAATATTGTCAAAAGTATATGCCTTCCCAGCAAATGTATCAATTTTCCTCACAATATAAAGTATCGATATCTTTCGTTAACAGTCACAAAGAATTTATTGGTCCTTTTCATTTCATTTAAATAGTTTTGAAAAACAAAAACGATAGTTTGAGCCACAGCACGTTAACCTATTTACTACCAGAAACCCCAAAACGGGTACTTGACAAACAGTGCAGGCCCAGATCAGACGCCGCTGAACAGGGCCTATACTGTTTGCAAAACGTTCAGCCAATTTCCAAATAAATTTTAAAGAAAACACTACCTGACACCCCTACATTTTCAAATGGACTCCTGCTATATATAAGGAGGAAGATTCTATTTCGTACAAAAAGGGTTAAACTGTCTCTAGACATGTGCGCGCAGTGAAGAACTAAAGCTGTCTGCGTATACTATCAGTCTGTTTTAGGTTAATGGACATCCATTTAGCACACAGCAAAGGTCATGATTAGCCTGTACGGATGCACAGGCCGATCTGAGTTTCTGCTGTACGCACGTCCGATGATGCCCTTTCACGTGTCGCGGTTTATATACAATGCTTTGTTAATATATGCATATACAATGTATACACATCAGGATAAAAATAAGCCTCGCAGCCTTTAAAAATTCAACTCTTTGACTTGTTTGTATTGGAGTTTAACGGCCCAATCAAAACTAGTTAGGTCATTGTTGAGCCGGTCAGTTTACCTACTCACACTTTCCTGGGCAGGCTGAGGCCTCATTGGCCGAAACTAGCTAGTTTGGCCAAGAAAACATGAACACTCCATATTTTCCAGTTTTGTGGTATATTCCTTACTTCGAAAGGATAACCCTTTTATAGAACATATTATACGTATGTGGTTAACCAGTACAGTGCACATTCTTTCGCCAGAAACTGACAACTGCCCTTCTTGAATGAGCAGAAGGGAGAGAATGACCGTAGAAAAGATTTTATGATCAATCTGCAAAAAAGAATGTTGCCGACCCTGGCAGGTATCGAACCCGCGTCCTCCTGATCACCAATCAGACGCGCATTCGACTGAGCTACCGTGGCCGTCTCTCTTTGACTTGAAAATAAAATTTCTGACGACAATGAAATTGTCTGTGGGAAACATTTAATTCGTTTTGTAACAGCAACGAATAAAAAAAAAACAACACTGAGCAAGAATATGAGGTAAAAAGGAAAGGAAAGAATTTGCTCCTCTTTTATTTTTAAACAAACAGTGAAGAATCAGATCAAATGTCTTTTATGCAATATTAGGTTAAATGCATCTAAGCAAGCGTACGACAAAACCAATTGTAGGACTTTTGCAACAAACAAAGACTCAGATTATCCGCGCAGTCTGGTCAGTCCTCGCTTATAGCATGCGCCTTCTACTCCGAAGTGATATGAGCGAAACCTGTTGTATTATTACAAAGTGGATGTGCAGGCTGACCTGGGTCTTTGCAGCGTGCACATTTCTTATTGTTGGTTTTGTCGAACGTTGTCTCATTTAACCTTTATCTTGCTGTTCACGACAACCCCTATCTTTGCAAACAGTGTAGATCCAGATCAGACGGCTTCTGATCAGGATCTACACTGTTTGGCATTTAGTTTATGAATTTGTAGCAATAAATTACATGAAGTAATTTGATTGGTTGATAGACAGAAATGGGTGTGGCTTAAATGAATATTCAGCAAGATAAGGGTTTACCAGCGCCCATTTGTTTAAAACTAACGACTTTGTAAGTTAACCTATCGTCTGATCATTGAATATGGAAAATATGCTATTTTTTGGCTGAAAAAGAATATGTTTTTAGCTTTTGCAAAAACAAAAGTGACCCACATTTTTTTCAGCAAAAATACTGCTGTATTAGATATTGTATTTACTAGAAGTTAAAATGTTGAACATTGACGGGCTCGTTAAGCTAAAGAGGCTTTGAACAGCTAGGTCCAGAATTTATACTGAAGCGATAGAACTCATAGAACACAGATTTGCTTAGCATTTGTCCGACTGTATAGTCAAAAGAAGGCAACTTGGAAACAATTCTTAAGACTGATAATATGAGGTAAGCATGTTCTTGTATACTATTTTGGTTGTTTCTTGTTCCTTGCATATCAGTCAGTTTTTTTGTTTGTTTGAGTTGAGGTTTTACGTCCCCGTCAACACCATTAGGGTCATTTTGGAGACGGTGCTTCCGATTTCGTGGGACTTTTACCCGACACTTAGATGAAATGACATCTCAAGCCCAACCTCCCATGAAACCGCCAGGGTTTAAGAAGCAGTCCGACTCGCATCACTTTTCCAGGGCAGGTTTAGACCTAAGCTGAGCACCAGTACTCAAGTTCGGTCTGTGCGGAAGCACCGTGCAGCCCAATCTATTTTCTTCAGGCCCCGATTGGCGGGGGCACGCATATCTGTCAGTCTCTTGTGAGTTTGGGAATTTTCTAACACAAGAGTAAATTTACAAACATCTATATGAGGCGTTTGGGTCATCTGTATAATATATATGTTTATATGCTTTCCTGTTCCCGTAAAATCGGCTTTCCCCTTCCTGCCTTTTCTTTCTTTCTTTCTTTCTTTCTTTCTTTCTGTCTTTCTTTCTCTTTCTTTCTTTCTAGAGGGGGGAGGGGTGGATCTGAAGCAGGGTCCGTCGGGTGATCGGAAACACGGCTATTTTTTAGGCTTAATTAGAAAACGCTTGTCTTCCGTTTCAGTTTCGATCGGATGGCGAAATTTGCCGGTACATGATTGAATTTTGGATCGGCATAAAAATTCGCATGAGTTCGAAAACTCTTTTGGGACTAAAGTAACCGTTAGAGTTAGATCTTCTTGAATGAAAAAAAAGGTCGCATTGGTTGCATGAGATCAATTTCTGCTACAAAGCGTCCCAGCTAAAGGTATACAGTTGGGCAAGCCGGGTATGGTAGAGGTGGGTCATATTTTTATTTCTTCTGTTTCTTCACTTTCCATACTGATAACTCACCCGTGCGACATAGTGCATTTTTCACATCTCCATAATGGCTACTTTTCTGAAGAAAATCTGTGATATTTTTTCTTATTTCTGCTCAAGACATAGGTTGTGGGTGCTCGTTAGAACCGCCTCATTGAGGCGGTTCTAACGAGTACCCACAACCTATGTCTTGGAGCAGAAATAAGAAACATAATGTATACCCCTGTAAACCCCAGTTTCCTCTATATGAAGTGGGGTTTAGGGGTCTTCATTTCACGGACTTGTTCACGTGATTCACTCTCCTTTTCCCTAATATTCCCGTCTTCCTCTTTACTCTTCTCTGCCAACCTTATTTTCGGAATCGCGCAACCCTTATAAATGAATGAATAAATACACTCAGTGATGTGAGTAATCACATAATGTTAATTACGCTATTCTTGATCCTGTTACGCCTCAGTCAAACCACAGGAGCTTGAAGTTCTGTTCATAAATAATTCATAATTTCCCCCCCCCACCCCCCCCCCCCCCAAAAAAAAAAGTGACAGTAAGCCATTTTGTAGCTATTGTAGTTGGACATTTTCAGTATACGTGTTTGATGGACCAAACTTCAAGCGCCTGTGGTCAAACAAAGGTTGGTTATTTGTACTTTTTATCTGGACTGGGCTCATGCTTTTGGATATTGACAAACAGTATAGTCCCAGGTCAGACGGTGTCTGGTCAGTATCTACACTGTTTGCATAAAGTACAGGACCTAGGGGTTGGGTGGTGCTTAAAGGGAAGCTTAAGCTCAGTTTGAACCATTTTTCCCAGTTTTCTTCGAGAGACACATTTCGAAAACATGCCTACGCAAATACACTGTAGATTTTATCGCGGGAAAACGGAAAATTTTAAGATGATAAATTGAGATATTGTTCTTATTTCTCTTCAAAATATAGGTTTTGTACTCGGTTCTAACGTGTATCCACAATCCATATTTTAGAGCAGAAATAAGGTAAATAAGGTTTACCCCTGCAAACCCCAGTATTACTATATAAAAGTGGGGTTGAAGGGGGCTAAAATTATAACGGCGTGTTTTCGTCATGATCGCCCCACCAGCGCTTTCAGTGCTTTGATTCTTACATTTGGTAGGTAGCTAAAACACCGAGACAATCATGGCAAGCGATTCTAAACGACAGTGCGAAATGAAGATACCAGATGAACTTGTCAAGAAATTAGAACAACTACCCAGTGGAATTAAACCTATTCTTGACAACATTGAAAAAGAATACGGTCTTTCTACGTCAAAATCTAGTAAAGAAACAAAAAATTTCAGCATTGCGGGGCCCAGTTCTGAAATCTTAGAACTTGCCATAGAAACGTTAGAAAAACGTTTCTTAGGTCGGGACAGCCAAGAGAGTACTGACTCTGCCATAGTAAGTGAACTGGAAGACAAACGTACCACATGGAAGTTTTTCGGCGACTATGCAAGGAAAGCCAGTCATCTCTTTCTGAACGAGCTGAAAGAACTACAGGGGATCGACTCCGTTGTTGTTAAAGAAGCCCAGAACTGTTTAGAGATCTCTTGCTCTTATGAGGACACAGATTTAGTAAAGAGCGCTATGGATCAACTTGAACATAATCTTCACGATTTATATGAACAAGATGTTAAATTAACAGGAAAAGGAAATGATACTTGCAGAATCAGACGGTACATCCAGGATAAGCAAAAACAGGACAAAACGATTCTGATTAATTTCAATGAAGATGATAAAACAGTAAAAGTCTGTGGTAAAGATAAGGATAAAGTAAAGCAAGTTGCCATTCAGCTGAGGTCAGGAAAAACAGGCGGAACTCCGGTACTACCATTGTTGGTAAGATCATATCTAATAATTATTATTTCGTCTTTTAACGGTGTTCAAAATGACGCTTTATACTGTTTGTGCTCGATACACCCCAGCAGGCACCTGACGTAATTGTGACGTTACATCAACGTCGGTTCAACGGCATGATGTTTCTGCAACGTCACATCAACATTGATTTGACGTTGCCCTAGCGACGTGTGCCTGCTGGGACTGTTCACCGGTGTTTGTATTGTTATTTTAAGTCCGTCATATGGGGAAAATTGAAGTTTACTAGGGTGTACATTATTTTTGTCTTAATTTTTCTCTAAAACATAGTTTGTTGGAACTAGTTAGAACTGCCTCATTGTGACGAATCTAACGAGCACCCACATTCTTTTTGTGGAACACGAAAGAGCAATATTATCTAAAAGCTGCTAGTTCTGCTGATATGAGCGGCGCCTTTGCAGCACAGTGGTACTGTTGTCATTTGTTAGTACTAGGACTGGCTAATCGGAGCTGAAAAGATAATCGATTATCAGTCCTGTCATTGCGATAGATAATCGATTAGTAATCGCTAAGGTTTTTGTCATCATTTTACCTGTCTGGCTTTCTGTCTGAGCCTGATTCTTACCTTATGTTGCACTTTACCATAACTATATTTGAACAGACAGGCCTGAGCAAACAGTGTAGACCAAGATGAGACGCCGCATAATGCGGCGTCTCATCGGAATCTGCACTGTTTGCCACTCATCCAGCTATTTTAGGCATAACTTTGGGTAGTAAATTGTACCTATCAAGTAATCGATTATAAGTGTATAAGAAATGATTACCATTTTTGTGGAATTTATATATCGATTAATCGATTATACGATTAATCGTGTCAGCCTTAGTTAGTACCGCTTCCATTGGGCGATTAAGTGAATGACTTTTGGTTGGGATTTCAACGGCCCAGTCAATGTCGAGCCCGTTAGTTTACCTACTTACTCAGGGCAGGATTATAAATAAATAAATAAATGAATAAACACGAAATGGCGCGCAAATTGCCATGAGCGACCATGAAAGAAGATCAGCCTGTACATATGTCCAGTGTCAGTCTGCTCAGCAAGTAATCTCTGGATCCTGGGAGCAAAAAGGGAGAAGACTGATGTAACCACATCGACATGTGAAAGTTTTGCTGACCATTACCCATAAAACATTACTACTGAGATCTGGAACATCATCAATTAACAGATTAATGGAAAAAAACTTCTAAAACAATACAAACTTAGCAGCTGAGTATTGAAAAAAATGCAACTGATATACCGTTTGTATTTTTTAGACAAAGTCCAAGAAATTCAAGCACCAACAGAAACTACCCACTGCAATAGTTAAAAAGCTAGAGAAACAAAAAGGTGGTATTTTTCCTATTATTACTACTATCGAGAGGGAGTTTGGTCTTGAGGTTCACTACATTAGAGACAAACATTTTGTCATATTTGGACCAAGTCTGGATGTTCTTGATCTGATGACACAGACCCTCGTTCTTAGGTACATCATGAAGGTACGCATGTCTGGGGAAGGGGACAAGGGGAAACTAAACGGATGATTATGTTATTCTTTTCTACGTTAAAGCATATACAGTCGAACTTCAATGGGACCATGAAGATTTGTTTGAGACAGGGATAGTTGGGCCTCTAGTGTTCATATACGTATAGTATTCAATCTAATGAAATGTTTGCAATGCAAAGGGCATGTGGCTCCGCACCATGTTCACATCCTTCTAAATAGTAGCAGCAACATTTTTTTTTACCACATACTAACTAGTGGTTCGAAATTAGCTTTATTTCTTTAGAATAGATAAGTTATACTTTTTGTATGAAGCGACACTGTTGAAATACTGTCGGAATTGCTATGTTAATTATTTCCTTATTTTATACTAATTTATTTTAGTTTGATTGCGATGGAACCTTCAAGCTTAAACACTCATTCCAGATGTTTCCTTGCAAACTTACTCAAATTTTGTAACTAAACAAGAATTCAGCTGAAGGCTATGTCTCACCAGTGATTGTAGTTTGTGGTGAATGGCCCTGAACAATTGTGTGAATGCGAGGTTGACGCAAATGTTGACGAATTGACAAACGGGTTGACGAACGGACGGAAAACCGGACTCCAATATCGCGCCTTGCTTAAAGCAGGCGTGTGAAAATGAGCACAAATCAGTCAATGCGCTGACGAGTGTGCAGCCTGATTTCAGTGTTCACTGGTCGTTCTTGCAAAAGTGTACCTTTTGCAAACTGGTTTAACCCATTTAGTACCAGGGGTACCCTGTCAAACAGTGCAGGCCCAGATCAGGTTTGCCAAAAAATCAGCCTTTTTCCAAATAAATTTTGAAGAAAAAACAACCTGACACCCCTAAAGTTTGAAATGAACTCCTACAAGGAGGAATATTCCATTTGGTACAAAAAGGGTTAATATTTCTATATTTCAGACTCTTCCACCGAACACTATTACCGGAATGCTCCAGAGACAAAATGCGGTGTGGAAATTCACTGGCGAGTATGCCAAGAAAATGAAACATTTATTCAACAAGGAACTGACTTACATTGGACGGATCAAAACAGTCACTGTGCGGGCTTTGCCATGCCAACTGAACCCAACCAGTGTAGAAATCCTGTGCAGTGTGAAATTTGTTGAACATGTCAAAGTTGCGGTAGAGAAACTGACAAGCATGCTCCACAGACTATTTGAACATAAAGTAACAATTCCTGATAAAGAAAATGATAAAGAGAAAGTGCGAGAATTCGTGAGATACTGTCAGGAGCATGACAGAACAGTTCTCTGCCTACTTGATGAGGAGTCTCACGTACTGACAGTATCTGGGAGAAATTTCTACATTGTACGCCAAGTAGCTGGCGAAGTCCAGGATATGATTACACCAGCACCACAATCCGTTCCAGTCCCACAAAACCTTGTAAGTACTGGCAAGGAGCATAAACATTTCCTACAACTCCCATTTAGATGGGACCCTATCTTACTTAGCGTTTTTTCATTATGATAAAATACAATGTACTTTGTTTTAGCCAGAGATCATCGTTTCATTGCGGTTACTGGAAAGACCAAAATATACCCAATGACCGAAATACTCCGAAAAACATCTGTTGTACTTCCTATTATTGTAACTATCTGTTTTCTTATTCATACAGCAGATTTCGGCCAGCTTAGTCTGCCAAAACAGAATTTCCTACAGCATTAGTCTTCAATCACTAAGCATGTTTTGCAGGCGGCCTGGTACTGTCTTTCGCTGGACTCCCGACGTTGATTAACTGGTGGTTTTCTTTTAATAGCTTGGGCTAACAGTGTTAATGGTATCAGCCAGCAGCCTCTTAGGTATATGTGTCTGATACGATACATTATTTTGAGAATTACACCTGAACCTATGGTGAAGATTTGTCCGCAGTAAAAGATCTTTATAGAGAATCTTACATGAGTGTTCATGTATAATTGAATTTATTAAACGAGTTGAGGAAAAGGATAAAATGCGAGGCTTTGCCGAGCATTTTATCCCTTTTCTTCAACGAGTTTAATAAATTCAATAATATATGAGCACGAATGCAAGATTCTGTTTATCATATGACACTTAAAACGAATTTTATTCACGACTATTTATTAAATATGTCCGTATTCCGCCATTAGTATTCCCCCATATGCTTTAGCTCTGCTCCAGACTTTCGGATGAGTCTTTAAACCGAGATCCCGTCTCCATATGACCTTATCTGTTGGTGAGATGTAAAACTCGCTCAATTAAATAAGTGATTTCTAGCAGTCTGATCATCCGGTTTGAAGTAGAGAAAGCATATTGTTACGCTTGATGTTGTGTCGTTCCTTGTGGGTTCTTTTTTCTCTTCCTCTTGTTGTGTAGGGTCAGAAAGTCTGATGACTGTGGAACTCCTTAGATTTTTCTTTTGTCACAGTTATTCAACAACGTTTGGGCTGTTGGCAAGAGTTGGCGGTAAACTCCTCACTGACCCAATCTGCACCTCCAATGAATTTACTATAAACCATCCCTTGCTGGCTTTCTGCAGTTTTTGACATTTTTTATTAATTGATTATCCTGTATTACACCAGGTCAACCAATATTCAAAAATCATAAATCATGTTTTTAATTGCGTCAACTAATAAAATTGTCATTAATCAAGTAATTTCGTATTGGCCAAGTTACAGGTCCTCGGTCAGCTGTATTGGCCTCGGCCTTTGGCCTCGTGCCAATACAGCAGACCTCGGACCTGTAACTGGGCCATTACGAAATCATTTGGTTAATAACATTATAGTACAAAATGGCGCAACGTAGCTCAATACGAGACCGCGAGACTGGGGCCTAACATTTATAGGGATGCACCGATAAAACACATTCTGCTCTTCACAGTCTTATCTATTCACCTTATTTGCATTATCTGCTGGTTCCTAGTCTGAAGGTTATCAGTGTTGGAAAAACAGGTAACCAGACCCCCCTGACCTTTCAAGGTCAGGGGGGTCTGGTTACCTGTTTTTCCAATATAGACAATGTGCAAGCTGGGAGCCAGCAAATAATGCAAATATGGTGAATTGATGGTAAAAATACTGAACTAAATATGAGCCGGGGCACAGCCATTCCTACGGTTAAAACATGAGCCTAGCGAAGACAGATTAACCTGTGCATCCGCGCTGTCTACTCAAAGCATTCACCGTGCGTTCTATGGAATGACGATGGACATCAGAGGATCAACAAAGAAGTGAAGGCAATGACCAGGAATCGATACAATTAACCAACAGCTCCCATCAGAGACACCATATGGAAAGAAACACAAACATGAAATAACTAGACCCTAATGGAAACATGAATAGCGGAACTTGAGCCAAAGGGACAGTTACTTTCCCACAAAATGGCCAATTGGCTATCCAAAACAAAAAAAAGCGATACACACAATCAGAGACAAACCATAACAAAAATAAACCGCGACAGAAGACAAAATAGAAGCGTAGGCAATGATCGGTAATCGATACAATTAACTCACAGCTAACATTAGAGACATCAAAGGAAATGAAACACAAACATGAAATATAGTTCGAACAATTTGACCTGAGGCTGGTGGCCTCTATACCCATAATTTCACACCAGACTGAATGCATATGTTCGCCGTTTTCCGAAGAGGTCGATACTGTTATTCAATACATAGAGGTCAGTAAATTGATTGCCATTCACGAGATGCCGAAAATTCACGAGTAGTTTATGAAAATCAATCTACTAGGCGAAAACAATGACTAATTTATTCTTTGCATAAAGGTCGTCTCATGTCAAATTGCACCAGCTATAACTACCAATAGCGTCAATAGCGATAAGCCAAAAGGACAGTTACTTTCCCACAAAATGGCCAATTGGCTAGCCAAAACAAAAATAAACCGCGACAGCAAAACCACCTTGGAACGGTCAAAGAAACGAAATCCTCTGTAGGGGGCGTGGGGGGGGGGGGGGGGGGTTAAAAAGATTTTACGCGGCTGCATTCCTCGCCCTTACCTCCGTCGCGATTTAGACAAATAATTTCAATTCTGCTCTAAAATATAGATTGTGGGTACTCCTTAGAGCCGCCTTGGCGAGGTGGTTCTAACGCGTACCCACAATCTATATTTTGAGCAGAAATAAGAAAAATATCACAATTTTTCATCTTAAAATTTTCGTTTATTTTCATCGATAAAGTTTACAATGAATTTGTATAGGCGTGTTTTCGTAATGTGTTACAAATTGACAATGCATGAAATAATTCTTGTTGCAACTCCAAACTGAACATAATTTACCAAATGCTTGACATCATCAATACCGCAAAAGTTACTCCAGGACCCAAATTCTATGATAGGTAATATATTTCAGTTTAAATTGTGAAAAATGCATAATAATAATATTAAATCAAATATGCAAGTTGAAGAGGAGTTTATAGCCTATTTTTCCCGAATTCCATCCAGATGTTGATATTGCATCGTAAATCTCCACCGATGTCCAATATCGATACACCACCTCTGAGAAGCGTAAAAGGCTGTCCAATTAATAATAATAAAATAACTGTTCAAAGAGTCTTTATACAATATGTACACAGCTAAAATCCTGGTGACTTGTAAAATACTGCTAAAACTGTCAAATTTCTAACCCTGGGGCCCTGCTGTCTTCATATCAGATTTTTTCAACAGCCGTATCCTTGTATTATGTAGTTTATAGATTAACTCCCTGCTCCACAGATCAACTATATCGGGGTCAGCATTAGTTCTTTTACACGAGTCAAAATGCACGTCCATAGAACAGTCCAGTACTAGTTGTGTAAATAAGGAAGAGTCCAGTGTCATATGAGCCCCGTCAAGCGATTTTGGTACTTATCGCCAATGCAAGCAGCGAAGGTTCAGGCGAGCCTGTGCATCCGTGCAGTCTCACCAGAACCTTCGTTACTCGCTCATACAAGCAGTGAATCAATCAAGAGGAACCTTCAGACAGAAAGCCATATCCCTGGCCCCTCTGAATGGCTGGGCATGCGCAGTTAAAATTTGTCATGACGGAATGCTCGAAGACACAAATTCGCTTGGCGGGGCTCATATGAGGAATACTGTCCATAAACACTTTTTAAATCTCTGTTTACACCCTCAAATGGGTCGACATCTAGCAATGAAGTGTTCCCTATCTTCTGGTTCTGATTGACACACCTTACATGTCGGATCAACCGCATACTGGTAAAAGATTACCTTTATCCTGAGGCGAAGTCTTCATCGGTGCCCTCAGGATGTAAAAGAGGCAGCATATAAAGGTCTTGTTCGCCCAATCTTGGAATATGGTAGTTGTATCTTGGACCCCAGTGGAGTGGTCCTTAACGAAGAAATTGAGAAAGTTCAGAATAAGACCTGCTAGATTTGTTACAGGCAATTACTGCTTTGAAACTGGGAGCATGACTGAAATACTTGGAAAAATAAAATGAGAGTCTCTCAAGAAAAGTAGAAAAGACAGTAGGCTCATCCTTTTATACAAAGGTCTAAAGGGTGCTGCCAGCATTCCAACAGTTGACCTTGTCCCCCCAGCTAGACACTGTAGAAATCACCATTCGTTGGCGTTTCAAACCCTTACTGCAAGAACTGACATTTATAAAGAGTCGTTCTTCCTCAGAACCATAAGAGAGTGGAATGCCCTTCCCGACTCGATTATTTCGACAGCTGAAGGTGCGGATGATTGTGTAGCTATATTTACCTCTTTGGTTAGAGCTAAGGGACTAACTTCCCACATCACTGGTCCTGGTGTATGAATGTCATTTAACGTGTTCTGATTCTGATTGTCAAAATATACGCCCGACTTTTACTTCAGACCGTTACTCCCGGCTTTTATACTCCCCTCAGTGATAATGATGGTACCATTTTCATGCCTCTGGCATGACGCAGCCGGGGATAGAACCCATGACCTCCCGATTTCCAAGCAGACTTTCTACTTCTGAGCTATCAGTTCCACAGGCAATATCAAGTCATGTTTTCCCGAAAAAAAAAAAACCCCCCAAAACAACAAAAAAAACAAAACAAAACAAAACAAGAAGTTTTGTCAGACTGTACCTATTTCTGTGTGCAGGCTCAAACATCAATACTGGAGTTGCAGATGGTAACCAACGTTTTTCTTTCTTTCTTTTTACACTGTGTTACGAGCCAGGCGTACAGAAAGAAAAAGCAAACAAGCCTTCTGGAAAAATTTAACAGAATTTATTTACAAACTATCTTTAACCTGTAAAAGTAAGAAAATTTTACGTAGCTCTAAATGAAGGCAGGTAAGTATTTGTTAGAGGATACTTTGTTTGTCGCAATAAAAGCTCTACAGAGCTTATGTTATTTGTTTCGAATATGCAACGTTAAATAAAGCTTCTTTATCTTTATCTTTTATCTTTTATATCTTGTTATGACATATCCTTGGTTGAATCTATTTTCCTTGATCCCACAGAATTCACAGTCCGACATGAAAAATAATATCCTTAAACAACCCAACACAGAATTCAGAAATAACTTTTCTTAAAAACCCAAACTTCAAACTCCAAAGTCTGACTCAAAGAGAAAAATCAAGCTCTTTTATAGACCCAAAGATTTCTTTATAACGTTCCAGAGGGCTGTGGAATAAGATTAGGTAATTTTCTAAAAATAATGCAACCCCGAACTTCTGGAAGATTCCAAAGTACCTTTCCTTGTAAACAAGTTGTTTACAAACAGAAATTAATCTGTGACTCATTTTTTCCAGAAAGTTCTTTAAGAATAAACAAGATATTAATAGCACTATTAGGTCACCCAGTGGGGTGTGAGTGGGAATCAGAAAAATAAATTCTTATGCATAACAACTGCAACACCCCCTCACAAGGATTACGTGCAGGCGTACATTACATACACTCCGGGTTTGCAAGATGAAAGCTTACACAGTTATGTAAAGTAATCATGTGATTATGTTAGGGATCTTTTACCTAGACAGGGGATGTTTCTCCCTGCCCAAGGGGAGAGGTGGGGTGGGGGTGGGGGACTACAGTCTATGTCTTGAGTAAAAATAAGAAACTACATGTATCTCAAATTTAAGTATTTTTTAAAGCATCTATCTGTATATTTCATCTGTATATTTTCAGAAGGATACATACAGACAACAGTTCCAAACGCAGCTTGATAAGAAAACTATTGAAAAGCTACAAAAACAGCCTGGTGGGCTTACACCTGTCATGAAAAGAATAGAAAAAGAATATGGCCTTAAAACAGTGTGTCACAAGAACAATGTGGCATTAATAAGCCCCTCACAAGAGGTCTTGGAGCTAGCCACAGAAACACTGGAAAACAGATATGCTAATAGTGTACATAAAGCAAACAGATTAGGAATCATTAGAAAGAGAAAACAGTTTATTTCTGAGATTTCTAAAGTGTGAGCGTAAGATGAAGTGTGAATAACAAAGGGACAACAACAAAACTGAGTTGAACATTTTCAGTAAACATATTGTTTCCTGAAAGTTTTAGCAGAGTGCACCCTGCTGCCCTTTTGGCACACCCTGTTAGAGTGAAAATATTTTAAATAGAAAATCTGCAAAACTACTTCCTGAAAATAAAAGAAGCCTTCTGATCATCATAATGGGCTATAATTTCCTTTCAACTATTGGTTTTAACCCTTTTTGTACCAAATGGAATCTTCCTCCTTATATTTAGCCAGAGTTCATTTCAAAATTTAGGTGTGTCAGGTTGTGTTTTCATCAAAATTTTTTTGGAAAAGCAAACAGTGGAGGCCCTGATCAGACGCCACATTCTGCGGCGTCTGATCTGGGCCTGCACTGTTTGCCAGGGTACCCGTTTTGGGGTTTCTGGTACTAAATGGGTTAAAGCATGCAAAACCTTTATTTAACCTGTCTTGAAAGCATGATGGTAATAAAGGGCCATTTTAGACAGGTTTCATGAATATAAAGTGTCATTTTTCTGAACCAGCAACCTGCCCTTTTCCAAAGCTGTTGGAAACACTAAAACCATTAAGTATAGGTCCCAGTCAGATACTTTAAACTGAACGGTGTCCTCTGAATAATCCCTAGTTGCTGTATTTGTTAGAGTCAAAGCCCTTGAATAGTGACCACCAGTATTAAGCAAACACCTGTTTTAACTTGACCAAGCATGATTGTATTTAATTCCTGAAAAAGGGTAATGCATTACAACTTACTTGTTTTAAGCAAGCACCTGTCTGATGGTATATTTATACAGAAAAACTGACCATTTATGGTCATTTTTCAAACAGGTTGTGATGTATTTCAAAGCAATTCACTGATTCAAACACTTAAAATTATTGTGTCCAGGCAACTCTAGAGTACTTCTATTCTGTAAGTTCAAACAGTAAAACAATTTTTCAAAAGTAAATTTCTAACTATTCAAACACATAATAACTTCGTGATATTTTGTCTATATTGTAAACTGTACATCCGGTTCAACTTGCTGATGTCTACATATTGCAGAATCATAATAAAATTTTGTATTATTAGTTCAACATTTTAAAGACTTGTTATAAATAAAGACAAATATGCACTTACACCATTATTGGCATATGACAAACAGAGGACCCGCGTTATAACGACAGTATTTGTTTCCTATTATTGTGCCGTTATAATGAATTTGCCCTTATAAAGAATCCCAGTTAGGATTATGGTATGTTATAAAAGGTCTTTCCCACATCATTACTCCAAGAAACAAATTCGCCTTGATGAGGCCATTCTAACAAATATCTATAACATTTGTTTCTTGGAGTAAATCTTTCATGACTATGGATTCGATTTCGGTATTTCCAACCCAAGGCAAGCCCAAGCTGCTCGGAATCGAGGCTAAACCTTGAGCTAAAAATTCATTCCATTGATATTGTCGTTAAAATGAGTTTTGCCAATGTCTGCCCTTATAACGAATGTCATTATAATGCGGGTCCTCTGTATGATTTTAATAAGTCATTCAATCAGGTAAAGCCACAGAATGAATTCCATTATTATCATGCATCTTAAAAAAGTAATAATAAAGTTTTCAGAGGAAAACAATGTCCCCCACCATAAATATAACTGTGTGGGAATGTGTGGCAGCGGTAAAACGTCACCCTGCCCTACATCATAGTGTAGATTGTATTTTCTTGTCCTTTGGGATCATTGATTCCATTGTGGAATTTGGAAAATATCTGAGGGTCACTGATGAGGCCTAATTGGCCGAAACTAGCTAGCCTGGCCTAGAAAACATGTACACTTCTAATTTTCCACTTCTGTGGTGTATTCGTTGCTTCCAAAGGATAACCCTTTTATAGAAAATATTTAACCCTTATCTTGCTAAATATTCACTTAAGCCACACCCATTTCTGTCTATCAACCAATCAAATTACTTGATGTAATTTATTGCTACAAATTCATAAACTGAATGCCAAACAGTGTAGATCCTGATCAGAAGCCATCTGATCTGGAGCTACACTGTTTGCAAAGATAGGGTTTGTCGTGAACAGCAAGATAAGGGTTAATAACTAGGTTAAGGTCACAAAATGTAAGGTGCAAACAACATTTTTGGCAAAAACCTATCAGTTTTCGGCAGCCTGAACCAAGTTTTACCAACATTTATCAATTCCTATATGAGATAAGGTCACCAAAATCTAACCAAATCTTTGGTAGGTTGCAATGATATACTGTACCAAGTTTGACCAAATTTCACCCACTTGCATAGTCTTTGGGGTCATGTGCCATTGAAAACAAGGTCAAGGTCACCAAAATCTAACCAAATCTTTGACAGGTTGCAATGACATACTGTTTGTTTGTTTGTTTGATTTGAGGTTTAACGTCCCCATCAACACTTTTAAGGTAATTTTGGAGACGTTGCTTCCTATTTTGTGGGACTTTTACCCGACATTGAGATGAAATGACATTTCAAGCCCTGTCGCCCAATGAAACCAATAGGGTTTATTAGCATGGGCGGTCTGCCTCGCACTGTGGTTCCTGGACAGGCTTAGATCCTCTAAGCGGTTTACCAGTACTAGTGTGCGGGCCTGATTCAGCTCTGCGTGGAAGAATCATGCAGCCCATATATTTCTTCAAGCCCCTATGGGCGGGGGCCGATGACATACTGCACCAAGTTATACCCGATTTCAATGATTCATTCATGAGATGTTCATGACATAGGGTGCAGACAAGCTGAAATTCAGAGTCTTTGGGGGCCTGTGCCCTTGAAAATAAGGTCAAGGTCACCAAAGTCTAATCAAACCTGCAGTAATGATATACTGTAGTAGGTTTGACCAAAATTAATTTATTTGTTCATGAGAAAGAGTACAGACAAGACATTTTTGGCCCAAAATTGACTGTTTTTTGGGGTCTGTGCCATTGAAAAAGAGGTGAAGGTCATCATAATCTAATGTGTATATGACTATTTTCCCCCATCCTAGTTATATAGCCATGCAAGTTTTGGCAGAATCTATCCATGGGTACAGAAGATATAGTGGTTCAAACAGGCTACGCTGATGCCAACACTGATGCCAACATTGACACAAACAGAATCCGCACCAAAAACCAATATGCCCCACCAGATCTGGTGGGGGATAACTCTCGGTCACCTCCAGTGGGGGTATAATACCTTGTTGCATAAAAAATGAACAAGAGGGCCAAGATGGCCCTGGATCGCTCAACTGATCCACAGGGTAACAAGTGGGCCCCAAGGAGCATCATTATTGGCCCCAGGGCTATAATTTGAATAATCTTGGTAGTGGTCTAAAAGGGGAAGCTTCATACCAAATATCAAATACCGGAGCCTTCTGGTTTCAGACAAAAAGAATTTTAAAGGTTTTCCTTATATAAGTCTATATAATACCTGCGGGTCCCGGGGTGGGGCGACAGGGCTATAATTTGAACAATCTTGGTAGAAATCCACAAGACAAAGCTTCATACCAAATTTCAAAGACCTAGGCCTTCTGGTTTCAGACAAGAAGATTTTCAAAGGTTTTCCCAATATAAGTCTATGGAAAACCAGTGGGCACCAGGGTGGGCACAGTTTTGGACCCAGGGCTATAGTTTGAACAATCTTGGTAGAGGTCGCCTAGACAAAGCTTCATACCAAATATCAAAGACCTGAGCATTCTGGTTTCAGACAAGAAGATTTTTAAAGGTTTTCCATATATAAGTCTATGTAAAACCAGTGGGCCCTGGGGCTGAGCCATTTTTGGCCCCAGGGCTACAATTTGATCAATATTGGCAGAGATTCACTAGACAAAGCATCATACCAAATTTCAAAGAACTGAGCCCTCTGGTTTCTGACAAGCAGATATGTAAAGATTTTCCCTAAAAAGTAAATGTAAAACCAGTTGGCCCCGGGGAAGGGTTTTTTTTGGCACCAAGGCTATAATTAGAACAATCTTGATAGAGGTCCACTAGACGAAGCTTCACACAAAATATCAAAGACCTGAGCCTTCTGGTTTCAGACAAGAAGATTTTTATATATTATTATACCAAAGGGCCCCATGGCGGGGGGGTTTTTAACCCTAGGGTTATTAATATATTTTAATCTTGATAGAGTCCTTTAGATGAAGCTTCACATCAAATATCAATGACCTGGGCCTTGCAGATTCAGAGAATGAGATTTTTAAAGATTTTCCCTATATAAGTCTAAGTAAAACCAAAGGGGCCCCGGGGTGGGGGCATTTTTGCCCTATGGCTATAATTTGAACAATCTTGATAGAGGTACACTAGATGAAGCTTCACAACATATCTCAATACCTGGGACTTGCTGTTTCAGAGAAGGAGATTTTTAAAGATTTTCCCTATATAAGTCAAATGTAAAACCAAAGGACCCCCGGGTTGGGGGCAGTTTAGGCCAAAGGGCTGTAATTTGAACAATCTTGGCAGAGGTCCACTAGATGAAGCTACACACCAAATATCAAAGACCTGGGCCTTGAGGTTTCAGAGAAGAAGATTTTTAAAGGTATTCCCTACATAAGCCTATGTTAAACCAAAGGGCCCTAGGACAGGGGCATTTTGGTCATAGGGCTATAATTTAAACAATCTTGATAGAGGTCCAGTAGATGAAGCTTCACACCAAATATCAAACACCTGGGCCTTGTGGTTTCAGAGAAGATTTTTAAAGATTTTCCCTATATTATTATTTGAACAATCTTGGTAGAGGACCACTAGATGAAGCTTCATACCAAATATCAAAGACCTGGGCCATGCAGTGTCAGAGAAGAAGATTTTTAAATATTTTCCCAATACAAGTCTATGTAAAATTGGCCCCAGGGCTATAATTTGAACAATCTTGGTAGAGGTCCACTAGATGAAGCTTTATACCAAATATCAAAGACCTGGCCCTTGCGGTTTCAGAGAAGAAGATTTTTAAATATTTTCCCAATATAAGTCAATGTAAAACCAAAGGGCCCGGGGGTGGGGGCAGTTTTGGCCCAAACAATCTTGGCAGAGGTCCACTAGATGAAGGTACACACCAAATATCAAAGACCTGGGCCTTGCAGTTTCAGAGAAGAAGATCTTAAAAGATATTCCCTACATAAGCCTATGTTAAACTAAAGGGCCCCAGGGCCGGGGTCACTTTTGGCCCCAGGCTATAATTTGAACAATCTTGGTAGAGGTCCACTAGATGAAGCTTCATAACAAGTATCAAAGAACTGGGCCTTGCGGTTTCAGAGAAGAAGATTTTTAAAGATTTTCCCTATATAAGTCTATGTAAAACTAAAGGGCCCTGGGGCGGGAGCACTTTTGGTCCCAGGGCTATAATTTGAACAATCTTGGTAGAAGTCCGCTAGATAAAGCTTCATACCAAATATCAAAGGCCTGGGCCATGCAGTTTCAGAGAAGATTTTTTAAGTTTTCAGTAAAAAAAAAAATTATTTTAGCTCCTGTGACCTAGATGTGCAACAGACTGGAACCATTTGAACAACTTTGAAAGGGGACCACCCAAGGATCATTCCTGTGAAGTTTGGTCAAAATCCGATCAGTGGTTTATGAGATGTTGTATGAAGAAAAAGATAACGCACACACACACGCACATACGACAGAGAAAAAGTGATCCCAAAAGCTCATCTCGTCACTACGTGACAAGTGAGGTAAAAATAAAGCCCAATCAGGGTGCATCCTCACATCAGCAGTTCTAATAATTCAAACAGTGAATACCGATATTTTTAAACAGCTAACTTCTAATAATTCAAACAGTCAGATATATAATAAATGTTTGGTGTTTCTGAGTTATAATAACTTTTACTGTACATCTATAAATAATGAAAAAACAATTTTATCAACTTTTACTGTACATCTATAAATAATGACAAAACAATTTTATCAACTTTTACAGTACCTCTATAAATAATGAAAAATAATTTTATCAACTTTTAATATACATCTATAAAATATGAAAACAAAATCTATCAACTTTTTCTGTACATCTTTAAAAAACTAAAAAAATATTTTTATCATCTTTGACTGTACATGTACATCTATAAGAAATGAAAAAGATAATTTTGTCAAAGTCTAGAATTTCATTTTTTTAAGCATTGGAAGAAACAGGGATGATCCAGATCAGCTAATAAAACATGTTAAGAAGAACTAGAAATGTTTTCAGAGGGAACCAATGTCCCCACCATAAATATAACAAACACCCATTTGACCTTGAAAACTACATTCTAAGGTGCATAAAAGCCATTTTTGGCCATAAACTGACTGACAGTTTTCCGGAGCATGTGACCTTAAAAAAGGTCAAGATCATGAAAATCTAATCAACTCTTTGATAGGCTGCAATCTATATTGTACCAATTTTGATCAACATTCATCAATTCTTAAACAAGACAGGGTGCAGACTAGCCATTGTTTGCCCAAACTTGACAAGTTTCTGGGGGCTTGTGCCCTTGAAAATAAGGTCAAGGTGACGGAAATCTAATCAAATCTTTGGTAACTTTGTCAAGATGATATATTGTACCAAGTTTGACCAAATTCCCTCAATTGGTTCATGAGATAGGGTGCAGACAAGCCTAAACTGACAGTTTTGAGGAACCTGTGAACTTGAATATAAAGTCAAGGTCACTAAAATCTAAACCAATATTTGGTAATCTAAACCAATCTTTGGTAGGTTGCAATTATATATTGTACCAAGTTTGACTAAATTGCAACAATTCCTTCATGTGACAGGGTGTAGACAAGCCATTTCTGGCCAAAAATTGAGTTTTTGGTGGGCCTGTGCCCTTGAAAATAAGGTAAAGGTCACCAAAATCTAATCAAATCGTTGGTAGATTGCAATGATTACCTTCACAATATTGGAGCAACTTCCATCAATTTGGGAACCTGTGACCTTGACAATAAGGTCAAGGTCACCAAAATCTAATCAAATATTTGATAGGTTGCAATGATGTATTGTACCAAGTTTTGAGTAAATTTCAATGATTCTTTCATGTGATAGGGTGCAGACAAGTCATTTTGGGTCCAAAATTGATAGTTTTGGGGGCCTGTGCCCTTGAAAATAAGGTCAATGTCACCAAAACCTAACCAAATCTTTGGTAGGTTGTGATGATAAATTGCACCATGTTTGAGCAAATTTCGTCAATTGGTTCATGAGATAGGGTGCAGACAAGCCAAAACTGACAGTTTTTGAAAACCTGTGAACTTGAAAATGAAGTCAAGGTCACCAAAATCTAATCAAATTTTTGTTAGGTTGCAATGGTACATTGTACCAAGTTTGACTAAATTGCAACAGTTTCTTCATATGACTGGTTGCAGACAAGCCAGTTCTGGCCCAAAATTGACAGTTTTCGTGGGGCCTATGCCCTTGGAAATAAGATCAAGGTCACCAAAATCTAGCCAAATCTTTGGTATGTTGCAATGATATACTGCACAAAGTTTGGGCAACTTTCATAAATTTGTTCATGAGATAGGATCAGACAAGCCAGATTTGGCAGTTTTTGGAAAAATAAAAAACAATTTTGACTGCTGCTTGCTCTGGGAAGCCATGTTTTTATTTACATGACCCGGAGTAAATAAATCATGACATAATTGGCATTAAGGCCAATTCGAATTGTTGAGATTTTTAACCAATGAAATCGCTCCTTTCAAATGGCTCCAAAAACATTCAAGTTGTTTTCAAGTTTTGCAGTAGTTTTTACAAGTTTTTATTGAAATTATGGACACAGGTGATTGGTATTGGTGAAAATACTGCACATGGATATAAATTTTCTTTTTGTTGTGCCCTAGAAAACTTTGGAATCTCTTGGGAAGCGAGTGGACAGGCTTAATTACAAGAGATCATTTTTTAGCAATTCTGGACATTCTGTGTGGCGTTGCTCCATACCGTGAAGGCTAGATTAGAGATAGCAGGTACTTTTGTATACATGAATGTGTTATCTACATGTATGACAAGAGTCTTGACTTGTGTGTTACAAACTGCCAGAGATACAAAACTTCATTCAAGATTGGTCATATTTTCCCGGTGGTGCCCTTGTCTATTTTTTATAGGTTAGTATATCTTTCCTCTCTAAAAGCTTGAAACTAGCCCCTGTGGGTTACACCATCTAACGTCAAGGTAACAATGAATGACCTCTTCTCATCCTGCTCTCCCACCCAGTGATTTATTCCTCAATATATCACTAGCTTTTACTATAGGCTATACAAACGACCAGTGTAAAAATAGACTTTATTTTACAAGGGTAATACAGTAAGTGTAAGAACAAATCTCCCTTGTGGCCCTCAATATTTATAAATTTTACAACAAATGGGAACATAATCAAAATAACAGTTAAAGACAATGATCACTCCCTCTGACACTCATATAATGCAAACACTTGCTCCCTTATAATAACTGACTGCGAACAGACAAATTGATGGACTCACAAAATAATTAAGGGATCATAATTTTACTTATTTCTATTTAGAAACAAGTTTTTAAACATGTTCATTAGGATAACACCTGTGTTACATAGTGTATTCTTTCATATCTCCAAAATGGTTACTTTTCTTATGAAAATTTGTGATTTTTTTCTTATTTTTACTCCAAACATAGCTTGTAGGTGCTTGTTAGAACAGCCTCATTAAGTTAGTTAACAAATTGTACCCATAACCAGAAATAAGGAAAATAACGTAAAACCCTGTAAATCCCAGTTTTCTCTATATAAAGCAGGGTTTAGATAGGTGTTCATTAACCCATTTAGTACCAGAAACCCCAAAACGGGTACCCTGACAAAAAGTGCAGGCCCAGATCAGACGCTGCAGAACGCGACATCTGATCAGGGCCTACACTCTTTGCAAAAAGTTCAGCTATTTTCCGAAAACTTTTTGAAGAAAACACAACCTGACACCTCTAAATTTTGAAATGGACCCATGCTATATATAAGGAGGAAGATTCCATTTGGTACAAAGAGGGTTAAACGGACTTGTTAACACAATCTGTGGGTATTTGTTAGAATCACCATTAATTAACCCTGGCCATGCTGAATCCTGATGTATATCCTTTTTCAAAACAGTACAGATCCAGATCAGCTTGTTTCTTTGAAGTCAGCTGATCACGATTTACACTGTTTCTCATTCTGCTTCTGAATTCATGGTAAAAATTGAAATCACGCAACACAAATGGCAACAGGCCTAGTGGTAAAGAGTGCTGAAATCTTTTTTATACCAAATGGCATCTTCCTCCTTATATAGAGCAGGAGTCCATTTCAAAATTTAACCCATAAGATGCCAGTCACGACAATTGTCATCTGCTTATATCGTCTGCCGGTTACTTTAAAGGTCATGTGGAGCAGTCTGATCTGGGTCCACACTGTCTGCCTATATGCAAAAATATTTTTATAAATTATGGAGAATAAAAAATCAGCAGACAACATTTTCAGATGTAGTTTTTCTTAGTGTCTTCAGGGTTAAGGGTGTCAGAATGTGTTTTCTTCAAAATGTATTTGGAAATTGACTGATTTGTGTGTTTGTAGTTCAACAGCCTATTTTTGAGCCTATCCTGACTTTTCCTGGGCAGGTTTCTACATAAGCGGATAACCAGTACAGTGCACATTCTTTCGCCAGAAGCTGACAACTGCCCTTCTTGAATCAACGGAAGGGAGAGAATGACCAAAGAAAAGATTTCATAATCAATCTCCATGTAAGAATGTTGCTGAGTCATGCTGACTCCAGCAGGTATCGATCCCATGTCCTCCTGATCACCAGTCAGACGTGCATTTGACTGAGCTTCCAAGGCCGGCCAGAAATTGGCTGAACACTTTGCAATCAATGTAGGCCCTGATCAGAATCCACATTCTGCGGCATCTGATCTGGGCCTGCACTGTTTGTCAACTACAAGTTTTGGGGTTTCCGGTACAAAATGGGTCTCACTAGTCTGCTGAGGGTTCGAACCTAGCTCAGGTAAAAAATGAGACACCAAGTTCTGCAGCAGATGGTCATGTGGTATTTCTCCAGATGCTCCAGTTTTTGTCAAACTTTTATCAACAATTGGCTTCATATAAGTGTAAAGTTCTTGAACAGGCTGTAAAATTGAAACAAAAAACACCAATGGCTGAAAACAGGGAGGACTAGCATTTTAACCCTTATCTTGCTGAATTTTCATTTAAGCCATACCCATTCCTGTCTATCAACCAATCAAATTACTTGATGTAATTTATTGCTACAAATTCATAAACTAAATGCCAAACAGTGTAGATCCTGATCAGATGGCTTCTTCAGAAGCCATCTGATCTGGATCTACATTGTTTGCAAAGATAGGGGTTGTCGTGAACAGCAGGGTAAGAGTTAAAATAATCTGCATGTTGAGGGTTTAGGACTAATTTTTAATATTTCCCTAGAAAAACAATGCTGTGGGTACTTGTGAGAATTGCCTCCATGTTAGATTGACATGTATCCACAACATGTACTTTAAACAAGAAAAAATTAAAATTATCACTTATCTTTCTTATTAAGTTATTATTCCTGCTATCTGGAGACAAAGAGCAAGGCATTGACTTTGAAAGCTGTGTGTGTGAATTTGGGTTTAATGTCGCTTTCAACAATTTTTCAGTCATATCATGACGGTGTCTGGTTGTGACAGGGAGCTCAATGCTCACTTTTATAGTGCTGCCTCACTGAAGTATCATGTCCCAGACACATTTCATAATACCACACCCAGTCACATTATCCTGACACTGGGTCGACCAGTCCTAGCTCTACCCCGTAAATCTGAGTGCCAAGCGAGGAGCAGCTAGTACCATTCTTAACGACTTTGGTATGTCGCGGCCCGGGATCGAACCCGGGACCTCCCGTACCCCGGAGCGGATACTCTACCAACTGAGCTATCGGGGCCAGTGACTTTGAAAGCTAACAAAGGCAAATGTTAACATTATGTTTAAGCTTATATCTTCAATATGGCAAATAAACTATTGTTTTTGCTGAAAAAAAAATAAAACATCAAAAATAACTGCTTTTCTCTCTTTCATATTGCCATAACTATCCTAAGTTTTGGGACTGATAGACCTAAGCAAACAGTGCATACCTAGATCAGACTGCTCAGTCTGATCACGGTCTACACTGTTTGCCATTCTGCCTGCATCTTTTGGACTCCTTGCTGAATCATTGAACAAATCTGTTGAAATTTTATGAGAATTACAGCAAGTCCTCAAGGTGTCCAAACTTTTAGGATGTTATAGTACATGTGTATTTTATGTCCACCACCAACATATTCATTAGGACGGCCTCGGCAGCTAAGTCATTTGCATGTCTGACTGGTGATCAGAAAGGTGTGGCTCAATACCTGCCGGGTCAGCAACATTTTTTTGTCCTGCTGAACATGAAAAACTCTACTTTTGCGAGCAGTCCAGATCCAGTGTTTCTGAAGAAGCCATCTGATCAGCATATATAGTGTCATTCAATGTGCTAAATTTGAATGAATTCATTATATCAGGCAATCTGATTGGTTGATAAACAGACATGGGTGTGGCAAAATTAATTTATTCACCAGGACACTGATTAAAAAGAATGACTACAGTCTCAGGAGAGGCAACTTAGTCTCTGCCATAAATATATATCTTCCTCAACAACAAGGGTCATCCCTTGAAGAAAAGAATTTGCTCCTTAGGATCAAATTCTTTCTTTTAAGAGGGGACCCCTTTTTCAAAGGACCTCAGTTTACAGAGACCCCAAAAACAGTCACAGGCAAACAGTGCAGGCCCAGATCAGATGCCACAGAATGTGGCATCTGATCAGGGCCAACAATGTTTGCAATTAAATCAGCCATTTTCCAAATACATTTAAAAGATGACACAACCTGACACCCCTAAATTTTGAAATGGATCCCTGCTATATATAAGGCAGAAGATTCCATTCAGTACAAAATGGGTTAAAAGGAAAACAATAAGGAAGTAAGAAAAGTTGCCTTCCTTGCAACAATGGCAGAAAAAATGTCAAGTGTATCCACTCAGCTTAACCCATTTTGTAACAGAAACCCCAAAATGGGTACCCTTGCAAACAGTACAGGCCCTGATCAGACGCTGCAGAGGAAGATTCCTTTTGTTATACTCGCTTCTCATGGTACCAAGGGTTCCATGGTACCTGGGTAAGCAATATTTTGCTGCATTTTGATTCTTGTATAATTCCTGTGTGCTTGATATCCTCACATCAACAAAGTAGGATATATCTCTTTCCACTGAAATATATTTCATTACAGTGTTATGATAAATATCTGGCTTTCTGAGGCAGTTCTCATAAAATGAAATATGACAGAACCATTCTGCAGATTTCATGTTGATGTATAGTGCCTTCTATAGTTATGGGTATTTGTTAAGCACTGAAAGCAAATTTCAGCCTTAAATGCACAGATGGTCTATGCATGCATTCATTTAAACACTTTAATCTTTCCCAGTATTTCTGTGCCCAAATGACACCTCTGAGGATAAGCTTAGAAGTCAAAGATATAGGATGAACCAAACTTGCTTAACTTTAACATAACCCTCATGTTGAAATGTACCCCCTTTGTCTCAACTGTAGTTTACTTTAACCTTTAACCTGCTGAATATTCAATTAAGCCACACCCATTTCTGTCTATCAACCAATCAAATTACTTGATGTAATTTATTGCTACAAATTCATAAACTAAATGCCAAACAGTGTAGATCCAGATCAGATGCCATCTGATCTGGATCTACACTGTTTGCAAAGATAGGGCTTGTCGCCTACAGCAGGGTAAAGGTTAATATACCATTTGCGGGATTATAAGCAATCACAGATTATCTAACATCATTTTTGCTGTTTTCCCTAACTGAAAAATTAATGGCTGTTGTTTTAAATAATATAAAATGGCATTACATGTATTTTTAGTCGCATCAGTCTCAAACACTTGTCATTTTTCTGTTTGCCTTGTTACCATGGGAAGGCCTGATGGCATGAAAAAATTCTGCCCAGGTACATATCTGACAGGTTTGTAAATACAAGCTAAAGTATTGTGATCATTACTCCTCCTTAATTGTAAGAAGAGACCCTATAGAAATTTAACATAAAGTCATTTTAGTGCTGAATAGCTCTAACTTTGAGCTACATATTTATACTGTAACATTAACTACCTTGGTACCATGGGAAGCCGGGCTACAAAAAGGACTATTCTGTAAATATCACCAGATTGCCTTTCTTCTTTCCTGTACGGACTTTCTCTGAGTCATCAGCCCCACCAGAGGCACCATGTATAACTGTTGCACCAAAGTCATCTCTTCCATCATTTACCCTACTTCTTGCTAAACTATCAAAACCACCAGACTCTGAATGTTCAGTTGTGCTGGAACTGAAGGAACCAAATGTTCTTGTTTCAGTCATAGATTTAGAGAAATTGTTTTTGCCACCCATATTTGCCTCATTGCCATAGGAACCAGCCCTATGATCAGAACGGGGTCCAGGTTTTCGGGATCTGTCACAATCTTTAGCAACTTCTTCAAACTGGTCCCTTAGCATCTTCGTTATGTCCTTGCTGTTGTTTACTAGGTGAACCTCAAAAAGGGATTTGCTGTTACCATAGCAACAGAAGTCCTTCAGAGCTTCCAGTATGCATCTACCACAGGACTTCAGGACATCTGGTTTGGTCTGGACAAGACCTGAATATAGAAATTTAACATTTCTTTTTAACTGCATTAGCTGTTATCTGATATCTGGAAATGAATTAATGAATTAAGTACCAGAAACCCCAAAACGGGTACCCTGGCACGCCCAGGCCCAGATCAGATGCTGCAGAACGCAGGTCTGATTAGGGCCGCCATTGTTTGTAAAAGTTCAGTCATTTTCCAAATAAATTTTGATGAAAACACAACCTGACACCCCTAAATTTTGAAATGAACTCCAGCTATATATAAGGAGCAAGATTCCATTTGGTACTCAAAGGGTTAATGAATTTCTTCCCAATGCCAAAAATTTTCTTTCCCAATCCCTACATTGTGTGAATTGGGTATATGGTAACATAAGTGATGGCATGAGAAAACCTGTTTTTTTATCATTTGAGCTGGGACACAGCATTTCCTACAACTTGCATGTGTGCCCAGCAAAATCTCAGATCAGCCTGCGCACCCATATAGTCTGACCAGAGACTTTTCTTGCTGCATTAAGGAGCACTGGACCCTTAGCTATCCTTAAAATGTACAACAAAGACTCTGATCAGACTGCGTGGAAGCACATTGTAGGTTTTGTTGTGTGCTGGGCTATTTGTGAACAAAAAAGGAGCAGATCAACCTGTGCATTTGTACAATACCTCTACCTTCTATATTTAACCCGTATATGCCTAGCGGCCCTTTTGAGACATTGGCAAAAAGTGTAGACCTAGATCAGGTGCCACAGAACATGGCATCTGATCTGAGTCTACAGTGTTTGCTTAAAGTATGCGCATTTTTGTAAAATTGCTTTAAGTATGTACATTTTTGTACAAGAGGGCCCAGAGGGCACTGAATCGCTCACCTGAGTATCAGTGTCTCTAGTGCATTCTTGGCCCAAGGGCTATAATTTGAATAAACTTGGTAGCTGTCCACAAGATAAGGCTTCAGACCAAATATCAAAGACCTGGGCTTTCTAGTTTCAGAAAAGAAGATTTTTAAAGGATTTCCCTATATAAGCCTATGTAAAACCAGCAGGCCCTGGCCGGTGGGCATTTTTGGCGCCAGGGCTATAATTTGACCAATCTCAGCAGAGGTTCACTAGTTGAAGCTTCATTCCAGATATCAAAGACCTTTGCCTTCTGGTTTCTGACATGAAGATTTTTAAAGCTTTTTTCCTATATATGCCTATGTAAAATTAGTGAGTCCCACCGCAAGGACATTTTTGGCCCAAAGGCTATAATTTGAACAATCTTGGCAGAGGTCCATTAGATGAAGCTTCATACCAAATATCAAAGACCTGGGTCAGGCGGTTTCAGAGAAGATTTTCTAAAGATTCTCCCTACATAAGCCTATGTAAAACCAAAGGGCCCCGGGGCGGGGGCATTTTTGGCCCCAGCACTATAATTTGAACAATCTTGGTAGGGGTCCACTAGATGAAGCTTCATATCAAATAGCAAACACCTGGGCCTTGCGGTTTCAGAGAAGAAGATTTTTAAAGATTTTCCCTATATAAGCCCATGTAAAACCAAAGGGCCCCAGGGCGGGGCATTTTTGGCGCCAGCACTACAATTTGAACAATCTTGGTAGAGGTCCACTAGATGAAGCTTCATACCTAATATCAAAGATCTGGGCCTTGCGGTTTCAGAGAAGAAGATTTTTAAAGATTTTCCCTATATAAGCCTATGTAAAACCAAAGGGCCCCGGGGCAGGGACATTTTTGGCCCAAGCACTATAATTTGAACAATCTTGGTAGGGGTCCACTAGATGAAGCTTCATTCCAAATAGCAAAGACCTGGGCCTTGCGGTTTTAGAAAAGAAAATTTTAAAGATTTTCCCTATACACTTAAGCCCATGTAAAACCAAAGGGCCCCGGAGCGGGGGCATTTTTGGCCCCAGCACTGTATTTTGAGCAATCTTGGTAGGGGCCCACTAGATGAAGCTTCATAACAAATATGAAAGATCTGGGCCTTGCGGTTTCAGAGAAGAACATTTTTAAAGATTTTAAATATATAAGCCCATGTAAAACCAAAGGGCCTCGGGTCGGGGCATATTTGGCCCCAGCACTATAATTTGAACACTCTTGGTAGGGGTCAATTAGATGAAGCTTCATTCCAAATAGCAAAGACCTGGGCCTTGCGGTTTCAAAGAAAATTTTTTTAAAGATTTTCCCTATACAAGCCCATGTAAAACCAAAGGGCCCCGGAGCGGGGGCATTTTTGGCCCCAGCACTGTATTTTGAGCAATTTTGGTAGGGGCCCACTAGATGAGGCTTCATACCAAATATGAAAGATCTGGACGTTGCGGTTTAAGAGAAGAAAATTTTTAAAGTTTTTCATTATATATAAGCCCATGTAAAACCTAAGGGCCCCTGGGCGGGGGCATTTTTTGCCTCATCACTATAATTTGAACAATCTTGGTAGGGGTCCACTAGATGAAGCTTCATACCAAATATCAAAGATCTGGGCCTTGCGGTTTCAGAGAAGAAGATTTTTAAAGATTTTCAATATATAAGCCCATGTAAAACCAAAGGGCCTTTGGGCGGGGCATTTTTGGCCCCAGCAATATAATTTGAACACTCTTGGTAGGGGCCCATTAGATGAAGCTTCATTCAAAATAGCAAAGACCTGGGCCTTGCGGTTTCAGAGAAGAAATTTTTTAAAGATTTTCCCTAAGCCCATGTAAAACCAAAGGGCCCCGGAGCGGGGCATTTTTGGCCCCAGCAATATATTTTGAACAATCTAGGTAGGGGTCCACTAGATGAAGCTTCATACCAAATATCAAAGATCTGGGCCTTGTGGTTTCAGAGAAGAAGATTTTTAAAGATTTTCCCAATATAAGCCCATGTAAAACCAAAGGGCCCTGGAGCGGGGGCATTTTTCACCCCAGCACTACAATTTGAACAATCTTGGTAGAGGTCCACTAGATGAAGCAGATTTTTAAAGATTTTCCCTAAATAAGCCCATGTAAAACCAAAGGGCCCCGGGGCGGGGGAATTTTTGGCCCCAGCACTATAATTTGAACACTCTTGGTAGGGGCCATTACATGTGTAGATGAAGCTTCATTCCAAATAGCAAAGACCTGGGCCTTGCGGTTTCAGAGAAGGAAATTTTTAAAGATTTTCCCTAAGCCCATGTAAAACCAAAGGGCCCCAGAGCGGAGGCATTTTTGGCCCCAGCAATGTATTTTGAACAATCTAGGTAGGGGTCCACTAGATGAAGCTTCATACCAAATATCAAAGATCTGGGCCTTGTGGTTTCATAGAAGAAGATTTTTAAAGATTTTCAATATATAAGCCCATGTAAAACCAAAGGGCCCTGGAGCGGGGGCATTTTTCACCCCAGCACTACAATTTGAACAATCTTGGTAGAGGACCACTAGATGAAGCTTCATACCAAATATCAAAGATCAGGGCCTTGCGGTTTCAGAGAAGAAGCTTTTTAAAGGTTTTCCCTATATAAGCCCATGTAAAACCAAAGGGCCCCGGGGCATTTTTGGCCCCAGCACTATAATTTGAACAATTTTGGTAGGGGTCCACTAGATGAAGCTTCATACCAAATATCAAAGACCTGGGCCTTGCGGTTTCAGAGAAGATTTTTAAAGATTTTCCTTATATAAGCCTATGTTAAACCAAAGGAACCCGGGGCGGGGGCATTTTTTGCCCCAGCACTATAATTTGAACAATCTTGGTAGGGGTCCACTAGATGAAGCTTCATACCAAATATCAAAGACCTGGGCCTTGTGGTTTCAGAGAAGAAGATTTTTTTAAGTTTTCGGTGAAAAAAAATCTATTTTTGGCTCCTGTGACCTAGATGTGCAATGGACCGGAACCATTTGAACAACTTTGGAAGGGGACCACCTAAGGATCATTCCTGTGAAGTTTGGTCAAAATCTGATCAGTGGTTTAGGAGGAGATGTCGTTTGAAGAAAAAGTTTACGGATGCACGCATGCACGCACAGACTCACAACGGACAAAAAGTGATCCCAAAAGCTCGCCTCGGCACTAAGTGACAGGTGAGCTAAAAACTAACTACACACACAACAAACCTGACTCCCCTATAATTGGAAATGGACCACTACAAATTCTTAAGGTGGAATATTCCATTTTATCATATGACGTCGCCTCTGAGAGTGTAATAACGCCATGCATTATTTTCGATAATCCACTAGTGGATTAAATATGCAAATTAGCTAGATACGTTCCGTAACGTTACATGTACGACGTCCTTAACGGCGTCGCGTTTACTAATGGCGGAATATTGACATTTTTGTAAACAATCGTGAATAAAATGCGTTTTAAATGTCTTATGATAAATAGAATCTTGCATTCGTGCTCATGTTTTATTGAATTTATTAAACTCGTTGATGAAAAGGGATAAAATGCTCGGCAAAGCCTGGCATTTCATCCCGTTTCCTCAACTCGTTTAATAAATTCAATAATACATGAACACTCATGTAAGCTCCTCTATGTCATAATAAGGGTTTAACTTTCAAGACTGCAGCTGAGCAGGCCGGTTTGTGTCTTACCTTGTTGCAAACCCTTAACCCTTATCTTGCTGAATATTCATTTAAGCCACACCCATTTCTGACTATCAACCAATCAAATTACTTGATGTAATTTATTGCTACAAATTCATAAACTGAATGCCAAACAGTGTAGATCCTGATCAGATGGCTTCTTCAGAAGCCATCTGATCAGGATCTATACTGTTTGCAAAGATAAGGGTTGTCGTGAACAGCAAGATAAGGGTTAAGGGGAATGGATACACCTTCGGCAACTCCTTCACAAGTATTTTTGTCTCCAATGTCATGTCAATAGGGGTCAACTCTCAAAGAAAAGAATTTGCTCCGTTTTCATCTGTGGAACAAAGTTTATAACAAGAGGGCCATGATGGCCCTGGATCGCTCACCTGATCCATAGGGTAACAAGTGGGGCCCTGGGAGAGCCATTATTGGCCCGGGGCTATAATTTGAATACTCTGGTAGGGGTCTAAAGAGTGAAGCTTCATACAAAATATCAAAGACCAGAACCTTTTCAGAAAAGAAGATTTTTAAAAGTTTTCCTTATATAAGTCTATATAAACCTTGGAGTTCCCAGGGCTGGCCATTTTTGGCCCAAAGGCTATAATTTGAATGATCTTGGTAGAAATCCACTAGACCTCAAGCTTCATACCAAATATCAAAGACCTTGGCCTTCTGCTTTCAGACCAGAAGATTTTCAAAGGTTTTCATTGCCTTGATTTCTATTTCCAAGGGCTATAATTTGAACACTTTTGATTGAAGCTTCACACCAAATATCAAAGACCACGACCATGCGGTTTCAGAGTCAAAGTTTTTTTTTAATTTCCCTATATAAGTCAATGTAAAATCGAAGAGCCCCAGGGCTGGGGCATTTTTGGCCCAAGGGCTATGATTTGAACAATCTTGGTAGAGGTCCACTAGATGAAGCTACACACCAAATATCAAACACCTGGGCCGTGCGGTTTCAGAAAAGAAGATTTTTAAAGATTTTCCCTGTATAAGCCAATGTAAAACCAAAGGGCCCTGAGGTGGGAGGGGCATTTTTCGCCCTAGGCCTATAATTTGAACAATCTTGATAGTGATCCACAAGAAATATCAAAGAACTGGGACTTGTTGTTTCAGAGAAGATTTTTAAAGAGTTTCCCTATATAAGTCTATGTAAAACCAAAGGGCCCCGGGGGCAGGGGCATTTTTGGCCAGAGGGCTATAATTTGAACAATCTTGGTAGAGGTCCACTAGATGAAGTTTCATACCAAATATCAAAGACCTGGGTCTTGTGGTTTCAGAAGAAGATTTTTAAATATTTTTTTGTGTCCCTATATACCGTAAAAATTCTGCTATAAGGCTATTCCGCTATAAGACAGGACCCATTTTTTCAGTTTTTCTAAGGTGGGGTTTTGCTTATACTCTTATATAAGACGGGTCAAATTTTTGCCTTATCTGTCTGGGCCTATCTGCTACTGCCAGATGCCGTTTAGATGTGAGAAATCGGCCATTTTTTGTCAGAAAACCCCTCTACTTAACCCTCACATGGTTTGTTTATGTCTGTTGACATAATGTGTCTTCGTTTGTGAGAGTTACAAAGAGAGACAACTCTTATTGAATCTGAATAGGTAGGTCTATTCAGCGTTGGGGGAAAGGGGGAAATTTATTTCCATCCAATAAAGTTAGAAATATTTAATGCAGCTTTTCTATAAGTAACTGAACTTTTTTTATCCGGAACACAAACCTAGCTATTCAGATTCAGAACCAACGCCCCAGCTAGCACAAAATAGCGTGCAAACGTCGGGCCGATACGTCGTATCGCTGTCCGCCCGAAGTTGGCCCGGTTCATGCTTTGCTGGCTAAGGCTAGACATGACTTAACTTGATAGATTTTGTAAGGTAAGCGGACCCTAAAAGCACATAGGGGCTACCCCCATCTCGCTAAATGGGATTAGTTTATGAACTGCTCTTCCCAAGGCCTCCAATGTGCTGGCACCTGTCAATTCGACAGGTGTCAGCTGACAATGGGAATATACTGACCTCTTGCTCAGAGGAAAGCACAAATCGCACCCAAGGAACAGCATTTGTCCTGAGAAACAGCAGTTCTCTAGCGATGTTAGAATTTTGAGTGCAGGAATCAGACCAAAGACGGGCTCTAGTATGTGATGACATGTTGCCAATTTCGGCTGCCAAATGATTGTGTCAGAGCACAGCCCAGTTTTCGAATGTCTGGCCGAGGAAAAAAAGCTAACATACATTATCAGTTCTGGCTTCCATTATCCCCCGCCTGACATGGCAAAGAAAACGCCTTCGGTCACGATGCTTGTTAAAGGGTGACAACCCATGAAATATTTTTGAATTTTGAACAGGCATCTAAATTGAGCCAGGATGGGTGACTAATAGACCAGCCAATTCCTGCTATTGCAAAAAGTCCCAGTACCCGTGCTCTCATCACAGAGACCCACCTTTACAAGTGGGGTTCAAAATTACATCGGCGTGTCTTCGTGATGTGTTTGGAGGTATGTGTTTGTTTGGGAAAGGCGGTGATGAGGCTAATCAGCCATTTTTCAATCCCGCTAATTTTTATTTTTGAACAGTCTTTCAAAAGGCATTTTTAAGGGACTTCCTATTTCCAAATACCTAGCAAATAGTGGATATCAGGGCTTGAGAAAATGTCGGTTTTCCGGTTCCAGACCGATTTTGGCTTCCATAAAATGATTTTGACTTCAGAAGAAGATTAAACAAGAGCACCGCAAGCGGCGCCATGCTCGTCTGTTTTTCCATGTCACATAGACAAATCAGTGAAATTGCATCATAGAGTTATTGAACTTATACAAAATATAGCCTTTTTGATAATGCTCTGTTACAAACAGTACTGAAATGAGAGCAAAATATATGTTTGAGAAAGAAATTGGAAAAGTGGAGATAATGCAGCCAAAATCAATAATATATTTATGACCCTTGGTCAAAATGTAGCTCTTGTGATGATGGGTGAGTGTGAGTATGAAGTTTCATGAAGGCAGGCCAAATACTTGTGGAAATATGGTCAAGGTTAAGTCTTTTGGTTAATTTTTCGAAAAATAGGTCAAAGTTCAAAGGTCAAGGTCACAGGTCAAAAAGCGTGGTATGACTGAAAAGGTCTTGTCCCAAGGAACATTCATGTGAAGTTGGAAGGCTCTGTTGTGAATAGTATTGAAATAAGAGACAAAAACAATTTAAAAAAAACGGAGAGAAAAGGGGAGATAATTCAATCAAATTGCAAGATGGAGTTATAAAACTTGTAGGGAATGTAGCTCTTGTGATGGTGAGTATGTGTATGAAGTTTCATGAAGGTAGGCCAAATACTTTTGGAAATATGGTCAAGGTTAAGGTTTTCGGTTAAATTTTCGAAAAATAGGTCAAAGTTCAAAGGTCAAGGTCACAGATCAAAAAGTGTGGTATCACTGAAAAGGTCTTGTCCCAAGGAACATTCATGTGAAGTTTGAAGGCTCTGTTGTGAATAGTATTAAAATGAGAGCAAAAAATGTGTTTCAGAAAAAAATTGGAAAAGGGGAGATAATTCAGCCAAAATCAACAATGTTGTTATGGTCCTTGGTCAAAATGTAGCTCTTGTGATGATGAGTGTGTGTATGAAGTTTCATGAGGCTAGGTCTAATACTTTTTAAGTTATAGCCAAGGTTAAGTTTTTTTGGAATGACGACGCCAGACGATAACGCAGACGCTGGAGTGATGACAATAGCTCGAAATTTTTTTTTCAAAAAACAGACGAGCTAAAAATCGGTCCATAATTCAATAACTTTTAAAAAAATTGGTTCAAAAATTTGGCTGAATCATTATGTTGTAAAAACAAACTGACCGTTTGCCACTGATAATCCAAGCATGTATACAAAAAACGCCTGCAGCACATGGTGTTAGACCGGTTCATAATCTAACTAGGTGATAATTGGACAAGTCCACGTCGGGTTCTTTGATCTTATTGCAGCGAAATTTGATCCGTGGGTCAAAAGTATTAAACCGTGAACACTGGCCTCAGGCGTTATCAGCAAGCTGGCAGGGTGAGAAAATTAAGTAAATCAATGCAGGACATACGCTAGTTTGTTTATACAAGTCATTAACTTATGGCTTACTATAGAACCGGTATTTGAATATATTTTTTTTTTCACTGGGCGCAATTTTCAACACACACCTGTCATGTCTGAACATTGTATGTTAAGCCTTTGAGAGAAAAGGCCTTTTTTTCACCCATTCTAAACGATATTTTTATTTTAAGAAATACCCTCCATTGAAACCAATAATATAAACCGCGTGTCTTTGACGCCCTTGAATGAATTAATATGAAACCGCATCACATCATTTTCCGATCACGTGGCTTCAATATTGGTCGCCATTTGTAGACAAAGCAATTTGTTTCAGGCTTGTGTAATCGTGAAATATGTATTTATATTCTTAAGAACTCGGTTCGGCTATGTAAGATTTCTAATGACATTTGTTCGGCCATGTTTTGGTTCGAGAGTAAGGAAATGATTTTCGATTTTTTAACCTGTTCAAAACGATTGTTTTAGAAATATGCTCTATTAAAATCAATGACATAAAACAGGTGTGCGTGTTACGTCCTTCACTGCATTAATGTGTATTGTGTAAACGGAAACCGTATGACGTCATTTTCCAACCACGTGGCTGCAGTATAGGTCGCCATTTGTAGACAAAGCAATTTGGGCAAAATAAAGAGGTGTGAAATAAGAGAACTATTTTAAAATGTTTTAAAAAGGAAAAAATATATATTGACCATCGAAATGGTGTGCACCACGCTGGTTGTTTCCTTTTAGCGGTCGTCAGGAACTGAGTGACCCGGATATTGGGAAAATGAAAGTAGATGAAATCCACTGGATATTGCCGTTGCCCCGCCTATAAAGATATTAAGCGTGTGACCTGTACCCGTTTGTATGCTCTGTTCTGGCAGTATTTATGCCTTCCCTTAGCATACTTTCGGGGACTTCATCCTGTTGGTACCCAGTGGGGAGCCCAGTATGGACTTTCTCCCAGGTGCCCTCAGGATGTTGTCCTGAGGCTCCCCGTCGAGCCTCCTCTCGTTCCTGAAATAGAAAAGTGTGATTAGTGCTTTGGGACCCCATGTGTGCGCTCGGATCATTGTAGTTGTGTCCAGTTTCTTGTCCCCCGGGGTCCCAACTGTACCTGTAATAGAAACAAAAGTCATTAGTGCATAGTGTGCTTGTGCTAATATGGCCGCTCCATCCGTCACATATTTTGGCTTCCCATTCTGTGCACAGGGCGGGCCGCGCTTGTGAGGGGGGGGGGAACTCCCACCACCCAGGGACGGTCTGGCTCTTAGGGTACCTTGTTCAAAACCAAGCTAGGGGGTGGCGCGGTTATTGTGAAGAATGCCCTTCCCATTAGGGCTGCCTGTCCCACAGCGGCATGTTACCGCATCGGAACACTCAAAAGTGCAAAGCACATGAGCCGCAACCACAGTGCCCTGAATTGGCTTGTTGCCGCAGGTTCAAGCATGTTCTTGGGAGTTTTTGGGCTATGGGATTTTCTTATGGTGCATCCTTGCCCGTGGTCTTTTATGATGTTGAAGGTATGGGAAGGTTATTGGTTTGTCCTTTGACAGGGGGTAGCCTCGGTTGGGCACCCATAAGTGCAAAGCAAATGAGCCGCAAACACAGTGTCTCGCTTTGACGTCCCCGTTTCGACCCAAGTGCAGACTGACAGTATGTGATGGTTGCCTAAGCGCGGTGTGTGGGTAACAACAGCTGTTTTTCTTATATTACTTCCCAGTAATTTGTGTCTATAAGGAATTTCTTAAACACCTCGGCTATGGCCGAGCAGTGTTTTATGGGGGGAGCAAGAGATCTTGTAGGTGTACCAATTCATATCCTAATTTGAACATGTCAGATTTTATCTCTGATCGTGCATGGGCGTTTGCTTCACATTCAAAGATGTGTTGTGTTGTCTCTAGTTCATAATTATAGCATTTCCTGCATAGACCCGTTGTGTTTCCTAAATGAGTGAGATTGGCATTTAGGCTGTTATGGTTAAATCTCAAACGGGACAGCACCATGTCTAATTTTCTGTTGTTGCTAAATTGGTGGGCAGATTTACCTACTGTGGGCTGGAGGAGTTGGTAATGCCTCCCGGTGTTGGTTGGGTTTCTATCCCATAGAGATTGCCATTTTCTCATTATGGTGGTGTAGAAGCCTCCGTGGTGCAGTGGTTAAGCTACTCGCCTTGTAAACCAGGGAACGATCCCGGGCTTCTCCAGACTTTCGGATGAGTCTTTAAACCGAGGTCCCGTCTCCGTATGACCTTAGCTGTTTGTGGGACGTAAAACTAAAACTCACTCACTCACTCATTATGGTGGTGTCTATGATTGTATAGATCTCCTGTTTTGAAGGGAGTGTATAATCTTAAATACCTATATCTAGTGCTAATCTAGCTGTTTCGTCGGCCGCCTCATTACCGGGGATGCCGATGTGGGATGGGATCCACTCAATTTCAATGTCTTGCCCTTCCCTTTTTGCCTTATCTAGTTTAGACAGGATTGACTCAATTTGGTCAGGTCGTGTTTTGGACTTTTCAGACTGTAGGGCCTGGATAGCGCTAAGGTTGTCCCTGAGTACTGTAGCTTTGGGTGTCTTAACTGTGATGGTCCATGAGATGGACAAGTGAATGGCAATCAGTTCAGTTGTGAAAACAGAGAGGTGTTGGTTTTTTTAATCAGTACGTGAAGATTTCTCTCTGGGACAAAGAATGCGGCGCCGGTTTTTCCTGTTCAGGGGTCCTTACTGCCATCCGTGTAGATTAGAGTTTTCCCAGCATGGCTGGTGTGAACATAAGAGAGACTTTAATTTTTCATGTATTCAATTGTATTTTCTTCTTTCCTCCCCAGGACCTGATGGAGGTAACAGGAGGGTGCTTGTGTTTGAGATCCCATTTGGATCAGTACTTGGGTGCCTGGATCTTATTGGGTATGTTGTGTTCTTTCAGGAGGGCACGGACTTTCGTACAATATGGATTGTAGTTCTTGGCTCTCCTACATGAATAGCAACCATGAACTGTTAATAGATCATTCACTGGGAGGGATTTGCCAAGTGGGGAGGATCTAGCCCAGTATTTTAGTATGAGCTCTTCCCTTCGTAGATGTAGTGGTTTAAGTCCACATTCTACTTCTAGTGCATTTATCGGGTTAGATCGGTATGCTCTTGTTGCTATCCTGAGGGCGTGGTTTTGAATGATGTTCAGAGTTTTAAGGATGTTCTCTGAGTTGTAAGCCTGGGCTCCATAGTCTCGCTTGCAAAGAATAAGGGCCTCATATAGGGTCAGGAGTGTCTTTTTATCAGCTCCAAAGGTGGTACCTGACACTACTCGTAGTAGGTTCAGGTCTTTTTCACATCTTTCTTTGAGATCTTTTACGTGATCTCTCCAAGTCAGATGTTTGTGGAAGATCATGCCCAGAAATTTGATGTTCTGGGCCCATTCTATTTCCCTACCAAAGAGGTATAATTTGTTTTGAATGGGCTTCAGATTTCGTCTTTTGCTGAAGATGATTGTTTTAGTTTTTAGGTTTGATACTTTGAATCCCCATCTTAGTGCCCAGGTTTCAATTTCTCTTAGAACTGATTGTAGGTCTTTGACTGCCAGTTCTTGAGTAGAGCGTTTCCCCCACATCGCGCCATCATCGGCAAACTGTGACAGGCCTATATTATTATGTGGTTGCAGGACCTCGTGTAGGGTGTAAACAATTACGTTAAAGAGTATGGGACTTAGTACTGAACCTTGGGGGCAGCCGTTTTCCAGGGTTAGTTCCTCTGAGGTATTGTCCCCAACTCTGGTTTGAATTTTTCAATCCTTGAGAAAGCTATGGATCCACTTTAGCATGCTTCCGCTTATTCCGTATGCTTTTAGTTTGGTTATGGTGCCGGTTGACCACATGATGTCAAAAGCCTTTTCAAGATCGAGGGCAACCGCTAATAGGATTTTGTGTTCCATGAAAGCCAAGTTTATTTCTGATTCCAGTCGGACAAGTTGATCTGTTGTGGGTCTGTTAGGCCTGAAGCCTGATTGGTTGTCTGAGATGATATTATCAGCTTCTAGGTAGCGGGAGAGGCGTTTGGCGATCATGGTTTCCACAGTTTTACATGTGCATGAGGTGAGGGAGATGGGTTGATACGAATGTGGATCCGGCTTATCCTTTAGTGGTTTTTTACTGGGATTGTTGTGGTTAGTTTCCATTGTGTGGGGACTTCTCCTCTATGCCAGGAAGTGTTTATGAGGTCTAAGAGTTTTTGTTTGCTATCTGGTGGGAGCTTTTTCAGAATTTCATAATGAATTTTGTCCGCTCCTGGAGCTGCGCTGCGTTTACTCTGCAGGGCCTCATTAAGTTCAAATAGGGTGAAGTCGCAGTTCAGGTTACTGCTTCTTTGGTCATCGTTGAAGAGGTTGGGGAAAGATTGGATGAAGGTTCTCTCCTCGGTCTCTTTTATTGTTTGGAAGGCAGGATCTTGGTTGGTAGTTTTCGAAATATTATGGTAGTGGTTGGCAAGGGCGTCTGCTTTCTCTCTATCATTAGTTATGGTTTGGCCGTTAATTTTGAGACAGTTAAAAGTAGACCACATTTTCTTACTATTGGTCTTATGGCTAAGTTTGTTGACTATTTCTTGTCAGCCTTGTTTTTGTGCTATTTGTAGGGTGGTTCTAGCGTGTGCCTTAGTTTCATTGTAGTACAGTCAAACCTGTCTTGAGAGACCACCTTTGGGAAAAACAAAAAGTGGTCTCTCAAGACAGGTGGTCTCTTAAGGCAGGGAGGATAAATCAAGATTTTTTTCTGTTTTTTTTTTTTTTTTTTCTTTTTAATCACACTATGCAAGGTGGTCTCTTAAGTCAGGGAGGATAAATCAAGATTTTTTTTCTGTTTTTTTTTTTTTTTTTTTTTTTTTTCTTTTTAATCACAGTATGCAATTTATGACATCATTATTGAAATATATGCATTTATCTACAGAAAAGTGTTACTTCTAAAAGGTTATTTTAAGATGAATTAAAAAAAATGAATATTAATTTAAATGATAATGAGAAAACTATGAATTCAAAAGATTTTGGAAAAAAAAACCGTGTTTAAAGATGAAGCAATTAAAAATAGATTACACGATACAAATCATGGTTGTAGTTTGCCGAGCCGCCGATAGAAGTCGCAATGATAGTTTGCCGAGACGGCCGTAATTCGTTCGGATTATTTTCGCGCCTATTCAAACGCTTAGTCACGTCACGCATTATGACCAAACAATCCAATTAGCGTCCATCAGTGCATGTATCAATCTTAATTGGCAAACAATTAATTTTAATCCTCGAACTTGTCACAATCAGTGTCATAATTTCGGTTTCAAAAGACAACATGAAGCGAGGTAATTATTTGTACTGGCGCACCGGTTGATCTTCCGGTGTCACAGTAAACTTATTTGGTCGCACAAGGCAGGGAAATTTTACAATTTGGACAAGTTTTAAGCGGTCGTTGGTCGCGTTGGGCAGGTGGGCGCTCAGGACAGGTAATTTAACATTGAAAATCGGATTGCATGACGGTCGTTCAAGACAGGAAATCGCTTAAGACAGGTGGTCGCCCCCGCAGGTTCAACTGTAATTGTTAAGCTCGGAAGTTCTATTTTCAGATATTTCTTCCTTGCTTGCTCGCGTTGATTTATGGCTTTCCTACAATCTTGATTCCACCAGGGTGGGGGTAGTTTTTTTATGTTTAACTGAAGTCTTTGAAATTGTACTGTCACAAATCTCTTTAAGGGTGGACGTAAACTGGTTGGCAATTTCGTCTGTGTTTTGGTTGTCACTAATTTCTAATTTTTGTGAGCAGAGATTTTTTAAGAGATCCCAGTCGGCTTTGTTTAGGTTCCATTTTTGGGAAACGGCTTCTCCGGTGGTGTTGTATTTGGCATTATATTTGGACAAAATGGGGCGATGGTCACTACCACAGGAATTGTCGAGGGTAAACCATTCGGGCTGAGAGGTTTGGGGTGGCTATGGTGACGTCAGGTAAAGATTCAGTTTCTGCCATGGTTGGCGCCCCATCATTGAGGATGGTAGCGCTGTGTTCGAGTAATAACTCTGATAGTACCCTCCCCCTTGGGTTCTGCTTTGGGCTCCATAGCGAGTCATGGGCGTTAAAGTCACCTACAAGTATGTAGTTTTGGTGAGGGATATGGTTGAAAAGTTTTCTTAGTCTATCTAGTTCTTTTGTTGTGTTTTTATTGCTGGGCAGGTCGTAACAGTTTATCAAGGCTACTTTACAGTTTTTCAGGTAGATGGTGTCAGCGCACGATTCAAAGGTGGGGTCATTGATATTTAGGTCTAGCTTTTCAAATGGGATGTTATCTTTCATAAAAATGGCAACGCCACCTCCTCCTTTTCCTGTCTGTTGGAGATGGCGGCAAGTTTGAATGTCAGTATAGTAGGGGTTCTTCTATTATCTTTGAACCAGGTTTCTTGTAGGCATATAGCTTGGGGGGATATTGTTTTTTTGATCTAGAAAGGCTCTAAGTTGATATAAATTGACAGCTCTACGGGAGTTCCACTGCAGAACGTCAAGTTGGGAGGCTGGTGGAGGGTGTGGTTTTGCAGTGGAGTCCTTCATTGTATATCCTTATAGTGTCAGGTGGTAGGGGCATGGAATGTGTAGTCTATGGGCCTGGAGTCGGGTTTGTTGGGTGGGCGTTGAGGTATCCATATGAGTTGGGTTTTCTACTCTTAGTTCTGCTATAGGCCTGTTGGTAGCATTTGTATGGCAGTGCGTTTTTTGTCTAGCCAGGGTGTCTGTTATGTTTGTTCTAAGGTGTGGGTTTATGTGGGTGTGGGTTCTGACGATATTTCCCACTGCTTTCGCTTTGTCTTTTGGGGCTAGGGTCAATTTATCCAATTTCATCACCTCAATGAGGATGGTGATGAGTTGTTCTGTTGTTACATACGTTTGGTTATGGTTGGGTGTATGGCTAGGGTTAGGGTTAGGATTATAGGGTTAGGTATTGGATAATTTGGTACTGGTGGACTGGCTATGGGATGTGTCTGCATCTGGGTTATAGTGGGAGGTGTTTGGGAGGGATTATGAGTGGGGGCATCGTCCAATGTTTGTGCTTCATGAACGACCGACTCCTGTATACACCTAATGTTCCATTCCTCCCTGGTTTTTCTGTAAAGGGCATCTCCCTTTCTTTTGTTTAGCAGACGCTGGGCAGGAAAAGTCGAACGCTGTTGTTGCCTGTTGGTTATTGACAAAGAGCTTCTGGGGATAATTCGGGAGTTGTGCAAAGCGCTGGTTTTCTATCCACCTCTATTCACAACCGTTTCGCTATCGAGAAACTATTTTTAACTGGTTCCCAAATTTTTTTTTTTATGAAAGAGAAACACACAATGACAGCAAACACTGGTGCTGGCATCATATGACGTCATTTACCTATCGTGTGCAGAAAAATGGACGCGGTGGTTTGTGGGCGGCAATTTATATCAATTTAAAAATCACCGTTCGGCTTTTTCTGTATATCTGGTCTTCGCCACACATTGCCCGAAAAAAGCCTGCAGTCCATGACCTCAGCTAAAAGATGTGGTCATTTTTGGGACTAATTCTGGATGGAAAAATCCTCGTCTTATAGCCGAATTTTTACAGTAAGCATATGATAAAGCAAAGGGCCTCAGGGTGGCAGCATTTTTGGCCCACGGGCTATAATTTGAACAATCTTGATAGAGGTCCACTAGATGAAGCTTCACACCAAATATCAAAAACCTAGGCTTTGCCGTTTCAGAGAGGAATTTTTTTAAAGATTTTCCCTGTATAAGCCTATGAGAAACCAAAGGCCCCCGGGGCGGGAGCATTTTTGGCCCCAGGACTATAATTTGAACATTCTTGGTAGAGGTCCACAAGGTGAAGCTTCATACCAAATAGCAAAGGCCAGGGCCTTGTGGTTTCAGAGAAGAAGAATTTTAAATATTTTCCCTATATAAGCCAATGAAAAACGAAAGGGGTGGGGGCATTTTAGGTCCTAGGGCTGCAATTTGAACAATCTTGATAGAGGTCCACTTGATGAAGCTTCAACCCAAATATCTAAGACCTAGGTCATGCAGTTTCTGAGAAGAAGATTTTTTAAAAATTTTCCCTATATAAGCCTATGTAAAACCAAAGGCCCTTGGAGCGGGGGCATTTTTGACCCCAGGTCTATAATTTGAACAATCTTGGTAGAGGTCCACTAGATGAACTTCACACCATATATCAAAGACCTGGGACTTGCAGTTTCAGAGAAAATTTTTTTTTAAAGATTTTCCCTATATAAGCCCATGTAAAACAAAAAGCCCCCAGGGGGCATTTTTGTCTCCAGGGCTATAATTTAATCAATCTTGGTAGAAGTTCACTAGGTGAAGCTTCATACCAAATATCAAAGACCTGGGCCTTGTGGTTTCAGAGAAGAAGATTTTTAAACATTTTCCCTTTATAAGCCTATGAAAAACCAAAGAGCCCCGGGGTGGGGGCATTTTTGGCCCCAGGGCTATAATTTGAACAGTCTTGAAAGAGGTCCACTAGATGAAGCTTCACACCAAATATCAAAGAACTAGGCATTGCGGTTTCAGAGAAGATTTTTAAAGATTTCCCTGTATAAGCCTGTGTAAAACCAAAGGCCCCCGGGGCTTAGGCATTTTTGGCCCCAGGGCTATAATTTGAACAATCTTGGTAGAGCTCCCCTAGGTGAAGCTTCACACCAAATATCAAAGACCTGGGCCTTGCAGTTTCAGAGAAGAAGATTCCGGTTTTCCTTATATAAGCCTATGTAAAACCAAGGCCCCAAGGGCTGGGGCATTTTTGGCCCCAGGGCTATAATTTGAACAATCTTGGTAGAGTTCCACTAGATGAAGCTTCATACCAAATATCAAAGACCTGGGCCTTGTGGTTTCAGGGTAAGAGATTTTTAAAACTTTCCCTTTATAAGCCGATGAAAAACCATTGGGCCCCGGGATGGGGGCATTTTGGCCCCAGGGCTATAATTTGAACAATCTTGAAAGAGGTCCACTAGATGAAGCTTCACACCAAATATCAAAGAACTGGGCATTGCGGTTTCAGAGAACATTTTTAAAGACTTTCCCTGTATAAGCCTGTGTAAACCCAAAGGCCCCCGTGGCTCAGGCATTTTTGGCCACAGGGCTAAATTTGAACAATCTTGGAAGAGGTCCACTAGATGAAGCTTCATACCAAATATCAAAGACCTGGGCCTTGTGGTTTCAGGGAAAGAGATTTTTAAAGACTTTCCCTTTATAAGCCTATGAAAAACCATTGGGCCCCGGGATGGGGGCATTTTGGCCCCAGGGCTATAATTTGAACAATCTTGAAAGAGGTCCACTAGATGAAGCTTCACACCAAATATCAAAGAACTGGGCATTGGGGTTTCAGAGAACATTTTTAAAGACTTTCCCTGTATAAGCCTGTGTAAACCCAAAGGCCCCCGTGGCTCAGGCATTTTTTGGCCACAGGGCTATAATTTGAACAATCTTGAAAGAGGTCCACTAGATGAAGCTTCACACCAAATATCAAAGAACTGGGCATTGCGGTTTCAGAGAACATTTTTAAAGACTTTCCCTGTATAAGCCTGTGTAAAACCAAAGGCCCCGTGGCTCAGGCATTTTTGGCCACAGGGCTATAATTTGAACAATCTTGAAAGAGGTCCACTTGATGAAGCTTCACACCAAATATCAAAGAACTGGGCATTGCGGTTTCAGAGAACATTTTTAAAGACTTTCCCTGTATAAGCCTGTGTAAAACCAAAGGCCTCCGTGGCTCAGGCATTTTTGGCCACAGGGCTATAATTTGAACAATCTTGGAAGAAGTCCACTAGGTGAAGCTTCACACAAAATATCAAAGAACTGGGCCTTGCAGTTTCAGAGAAGAAGATTCTGGTTTTCCTTATATAAGCCTATGTAAAACCAAAGGCCCCCAGGGCTGGGGCATTTTTGGCCCCAGGGCTATTATTTGAACAATCTTGGTAGAATTCCACTAGATGAAGCTTCATACAAAATACCAAAGACCTGGGCCTTGTGGTTTCAGAGAAGAAGATTTTTAAAAATTTTCCCTTTATAAGCCTATGAAAAACCAAAGGGCCCCGGGATGGGGGCATTTTGGCCCCAGGGCTATAATTTGAACAATCTTGAAAGAGGTCCACTAGATGAAGCTTCACACCAAATATCAAAGAACTGGGCCTTGCGGTTTCAGAGAAGAAGATTTTTAAAGATTTTTTCCTGGATAAGCCTATGTAAAACAAAAGGCCCCCGGAGCTCGGGCATTTTTGGCCCCAAGGCTATAATTTGAACAATCTTGGTAGAGGTCCACTAGGTGAAGCTTCACACCAAATATCAAAGAAGTGGGCCTTGCAATTTTTGAGGAGAAGATTTTTAAAGATTTTCCCAATATATGCCTATGTAAAACCAAAGGCTCCCAGGGTGGAGGCATTTTTGGCCCCAGGGCTATAATTTGAAAATCTTGGAAGAGGTCCACTAGGTGAAGCTTCACACCAAATATCAAAGGCCTGGGCCATGTGGTTTCAGAGAAGAAGATTTTTTTTAAATTTTCAGTTAAAAAATCTATTTTTAGCTTCTGTGACCTAGATGTGCAATGGACCAGAACCATTTGAACAACTTTGAAAGGGGACCACCTTAGGATCATTCCTGTGAAGTTTGGTCAAAATCCGATCAGTGGTTTAGGAGGAGATGTCATTTGAAGAAAAAGTTTACACACGGACACACGCACAAACGATGGACGACGGACAAAAAGTGATCCCAAAAGCTTACCTCGTCACTCATGACAGATGAGCTAAAAGCAAGAAGGCCAAGATGGCTCTGGATCCCTCGCCTGATCCATAGTGTAACAAGTGGCCCCGGGGAGGGGAATTATTGGCACCAGGGCTATAATTAGCACTACTCGAGGGAAGTCTAAAAGATGAAGCTTCATTTCAAATATCAAAGACTGGAGCCTTCTGGTTTCAAACAAGAAGATTTTTAAAGGTTTTCCTTCTATAAGTCAATATATAAAACCTGTGGGCCCCAGAGGAGGGGCCATTTTTGGCCCCCAGGCTATTATTTGAACAATCTTTGTAGAAATCCACAAGACAAACCTTCATACCAAATGGTATAGACCTTGGCCTTCTGGTTTCAGACAAAAAGATTTTTAAAGGTTTTCCCAATATAAGTCTATGTAAAACAAATGGGCCCCCAGTTTTGGCCCCAGGGCTATAATCTGAACAATTTTGGTAGAGGTCCAATTGATGAAGCGTCATACCAAATATCAAAGACCGAAGCCTTCTGGTTTCAAATAAGAAGATTTTTAAAGGTTTTCCCTATATAAGTCTATGTTAAACCAGTGGGCATCGGGGTGGGCCCATTTTTGGCCCCAGGGCTATAATTTGAGCAATCTTTGTGGAGATCTACTACACAAAGCTTCAAACTGTATATCAAAGACCTGAGCTTGCTGGTTTCAGGCAAGAAGATTTTTAAAGGTTTCCTTAAATAAGTCTATGTAAAACCGGTGGGCCCTGGCGGGGGGGGGGGGGGGGGCATTTTTGGCCCCAGGTCTATAATTTGAACAACCTTGGTCGAGGTCCTCTAGACAAAGTTTCATACCAAATATCAAGTAACTGAGCCTTCTGGTTTCCGACAAGAAGATTTTCAAAGGTTTTCCCAAGGGCCCCAGGGCTATAATTTGAACAATCTTGGTAGAGGTCCACATGATGAAACTTCATACCAAATATCAAACACCTGAGCCTTCTGGACTCAGACAAGAAGATTTTTAAAGGTTTTACCTATGTAAGCCTATGTAAAACAAAAGGGTCCCGGAGTGGGGGCATTTTTGGTCCCATGGCTATAATTTGAAAATTTTGGTAGGGTTCTACCAGATGAAGCTACACACCAAATATCAAAGACCTGGGCCTTGAGGTTTCCGAGGAGAAGTTTTTTTAAGATTTTATATATATAAGTCAATGCAAAACCAAAGGGCTCTGGGACGGAGGCATTTTTGGCCCTAGGGCTATAATTTGAACAATCTTGATAAAGGTCAACAAGACAAAACTTCATACCAAATATCAAACACCTGAGCCTTCTGGTTTCAGACAAGAAGATTTTTAAAGCTATTCCCTATGTAAGTCTAAGTAAAACCAAAAGGTTCTGGGGCGGGGGCATTTTTGGCCCCATGGCTATAATTTGAACAATCTTGTAGAGGTCCACTAGATGAAGCTACACACCAAATGTCAAAGGCCTGGGCCTGGCGGTTTCAGAGAAGATTTTTTTAAGTTTTCCTAAAAAAAAATCTATTTTGGACTCCTGTGACCTTGATGTGCAATGGACCGAAACATTTTAAACAACTTTGAACGGGAACCACCCAAGGATCGTTCCTGTGAAGTTTAGTCAAAATCCGATCAGTGGTTTAGGAGGAGATGTCGTTTGAAGAAATTGTTTACGCACGGATGGAAGCACACATTGATGCACGCACAACGGACGACAGACGAAAAGTGATCCCAAAAGCTCACCTCATCATAACATGACAGGTGAGCTAAAAAAACAACAACAGAGAGTCCCTATAAAGTTGTCTTCTCCTAAGCAGAACCCATTTTCTTTCTTATGAATGTTTTCATTGCTCTTAAAGGAACTCATTTTTTATTTTTAATTGCCTTCACTGCAGCTGGTGTTGTGCCGTGTGGCGGCCGTAAAACGTCTCCCCGTACATCAACCATAGTGCAGTTTATATTTTACTTTTGGTCCTTTGAGATCAGCGTGAATATTCTGAGAAATCAGAAATAAATTATTGGTTTAGACTCATATTCTACACAGGTTTTCAATTATTTGGACCACAATCGGCACATTTTGATTTATATCAGTCTTTGAATCGACTGCCTATTCGAAATTCGCAAAATTGCAGAATGTTTCCTCTGGCTTTCTTTGCCGGATCATTAGAGGGTTACTGATGAGGCTTTATTAGCCGAAACTACGTAGTATGACCCATTTTCTTTCTTATGAATGTTTTCATTGCTCTTAAAGGAACTCATTTTTTATTTTTAATTGCCTGCACTGCAGCTGGTGTTGTACCGTGTGGCGGCCGTAAAACGTCTCCCCGTACATCAACCATAGTGCAGTTTATATTTTACTTTTGGTCCTTTGAGATCAGCGTGAATATTCTGAGAAATCAGAAATAAATTATTGGTTTAGACTCATATTCTAGACAGGTTTTTAATTATTTGGACCACATTTTGATTTATATCAGGTTTTGAACAAGGTTGGTTGGTAAATACCGGTGGTGGGAATTCCCACTGGTATTTACCGGTAATTACCGTCCTGGGAAATACTCTAAATTTCAGCAAAAGTGGGAAATACTGGGAAATAGTGAGAAATATCGTTTTTGTTTAGTTATTTCATAGAAAAACACTTTTAATATTTATGTAATTTAATGGAAAGAATGAACAGTATGCTATTTTGCAATATGCCTCCCCATACATATATGTCATAAGTCTCCAGCAAGCATAAATATAAAATGATCTGTTGTTATGTAGGGTGCAGAGAGGTATTTAAAATCACTCATATGCTTAAGAAGATAAGATACCATGATGATCCAAATATTTGGGACAGACATGCCTGGGCAAACAGGGCAGACCCAGATCAGAATCACTTAGCTTCTTTAAGAGAGTTTGCCATTGGAACTACATGTTTTGTATGCTTTAGTGTAACACTAAACCACACAGTTCAATTTTTTGAGTCTTACAACAACTCTTTGGATGTTTGAATTTTAAAGATGTTTACACTAGAAAAAATTTGTCAAGTATACTCCGTCGAGGAATAGTTGACAGTGACGTCACAACTTGTTTTTGTTCTGAACAATGCAAAGCTTATGGGGCTAACGGTAAAATAGCTCAAATAGTCAGCTACATCACTGCCAGCTATTTGTTGGCGAACTATACATGTAATTATACTCCTAATGCTAAAAGGTGTGATAATTTAATTGTTTGTTTGAGACAGGTATAAAAAGAACAGTTTAATTTAATTGTTTGTTTAAGACAAGTATTAAAAGGACACAGTTAATTTAACCATAAAAGGTTTCTTGAATTATCTACAGAGATACTCACCTAAGTATTAAAATTACATGTATTTACAAATCAAGGGAAATAGATGAAAGTTAAAAACAAATGTTTTAGAATCATGTTTGAAAAGAAATTATAAACATTCTATATGAAGGCAAGGGACTAGAGATCTTTCAAGTTATTCAATATAAAAAGGGAAAATTCTTCAAAATTTCACTTGTCCTACATGACTAAGTGCATGTAAACTTTGGTAAATGTCCTTAGGAATAAACAAACTTTTTTACTTCTCCTTCAATGTTTTCTTGCAATTGAAAACAGACAAGTGGAATTTTCAAGCCCTGCAGGAACATGAAATAATTTTGCTTTCAAATAGCTAGGTAGTTTGGGTATATTAAGCAGTCTCAATTGGTACCACCTATGTAAATATATATTTCCCAGTATTTCCCGGGAATTCCCTGTATTTCCCGGGAATTCCCTGTATTTCCCACCGTCCAGGGAAATATGAGTATTTCCCGCTTTTTTGCCAACCTTGGTTTTGAATCGACTGCCTATTCGAAATTCGCAAAATTGCAGTATGTTTCCTCTGGCTTTCTTTGCCGGATCATTAGAGGGTTACTGATGAGGCTTTATTAGCCGAAACTACGTAATATGACCCATTTTCTTTCTTATGAATGTTTTCATTGCTCTTAAAGGAACTCATTTTTTATTTTTAAATGCCTGCACTGCAGCTGGTGTTGTGCCGTGTGGCGGCCGTAAAACGTCTCCCCGTACATCAACCATAGTGCAGTTTATATTTTACTTTTGGTCCTTTGAGATCAGCGTGAATATTCTGAGAAATCAGAAATAAATTATTGGTTTAGACTCATATTCTAGACAGGTTTTTAATTATTTGGACCACATTTTGATTTATATCAGGTTTTGAATCGACTGCCTATTCGAAATTCGCAAAATTGCAGTATGTTTCCTCTGGCTTTCTTTGCCGGATCATTAGAGGGTTACTGATGAGGCTTTATTAGCCGAAACTACGTAGTATGACCCATTTTCTTTCTTATGAATGTTTTCATTGCTCTTAAAGGAACTCATTTTCGATTTTTAACAAGGCATCGCATGCGATACAAATCCCCTCGCACGAGACAACTTCGTGTGTGGAAACATTGAAATGGCAAAAGTCCAACTTGCTTGAGATATTATCATATGCAACATTTGTGTAAAATTTGTTTAAAAATCCATTAATAAATGTAGGTTCTAGAGGGATGACAATGTTTCTCTAAAAATAGCCATAGTGACCTTGACTTGAGGCCATGACCGCGAAAGAAGATTTTGCTCAAGATATAATGATAAGCATTTTTTGTGTGAAGTTATATTAAAATCTGTTAATAAATGTAGGCGGTAGAGTGATGACAAAGTTTTTCTAAAAATAGCAACAGTCACCTTGACCTTGAGGTCATGACCTTGAAAGTCGAAGCAATTCGAGATATTATCATTAGAAACATTTGTGTGAAGTTCTATAAAAATCCATCAATAAATGTAGGCGCTAGAGCGATGACAAAGTTTTTCTAAAAATAGCCACAGTGACCTTGACCTTGAAAGTCGAGATAGCTCGAGATATTGTCATAAGGAACATTTGTGTGAAGTTATATTGAAATTGGTGAAAATATGTAGGTGCGAGAGCAATGACAAAGTTTTTCTAAAAATAGCCACAGTGACCTTGACCTTGAAAGTCAAACTCGCTCGAGGTATTGTCATAAGGAACATTTGTGTGAAGCTATATTGAAATCAATGAAGAAATGAAGTCGCTAGAGCGATGACAAAGTTTTTCTAAAAATAGCCACAGTGACCTTGACCTTGAAAGTCGAAATCGCTCCAGATATTGTCATAAGGAACATTTGTGTGAAGTTATATTGAAATCGGTGAAGAAATGTAAGCGATAGAGCCATAACAAAGTGTTTCTAAAAATAGCCACTGTGACCTTGACCTTGAAAGTGGAACTCACTAGAGATATTGTCATAAGGAACATTTGTGTGAAGTAATATTGAAATTGGTGAAAAAATGTTATTCTAAAAATAACCAAAGTGACCTTGACCTTGAAAGTCGAACAGGTTTGAGGTATTGTCATAAGAAACATTTGTGTGAAGTTATATTGAAATAAGTGAAGAAATGTAGGCGCTGGAGCGATGACAAAGTTTTTCTAAAAAAAAAGCCATAGTGACCTTGACCTTGAAATTGGAACTCGCTAGAGATATTGTCATAAGGAACATTTGTGTGAAGTTATATTGAAATCGGTGAAGAAATGTCAGTGCTAGAGCAATGACAATGTTTTTCTAAAACTAGCCACAGTGACTTTGACCTTGAGGCCATGACCTTGAAAGTTGAACATGCCCGAGATACTTTTATAAGGAACATTTGTGTGAAGTTATATTGAAATTGGTGAAAAAATGTAGGCGCTAGAGCCATGATAAAGTTTTTCTGAAAATAGCTACAGTGACCTTGACCTTGAGGTCATGACCTTGAAGGTCAAACTCGCTCGAGATAGTGTCGTAAGGAACATTCGTGTGAAGTTATATTGAAATTGGTGAAGAAATGAAGGCCCTAGAGTGATGACAAAGTTTTTCTAAAAATAGCCACAGTGACCTTGACCTTGAGGTCATGACCTTGAAAGTCGAACTCGCTTGAGATATTGTCATAAGGAACATTTGTGTGAAGTTATATTGAAATTGGTGAAGAAATGTAGGCGCTAGAGCGATGACAAAGTTTTTCTAAAAATAGCCACAGTGACCTTGACCTTGAGGTCATGACCTTGAAAGTCGAACTCGAGATATTTTTATAAGGAACATTTGTGTGAAGTTATATTGAAATTGGTGAAGAAATGTAGGCGCTAGAGCGACGACAAAGTTTTTCTATAAATAGCCACAGTGACCTTGACCTTGAGGTCATGACCTTGAAAGTCGAACTCGCTCGAGATATTTTTATAAGGAACATTTGTGTGAAGTTATATTGAAATTGGTGAAGAAATGTAAGCGCTAGAGCGATGACAAAGTTTTTCTAAAAATAGCCACAGTGACCTTGACCTTGAGGTCATGACCTTGAAAGTCGAACTCGCTTGAGATATTGTCATAAGGAACATTTGTGTGAAGTTATATTAAAATCGGTCAAGAAATGTAGGCGCTAGAGCGCTGACAAAGTATGTACGTACGTACGTACAGGACAAATGCTATATCCCCCCTCACAACTATGTTGTGCGAGGGGATAATTAGACGCTCTAAGCAGTTTACCAGTCCTCATGTGCGGTTGGTTTCAGCTCTGGTGGAAGCATCATGTAGCCCAATCTTTCTTCAATCAAGCTTGAAGCCCATTGGGCCATGGCAGATTGACCCTTTGGGCTGGAGGGCGGGGATGGGGGCACACCCCACTCATTTAAATAACCCACACACACCAAATTTGGTTGCATTCCGATAACAGTTTAGGAGGAGATGGCACAATGGATGGATGGATTGACAGCTAGATGGAAGAAAGGATGGATGCCAGGCTGATTAGTATATCCCCTGAACTTTTTTGGTTGCAGGGATAAAAAACATGGGGATAAAAGTCATAGCCGAAAAAGGAGGCAAAATAGATAAAGAAATTGACTTTATGTCCTACTGATTTCAAGCGGGTTCTACGATAAGAGAGGAAGACTGTCATTGCATCAGTGAAGTTTCATGAAAGAATTCCATGTTTCCATTAATACTGACAGGACATAATTTACTGTATATAAAATTTGCTAAGGCTAAGAGGGAGTTATACATGTATTTCTTGTTCATGACTCATTGTCTCATCATGCTGCTAAATATCTGTAAATCTTTATCAAAATATTCAATACTAGAGGCCCAAGTGGGTCAGAAATCACTCCCTTGACTGAGGCTGGTCATGATATATTACATTCTGCCTTGGTGGCCAGCTTGTCTATCAGATCACATTGCTTTTTGCAATTCTGAATCTGCATGCTAATTTGATGCTTCTGATAAGTTTCTGAACAGCTCAGTCTGGTTTAGGATTCAGGGAGAGAAGCTGTTGATCCAGAGTTTAAGTGTATAGTTTGGCATGGCAAAGCTATCATTTGCACCTGCCTTTAGAATACTCTGTTATCAAAAAAGTAAACCAAGTCATCCAATCATGTGAATTAAACTGCATTACAAACAAAACTATGTTGTATGCAAAAATGTTGCAAAAAGCATGCGAAAGCCACTCTACCGAATTTTCTTGTGGACTAAATGGAATTTGACATTTACTGACAACACCTGGGCTGCCCGGCCCAGCCAATCTGTCTGTGATTACTATACAGGTTCTTTGTGGAATTTCAAGATGGCCACCATCTTGGATATCAGATTGTGACAATTTTATTAGTTCTGAATCTCCATGTCACTCAAATGCCTCCCACCCACTTCAACTCAATGCCACAGACCATTCAGCAGCAGCTGTGGTTTGAAGATTGTTGTGATGGCCAACATGGCAGCCATCTGGGATATCAGAACAGAATGCTTCTAACAAGTCTGAATCTGAATATCACCTCCATGCCTCCCTTCAAGTTTCAGCTCAATTCGACTTCATTTACAAGATGGCCGGCATGGAAACCATCTTGGATGACAGAATGGAATAATTTCAGCAATTCTGAATCTCCATGTTGCCCTAATGCCTCCCATCACGGTTCAGCTCAAACAGACTTTCGCTTTGGGAGGTGTTGTTTGAAAAAATTTCAAACAAGAGGGCCCAGAGTGCCATGATTCACTTACCTGAGTGTAATTGTCTCTAGTATATTCTATTTTTAGCTCTGGTGGCCCTCTTGTTCATCAGAGCCAAATGATTTTAGCTATTTTGAGTCACCTAGGCAACATTCTTCTGAAGTTTGAATCTAATTGGCCTAAGGCTTTTGGAGGAATTAAAGTTTGAAGCAAATTAATGTTTTTCTATTTTTAGCTCTAGCAGGCAACTTGTTTGTCAGAGCAGAACGATTTTAGCTATACACCTCAACCCCATTATAGCACGGTTCTCAGGGTCCAATCTGAAGACCGTGCTAGTTAACCGAACCAGGCTATAAGCCTATAACCATCGTCATTGACCTGGTCAATGACCTGAAAAAGTTTGGCTGCCACAGTTTGTTTACCTTTGTTTTGTGTTATTGCAATGTTTTTCACGCTATTTTATCGTTTGTTCTTTTGTTTGTTTTGGTTTTAGATGTTGCATTTATTGCTTTAAATTCTTTGCATAATTGTATAATTAAAATAAATTTCTTGAAAAACAGTGATTCATACGCTTGTGTTTTGATTTCTATTCCAATATATGTCCATGGGCCTTGGTTCCCGGTGACTGGTTCCCATTTGCATAAGCAATTGCAATGCACAAGGGAAAAAACTATATCTGACTTTATTTTCCCTTACGCAGTTAACTTTCTTGCTGCAATTGAATAAGCAAACGGGCATCCCCGCCCATCAGACCTTGGAGAAATAGATTGGGAACGGACCGCAAATGAGTACTGGTAAACTGTTTAGGTCTAACCCTGCCCAGGCAAGTGGTGCAAGAAAATCTTCTCAGTGCAAGGATAGAATGAGACGTCTAAGCAAGGCGCACAAATGTCGATGCAACATTAATGTGTTCCATCTGTGTTAAAACGACGTTGCTTACGGGAGCAAATTCTTTCCTTTCATGGGTCAATAATCTATGCCTTTTCTTTTTTCTCTTCCGCAGATAGACTATTCAAACGGGAAAGGTTTTGTGGTGAGGTTTGCTGCGTCGGCGCATATTCTTTTCCAACACAATTTCTATTCACGGGAGCAAATTTCTTTCTCAAATAAGAAATCCCCCAGCACATGCTGTCTCAGCAAGACTGAAATCCATATCATAAGCACACAAATGGAATGGACAGTTATAATATGAGCCCCATCACGAGTAAAATTGTCTTCAAATATGAACAACAAAGGCGCTGATTAGAACTTATCTGCACCTTTGCTGTTGGCATGTGTAAAAGTGAATGAGCGAATGACCAATTATTGATGAGCAGCCTCCAGCTAGCAGAAGGGTTTACCCTTTGATCTTTCAACTCGATTAGCCAAGTGTTTGAACATGTGTTTTCACATGTCTTTAGTAAAATTTATGGACTTGTGTAAAGAAGTTGTTTATTGCATGTTTACTGTCATACAATAACGGCGTTAAATTGGATAATAGACTTTAACGCTAACTACCATGTTAACACTCCTGGATTTCTTCTAACTACCATGTTAACTCGCTAGGATTTATTTTTTTTGCCGAAGCAAATAAGGAAGGTTGGAGAAAATTTGGGGTCCAAACAACAACCGTGTTATATCTGAATTTGTGTTATAACCAACCATGCAATAACGGGGCTGAGGTGTATTTGTAGAGAGCAACGTAAGTAACATTCCTCTGAAGATTGAATCTAATTGGCCCAAGGGTTAAGGAGGAGTTCAAAATTGGAAGCAAATTACAATTTTTTTCTATTTTTAGCTCTGGTAGCCATTTTGCTCATCTGAGCAGAACCTACATGTATTTAGCTATTTTGGTAGAGGGTCAACTAAGCAACATTCCTATGATGGGCCAAGGGTACAGGAGGAGTTGTCCTTTAAAGATTTTTTTCTATTTTTAGCTCTGGTGACCATCTTGTTGATAAGAGCAGAGTGAGTGTTTGAGTTTTACGTCCCACCAACAGCTAAGGTCATACGGAGATGGGACCTCCATTTAAAGACTCATCTGAAAGTCTGGAGAAGCCCGGGATCAATCCTGCGACCCCTGGTTTACAAGGCGAGTAGCATAACCACTGCACCACGGAGGCTTCTATGATCAGAGCAGAATGACTTTAGCTATTTTGGTAGGGGGTCACCTGGGCAATATTCCTGTTAAGTTTGAATCAAACTGGCCTAAGGATTTAGGAGGAGTTTGCCTTTGAAGCAAATTTACCATGTTTATCTATTTTAGCTCTGGCAGCCATTTTGCTTAATGGAGCAGAACCATTTTAGCTATTTCGGTAGCGGGTCACCTAAGCAAAATTTCTGTGAAGTTTGAATGAAATTGGCCCAAGGGTACGGGCGGAGTTGGTGATTAAAGATTTTTCTATTTTTAGCTCTGGCGGCTATCTTGTTCATCGGAGCGGAACGATTTTAGCTATTTTGGCAGGAAGCCACCCAGGCAACATTCCTGTGAAGTTTGAATCACATTGGCCCAAGGGTTAAGGAGGTGTTCGCAGTTAAAGCAAATTGTTGACAATGCACGACAGACATATACTGATCACAATTCCTCACCATGAGCACTTCCTGCTCAGGTGAGCTAAAAAGCTGCCATGGCAGCCACTTTGGATATCCGAACCAAACGATTTAAGCAAACCTGAATCTCCAACTTGATACCGACCATCAAGTGTCTGCTCCATCCGACCTTTGGCTCATTGAGATGTCATTTAAGAACTTCAAAAGGGGGCCATGGTGGCCATCTTGGAAATTGAAACAGAACAATTTTAGCAAATCTGATGCTAATGTTAACCGGACGACTCTTATCAATTTTAAACTCAATCTGACTTCAGTTCAGGAGCAGATGTTCTTTTAAGAATTTCAAGATGCAACCATCTTGGCTATCTGGATAGAATGATTTAAGCAAATCTCATTTTCTGTCCCCTTAATTCTTCCCATCAACTTTCAGCTCGATCTGACCTTTGGTTTGGGAGATGTTGTTACAATTTCAAGATGGCCACCATGGCAGCCATCTTGGGAATTGGAATGGATCAATTTTAGCAAATATGAATCACATGTTGATCCAATGCCTCCTGTCAAGTTTCAGCTCAATCTGACCTTTGGTTCAGAGGAGATGTCCCTTGAAGAAATATTTGTGACCACCATGGCAGCCAAATGTATATAGGAACAGAACGTAAGGTAGATGACACCTTTGCTGTACCCATTGAGTCCTTTGTGCAAAGATAGAAATTTCCAAGAGGACAAAACTTCCAGTTGCACTGACAAATCTACAGACTTGAACATCAATTGCTCAATTACCATGGCTGCGTCCCTTAACCCATTTTGTACCAAATGGGATCTTCCTCCTTATATATAGGATTTCATTTCAAAATTAAGGGGTGTCAGATTGTGTTTTCATCAAAATTTATTTGGAAAATGACTGAACGTTTAACAAACAGTGGAGGCCCTTTTTGCGTTGTCTGATATGGATGGGCCTGCACTGTTTGCCAGGGTACCCGTTTTGGGGTTTCTGGCACTAAATGGGTTAAACAAACACGCTTGAAAACCCCACATTATATAGAGAAAAACTGGGATTTACAGGTGCATACATTATTTTTCCTATTCTTACTCCAAGATAAATTAGGTTGTTGTTGCTCATTAGAACCAGTTCTAACCAGCACCTACAACCTTTTGGATATACCGGTAAGTAAAAGGAATATTGCAAACTTTCATCAGAAAAATGTCGGTATTCACTGGAGATATGAAACAATGTACTATGTCACACGGATGTGTTATCGTAATGATTTGACATTTCCTTAGAAAATTCTTTTCATAGCAGCTGCTGAAAACAAATATTTAAAGATAATTAACCCCTTTTGTACCAAATGGAATCTTCCTCCTTAGATATGGCAGGAGTTCATTTCCAAATTTAGGGTTAACAGGTTGTGTTATCTGTAAAATTTATAGGGAAAATAGCTGAACTTTTTTTTTTCAAATAGTGTAGGCTCTGATCAGACGCCGTGTTCTGTAGCCTCCGATCTGGGCCTGCGCTGTTTGACTGGGTACCTGTTTTGGAGTTTCTGGTACAAAATGGGTTAAAAGTACTTTTTCTTATAAACATTATGTTGTGTGTGCTCATTTGAACCACCTTAATTAGGCTATTCTAATGAGTAAACCGGGTACGCAACATACCGTGATCATCCTAAGTACTGGGACAGACAGGCCTAAGCAACCACTGGTCTGATCTGGGTCTGCACTGGTAACCAGTGCAGACCCAGATCAGACTGCTCCTGAAGGATCATTCTGATAAGTCGGCACTGTTTACCATTCAATAAGCACCTTTTGGACTCTTTGCAGGATCATGAAACAAAATTTGTTAAAATTTTATGAGAATATTACAGCAAGTCCTCAAGGCGGAGTTTTTAGGAATTTTCACGGTAACATTCTTTCAGATAAGATCAAAGAGAAAGCATTTATCACCATTATGCAATGCCTCCACACTACTGTTATGATTAACCCATTCAGTACCTGAGAAACCCCTAAAGGGTACCTTGGCAAACAGTGCAGGCCCAGATCAGACACCGCAAAACACGGCATCTGATCAGGGCCTCCACTGTTTGCAAAAAGTTCAGCCATTTTCCTTCTAAATTTTTAAGAAAATGCAACCTGACACCCCTAAATTTTGAAATGAACTCCAGCTATATATAAGGAGGAAGTTTCCATTTGCTAAAAAAAAAAACGGGCTGGAGCCGAGCGATAGTCTCCCCATTCACCGGCAACGTGGAATGGGGATACCACCGAACGGCTACGGTGTACGGCCAGAATGGATTCGTTCCCTGGGACCCCACCAGCTGACGACCCGTGACACGGGGAAACTGGAAACAACAACTACATTTGCTTCAAAAAGGGTTAACCCTCGGTAGCAAAAAAGCCCCTGTCTAGAAACCAGTCGAGTCATTTAAGTTCCCAGTACTCAACCCACTGACTTTAGACTAGGTAACTACGAATAATTTTAGTCTCCACATATAAATGGGAATGCAAATACACCAAGTCTTGTGCATCATTTTTACATTTGTGACCCGTCACGCGAAAAGGGACCTTCTGGGAAGTTACGTCATTTAGCGTAAATGACGTTCGAACATAATGTTCACGTTAACGTCATTTGCTGATAATTTGATTACGCTGTCTTAAATGGGCTCACAATGCTCCTTAAATATGGTGAAATGGATTTTTTTTTTCAAGTCTGATTTTTCACTGTTCCTATTCGAGTTTCGTCCCTTGTTTGAGCAGTAAACACCACAGTTTTCTGAACCATTTCGCAGATGATGGATGGACTGAATTTAACAGCGTTTTCAGGTTACATGTCTGATCCGGACAACGATTTTTTTTTTTCATCTGGGTAAAGTCAACCAACCAGGCCCAGTAGGTATATTTAACTACCGTAGGTCAATAAGGTGCCCATCGGGGCTTGGAGAAATAGATTGGGCTGTATGGGGCTTCCACGCAGAGCTGAAGCTGACTGGTAAACCACTTAGAAGGACCAGGCAAATCGATGTGAGTCAGACCCCCCAATGCATATAATCATTTTGTTTTTCATTGGGCAAGAGGGCTTGAGATGTCATTTCAGTGTCGGGTAAAAGTCCCACAAAACTGGAAGCAACGTCTCCAAAATGACAGTTTTGACATGGCGTTAAACCTCATTTCAAACAAACAAACAAAACAGGGAGATAAGGTCAACCAGTTCACAGACAGTGGATGTTTGGTGACGTCTAACTCCTACGTCATAAGTTAATCAATATACAGGATTTATAAATAGCACAGCATGAGCCACTGAAACCAGCAGCACAAGATTTGGTTTGACTAAAAGCCATTGTTTGAGATATCAGTTTGAGATAACGAGAGACTACTGTATTTTAAAACTCCCCTGATAATGTCGTCTGTTTAATATTTGCTCCAAACAATTACCCAATTAAGTTTAATAATATCTTGATGTGGCTTGGCTGACAACTCATCTGAATCATCTGCACTTTGACAATTGACGACCCCCCCCCACCCCACACACACACACACAAGATCAGTGTTGTTGTCCAGTGCCATTCAGACACCGAGCAGTCTTTACAATTGCTATACCGTGCGACATTTGGTCCAGAGTGGAGTGGGTGTGTCTGGGGGGGGGGGGGAATGTAGCGTTCCACCAACATCTATCTATCTATACTGCATCGCCCCCTCGCGGGGATTACCTGCAGGCCATACGGCGACAGGACCTCTGTTTTATGTGTCACAGGGGTGGAAAAAGAACACGACTCGACCGGGACTCGAACACAGGGCTTATCGCATTCCGTGCGAACACTCTACTGACTGAGCTACCGAGCCACAGGGTCGACCTGTTACATTTCCCTCCTGCCTAATCAGATTCGTCCCGAATATCTCCTTATGAGATTGAGATTCGTCCTGAATATCTGAGTCCTATCCAGTCCGGCTGCGAAACTTATTTTTCATACTCGTTCATGCCCTCAGATGCGGTGCTGGGCCACACTGGTCACCAATTGTCACAGGGGTGGAAAAAGAACATGTCTCGGCGGGAATCAAACCCGGGGCCACTCGCATACCGTGCGAACATGCTATCGACTGAGCAACCAAACCACACGGTCCACCTGTTACATACGACCCATCCAAAAAAATCTTCAGTGAGTGACAGTTTAGAGTTTTACGTCCCACCAACAGCTAAGGTCATACGGAGACGGGACCTCGGTTTAAAGACACATCCGAAAGTCTGGAGAAGCCCGAGATCGATCCAGCGATCCCTGGTTTACAAGGCGAGTAGCGTAACCACTACACCACGGAGGCTTCTCAAAAAATCTGGAGATGAGGTCCAAATCGGTACATTGAAATAAAAAAAAAACACATAGCTTTATTTAATAGTTCTATTTGTCATTTTATTTCTTAACAAATACCACAGCTTATGTGACAGCTGAAAAATGGAAGATTTTAGGGAAGTATTTCACGAAAATTTATAATTTGACGGCATCAGAACCTGTCGGTGTGGTTACGTTAGTACGTTAGTAGATCAGCGGTTAGTGGCATTTGATGTAAAAGCCTCTGGTTCGATTCCTGGCAGCGGCTATAAAATTGCGGTGTCCAAACATGCTCCGCTGACATCATTTGCAGGGATGAATGCACTGTCCTTCCGATCGGGACGATAACTGGGGGCCCCATATACAGGGAAAACCATCTTATAAGCAGGTTAAAGCAGGTTAAAAATCCCTACCGAAATAACGATTATCGTGTACTCATGCGCAAATGATTCAGTACCCAATGCTTGCGTTAAAGAGGCAGGCGCCCGCGTTGTTGAAAAGTCAGTACGGGCCTATAAAGCTTTGTATCTTTATACAAATTTTTGAGACATGAAAACGATACCATAACACATCCGTGTGACAAAGTGCATGCTTTCAAATCTCAAAAAGGTGATGGAAATATATAAGGTCAAGCGCGCTGTTAGAACCGCCCCATTGAGGCGTTTTCTAACGAGTTTCCAGTACCTATGTGTTGGATTAGAACTAAGGAATATGAAAAATACTATATACCTCTGCAACCCAACCCCAACCCACCCTGTTTTTCATTATGTATTTACTTATATACATATTTTTGTTTTGTTTTGTTTTACAACCATTTCAATATTTTTTCACATATTTCAAGTCTATAATTAATCAGAAGTGGGCGAAAACCAGAGTACCGAGAAAAAAATGACCTTCCTTTGCCGAACATATCGTCTCACTTTTGACCCGCGCTTTAGGTCACTTTGTGGCGCTTTCAAGATCATGTCAATCATTTTGAGCCGATCTCTAATGATAGGTAGGCGAAAAGCGGAGTACCCTAAGAAAACCACCTGACCTTCCGTTGCAGACCTTGGCGTCTCACATGTGACCCGAGCCAGCCTCGAACCCACAGCGGTGATAGGCCTTAGGTGACCTTAATTTTGACATACAGCTGCCTAAGTGATAACACGATCACAAAAGCTTGCATTATATACGCTGCCCAGTATATGCTGATGCGCAGGCTGATATGCGCATTTGTTCACACATGCAAATATCAGGTTTTCTTGCTCATCTAGTGTGTAAAAAAGTGTTTTTGAGCTTCCTATCGCTATCGTTAATATGTTTGTTTGTTTGTTTGATTTTTGGTTTAACGTCCACGTCGACACTATATGTCATTTGGAGATGTTGCTTCCAATATTGTGGGACTTTTACCCGATATTGAGATGAAATGACATTTCAAGCCCTGTCGCATAATGAAACCAATTGATTTATAAGCATGGACGATCCAACTTGCACCGCTTTGCCTGGGTAGGCTTAGATCCTTGCCAGTACCCGTGTGCGGTCGGTTTCAGCTCTGCGTTGAAGCATCATGGAGCCCAACTAGATGGTCGGGGGCGAAATGACATTTCAAGCCCTGTCGCATAATGAAACCAATTGATTTATAAGCATGGACGATCCAACTTGCACCGCTTTGCCTGGGTAGGCTTAGATCCTTGCCAGTACCCGTGTGCGGTCGGTTTCAGCTCTGCGTTGAAGCATCATGGAGCCCAACTAGATGGTCGGGGGCGAATCGTTAATTTGTCAGATTTCTCAAAGATGTTTGAGTGTTTCCTTGCAATATTACCCGCGTCTTTACCTTCAACAGTTTGTTGACGTAACCCATGACGTCGAATTGGTATTCTGTAACATTATAACGTTTAGGGTACCAATGTTTAAAATACTGTAAATCTGTAACCTCTAGGAGTATTTTATTCATGTTGGTGTCAAATTGTTTCCCAAATACCAATATATCTGAAATCAGTTATAACTCATTTTCGCCAAAAATTCCCAGAAGGTCCCTTTTCGTGTGACGGGTCACATTTATATCCTTTTAACCCCAACTTTATCTCAGGAAAGTGGAGTTTACATGCCTAAACATTATTTTTCTTACAGAGTTTTTACACTTAAACATAGATTGCACATACTCCTTAGAAAGGAAAGTCTACCAGCAACCAAAATCTAAGCCAAAATTAGAAATATTACAAAATTATAAGGAAAATCCATTTTAACCCATTGTATGTGGGAAACTCTTAAAGGGGTACCTTGGAAAACAGTGCAGGCCCAGATCAGACGCTGCGGGTAAACGCTGCATACACAGCGTCTGATCAGGGCCTGCACTATTTGCTAACAGAATTTTCCTTCAAAAATAGAATAAAAATGAAAAATAGGCCTTATATGACAGATGGTCTTGTCCAACATATAGCAATGGAAGATTCCAATAGCATAGAATGGGTTGACAACTTCAACAGAAAGCATCATTATCCTAATGAAACATGTACTCACCTGTCCCTAACAAAGGTAACGCTATTTTCCCAAAACGGTGCTTCTCAGCTATTTTAAGTATATTAGATATTCCTTTTTTATACTCCTTTATCTCATCACTATACCCAGTTTGAAGTGACTTCATTGCCAAGTGCATGACATTAGGTGCATACACTGATCCAGTTTCACAAATATACACATAGTTAGGTTTTGCTGTTATTTCTTTTCTCTTTATTTTGTCAAAGTTCCTTTTATATTTTTCACCAAATGCCTTAATGAAAGCTTGTACTATGTACCCACTGATTCCAAAGGATGTGTCAGTGCTACAAATAACTGCATCAATATTGGTAACTTTATCAATTTTTCCTGTGTATGTATGTACCTTCACACAGCCATTCACATTGAAAATTACATTGTCACCACCCCATTTTAAAGGAACTGTCCCTTCATTCTTCACGGAGAGTCCATCAAACTGTGCTGACAAATCAGAAGTTTCAGAACTGGGTTCAGAAAACTGACGATTATATCGCCTTCCCCTTCCCTGGCCCTGTCTTGTTCCAGCAGAGGCGTATGGATGGTCTTCCCAGTATTTTTTCAGGGCTTCTGCCGGGCTGATTGAGTTTGGGTCTTTCTCCCACTTTTTACAGGACTCCTCTACCAGTCTCAGTATGCTAACATCTATATCTACAATATGTAACTCCCAGGGAAAACTCTTTCCCCATTTATTGTAATCCACCACAGCCAGTACGTACATGTCTGCACACAGCTCTTTAGGCACGGCATAAATCCCTGAAGAAAATAAACATGTACATACATACACTGGGCCTAGTTGTTCAAAGAATAGTTAGCTTAACGCACCTATTAGTGGTCAAAATTTTAACTGTTATCTATTATTCTGGTATTTTTGCTGAAAAATGTGAGTAGCTCCTACAATGCAAGAGCTACTCGTATTTTTTTAGCAAAAATATTAGTATAACTGCCATATTAAATGATCGAAGTATTAACAATATACATGGTTAGTTTTGGCCCTCTGGCCCCTGACAGAAAGACAAATATTACCATCATTTAAAACGAAATGAATGCGTTTCGCTGGTTTTTCACCCAATCTTTACAGGGGAAACAAATTCTATGACTTCCTGACTTTAAGGAAGTTGATTCCCCTTGTAATGGGATCTACTCTTGAAGAAAAGAATTAGCTCTTTGAAAGCAAATTCTTTTCTTCAAGAGTAGACCCCTACTGACAGCAGAGAGAAGAATATTTATGAAAGAGTTGCTACCCTGAAGGTGTATCTATCCCCCTTAATCCTTAAGACGCCAAGAAAAACTACATCTGAAAATGTCGACTGTTTATATCGTTGTCTGCTTATATCGTCTGCTGAATCTTTCTGCAAACTTTTTAAAAATATTTTTGCATACAGGCAAACAGGGTGGACCCTGATCAGACTGCTTCTGGGTCCAAACTGTTTGCAAAAATGACTTTTTAAAGTAACCAGCAGACAACAAAGCAGATGGCAATTGTGGTGATTGGCATTTTATGGGCAATGTCAGTGACTTTGTCATTTCACTTTGATGAAAAATTTTATATGGAAGACTTAAACTGTTTTACTGCAGTTAGGATATAATGCCACTGTTATTTAGTGGATATCATCATGTCATAAAAACTATATGACCACACATGTAATAACCCAGGTTGGTGTTATCCTAAGAAACAAGAATATATATGGTTTAGGGGAGGGGATCTGAATGGTTTCTTGGATATATGGCCTTTGATGAAGTGGAGGGGGTGGGGCAGGGCCCCAGCACAACCCCGGGACCTCAGGTTGGCTTAAAAGCACATGGCTGAGAGAAGTTTACTCAAGAAACATTTCTATAAAAGTTTTGTCAAAATATCTGCAATGACTTGGCAGTAAATGCTATTTTTCAATTTTCCCCATTATAAGTCTATGGAAACTCCAACTTGCCATAGCAACCAAACTAAAGAGCCGATTTTCATAAAAAACAAGCATGGTCATTTTTTATTCAAAATTGCTCACAGTTCAAGATTTTTGTTTGTGTGGGAAGCCCTTGACACAAGAAACTTACATGTCAAATATGAAAGCTCTATCTTAAACGGTTCAAAAGTTATGAACAATAATATTTTTTTTTCTTTAAAGTAGGTCAAGGTCACGGGTAAAAAAACAAGAGGACCATGATGGCCCTGGATCGCTCACCTGATCCATAGAGTAACAAGTGGGCACAGGGGAGGGCCATTATTGACCCCAGGGTTATAATGTGCATAATGTTAAGGGAGGTCTAAAAAGGTGAAGCTTCATACCAAATATTAAAGACATGGGCATTGCAGTTTCAGAGAAGAAGATTTTTAAAGATTTCCCTATATAAGTCTTGTTAAACTGAAGGGTCTCAGAGCGGGGGCATTTGTGGCCACAGGGCTATAATTTGAACAATCTTGATAGAGGTCCACTAGATGAAATTTCGCACCAAATATCAAAGACCTAGGCCTAGTGGTTTCACAGAAGAAGATTTTTAAAGATTTTCCCAAAATAAGTATATGTAAAACCAAAGGGCCCCGGAGTGGGGGCATTTTTGGCCCCAGGGCTATAATCTGAAAATCTTGGTAGAGGTCAACAAGATGCAGCTTCACACCAAATATCAAAGACCTTGGCCTTGCGGTTTCAGAGAAGAAGATTTTTAAAGATTTTCCTTATATAAGCCTATGTAAAACCAAAGGGCCCCAGGGTGGGGGCATTTTTGGCCCCAGCACTCTAATTTGAACAATCTTGGTAGGGGTCCACTAGATGAAGTTTCATACCAAATAGCAAAGACCTGGGCCTTGGGGTTTCAGAGAAGAAGATTTTTAAAGATTTTCCCTATATAAGCCCATGTAAAACCAAAGGGCCCCGGGGCGGGGGCATTTTTGGCCTCAGCATTATAATTTGAATAATCTTGGTAGGGGTCTACTAGATGAAGCTTCATACCAAACAGCAAAGTCCTGGGCCTTGCGGTTTCAGAGAAGAAGATTTTTAAAGATTTTCCCTATATAAGCCCATGTAAAACCAAAAGCCCTGGAAGTGGGGGCATTTTTGGCCCCAGCACTAAAATTTGAACAATCTTGGTAGGGGTTGACTAGATGAAGCTTCATACCAAATATCAAAGATATGGGCCTTGCAGTTTCAGAGAAGAAGATTTTTAAAGATTTTCCCTGTATAAGCCAATGTAAAACCAAAGGGCCCCAGGGCGGGGGCATTTTTGGCCCCAGCACTTTAATTTGAACAATCTTGGTAGGGGTCCACTAGATGAAGCTTCATACCAAATAGCAAAGACCTGGGCCTTGCGGTTTCAGAGAAGCAGATTTTTAAAGATTTTCCCTATATAATCCTATGTAAAACCAAAGGGCCCTGGGGCGGGGGCATTTTGGGCCCCAGTACTATAATTTGAATAATCTTGGTAGGGGTCCACTAGATGAAGCTTCATACCAAATATCAAAGACCTTGGCCTTGTGGTTTCAGAGAAGAAGATTTTTTAAGTTTTAGGTGAAAAAATCCATTTTTGGCTCCTGTGACCTAGATGTGCAGCAGACCAGAACCTTTTGAACAACTTTGAAAGGGGTCCACCTAAGGATCATTCCTGTGAAGTTTGGTCATAATCCGATCAGTGGTTTAGGAGGACTCAGATGTCGTTTGAAGAAATTGTTTACGCACGGATGACAGACAAAAAGTGATCCTAATATAAAACACAAGAGGGCCATGATGGCCCTGGATCGCTCACCTGATCCATAGAGTAACAAGTGAGCCCTGCGGAAGGGCCATTATTGACCCTATTGTTATAATGTGCATAATGTTGAGGGAGGTCTAAAAAGGTGAAGCTTCATACCAAATATCAACAAAGGCAATAATTTGAACAATCTTGGCAAAGGTCCACTAGATGAAGCTACATACCAAATATATCAAAGACCTGAGCCTTGCCTTTTCAGAGAGGAAGATTTTTTTAAAGATATTCCCTACACAAGCCTATGTAAAACCAAATGGCCCCGGGGCGGGGGCATTTTTGGCGTCAGTGCTATAATTTAAACAATCTTGATAAAGGTCCACTAGATGAAGCTTCACACCAAATATCAAAGACCTGGGACTTGCTGTTTCAGAGAATAAGATTTTCAAAGATTATCTCTATATAAGTCTATGTAAAACCAAAGGGCCCTGGGCGGGGGCATTTGTGGCCCCGAGGGCTATAATTTGTTCAATCTTGGTAGAGGTCAACTAGATGAAGCTCCATACCAAATATCAAAGACATGGCCTTGCAGTTTCAGAGAAGATTTTTTAGGATTTTCACTATTAAAGTCTATGTAAAACCAAAGGGTCTAGGGCGGGGGCATTTTTGGCCTCAGGGCTATAATTGAACAATCTTGATAGAGGTCCGCTAGATGAAAATTCACACGAAATATCAAAGACCTAGGCCTTGTGGTTTCATAGAAGAAGATTTTTTAAGATTTTCCCTATATAAGTCTATGTAAAACCAAAGGGCCCCGGGGTGGGGGAATTTTTGGCCCCAGCACTATAATTTGAACATTCTTGGTAGGGGTCCACTAGGAAGCTTCATACCAAATAGCAAAGACCTGGGCCTTGCAGTTTCAGAGAAGAAGATTTTTAAAGATTTTCCCTATATAAGCCCATATAAAACCAAAGGGCCCCGGGGCGGGGGCATTTTTGGCCCCAGGGCTATAATTTGAACAATCTTGATAGAGGTCCACTAGATGAAAATTCACACGAAATATCAAAGACCTAGGCCTTGTGGTTTCATAGAAGAAGATTTTTTAAGTTTTTCCCTATATAAGTCAATGTAAAACCAAAGGGCCCCGGGGTGGGGGAATTTTTGGCCCCAGCACTATAATTTGAACATTCTTGGTAGGGGTCCACTAGATGAAGCTTCATACCAAATATCAAAGACCTTGGCCTTGCAGTTTCAGAGAAGAAGATTTTTAAAGATTTTCCCTATATAAGCCCATGTAAAACCAAAGGGCCCAGGGGCGGAGGCATTTTTGGCCCCAGCACTATAATTTGAACAATCTTGGTAGGGGTCTACTAGATGAAGCTTCATACCAAATAGCAAAGACCTGGGCCTTGTGGTTTCAGAGAAGAAGATTTTTAAAGATTTCCCCTATATAAGCCCATGTAAAACCAAAGGGCCCCGGGGCGGGGGCATTTTTGGCCCCAGCACTATAATTTGAACATTCTTGGTAGGGGCCCACTAGATGAAGCTTCATACCAAATATCAAAGACCTGGGCCTTGCGGTTTCAGAGAAGAAGATTTATAAAGATTTTCCCTATATAAGCCCATGTAAAACCAAAGGGCCCCGGGGGCGGGGGCATTTTTGGCCCCAGCACTATTATTTGAACAATCTTGGTAGGGGTCCACTAGATGAAGCTTCATACCAAATATCAAAGACCTGGGCCTTGCGGTTTCAGAGAAGAAGATTTTTAAAGTTTTGGTGAAAAAAATCTATTTTTGGCTCCGGTGACCTATATGTGCAACGGACCAGAACCATTTGAACAACTTTGAAAGGGGTCCACATTAGGATCATTCCTGTGAAGTTTGGTCATAATCCGATCAGTGGTTTAGGAGGAGATGTCGTTTGAAGAATTTGTTTACGCACGGATGACAGACAAAAAGTGATCCTAATATAAAACACAAGAGGGCCATGATGGCCCTGGATCGCTCACCTGATCCATAGTGTAACAAGTGGGCGACAGAGAGGGCCATTATTGGCCCCAGGGCTTTAATGTGCATAATGTTGAGGGAGGTCTTAAAGGTGAAGCTTCATACCAAACATCAACAAAGGCTATAATTTGAACAATCTTGGCAATGGTCCACTAGATGAAGCTACACATCAAATATCAAAGACCTGGGCCTAGCGGTTTCAGAGAAGAAGATTTTTAAAGATTTTCCCTATATAAGCCAATGTAAAACCAAAGGGCCCCGGGACGGGGGCATTTTTTGCCCCAGCACTATAATTTGAACAATCTTGGTAGGGGTCCACTAGATGAAGCTTCATACCAAATATCAAAGTCCTGGGCCTTGTGGTTTCAGAGAAGAAGATTTTTAAAGATTTTCCCTATATAAGCCTATGTAAAACCAAAGGGCCCCGGGGCGGGGGCATTTTTGGCCCCAGCACTATAATTTGAACAATCTTGGTAGGGGTCCACTAGATGAAGCTTCATACCAAATATCAAAGACCTAGGCCTTGTGGTTTCAGAGAAGAAGATTTTTAAAGATTTTCCCTATATAAGCCAATGTAAAACCAAAGGGCCCTGTGGCGGGGGCATTTTTTGTCCCAGCACTATAATTTGAACAATCTTGGTAGGAGTCCAATAGATGAAGCTTCATACCAAATATCAAAGTCCTGGGCCTTGTGGTTTCAGAGAAGAAGATTTTTAAAGATTTTCCCTATATAAGCCTATGTAAAACCAAAGGGCGCCGGGGCGGGGGCATTTTTGGCCCCAGCACTATAATTTGAACAATCTTGGTAGGGGTGCACTAGATGAAGCTTCATACCAAATATCAAAGACCTAGGCCTTGTGGTTTCAGAGAAGAAGATTTTTAAAGATTTTCCCTATATAAGCCAATGTAAAACCAAAGGGCCCTGTGGCGGGGGCATTTTTTGTCCCAGCACTATAATTTGAACAATCTTGGTAGGAGTCCACTAGATGAAGCTTCATACCAAATATCAAAGTCCTGGGCCTTGTGGTTTCAGAGAAGAAGATTTTTAAAGATTTTCCCTATATAAGCCTATGTAAAACCAAAGGGCGCCGGGGCGGGGGCATTTTTGGCCCCAGCACTATAATTTGAACAATCTTGGTAGGGGTCCACTAGATGAAGCTTCATACCAAATATCAAAGACCTGGGCCTTGTGGTTTCAGAGAAGAAGATTTTTAAAAGATTTTCCCTATATAAGCCAATGTAAAACCAAAGGGCCCCGTGGCGGGGGCATTTTTTGTCCCAGCACTTTAATTTGAACAATCTTGGTAGGGGTCCACTAGATGAAGCTTCATGCCAAATATCAAAGTCCTGGGCCATGTGGTTTCAGAGAAGAAGATTTTTAAACATTTTCCCTATATAAGCCTATGTAAAACCAAAGGGCCCCGGGGCGGGGGCATTTTTGGCCCCAGCACTATTATTTGAACAATCTTGGTAGGGGTCCACTAGATGAAGCTTCATACCAAATATCAAAGACCTGGGCCTTGTGGTTTCAGAGAAGAAGATTTTTAAAGATTTTCCCTATATAAGCCAATGTAAAACCAAAGGGCCCCGTGGCGGAGGCATTTTTTGTCCCAGCACTATAATTTGAACAATCTTGGTAGGGGTCCACTAGATGAAGCTTCATAATAAATATCAAAGTCCTGTGCCTTGTGGTTTCAGAAAAGAAGATTTTTAAAGATTTTCCCTATATAAGCCTATGTAAAACCAAAGGGTCCCGGGGCGGGGGCATTTTTGGCCCCAGCACTATAATTTGAACAATCTTGGTAGGGGTCTACTAGATGAAGCTTCATACCAAATATCAAAGACCTGGGCCTTGTGGTTTCAGAGAAGAAGATTTTTAAAGTTTTTGGTGAAAAAAATCTATTTTTGGCTCCTGTGACCTAGATGTGCAACGGACCGGAACCATTTGAACAACTTTGAAAGGGGACCACCTAAGGATCATTCCTGTGAAGTTTGATCAAAATCTGATCAGTGGTTTAGGAGGAGATGTCGTTTAAAGAAATTGTTTACGCACGGACGGACGCACGGACGGACGCACGACGGACAAAAAGTGATCCCAAAAGCTCACCTCGTCACTACGTGACGGTGAGCTAAAAATTGCATGAATGTAAAGCTCTTGTCACAAGGAACCTACATGCCAAATATTAACGCTCTATCTTAAACGGTTCAAAAGTTATGAACAATTTTATTTTTTCTTTTAAGCAGGTCAAAGGTCAAGGTCATGGTCCAAACATTTTGCATGAATGAAAAGCTCTAATCACAGGGAACCTACATGCCAAATATGAAAGCTCTATCCCAAACGGTTCGAAAGTTATGACAAAAAATGTTTATTTTTTTAAGAAGGTCAAGGTCACAAGTCAAAATTTTTGCATGACTGTAAAGAGTCTGTCACAAGGAACCTACATGCTAAATATGAAGGCTGTATCTCAAACGGTTCAAAAGTTATGACCAATGTTAACTTTTTCTTTATGTAGGTCAAAGGTCAAGGTCACAGGTCAAAATTTTTTGTGTGAATGTAAAGCTCTTGTCACAAGGAACCTACATGCAAAATATGAAGGCTCTATCTCAAACCGTTCAAAAGTTATGACAAAAATGGTATTTTTTATTTTAAGTAGGTCAAAGGTCAAGGTCACAGGTCAAAATTCTTTGCATGAATGCAAAGCTTTTGTCACAAGGAACATACATGCTAAATATGAAGGCTGTATCTCAAACGGTTCAAAAGTTATGACCAATGTTAACTTTTTCTTTTATGTAGGTCAAAGGTCAAGGTCACAGGTCAAAATTTTTTGTGTGAATGTAAAGCTCTTGTCACAAGGAACCTACATGCAAAATATGTAGGCTCTATCTCAAACTGTTCAAAAGTTATGACCAAAATGTTATTTTTTTATTTTAAGTATGTCAAAGGTCAAGGTCAAGGTCACAGGTCAATTTTTTTTGCATGAGTGTAAAGCTTTTGTCACAAGGAACATACATGCTAAATATGAAAGCTGTATCTCAAGTGGTTCAAAAGTTATGACCAATGTTATTTTTTTCTTTTAAGTAGGTCAAAGGTCAAGGTCACGGGTCAAATTTTTTTGCATGAATGTGAAGGTCTTGTCACAAGGAACCTACATGCAAAATATGAAGGCTCTATCTCAAGTGGTTCAAAAGTAATGACCAAAATGTTATTTTTTTCTTTTTAGTAGGTCAAAGGTCAAGGTCAAAGGTCAAATTTTTTTGCATGAATGAAAAGCTTTTGTCACAAGGAACATACATGCTAAATATAAAGGCTGTATCTCAAGTGGTTCAAAAGTTATGACCAATGTTATTTTTTTCTTTTAAGTAGGTCAAAGATCAAGGTCAAGGTCACAGGTCAAATTTTTTTGCATGAATGTGAAGGTCTTGTCACAAGGAACCTTCAGGCCAAATATGAAAGCTCTATCTCCAACGGTTCAAAAGTTATGGCCAACGTTAAAGTTGTCCACGTACAAACCAACAAACCAACAAACCCACAAACAGACAGGGCAAAAACAATATGTCCCCGCTATCGCTACCGGGGACATAAAAAAAATAAACTTTCAATCCCCCAGCCCAATAATGCTACAGATAAAATTTGGGCCCAATTGGCCCAGTGGCTTCAGAGGAGATGTCGTTTGAAAGTGTTGACAACCCTAACGACGACAACGACGGACAATGTCCATCCTATAAGCTCCTTGGGAGCCTTCGGCTCTGGTGAGCTAAAAAGTTCATCCAGAAATAAGACAGTTATTGACTGGACATGAAAAAAAGACCTTTTTTACATTTGACCTTTAAATATGACCTTGACTTTGGAGGTACTGAACAAAATGCAGTAATGCGAAATTGTGCCAGAAAATGATCTCTGTTAGACACTAACTTCCCATATCATAGGTCCTGGTGTATGAATGTCATTTGACGTGTCATCAGTAACAATTCTGATTCTGAAAAGAATCTCTTTTGCTAGAACTACTTTTTGTACAAGATAAAAGATACCGCTTCTGCAGTGAAATCGCTATATTCATACGGGGGTAAGTTTCAGTCATGTTGAAGTTATTCATGACATCATCGCAATGGCATCTGGGAAGATACGAGCAGACATTCAGAATGCGTGATGTTTGCAACTTTGAAACAAAGTAGACATGGACATGACCATTGAACAGGAAGTACATTTGGCTTTCTTCAATCTTGCATTTTAGTTGTTTTATCACTGAAACACTTTGTTTCTTCTATTTTTATTAAAAACTGTAGAAAGCGCTTTCAAAATGCCACCCATCCAGATTTTCTTCCAGCCGGCTTCTGTAACACTACGCTGTTGAACCGTTAACATGATCTATTAACAGTCAACTGTATCGAAAGTCAGATCCAAAATTTAAGATCCAAACTGTCTTAAAAGTCCATGGAAGTGCATGTAATATGCAGATTATTCATTTCTCTTATTTAAAATATGGGATTGGGGGTGGGGGTAAAACAATCCGTTGAAGAAACTCTAGCTTCACATTTGTTTCTTTTATCGGATTGTTTACCTCCCTCGGTTTACAAGAAAGCAGTCTGAAGGACAGCCAAATCCAGACAGATGGACGGATGGACGGAAGGACATGGGTTCTGCACATCAGCTCACTGAGAAGAAGATTTGAGCATAGTTTAATGCAAATCCTTCCAAGGGTAAAGGAGATATCGAATGGACACAAAATTCCAAGTTTCAAACTCGTGACCTTCAACCGTGACCTTGACCTTAAGTCGGCATGGTTCATTTATGGGTTCTGCACACCAGCTCACTGAGACGAATAATTGACCAAAGTTTAATGAAAATCTATCAAAGGGTTCAGGAGATATGGAGCTGACAAGAAAGTGTTATGGACAGACAGGCGGACGGACGGATGGACGGACATGGGTTCTGCACATCAGCTCACTGAGAAGAATATTTGACCAAAGTTTAATGAAAAACCTTCCATGGGTAAAGGAGATATGGAACAGACACAAAATTCCAACTTTCAAACTCATGACCTTCAACCGTGACCTTGACCTTAAGTTGACATGATTCATTTATGGGTGCTCTATACCAGCTCACTGAGACGAATAATTGACCAAAGTTTAATGAAAATCTATCAAAGGGTTAAGGAGATATGGAGTGGACAAGAAAGTGTGATGGACAGACGGACCGACCGACAGACAGACAGACAGACGGACGGACGGACCGACGGACGGACATGGGTTCTGCACATCAGCTCACTGAGAAGAATATTTGACCAAAGTTTAATGAAAATCCTTCCAAGGGTAAAGGAGATATGGAGTGGACACAAAATTCCAAGTTTCAAACTCGTGACCTTCAACTGTGACCTTGACCTTGAGTCGGCATGGTTCATTTATGGGTTCTGCACACCAGTTCACTGAGACGAATAATTGACCAATGTTTAATGAAAATCTATCAAAGGGTTCAGGAGATATGGTGCGGACAATAAAGTATTACGGACAGACAGACGGACGGAGGGACGGGCAGACAGAGGCCATGCCTACAATCCCCGCTCCGCTTCATGGGGGGGGGGGATTAATAAAGTCAATATTTTAAATAGGAAAATGAATAAACTCTATGAACAGATGAATGGACAAGCAAAATACACACACTATGCAACTTAGGCTTTTTCTTTCAAAATATGTGGCATACGAGGCCTCTTCCAAAATTATTTACAGGGGATGATTCTCCCTGCACAGAGGGCCTCCAGTTAATGTCCCTATCTGAAGGACAGAGCAATCTGTGGCATTCCTCCCTGCAAATGATGCCAATGGAGCGCATGCTCGGACAATGAAATTTTATAACCCCTGCCGATTATCAAACTGGGGATCACTAGCATCAGAGGCAAGTGCACTAACCACTGAGCTACCATGCTCCATTTCTCATATCTATACACTTATTTTATTAATCTATGCTGTGTAATAAAGAAACCAGTCAAAACACCTATAATATTACCTGCACTTATGGCTGACATAGCCACAGTTCGGAAATTTTCTTGTTCTGATGTTATCAAGATATTCAGGATTGTTTTGTATAGATCCTTCAAGCAGATTTCTTTATCACGATAGTCATGCCACTGTGGACCTACAGCATGGATCACTTTCTTGTATGGCAGATATCCAGCAGTTGTTAGACAGTTTTCACCAACTTTAAGTAAACCATGCTTGCTCACATAATCACGGCTTTCCATGTCCAGTTGATACCCAGCAGCTTTTGATATGACAGCAGCTACACCTCCTCCATGCATAAGCGTATCATTAGCTGCATTAACAATAGCATCTACTTTTAACTTAGAAATAGAAGCCTTGTAAACCTTCAGTGTAAAGGCTGTGTCAAACCTAAATCTGAAATCAAAGCCTTCATCATCTGAACCTCCGTACTGTCCAGCTCTATCATTTCTTCCATATCCTCCCCTGTCTCTTTGACGATAGTTATCATTTCCAAATCTTGGTTTTCTGAAGCCTTTGTCAACATCTGTGCCTCCTGGATCTACACCAGCCCTGTCATCATTTGTATCAGCTGTGTCCTCAGGGTCCATATCTTCCTCAGTTCTACTGTCACTTGCCAAATCAGGATATAGTTTATTCCTTCCCCTAGGGTGTGTAGAGGTTTCCATCTGTCTGCCAGTTCTTGATGAGGGAGCAATTATACCCAGTGCAACCTGAGGAGAGAATCAAATAGGCCAGGGTTAAGTCATTCAAAACTAATGATATCATTGGTTAATATAGTGTTATATCTTTGAAAAGTTAATATGAGTAGTTTGCAAATGCTTTTTTCGCATTTCCAAAATGGACACTATTCTGATGAAAATCTGAAAATGTTTCTCTTTCTACTTGAAACATAGGTTGTGAGTGCTTGTTGGAACTGTCTCATTGAGGCGGTTCTAACAAGTACCACAACCTATGTCTTGGATCAGAAATAAGATCAAGAGATCAGAAATAAGAACAAGAGGGCCCCTAAGGGCCCTGATTCGCTCACCTGAGTATCAGTGTCTCTAATACATTCTTGGCCCAAGGGCTATAATTTGAACAAACTTGGTAGCGGTCCAGTAGATGAAGCTTCATACCAAATATCAAAGACCTGGGCCTTCTGGTTTCAGACAAGAAGATTTTTAAAGGTTTTCCCTATATAAGCCTATGTAAAACCAGTGGGCCCTAGCGCGGGGCATTTTTTGGCGCCAGGGCTATAATTTGAACAATCTCAGTAGAGGTCCACTAGATGAAGCTTCATGCCAAATATCAAAGACCTGGGCCTTCTGGTTTCAGACAAGAAGATTTTTAAAGGTTTTTTTCCTATATAAGCCTAGGTAAAACTAATGGGTTCCGGCGCAGGGACATTTTTGGCCCCAAGGCTATTATTTGAACAAACTTGGTAGAGGTCCATTAGGTTAAGCTTCATACCAAATATCAAAGACCTGGACCTTCTGGTTTCAGACCAGAACTTTTTTTTTATAAAGGTTATCCTGTATACGCCTATGTGAAATGAGTGGGCCCCGGCACGGGGCATTTATGGCCCATGGGCTAAAATTTGAACATTCTTGGTAGAGGTACACTAGATGAAGCTTCATGCCAAATATCAAAGACCTGGGCCTTCTTGTTTCAGGAAGAAGATTTTTAAAGGCTTTCCCTATATATGCCTATGTGAATTTGTTTGTTTGATTTGAAGTTTAACATCCCCGTCAACACTGTAAAGGTCAGTTTGGAGACATTGCTTCCAATTTTGTGGGACTTTTACCCGACATTGAGATGAATTGACATCCCAAGCCCTGTCACCCAAAGAAACCATAAGGGTTTATAAGCATGGACAGGCCGATTCGCACTGCATTGCCAGGGCAGGCTTACCTGTGGCGGTTTATTTATGTTGTTGTTTGTTACTTATTGTGTGTATCACTTGTGTCTTTTTATTTTGGATGGCCATATGGCCATTTTGTGGGAAAGTAACTGTCCTTATGGCCTTCCTTTGTTTAGATTCCCATTATGGTCTGGTCGCTTCATGTTTGTGTTTCTTTCCCTTTCGTGTCTTTGATGGGTGGAGTAAGTTAATTGTATTGATTTCTGATCTTTGTTTTACTTCTACTTTACTTCCTGTAAACGGTTGGTTTCAGCTCTGCATGAAAGCACCATGCAGCCCATCTATTTCTTTAAGCCCCAATGGGCGGGGGCTCTCGCCTATGTAAAACCAGCGGGCCCCGGCACGGGGCATTTTTGGCCCCAGGACTATATTTTTAACAATCTTGGCAGAGGTCCACTAGATGAAGATTCATAGGAAATATCAAAGACCTGGGCCTTCTGGTTTCAGTCAAGAAGATTTTTAAACGTTTTCCCTATATAAGTCTATGTAAAACTGGTGGGACCCTGTGCGGGGGCATTTATGGCCCTTGGGCTATAATTTGAACAATCTTGGTAGAGGTCCATTAGATGAAGCTTCATACCAAATATCAAAGACCTGGGCCTTCTTGTTTCAGACAAGAAGATTTTTAAAATGTAACCCCGTATACGCCTATGTGAAATCAGTGGGCCCGGCACGAGGGCATTTTTGGCCCCAGGACTATATTTTGAACATTCTTGGTAGAGGTCCACTAGATGAAGCTTCATGCCAACTATCAAAGACCTGGGCATTCTTGTTTCAGACAAGAAGATTTTTAAAAGTTTTCCCTATATACGCCTATGTGAAACCTGCAGGCCCCCGCGCAGGGCCATTTTTCGCCCCAGGACTATATTTTAAACAATCTTGGTAGCAGTCCACTAGATGAAGCTTCATACCAAATATCAAAGACCTGGGCCTTCTGGTTTCAGACAAGAAGATTTTTGAAGGTTTTCCCTATATAAGTCTATGTGAAACTGGTGGACCCCGGCGCGGGGTCATTTATGGCCCCAGGGCTATAATTTGAACATTCTTCGTAGAGGTCCACTAGATGAAGCTTCATACCAAATATCAAAGACCTGGGCCTCCTTGTTTCAGACAAGAAGATTTTTAAAGGTTTTCCCTATATATGACAATGTGAAATCAGTGGGTCCCGGTGCAGGGGGCATTTTTGGCCCCAGGACTATATTTTGAATAATCTTGGTAGAGGTCCACTAGATAAAGTTTCATACCAAATACCTGAACCTTCTAGTTTCAGACAAGAAGATTTTTAAAGGTTTTTCCCTGACTATAAGTCTATGTTAAAGTGGTGGGCCCCGGCACGGGGGCATTTATGGCCCATGGGCTAAAATTTGAACAATCTTGGTAGAGGTCCACTAGATGAAGCTTCATACCAAATATCAATGACTTGGGCCTTCTGGTTTCAGACAAGAAGGTTTTTAAAGGTTTTCCCTATATAAGTCTATATAAAACATGTGGGCCCCGGCACGGGGGCATTTTTGACCCCAGGGCTATAATTTGAACAACCTTGGTAGAGGTCCACTAGATGAAGCTTCATACCAAATATCAAAGACCTGGACCATGCGGTTTCAGGGGAAAGATTTTTTAAGTTTTCAGTAAAAAAAAATCTATTTTTAGCTCCTGTGAGCTAGATGTGCAATGGACTGGAACCATTTGAACAACTTTGAAAGGGGACCACCTAAGGATCATTCCTGTGAAGTTTGGTCAAAATACAATCAGTGGTTTAGGAGATGTTATTGAAGAAATTGTTTACGGAAGGACGCACATACCCACGCACGGTCACGGTGGACAAAAAGTGATCCCAAAAGCTCACCTCGTCACTACGTGACAGGTATGCTAAAAATAATATATACCCCCGTAAACCCCAGTTTTCTCTATATAAAGTGGGGTTTAGTGGGGTGTAGATTACACAGACTTGTTATCATGTTGAAAAGATATTGTACTTGCAACAGAAGTTACCATTTTGGCCGGTCCAGATCATAGCTCCAGATAAAGGGAGTAATGGGTATAATTTGGGGATATTTGGGCCGAGGCATGTCAAATCTTTTAACATTACGAAAAAATGCCAATACATTATAAATGTTACCAGCGAAAAAATGAAAATTTTAAGATTAAAAATTGTGATATTTTTCTTATTTCTGCTCAAATATATATTGTGGGTACTTGTTAGAACTGCCTCATCAAGGTCTTTGTTGCATCTGGGCTTACTGTATTTACCATAAATATTCAGACACCTCAACTCCTTACCATACTTGTTCTAAAATTTGAACTAGTGCAGTTTACTACACGATGCTGTGTCTAAGAATAGCTGGATGAGTAGCAGTGTAGATCCTGATGAGATGCCGCATTCTGCAGTGCAAATATATCTTAAACACCCATTTGACTTTAATAACTAGGTAAAGGTCACCAAAATGTAAGCTGCAAACAAGCCCTTTTGGGCCAAAAACAGACAGTTTTCGGAAGCCTGTGACCTTAAAAAATCACGAGAGTCTAATCAAATTGTTTAGGCTGTAATTAAATATTGTACCAAGTCTGACCAACATTCATCAATTCTTAACTGATAGAGGGTACAGATAAGCCTTTTTTAGCCCCAAAAGAACAGGTTTCGGGAGCCCTTGACCTCAGAGTGCAGACAAGACATTTTTGGCCCAAAATTGACTATTTTGGGGGGCATGTGACCTTGAAAAAAGGGCAAGGTCACCAAAATCTATTCAAATCTGGTTGTAATGATATATTTTACCAACACTGAATAAAATCAATCAATTTGTTAATGAGATAGTGTACACCAGCCATTTTTGTCCCAAAATTGTCTTGTTTTTGGGTGCCTGAGACCTTGAAAAAAAGGTCAAGGTCACCAAAATCTATTCAAACCTGCGTGTTATGTTGTAATGATTCATTGTACCACAAGTTTGACTGAAATTAAACAATTTGTTAATGAGATAGGGAGCAGACAAACCATCTTTGGCCCATAATAGACTGTTTTGGGGGCCTGTGACCTCGAAAAAAGGTCAAGGTCACCAAAATCTAATCATATCTGCGCTATATTATAATGATATATTGTACCAAGTTTGACTAAAATTGTCATTTTGTTAATGAGATAGAGGGCAGACAAGCCATTTTTGCCCCCCCCCCCCCCCCAAAAAAAAATGTCAAGGTCACCAACATCTAATCAAATCTGCGTAACGTTTTAATAATATATTGTACCAAGTTTGACGAAAATAATTCTATTCGTGAATGAGAAAAGAGTGCAGACAAGCCATTTTTGGGCCAAAATTGACTTTTTGGGGGTCTGCACTCTTTTCTCATTCACGAATAGAATTATTTTCGTCAAACTTGGTACAATATATTATTAAAACGTTACGCAGATTTGATTAGATGTTGGTGACCTTGACATTTTTTTTGGGGGGGGGGGGGGGGCCAAAAATGGCTTGTCTGCCCTTTATCTCATTAACAAAATGACAATTTTAGTCAAACTTGGTACAATATATCATTATAATATAGCGCAGATATGATTAGATTTTGGTGACCTTGACCTTTTTTCGAGGTCACAGGCCCCCAAAACAGTCTATTATGGGCCAAAGGGGGTCTGTGACCTTGAAAAAAAAAAGGTCAAGGTCACCAAAATCTAATCAAATATGGGGTATGTTGTAATGATATATTGTACCAAGTTTTACTAAAATTGGTCAATTCATTAATGAGATGGGAGTACAGACAAGCCATTTTTGGCCCCAAAATAACTGTTTTTGGGGGCCAGTGACCTTGAAAATGAGGTAAAGGTCATCATAACTTAATGACCCATTTCCCCCATCCTAATGATGTAACTTTGCAAGTTTGGTCAAAACCATCCATAGGTTCAGGCAATATAGTGCTTCAAACAGGCTACGCCGAAGCTGACGAAATGGGATGTGCACCAAAAACAATATGTCCCCCCCCTCTGATGGGGGTACATAATAAGGTAAATGATCTTATTTCTCTATTACCACTTCCAGTTATTATAATTCCTGTGATGCAACTGTTTTTGTTGTGGTTTTACATCTTAGACATTACTATTTAGGTCATTTTGGATATGTTGCTTCCAATTTTGTCACCTTTTTACCCCACATTGAGATTAAATAACATCTCAAGCCCTACCAACCCAAGAAACGGCTAGATTTAGGGGATGGTCCAACTCACATCACTTTGCTTGGGCAGGTTTGGACTTTCTAAGCAGTTTATCAGTACTCAAATGTTCAGATGGTTTCAGCTCTGCGCAGAAGTGCCATGCAGCCCAATCTATTTCTCCAAGCCCTGACTGGCGGGGCCACATTCTGACAAGTACAAGTTATATTTCCGTCAGGAAATACAGCAAAATTATCCCAAATTGTCATGTTTACAGCAAGGATTTAGCCACATCATGTATTAAAGGCCATGGGCCAGTTGTTCAAAGCATTGTTGCTTTACAAGCTCATTAATGGTTATACTGTTACCTGTTTTAGCAAGTGCAATATCTAAAATTTTGATATTATTGCTGAAAAATTGTGAGCAGCTTTTGCAAAAGCTGCTCACATTTTTTCAGAAAAAATATTAGAATATTTGTCATATTTAATGATCAAAGTGTTAATGATTCGTTAGTTTTGAACAACTGGACCTGTATGTTTATTTTTAGAGTGAGTGAGTGTTTGAGTTTTACGTCCCACCAACGGCTAAGGTCATACGGAGACAGGACCTCGGTTTAAAGACTCATCCAGAAGTCTGGAGAAGCCCAGGATCGATCCTGCGATCCCTGGTTTACAAGGCCAGTGGCGTAACCACTGCACTACGGAGGCTTCTGTGTTTATTTTTAGAAGAAGAAAATCTGTCTTCAGGGTTCTCTGTTCAGTGTAGAATTAGATCAGGGCCCAGTTGTTCTAAGCCTAATTACCCCACACATTTGCAACTGTCAGAATAGAATATTCTTCTCTATATACAGTCAACCCTATTAATACCGACAATCGATATAACTACAAAACTTGTCATAATGTCAATTTCAAGGGAACAAACCCTTAGCTCAGGATAAGACAATTTATGGAGATATTCAAGGAATTGTAATTATTTAATACTTCAAGAAACCAATGCGGTGGCTATTTGTTAGAATCGCTTTGTTTCTTGGAATATTTAAAGGAGAAAGTCCTTTATTACCTGTTATACTAATCCTTATTGGGATTCTTTGTAGAGGAAAATTCAGTATAACGGCAAATAGTTACGAACAAATACTGTGGTTATAGCACGGGTCCTCTGATCATGTATAACCCGAGTCTATTTTAAAATTAAAGGATGCCAGGTCAAGTTATTTTTTGAAATTGATTTAGAAAATGGGCAAGACTTTTTGCAAACAGTGAAGGCCCGGCTCAGATGTTGGATTTTTGTGACTCTTGATCTGGGCCTGCAATAAAAAGTGCTAGTGCATCACGTGAACAAGTCCGCGAAATAAAGACCCCCCTAAACCCCACTTTATAAAGACAAAACTGGGGTTTAGGTGGGTAAACATTATTTTCCTTATTTCTGCTCCAAGACATAGGTTGTGGGTACTCGTTAGAACCGCCTCGATGAGGCGGTTCTAACGAGCACCCAAAACCTATGTTTGGAGTATAAATAAGAGAAATATCACAAATTTTCATCAGAAAAATTACCTTTTTTGAGGTTTGAAAAAATGCTCTATATCGCACGGGTATGTAATCGTAATGGGTCGAAATGTCAAGATAAATGCACTACCAAGTATAATAGCTGATACAGCAATATTTTTTGCTGAAACTGTGAGTAGCTTTTGCATTGCAAAAACTGCTTACAATTTTTTTTTCAGCAAGAATATGTTTTCGACATACTGAATGATTCAAATTTCGATTCAACCTTAACTAATGACTGTGTTAGCTTTGAACAATTAATTGGTTCTATTAAGTATGTCAGGCGACAACAAATATCCCTCTGAAAAAACAATCCTCAAGGCACAGCAAAGGCTATGATCAGAATGCACATATGTGAAAGCTGAGCTCTGCCTTTGTTAGCCATTGATAACGTAAAGGCAGTGATTATTAAATCAGTTCCAGTAAGTAGCCCTTAGGTGTTATTAAACCAGATACCTCCGACTAAATAGCCTCTAGGGACTTTTCAACCATACCTGACTGAATTGCTGTAAAGGACTTACACCTGTGGAGACGTATAACTGAGCAAACTCCTACTAAGTACCTTTCAATGAATCTCTTTGCATCAGGTTAGTTTGACAAGCAAATGTCATTCAACAAAGAATTCTAAAACTAGATCAAGAAATATACAATGATTGGTCTCATTTTGGCGAGCACTTTTACCATTTTAGGTCTGATTGACATTTGAGATATATTTTGATCAGACAGTACAGGAGTCTACAATGAAATTAGTACCCTTTTTTGTCTTGAATTTACAGCAGACCAGAAGCCAGTTGTTCAAAACTAATGATGTCGTTATTTAACATATCGTTAAAATTTTTATCATTTAATATGGTGAATATGCTAATATTTTTGCTGAAAAATGTGAGCAGCTTTTGCAAATGCAAAAACTGCTCTCATTTTTTCAACAAAAATAACATTTTACTAGATATGGAACTTGCTGTAACAGTTAATAATCTAACAGGCTTGTTAAGCTAATGATGTTTTGAACAACTGGCCCCTGACTGCCAGCTGACTGACATAGGAGCTTAGTACATTTATTTTCAAAAATTAAATACATGATGGTGTTTGACACAGAAGATTTAAAAATATTAGCCATTTTTTAAGTTGAATCATATTGAAACTTGGATCTACATTTTTGATGATATAAATAATTTTCTAAGATCATATAATACATTACATTCTTGCACATCAGACAAGGATATCCGCGATTTTACCCTGGGATAGAAATTTATGTTCTGACCCTGGTGTTCCGACCCCAAATCGAATATAATCGCGTGTTTGATAAATGTACTGGTTGATTACGACCTTGTGTGCGCCGTCGTTAAGGTTGACGTCATGCACGATCCGTGACGTCAATTTACATTCCTGCAGTGTCAACACAATATGGCGGACGTTGGTAACCGAAGTGACTGCAGCATTAAAATTCCGCGCCAAGAAGTGGAAGGTATGCAAGAAAAAGAATCCTATATGAGTGTGAGGGGTGGACAGAAAAATCCGTCCCTCGGGATCACTGTCCGGCATCACTCGGCAAGCCTCGTGATGCCGGACTGTGACACTTGGGGCGGATTTTTCCATCCACCCCTCACACCCATATAAGATTCTTATAATAACACACCCGTGCGACATAGTGAATTTTTCACATCTACAAAATGGCTACTTTTCTGATGAAAATCCATGATATTTTTCTTATTTATACTGCAAACATAGGTTGTGGGTACTCTTTAGAACCGCCTCATCGAGGCGGTTCTAATGAGTACACACAACCTATGTCTTGGAGCAGAAATAAGAGAAATAATGCATACCCCCATAAACCCCAATTTTCTCCATGTAAAGTGGGGTTTAGTTGGGTCTTCATTTCACGAACTTGTTCACGTGATGAATCAATTATGTCTATGATACAAATGTTGTTTATTTTGTTTGGGTGGAGATAAACAGGCCAGTTATAACTATTTGGGCCATATTGAGCCAGTCAGTCTACCTAACCACACTTTTCCTGGACAGGCTTGGATATAAACATTGTTTACCAGTATAGTGCACATACTTTTGCCAGAAGTTGACAAGTGCCCATCTTGAATCAATGGAAGGAAGAGACTGACTGTAGAAAAAACTTCATGTTCAATCTCTGCAAAAGAATGTTGCCAACTCACACCGGCAAATTCTTGATCACCAATCAGAAGCACATCAGACTCAGCCACTGTTTGTTTGCTTCGGAGTAAAGTTTGGCATACATTGTCACTTTACATGAAACAAAATACACTGAGCAGGACAAATATCTGAAAACAGCCTTGTTTGCTGATACAACACAACATCTTTGTCACACTGTTCATAAAAACAAGGTTTTGGATACAATAAGTTGGACCCCAAAACATATAGATTATATAGAAAAATGACCATATATGGTCATTTTTCTATATAATCTATTAATCTATATGTTTTTGTTTGGAACTTTAGCTAAACACAGTTGTTTAAATCACATGGTTGAAGCTTTTGACATGAACAATAGTGTTATAAAGAGGTATGGGACTAGTGCTATATTCATGGAACATATAAAGTTCAAGTTCAGTTACGAAAAGCTTCATAAACTCGGCCCCTGGTTCTTTTTGTAGGCTTCATCATAGTGTAGTTTATATTTTCTTGTCCTTTGGGATCATTGATTCCATTGTGGAATTTTGAAAATATCTGAGGGTCACTGATGAGGCCTAAATGGCGGAAACTAGCTAGTCCGGCCCAGAAAATGTACACTTCATATTTTCCAGTTCTGTGGTGTATTCCTTGCTTCCAAAGGATAACCCTTTCTAGAACATATTTCATGATGCTCAGACTCATTAATATCATTTACAGTACTAATTACCTAATACAGCTTAAAAAGGTAGTCACATATTAACTTAACATACTTAACAGCCTCGATAGCGCAGTGGTTAGTGCGTTCGACTCATGATCGAGAGATTGTGCGTTCGAATCCGGCCACCGGTATCGAGGTGTGTCCTTGGGCAAGACACGTAATGACACTGCCCGTCTCCACCCAGGTGTAAATGGGTAGCAGTGGTGTGAAAGCCACTGCCTTTCTCTCGCGCGCGCATGAAAACACCCGGAATGAGTGTTCGAGAACAATTCAATAAGCTTGAAGCTTTCATCGCAATCGAACTAAAATAAAATAGTATAAACTAACTTAACATATTAAAAAGAACAAGAGGGCCATGATGGCCCTGGATCGCTCACCTGATCCAAAGAGTAACAAGTGGGCCCTGGGGAAGGCCATTATTGACCCACAAGGTTATAATGTGCATAATGTTGTGAAAGGTCTAAAAAGGTGAAGCTTCATACCAAATATCAACAAAGGCTATAATTGTCCACTAGATGAAGCTCCATACCAAATATCAAAGACATGGGCCTTAAAGTTTCAGAGAAGAAGAATTTTAAAGATTTTCCCTATATAAGTCCATGTAAAACCAAAGGGTCTCGGGGCGGGGGCATTTTTTGCCCCAGGGCTATAATTTGAACAATCTTGGTAGAGGTCCATTAGATGAAGCTTCATACCAAATATCAAAGTCCTCGGCCTTGTGGTTTCAGAGAAGAAGATTTTTAAAGATTATCCCTATATAAGCCTATGTAAAACCAAAGGGCCCCGGGGTTTTGGGCTACTTTTGGCCCCAGCACTATAATTTGAATCATCTTGGTAGGGGTCCTTTAGAAGAAGCTTCATACCAAATATAAAAGACCTACGCCTTGTGGTTTCAGAAAAGATTTTTAAAGATTTTCCCTATATAAGTCTATGTAAAGCCAAAGGGCCCCGGAGCTGGGGCATTTTTGGCCCAAGGGCTATAATTTGAACAATCTTGGTAGGGGTCCACTAGATGAAGCTTCATACCAAATATCAAAGTCCTGGGCCTTGTGGTTTCAGAGAAGAAGATTTTTAAAGATTTTCCCTATATAAGCCTATGTAAAACCAAAGGGCCCGGGGGGCGGGGGCATTTTTTGCCCCACCACTATAATTTGAACAATCTTGGTAGGGGTCCACTAGATGAAGCTTCATACCAAATATCAAAGTCCTGGGCCTTGCGGTTTCAGAGAAGAAGATTTTTAAAGATTTTCCCTATATAAGCCTATGTAAAACCAAAGGGCACCGGGGCTGGGACATTTTTGGCCTCAGCACTATAATTTGAATAATCTTGTTAGGGGTCCTTTAGATGAAGCTTCATACCAAATATAAAAGACCTAGGCCTTGTGGTTTCAGAGAAGAAGATTTTTAAAGATTTTCCCTATAAAAGTCTATGTAAAACCAAAGGGCCCGGGGTGGGGGCATTTTTGGCCCAAGGGCTATAATTTGAACAATCTTGGTAGAGGTCCATTAGATGAAGCTTCATTCTAAATATCATAGTCCTGGGCCTTGCGGTTTCAGAGAAGAAGATTCCTAAAGATTTTCCCTATATAAGCCTATGTAAAACTAAAGGGCCCCGGGACGGGGGCATTTTTTGCCCCAGCACTATAATTTGAACAATCTTGGTAGGGGTCCACTAGATGAAGCTTCATACAAAATATCAAAAACCTGGGCCTTGTGGTTTCAGAGAAGAAGATTTTTAAAGATTTTCCCTATATAAGCCTATGTAAAACCAAAGGGCCTCGGGGCGGGGGCATTTTTGGCCCCAGCACTATAATTTGAACAATCTTGGTAGGGGTCCACTAGATGAAGCTTCATACCAAATATCAAAGACCTGGTTTTTTGTTTGTTTGATTTGAGGTTTAACGTCCCCGTCAACACTGTAAAGGTCATTTTGGAGACGTTGCTTCCAATTTTGTGGGACTTTTACCCGACATTGAGATGAAATGACATCTCAAGCCCTGTTGCCCAATGAAACCAATAGGGTTTATTAGCGTGGACGGTCCGCCTCGCACCGCGGTTCCTGGACAGGCTTAGATCCTCTAAGCGGTTTACCAGTAGTAGTGTGCGGGCCGGATTCAGCTCTGCGTGGAAGCATCGTGCAACCCATATATTTCTTCAAGCCCCTATGGGCGGGCCTTGTGGTTTCAGAGACGAAGATTTTTAAAGATTTTCCCTATATAAGCCAATGTAAAACCAAAGGGCCCCGTGGCGGGGGCATTTTTTGTCCCAGCACTATAATTTGAACAATCTTGGTAGGGGTCCACTAGATGAAGCTTCATACCAAATATCAAAGTCCTGGGCCTTGTGGTTTCAGAGAAGAAGATTTTTAAAGATTTTCCCTATATAAGCCTATGTTAAACCAAAGGGCATCGGGGCGGGGGCATTTTTGGCCCCAGTACTATAATTTGAACAATCTTGGTAGGGGTCCACTAGACAAGAGGCTCAATGAGCCTAAACCGCTCACCTGAGGAACTTAAGTTTTAACAATTCACAGACTTGACTACTAAATCTGCTTATAGAATCCAGCCCATTGACCCTTACAGGATATAAGTCATCATTATTGCATTGCATTCCAAGTTTGAGACTTCTAGCTTCTATAGTTCCTGAGAAATCTTTGACGAAAATTTAACATTGGTCAAAATGGAGAAAAAGAAGAATGAAAGAACAGATGAACAAATAAGCTGAGAAAGCCCAATGTCTCTTACACAAAATAAGTCATCATTATTCTATTGAATACCAAATTTGATGCTTCTAGCTTTTATAGTTCCTGAGAAATCTTTGATTAAAAATTTAACATTGGTCTATTATCTCTATGTGGAGAGAAAGAAGAATGAAGGAACAAATGAACCAGACTAGCTCCAAAACCTAATGCAGCCTTTCCCCTTGCCCAATGGTGCTACACATAAAATTTAAACAAGATTGGTCGACTGCCTTCTGAGATATGCTTCATTGAAAGTGTGGACGACAGATGGACGGAAGACAGACGACGGACTCCGGAGCCTTGGTATACTATCAGCTCACTGGAGCCTTTGGCTCAGGTGAGCTAAAAATTCAAGTCGCTATTTCTGTCACAACATTTTCCCTACGTTAAGTCTATGGGCAAATTTTTTGTCGCTCAAGGTCACGTAACTCCGAGGTCAATATTCCGATTCGGCCCAAAATCGAACTTAACCGAGATTTTATGCCTGTCCTCGTTACCTGCAAGTTTGAAGCTGATATGAATAAAAATAAAGTTGCTATCGTGGTCACAACGTATTTTTTTATGCTCAAGGGCAGGTAACTCCAAGGCAAATAATCCGATTCGGCCCAAAATCGAACTTAACCGAGGTTTTATGTCTGTCCTTGTTACCTGCAAGTTTGAAGCTGATCTGAAAAAAAAAAATTCAAGTCGCTATCGTAGTCGCAACATTTTCCCTAATTAAGTCTATGGGCAAATTTTTTGTCGCTCAAGGTCACGTAACTCCGAGGTCAATATTCCGATTCGGCCCAAAATTGAACTTAACAGAGATTTTATGCCTGTCCTCGTTACCTGCAAGTTTGAAGCTGATATGAATAAAAATAAAGTTGCTATCGTGGTCACAACCTATTTTTTTATGCTCAAGGACAGGTAACTCCAAGGCAAATAATCCGATTCGGCCCAAAATCGAACTTAACCGAGATTTTATGTCTGTCCTCGTGACCTGCAAGTTTGAAGCTGATCTGAAAAAAATTCAAGTCGCTATCGTAGTCACAACATTTTCCCTATGTAAAGTCTATGGGCAAATTTTTTGTCGCTCAAGGTCATGTAACTCCGAGGTCAATATTCCGATTCGAACTTAACTGAGATTTTATGCCTGTCCACGTTACCTGCAAGTTCGAAGCTGATCTGAATAAAAATAAAGTTGCTATCGTGGTCACAACATATTTTTTTATGCTCAAGGGCAGGTAACTCCAAGGCAAACTAGAGCTGTCAGAGGATCTGACTATAGCCCCGCTTCAGCGCTGTCAGAGAAGAAAGTTATTTAAGCTGCAGAGAAAACAGTTATGAATAAGAAATAACTGTTGAAAATTTTACATTATCTGGAAAAACTCTAAGAGCTGTGAGCCCTTGTCCCTCATTTCAATGAGCATGATACATTACCAGAATGTCCATGTTTATACTAAATTTAATCTTCCATTTTTCAATGTTCAAAGGGTAATAACTCCTAAAGTAGGCAAATCAGAGTCAGGGTTCCTGCGCTCTGCACATTGTCTCATGGTGCTTTACACTTGTGTGAAGTGTCATGAAAATATCTCAAATGGTTTGTGAGTTATGGAGCCGACACAGTCAAAATTGCCTTTTTAAATGTTCAAAGGGCAATAACTCCTAAAGTAGGCAAACCAGAGTTATGGTTCCTGCACTCTGCACATCATCTCAAGGTGCTTTTCATTTATTTGAAGTTTCATGAAAATATCAGAAACGGTTATGGAGCGGACATAGTTAAAATTGCCATTTATTAATATTCAAAAGCCTATAACTGAAAAAGTAGACAATCCAGAGTTTGGGTTCCTGCGCTCTGGACACGTAATATGGTGCTTTACATTTGTGTGAAGTTTCATAAAATTATCTCAAACGGTTTTTGAGTTATCGAGCAAAGACGGCTAAAATTGATATTTTTCAATATTCAAATTGCCATTTTTTAATATTCAAAAGCCTATAACTGAAAAAGTAGACAATCCAGAGTTTGGGTTCCTGCGCTCTGGACACGTAATATGGTGCTTTACATTTGTGTGAAGTTTCATAAAATTATCTCAAACGGTTTTTGAGTTATCGAGCAAAGACGGCTAAAATTGATATTTTTCAATATTCAAAGGGAAATAACTCAAAAATTAGGCAATCCAGAGTTATGGTTCCTGCACTCTGCACACCATCTCATGGTGTTTAATGTTTGTGTGAAGTTTCATGAAAATATGTGAATGGGTTTTAAAGTTATGGAGCGGACACGAAAATTGTTAACAGACACAGACAGACACACAGACAGACACACAGAAAATACGAAAACCAGAGTTATGGTTCTTGCGCTCTGCACATTGTCTCATAGTGCTTAACATTTGTGTGAAGTTTCATGAAATTATCTCAAACGGTTTTCGAGTTATGAAGCGGACACTGTTAAAATTGCCATTTTTCAATGTTCAAAGGGCAATAACTCCAAAAATAAGCAATGCAGAGTTATGGTTCCTGCGCTCTGCACATCGTCTCATAGTGCTTAACATTTGTGTGAAGTTTCCTAAAAATATCTCAAACGGTTTTTGAGTTATGAAGCGGACACAATTAAAATTGCCATTTTTCAATGTTCAAAGGGCAATAACTCCAAAAGTAGGCAATCCACAGTTATAATTCCTTCGCTCTGCACATTGTCTTATGGTGTTTAACATTTGTGTGAAGTTTCATGAAAATATGTTAAGCAGATACAAAGTTATGGAGCCAACACAAATTAACGGAATCACGGAATTAAGGAATTACGGAAAATGTTCAAAGGGCAATAACTCCAAAAGTAGGCAGTCCACAGTTATAATTCCTTCGCTCTGCACATTGTCTTATGGTGTTTAACATTTGTGTGAAGTTTCATGAAAATATGTTAAGCAGATACAAAGTTATGGAGCCAACACAAACTAGAGCTGTCAGAGGATCTGACTATAGCCCCGCTTCAGCGCTGTCAGAGAAGAAAGTTATTTAAGCTGCAGAGAAAACAGTTATGAACAAGAAATAACTGTTGAAAATTTTACATTATCTGGAAAAACTCTAAGAGTTGTGAGCCCTTGTCCCTCATTTCAATGAGCATGATACATTACCAGAATGTCCATGTTTATACAAAATTTCATCTTCCATTTTTCAATGTTCAAAGGGTAATAACTCCTAAAGTAGGCAAATCAGAGTCAGGGTTCCTGCGCTCTGCACATTGTCTCATGGTGCTTTACACTTGTGTGAAGTGTCATGAAAATATCTCAAATGGTTTGTGAGTTATGGAGCCGACACAGTCAAAATTGCCTTTTTAAATGTTCAAAGGGCAATAACTCCTAAAGTAGGCAAACCAGAGTTATGGTTCCTGCACTCTGCACATCATCTCAAGGTGCTTTTCATTTATTTGAAGTTTCATGAAAATATCAGAAACGGTTATGGAGCGGACATAGTTAAAATTGCCATTTATTAATATTCAAAAGCCTATAACTGAAAAAGTAGACAATCCAGAGTTTGGGTTCCTGCGCTCTGGACACGTAATATGGTGCTTTACATTTGTGTGAAGTTTCATAAAATTATCTCAAACGGTTTTTGAGTTATCGAGCAAAGACGGCTAAAATTGATATTTTTCAATATTCAAAGGGAAATAACTCAAAAATTAGGCAATCCAGAGTTATGGTTCCTGCACTCTGCACACCATCTCATGGTGTTTAATGTTTGTGTGAAGTTTCATGAAAATATGTGAATGGGTTTTAAAGTTATGGAGCGGACACGAAAATTGTTAACAGACACAGACAGACACACAGAAAATACGAAAACCAGAGTTATGGTTCTTGCGCTCTGCACATTGTTTCATAGTGCTTAACATTTGTGTGAAGTTTCATGAAATTATCTCAAACGGTTTTCGAGTTATGAAGCGGACACTGTTAAAATTGCCATTTTTCAATGTTCAAAGGGCAATAACTCCAAAAATAAGCAATGCAGAGTTATGGTTCCTGCGCTCTGCACATCGTCTCATAGTGCTTAACATTTGTGTGAAGTTTCCTAAAAATATCTCAAACGGTTTTCGAGCTATGAAGCGGACACAATTAAAATTGCCATTTTTCAATGTTCAAAGGGCAATAACTCCAAAAGTAGGCAATCCACAGTTATAATTCCTTCGCTCTGCACATTGTCTTATGGTGTTTAACATTTGTGTGAAGTTTCATGAAAATATGTTAAGCAGATACAAAGTTATGGAGCCAACACAAATTAACGGAATCACGGAATTACGGAATTACGGAAAATGTTCAAAGGGCAATAACTCCAAAAGTAGGCAATCCACAGTTATTTTTTTTTTTTTTGGTTTGGGTTTTACGGCCCTTTCAAGATTATTTCACTCATATCGAGCCGATCGTTAATCATAGGTGGGCGAAAACCGGAGTACCCGGAGAAAAACCACCTGACCTTCCGTTGCAGAACTTGGCGTCTCACACGTGACCCGAGCGAGGCTCGAACCCACGGCGGTGAGAGACCTAATGACTAAGAGTCAGCGCTCTTATCCATTAGGCCACGGAGGCCCGTTAATCCACAGTTATAATTCCTTCGCTCTGCACATTGTCTTATGGTGTTTAACATTTGTGTGAAGTTTCATGAAAATATGTTAAGCAGATACAAAGTTATGGAGCCAACACAAATTAACGGAATCACGGAATGACAGAAGGACATGGCAAATCCAATATAGCCCCACTTTTTCAAAGCGGGGCTATAATTAACAGAATCACGGAATGACAGAAGGACATGGCAAATCCAATATAGCCCCACTTTTTCAAAGCGGGGCTATAATAATCCGATTAGGCCCAAAATCGAACTTGACCGAGATTTTATGCCTGTACTGGTTATCTGCAAGAATGAAGTCGATCAGAAAAAAATTGACGGAGCTAGAGTGATGACAAGCTTTTTCCTATGTGAAGTCTATGGGAGCTAGATGTTGCCATGGCAACCAGAGTTCCACTCAGATCTGCCTGAAAACCTAATGAAGCCTTTCCACTTGCCCAATAATGCGACACATGAAAGTTGGCCAAGTAGTCTTTAAGATATACATTTTTGAAATTCCCATTAACCCTAATGCAAAAACACACAAGGGCAGGTAACTCCTAAGTGAATGATCCGATTCTGCCAGTTATCGAACTTGACCGAGATTTCATGGCTGTGCTGGTTATCTGCAAGAATAAAGCCAATCTGAAAACAAGATGTGTTTGTGAAACACTGATGCCCCCGGACAGCGCCAATGTTAATGTTTTTAAAAATTTTGAAAAAAATAGGTCAAAGGTCAAGTTCAAGGTCACGAGATCAAAAATTATGGTACCACTGGAAAGGTCTTGTGATAAGGTATACACATGTGAAATATGAATGCTCTATCTATTACCATTCAAAAGTTATGCCCAATGTTAAAGTTTTTGCAGACGGACAAACAGACAGACAGACCAAAAACTATATGCCCCCGAATCTCTTAGATTCCGGGGGCATAATAATTGAAGCAGCTACGGTGATGACAACATTCTCCCCATGTTAAGTCAATAGGCAATTTTTTCAACGCTCAAGGGCACGTAACTCCTGAGTGAATAATCCGATTCAGCCCAAAATCGAACTTGATCGAGATTTCATGCCTGTCCTCGTTATCTGCAAGAATGAAGTCGATCAGAAAAAAATTGACAGAGCTAGAGTGATGACAAGCTTTTTCCTATGTTAAGAACGCTCAAGGGCACGTAACTCCTGAGTGAATAATCCGATTCAGCCCAAAATCGAACTTGATCGAGATTTTATGCCTGTCCTCGTTATCTGCAAGAATGAAGTCGATCAGAAAAAAATTGACGGAGCTAGAGTGATGACAAGCTTTTTCCTATGTTAAGCCTATGGGAGCTCTTTGTTGCTGTGGCAACCAGAGTTCTCATCCGATCTGCACGAAAACCTAATACAGCCTTTCCCCCTACCTGATGATGGTTCATATGAAACTTGATCAAGGCCGGCCCACTGGTTCCAGAGATATACTTCGTTGAAAGTGTGGACGACGGACGCCAGCTCGTGGTATACTAATACCTCACATGAGCCTTCGGCTCAGGTGAGCTAATAAAGCTTCATACCAAATATCAAAGACCTGGGCCTTGTGGTTTCAGAGAAGAAGATTTTTTAAGTTTTTGGTGAAAAAAATCTATTTTTGGCTCCTGTGACCTAGATGTACAACGGACCGGAACCATTTGAACAACTTTGAAAGGGGACCACCTAAGGATCATTCCTGTGAAGTTTGGTCAAAATCCGATCAGTGGTTTAGGAGGAGATGTCGTTTAAAGAAATTGTTTACGCACGCACGGACGCACGACGGACAAAAAGTAATCCCAACAGCTCACCTCGTCACTACGTGACGCTGAGCTAAAAACAGTACTTTGTATGCGGGAAACCCTTAAAGGGGTACCTTGGCAAACAGTGCAGTCCCAGATCAGATGCCGCAGAACGAGGCGTCTGCTCATGGTCTGCACTATTTGCAAATAAAATTTCCCATAAAAAAATAGAATAAAACGGAAAAAATAGGCCGAAACACCTTATATGACAAATGGACTTGTCCAACATATAGCAATGGAAGAGTCAACCAGCATACAATGGGTTACTGCTTGAAGTACCCTGGAAACATCTAGATCACAGAGGACTATCTATTTTTTAATCATTTTTTGATAAGACTTTACATTACATGTGAGCTGTTTGCCAAATAAGGCTTGACATTTCATGTTAATCCCCTGCTGGGAAGATGATTTACATGTAATGTCAAGCATTATTTTTCTGGTAAAAAAAAAATGAAAGAAAAACAGTAGTTTGAAAATTTTGTCTACTTGTCATGTTTGGGAGTTTAAGATCAATAGTGCACAAGTGAGCACTAATTGCTTTGTAAGGCTACGACAATCAGAAAAAGAGCGGACTATTTGTCCCAAAATGAGCACAGCTATTTTACATATTGGCCTCTTAAGGGGAATGGATACACCTTCAGGGGAGGCAACTCCTTCAAAAGTATTTTTGTCTCCGATGTCAATAGGGGTCAACTCTTAAAGGAAAGAATTTGCTCCTAAGGAGCAAATTCTTTCCTTTAAGAGTGACCCCTTTTTCAGCGGGACAGGGCTTATAGAAAAGTGAACAGCAAGTCCCAAAAGTTAGTCTCCTTTTGAAAAATGGCAGAAAAATCTGGGTTTTCATTCCCTGATTAACATTTTTTTATTTTTTATTGGGCATTAAACAACCAACAAAGAATGGCAGTGAAACGTCATTTTGAAAATGTGCCTCTGAAAGTGTTACTAAAACTCTAACATTAACCCATTATATACTGATGAACTCACCCTAGTTATATGTTGGACAAGTCCATTGGTCATTTAAAGGGTGTAAGGTCTACTTCGTCAATTTCATACTATTTTTGTAGACCCAGATCAGACTGCCCCTCTAGGGTCGACACTGTTTGCCTGTATGAAAAAAATACTTCTTAAAAGTTTACAAGAAGATTCAGCAGATGACATAAGCAGACGTCATTTTCAGATATAGTTTTTCTCAGCATTCTGTATTCTGTATGATACTACATCAGAGGGAATGAAAACCCAGATTTTTCTGCCATTCTTCAAAAGGAGACAACTTTTGGGACTTGCTGTTCACTTTTCTATAAGCCCAGTCCCGCTGAAAAAGGGGTCTACTCTTAAAGGAAAAAATTTGCTCCTTAGGAGCACATTCTTTCCTTTAAGAGTTGACCCCTATTGACAACGGAGACAAAAATACTTTTGAAGGAGTTGCCTTGCCTGAAGGTGTATCCATTCCCCTTAAGAGCTTCATTTATGATACTTGGTACAAACTTACATCTAAGGATGGCAACTATAATGCAAGCAACCATATTTGACTTTGACCTACATTTCACGGTTCATTGACTGTGAACTTTTGCATTAACCCTAATGCTCAAGTCTATTTCTCAAGAATTGTAAGAGCTTCATTTATGATACCTTGTACACACTTACATCTGGGGATGTCAACTTTAATGCAAGCATCCATATTTGACCTTGACTTATATTTCATGGTTAACTTACTTTGTGAACTATTGTGTCAACCCTTGCTTTTACCCTTACGTTCAAGTTCATTTATGAAGGACTGTAAGCGCTTCATTAATGATACTTGGTAAAAACTTGCATCTAGGGACAGCAACTTAAATGCAAGCATCCATATTTGACTGACCTACATTTCATGGTTCACTTATTTTGTGAATTACTGCAGCAACTCTAGCTTTTGCCCTGATGCTCATGTCCATTTCTCAAGAACTATAAGAGCATCATTACTGATACTTGTTATAAACTTGCATCCCAGGGATCAATCATCCATATTTGACCTTGCACTGCAGACTTTGTGAAGATTTCACCCCACAGGCGTGACATAGCCTTTAGCGGATTTCTTTACAGACACAAATTTCATGACTTTTATTTTGCCATCCTGTATACTGAAAACCCTACAAAGAAGTGGTTTTGTCTCAGAGGAAAGAATTGGCTCCTAGCCTCCTAAGGAGGGAATTCTTTCCTCTAAGACTATGCCACTATGGATAAGCAAAACAAAGTTTTTCAGCCAGACCTGCAACTTCCATCCCCTTCAATCACAATAAGAATGTACCTAAACCTCCTTACCTTCACCTGATGTAATGCCTTGGAGCGTTTGTCATACCCATCAGCAACAACATACACTTTAAAATCCATTGGAGAAATATAGATGAGCACCCCTGAATCTTCAGTGTATTGTTTAGATAGTTTTCTCACTTCATCTGCCTTGGTTACATCTAGTTTAACAACCTCTGGAATTTTAAGAAATAATGGATACAAGGCATAGTTTTAATACAGGGCATTTTCTGCCTGTTTAGCAGGGCCAAAATTCGGCCCCATTCCCAATGCCAAACAGCCTCAATTTTTCCCAATTTCACCATATTTTTTCCCAAAAATTTAAGAAATAAAAGCCACAAGAAAAGAAAACAGAAAACAATACTTAACATCAGAGGTTAAGATGAAAATTCCCTACAGTGAAGTTATTTCACGTCTTAGCTATCAAATTCATAGGACTATCATGAGCAAAATAGAAGTGACGGCAATGATCATCCGGACATTTCTTCGATGAAATTGCATTCCCAATTTTGGTATTTTTTCGGTTATTTTTCCCAATTATGCCCAGGGGCCTTTTTCCAAAATACCTGGATAAACCCCTGTAATATAAGACCAATTTCATGACTTTGTGTTCACTGTTCTTTAAGTTCTCTTGCAATAAAAATAGTGAGGACTTCCAGTTTTCAGTCTCATGGAAAGGAATTGAGAGGCCAAGGATCAAATTTTGAAAACCCTTGACTCATAGGGCAATCAGCTTGCCCACTGCACCATGTAAGCTTTTCAAATCATGGTGGCTGAGGCCCAGGTACCTAGAGTACACCAACTTACTTCAGACCTGCAACAAGCACACTTTTTCCTACATTTGTACATTGGCTGCCAACATAACTAGACAAAAGTGCCCAGTGGGGCACGTATACCCCCGGCCAGTGCCATCACCTCAGCTGAAACAAGAACTACAAAAGGAAATAACTCTTAAAGGCCTGACCCCTTGGCCCTTATTTTCTTTCCCACAATACAACTAGTCATACTGATCATGTTTGCAAAATTTCAAGTTTCTATGTACAGTAGTTATTGAGAAATCTTTGACACAAAATAAAAATATACACTATTAAACAGCAAGAACTACAAAGGAAAATAACTCTAAAAGGCCTGACCCCTTGGCCCTTATTTTCTTTCCCACAATACAAGTATTCATACTGATCATGTGTGCAAAATTTCAAGTTTCTATGTGAAGCAGTTCCTGAGATATCTTTGACACAAAATAATTGGCCAGTGCCATCACCTCAGCTGAAACAAGAACTACAAAGGGAAATAACTCTAAAAGGCCTGACCCCTTGGCCCTTATTTTCTTTCCCACAATACAACTAGTCATACTGATCATGTTTGCAAAATTTCAAGTTTCTATGTACAGTAGTTATTGAGAAATCTTTGACACAAAATAAAAATATACACTATTAAACAGCAAGAACTACAAAGGGAAATAACTCTAAAAGGCCTGACCCATTGGCCCTTATTTTTTTTCCCACAATACAAGTAGTCATACTGATCATGTGTGCAAAATTTCAAGTTTCTATGTGAAGCAGTTCCTGAGATATCTTTGACACAAAATAATTGGCAAGTGCCATCACCTCAGCTGAAACAAGAACTACAAAGGGAAATAACTCTAAAAGGCCTGACCCCTTGGCCTTTATTTTCTTTCCCACAATACAACTAGTCATACTGATCATGTTTGCAAAATTTCAAGTTTCTATGTACAGTAGTTATTGAGAAATCTTTGACACAAAATAAAAATATACACTATTAAACAGCAAGAACTACAAAGGGAAATAACTCTAAAAGGCCTGACCCCTTGGCCCTTATTTTCTTTCTCACAATACAAGTAGTCATACTGATCATGTGTGCAAAATTTCAAGTTTCTATGTGAAGCAGTTCCTGAGATATCTTTGACACAAAATAATTGTTTACGGACAGACAGACAGACGGAAAAGACAAAAACTATATACCCCCATTGCATACTTCGTATGCCGGGGGTATAATTATCAAAGCCCAAGGTGTAAACAATTGTCATGTTCAACTCAGCCATCAGGCAGTTCTAATGAGCACCAACAACCTATGTTTGCAGTATAAATAAGAAAAATATTAAAAATTTTCATCAGAAAAGAAAACATTTTGGAGGTATGAAAGAATCCTATGTCACATGGATGTGGTACTGTAATGTGAGCCTGAAAATCTGTAACACTCATAAATAAAACCCTTCTCTTACTGAATATTCATTTAAGTCACACCCATTTCTGTCGATCAACCAATCAAATTACTTGATGTAATTTATTGCCACAAATTCATAAACTGAATGCCAAACAGTGTAGATCCTGATCAGATGGCTTCTTCAGAAGCCACCTGATCTGGATTTATACTGTTTGCAAAGATAGGGGTTGTCGTGAACAGCAAGATAAGGATTAAGCATACACCAGTACTTTTTCAAGAAGTATATTTGACACCTGATACAAGGGTCCTTCAAAACGTTTTGTCACTGGGGTTTTATTTCTTAAACGCTCCATTTTATATTTTTTTCCCTATTGCAGGCCACCAAAGTACCCCTCTCTGCCGAAATGCAGTTTTGTAGCCTTCCGATCCCATTTCTAAAAACTGGTAGTCTTCTTTGGGTACCTGTTGGATTCACTGATAAATTGTGCTGACAAGTACACTTCTGCACTTATATTTCTTTCCAGAAAGCATTTTTTTTTTAGCCTTGGAAACAAGAAAAATTTGCATAGGCTCAGGTCACGAGAATAGGGAGAATGATTTACAACCTCGACCTTTTCAGGAGCCAAATACGACCTAAACCTCAGATTTCTGAGAGGAGGCATTGCCATAGATCAGGTGCACTCCTGACCAACCTTTGCTTGGATGCTTCTTATTGTAGAATGCCATGAATTTCTTTAGTACTACATTCTTATAGAATTGCCCAGTGACTGTATGACCAGAAGGATAAGCCACTTGAACCACTGGTCCACTAGAATTGAAGAAGATTGCATACAATATCTTCTTGGAGCTGACGGTTCTCTTGAATATACAAGGGCACTTTTGCGCATCCACTGTTTGTTATCAGCTCTTCTCTGTGGCTTAAATATGTGCACCCAGGTTTCGTCACCTGTTAGCAAGTTAGAAATAACTCGGGTGTTACAGTTTTTGTATTTTTTCAAGAGTTGTTGGACGAATTTAAGGCATTGCTTCTTTTGTTCCTCAGTGAGCAAATGGAGCACCAACTAGTGCAAATCTTTCTCCAGCCAAAGATCTTAGTCAGAATGTATGCATGCTGTCGTCTGATATGCCAGTGCATTTTGCTATCTCTTTCAGAAATACATACAATAAAACTATACCTAAACCTATTAGTGAAAAGACTTAAGAGAGAATTCACGATGCCGACTAAATGCACAAATAATTCTGGCCACAACAGGGCTCGAATCCATGACCTAACACTAGCCCATGCGTGACAACTCTATGTTTTCTTGGGAACTTCTTCAGTGATAAAATCTGATTGAAAATTGTTATATGATAAACAGAATTTTACACTCAGGGTCATTTCATATGGAAAAGGCTCGTTTAATAAATTTCATATGAAAAGACCACTCCTGTGGGATCCTTTATATTATATATATGCTCCAAACATGTTCCAAGTCGACATAAGGAGCATACAGTTGCACCTGACAATGCCCTTCTAGGACTTATTTTGTAAATGCAAATTTTGTATTTTATATCATCACGTGAACAAGTCTGTGAAATAAAGACCCCCTAAATCCCCTTTTATACAGAGAAAATTGGGGTTTATGGGGGTAAACACTATTTCCTGTATTTCTGCTCCAAGACATAGGTTGTGGGTACTCATTAGAACTGCCTCAATGAGGCGGGTTCTAACAAGTACCCAAAACCTATGTTTGGAGTATAAATAACAAAAATATCACAAATTTTCATCAGAAAAAATACCTTTTCTGAGGTTGGAAAAATGCACTATATCACACAGTTGTGTTGAGTGAGTGTTTGAGTTTTACGTCCCACCAATAACTATGGTCATACGGAGATGGGACCTCGGTTTAAAGACTCATCCGAAAGTCTGGAGAAGCCCGGGATCGATCCTGCGACCCCTGGTTTACAAGGCGAGTAGTGTAACCACTGCACCACGGAGGCTTCTACACACAGATGTGTTATCGTAATGTGATGAGAATGGAATGTCTAAGCACACTACACGTGCTTATTATCGTGAATGCAATGCAATGTCCAAAGTACTCATCTGCCCATGTTGACCACCTGTAAAATCTACCTGATACTAACTCTATAACGTGACTTTAACAGCCATGGCTTTATGGACACTTGTAAGTAAGTAGGTGTGCACATACGGCTTTGCATCATGGCAAATGACTGGGGCATACAAACTATTGTATTTAGGGCCACTACCTTACACCCACCTTCCGACAAAGTTTGAAGTCGAGCTTTCATCTTATCCACATGTTTTTTTATATCAGCTGCATATTTCTCATCCCCTTTAATGGAAACTGTCTTTGGAGAACCTTCTGGTGGTTCCCTAGTCACCCGGGCATGGAGGTACTGGCCTAGATTCTTCAGTTCATCTTTGCAGAAATGACAAATCTTAACAGCTTCAATACCAGAAACAATAATTTCTATCTCTGTTGAGGTTGGCCCTATTTAAAGTATAACAAAATGCACTGAGCCCAGTTGTTCAAAACTAATGACATTTTAGTTAACATATCATAGAAACTATGACCATTTGGTTTAATATGGCAATAAGCTAATATTTTTGCTGGAAAATGTATTATTTTCACAATTTCCCACAATTTTAGCAAACATATTCTACTATACATTGTATTTTGTACTTACTTGAACAGATATTGAGTTAACATTCTTAACCCTAATGGACAGGTTAAGCTAATAATGCTTTGAACAACTGGCCCTGGTACACAATAAAAGGTATGACTTGACATGTGCAATCCACTATGATAACACACCCCTGCAACATAGTGCATTTTTCACACCTCCAAAATGGCTGCATTTCTGATGAAAATCCATGATATTTTTGTTATCTTTACTGCCAACACAGGTTTTGTGTATTTGTCAGAACCGCCTCATTGGACAATAAGAACAATAATGTTTACCCCTGTAAACCCCAGTTTTCTCTATATAAAATGGGGTTTAGGGGTGTTCATTTCATGGACTTGTTCATGTGATCCACAAATCTAACTTTTGAAATAGAACTTGTAGATATCATTTCTAGTTTCATTGCTGGAATACCAATTAACCTCTTTATAACAATATTCATTATCACACTGTTTTGGACACATCATTGGTTTCAAAGATGGAGCCCAAATATGTATCAGTTATTTTGTCATATTATGATCTATACATTTCTATCTTAACAAATGCATACTCATGGCTGTTTAACTAAAACAGTTTTTGCTTTGGACCGAACAAAAGTGTTACAAAGAGGCTGTGGTGTGTATTATCTATTTATACTATTACACCTTCTTTTTAGTATTAAAAGGAGGTCTTCTTGCATAGAAAACAATACTTAGCAACACTTGGTACCAGTAAGAATTGAACCCACAACCTCTGGATTTTGACTTTAAGGCTTTGCCACTGGACTTTTTTTTCCTATGTGTAGATGCCCATATAAAAGATGTTTATAATCCAGGTTTTAGATCATCCTAGCCAATGTCTTTGGGGTTTGTAAGTAGGGGAGACACAAACCAGCATGCTCAGCTACACAGACTAGCAAGAGTCTAAAAATTTTAGTTACCGTAAAAATCCTAAAAATTCAGACACTTTGAGGACTTGCTGTAATTCTCCTAAAATTTTAGCAAATTTGTTTCATGATCCAGCAAGAGTTTTAGTCAGAAAGGGGCAGACGGAATGACAAACAGCTCCAGCAGTCTGATCTGGGTCTGCAATGTTTGCTTAGGCATGTCTTTGCCAATACTCATTATGGTATAGAAACTAGAGCTAATCTAGCAATGAACATCAAGGAGCTGATCAGACTGTGTGGATGTGCAGGCTGTTCTGTACCATTATTGTTTGTCAATAGCGAAAATTAGGCTTTCACATGATGTGACTGCATGTGTGTGTTATCGCAATAAAAATAGAACAAACCCTGTCTCATGGGAAAGGCAGCTTCAAACTTACCTTCTTCATCATCGCTAATTGCTGCTTGTTGTTGTTGTTGCTGCTGCACGCCAGGCTGCTGAGATCCCATTGAAGATCCTGTACCAGCATTTGAGTCTGAAGCAATTATCGTAAGTTTTCCTGAACGTGAAGTCATCCTGATTGGAAAAGTATTAACTTGCCCTGCAAGAAATAACAAGTGGACTATGATGGTCCTTTATTGCTCACCTGAGCTAAGAGATTTACAAGCTACAAGCCAAATATAAAATGCCAGGGCCTTCTCGTTTTAGAACAGAAGGATTATAAGTTTTTCCCAATATATGTTTGTGTAAAACAAGTGGGACCCAGGGTGGGGCCACATTTTGGCCCCAGAGCTATAATCTGAACAATTTTAATAAAGTCCACTAGACAAAGCTATGTACCAAATATCAAAGGCCAGGGCCTTCCAGTTTCTGAGAAGAATACTTTTAAAGGTTTTCCCTTTGACCCTCATGATCATTTAAAGTGTAATTCGATCGATTTTCGATGACAGTCAACTAAAATATGCCGTAATATTAAACATATTTACAATGTGTTTATGTGGGGCTTTTTGCCAACCACGAAAGATTGTTATCAAAAGGAAAAGCAGGGCATTTTCTGCCTGTTCAGCAGGGCAGAAATTCGGCCCCATTCCCAATGCCAAACAGCCTAAATTTTTCCCAATTTCACCATATTTTTTCCCAAAAAATTGAAAAAAATAAAAGCCACAAAAGGAACAGAGAAAACAATACTTAACATCAGAGGTTAACACTGGATACCGGTAGTCAAAATGAAAATTCACCACAGTGAAGCCACAGCTGTATTGCACTGCTTCACTATCAAATTCATAAGACCATCATCGTCCTGGCATTTCTCTGATGAAACTGTGTTCCCAATTTTGATATTTTGTCGGTTATTTTTTTCCAAATTTTGCCCAGGGGCCTTTTCCCAAAATACCTGGATAAAGCCCTGAAAAGTAATTTTGAACATGCCCAATGACATGTAAACAAGGTCACGTGTCAAAACATTGGACCTGTCTATATTATTTGCATTTACACATTATTACATATTCCACAGATAACTGCCAAATTACTATAAATTGCAAAATGCGATTTTTCTGTTTGACACAATTTTCATGATTTTATGTGTGTCAGTCTTTAAATCTCCTTTGTTTAGGTTTCCATTATGGTCTCTTAATGTTTGTATTTCTTTCCCTTTGGTGTCTTTTATGGATGGAGTAAGTTAATTGTATCAATTCCTGATCTTTGTTTTACTTCTACTTTAAATTTACAGACAGTCTTTAATTTTATAGACAGTCTTTAAACATAACAATTTTCAACAAGCTGGAGGTTGTAGCTTGCTTTAGCTACCTAGGTGATATACTCTCAGCAGCGGGTGGTTGCGACCTTTCAACAACATCATGTGTGAAAACAGCTTGGAAGAAATTCAAGGAGTTGCTACTAGTTCTCTCTTCCCGCAACCTCTTGTTCAATACACGTCGCAGTGTGTACAGCTCTAGTGTGCGGAGCACAATGCTCCATGCCAGTGAGACATGGCCATTGACAAAGCCAAACCTCCAACATCTTCAGCGGAAAGACAGGGCAATGATCAGATTTTTGGTTAACATGCAGATACAGGGGCAACGTTCACATAAGTGGGCCCCCTTCCAGGTAGCTGGCCCCCTTCCAGGTGTAACTGGCAATGTAAAGCCACAGGACGCTGTCACCATCCAGTGATGGCAGTGAGTTTCTTGAGCATCTTGGCATTGAGAACCTGGACCTCATCCTGAAAGAGAGAAGGCTCCACTGGTATGGACATGTGGAATGCTCCAACGGCGCAGTCAGGACTGCCTGTGACATACAGGTAGGTGGAAAGGGGAAGCGTGGAAGGCCCAAGATGACCTGGAAGCAGCTGACAGAAAGAGAATGCAGAGAATGGAAGCTCTCTGCTATCGATCCTCATGTTAGGCAAGCCTGGAGATCTGGTGTAAGATCTGCCATGCTTGCAGCAAGTCAGCTACCTGGAAGGGTGCCCACTTATGTGGATTTTGCCCCTGCACATGCGTGTTAACCAAAAATCTGTTGATGATGATGATGATTTCTTAGACCTGATTAATATACAGTCAAACCTGTCTTAAAAACCACCCGTGAACAAAGACCACATGTCTACAAAGACCACTTCCAATTCCTCCCATCCAATTTGACTATATAATGCACCTGTCAACACAGACCACCTGTGCACTAGGGCCAGAGGACAGTCAAAATCCTTCCCAAATGCATATATTTACCCTGAACAAAGACTACTTTGTGTTTTGAATAGCATTGACTAAAGTTTTAATATGGCAATTAATTGTTTGTGGACATCCTATGAGCAAAATTAATTTTTTTAGTGATTCTTTAGTAAAACCTGACATAATGTTTCCTTTAGGGGCTTTAATCAGTGAATTATTCAGGTGTAACTGGGATTATCCAATACATATCTGCATAAATGCTGTGAAGTAATCCTGGTCTTCTAAAGAGGAAGAGCAGTTGTTACAAAACTGACCCTCTGAATAAAGACAACCTGTGGACAAAGACCATATTTCTTCCCTTGACTGTACATTAAAATCATTTTTTGTTTTTATGTTTTTTTAACACACACATGTACTTAACTTTACGTGAAGCAATGCCTCCTTCTGGATATGGATATATACGTCGCAGGGCAGACTTGACTAGCCCTTGAGACAGAAAATAGTAAGATGCGCCCAAAAAAAGCGTAAGATTAAATTTTTTCATAAGGGTTTTAAGGTATCTGGTGCGAGGTCAAAATAAGCCCATTTCCTCGAGTTGTGTTTTCTTTTTTCTTTTTTTTGCAATAAATCAGCCGATTCAGCTTTTCTTTTTTCCCATGTTTTTTTTTTTTTCCTTTGTAAATGCATCATCTTGCCTCTCATACAGATTTGTTAAATGAACTGTGATTGGATCACTTCCCTATCATTAGCCAATGAAATTTAATTTAATTTCGGAACGAGAGTAAGCCAGGAAAGATTTTGTTTGATTTGAGGTTTAACGTCCTGCCAACACTGTAAAGGTCATTTTGGAGACGTTGCTTCCAATTTGTGGGACTTTTACCCAACATTGAGATGAAATGACATCTAAAGCCCTGTCACCCAAATGAAACTAATACGGATTATTATCATGGACGGTCTGCCTCGCACCGCGGTTTCTGGACAGGCTTAGATCCCCCATTGGTTTACCAGTATTAGTGTGCGGGCCGGATTCAGCTCTGCGTGGAAGCATCATGCAGCCCATATATTTCTACAAGCCCCTATGGGCAGGGGCCAAAGCCAGGAATGAGAACTATTGTCTTCTTCCGGGATAAAAGCGTGCTTACCCGAACCGAACCAAAATAATCATGCCAATTTACTGATTTTTTTTACAAAGACCGAAAATTGTACGGAATTCAGCCGTGGTCTTAAGGTCGTAATTTGGACATGAAAATAGTAAGCTCTACGACAAAATCATAAGGGTAGGCAAGTCTGGCAGGGCCTTTCAGCACATGCACGACGGGGAGAGAGCTGGGAGAATATTAGTCCCGTGGATTGGCGGCTTTCCTGAAACTGTTCACTGTCTCTGCACGCACAACACTTTCTTCAAGATGGTTCCAGTCAATTACTGTTGTAGGAAAGAATGAGTTTTTAAATAGGTCTGTGTTACACTGCACAGTTTTAAAACATGCTATTGTTTGTAACTTGTCTGTCAACTAAATTCTTTGATACACAGTCCTGGAATTGTTTTGATCTAATTTAGCGTTTACCACGGACTGGAGTTAAATAGTTATGAGATTGCAGAGCTGGCACTAGCCCCTCGACCACCTTGAAGAAGAACACCAGACAATTGGCCTTCCTTCTATCCTGAAGTGGTGGGAGATGTAGGTCTTTCAGCATCTGTGTGACACAACCAGGGTCCCTTGAAGTGTAGTCGCCAGAGATAAATCTGGCAGCCTGCCATTGAACTTTTTCTAGTTTGTCAATGTCTTTCTGTAGGTAAGAATCCCAAATCACGCAACTTTATTCAAGAGTTTAACGAATGAGGGAAAGGTAGGCTGTCACTCTGCCATCAGGAGGGCAATGTTTGAGCTTTCTTTTTAGGAATCCTAGTGTAGAGTTAGCCTTTTTGGAAATTTTCGAGATGTGTGAGCTCCACTTCTGGCCTTCAGAATTGTAACTGGTGACACGTCAAATGACATTCATACACCAGGACCTGTGATATGGGAAGCCAATGGAAAGAATGAATACTTATAATAATCTCTAGTTGTGTAAAGTTGACGGAAGGCCAATGAGTGGCAGTGCCGTAGGTTTTCCTTAGCAACAGGTTGTATGTACATGTATTTGGGGAGGAGCACTGCTACATAACCGTGAACGATTTTGTAAAAAAGGCAAAGGCGCGCATCTGCTCGTCTCTGCTCTAGGGTTCTCCAGCCAAGATAGTTGACCATGGCAGTAACGCTTGACCTGCAATCGTAATTACTTGTGGACCAGCGAGCTGCCCTGCGTTGGACTTTTTCCAGCTGGAGTATTTTCTCCTTAGTATGGGTATCCCAGATGGGGGCGGCATACTCCAGCTGAGGGCGGACCAAGGTGTTGTAGGCACTCTCCCGTACCTTAGGATTTTTTGTTTTGATGTTTCTTTTAATGAATCCTAAGGTCCAGTTAGCGTTTGCAGTTATAAGGTCTATGTGGCAGTTCCATGATAGACCACTGGAGATATCAACCCCCCAAGTACCTAGCACTGGTGACAACCTCCAGGATTTGACCGTGTAAAGTGTACACTCAATTTATTGCTTTCCTGGCTGTTGTCACCCGTACCACCAGGCACTCGGATGTCCCATTGGTCCTCCCACATAGATAGTCTGTCCAGGTCATTCTGTAGCACAGGTCTGTCTTCCGTACCTCCAATTGTCAGGTACACGGCCGTGTCATCTGCGAAGAGATGCACCTGTGATGACAGCTCAGCCGGCAGGTCATTGATATAGACTAGGAAGAGGATCGGCCCCAGCACTGATCTCTGAGGGATACCAGAGGTTACAGGGATCGGACCCAATTCCTCGCCATCAAGTGCTACCGTCTGGGACTGGTTTCCCAGGAAGGCACGGATCCAGGATAGTGCAGTACCTCTGATTCCATACTGATGGAGCTTCCAAAGGAGTTTGGAGTGATTAACTTTATCAAAGGCCTTTGAAAAGTCCAGCAGTACTAAATCAATTTGTTTACCTGTACTCACACTCTTAGCAAGGTCCTCGACCAACATGGTAAGCTGTGTCTCACATGACCTGTTTTCTCTAAAGCCATGCTGTAGATCATATAGAAGGTCATGTTTGTCAAGGTGCTTTACCAAGTGGGAAGCCAATATATGTTCGAGGGCCTTGCAAAGTATGCAAGTCGGGGAAATAGGCCTGTAATTGGCAGCGGATGACTTGTCACCCTTCTTGAAGACTGGGGTTACTTGGGCCTTGCACCAATCAGCTGGGAGCTTACTGGTCTCAATTGATCGCTCAAAGATGACCTTGATGATTGGTGCAATTTCCTCTCTCAGTTCTTTCAACAAAAGGGGCTTGAGTTGGTCTGGTCCAGCTGCTTTTCCAGGTTTCAGGTTTTGTAAGAGCTTCAGTATGCCGCTGACAGAGATACAAAAGTCCTCCATTACCGGGGTGGAGTTGAGCACTCCAGGTGGATCTTTATCAGGACCCATTGTACCACCGTCAGCCACATCCTGGAGCTTCATTGTGCATAACTGTGATAATGAGCGAGGTTCCTTAGCAGTGAATACCGACTGAAACCGCTGATTGTGTGCATAGCCTTCTCACGTGTATCGGTAACTAGCTTAGTTCCCTGTTGGAGAGGAGGTGTGCCAAGCTGGTCTTGCTTGCAGCTCTTCAGAAAGGAAAATAGCTTTTTGTTGTCACAGACAGAGTTCTCATCACTGAGCCCAAGAAGACCTTCAAGGTAGTTGTTGTAAGAAATTTTAATTTTGTGTTTTATGGTTTTCCTCAAGGTCCAGAATTTATCTCGAAATGTCCTGTCTCCTGTCTTTTTGAATTTTCGGTATAAGTCATCTCTCCGTCTGATCAGTCTGCGAATTTGTTGAGTTATCCAAGGTAATGATGTTTTACTGTGGATTTGTTTGGAGGGAATGCACTGTGCAGTGAAAGAATCAATGGTAGAGGTAAAATCACACCAAAGATCTTCAACAGATTTGCCTAGCTGGTTTTTGAGGAATTCTTCCTGACAGCTTTTCATCAGGGTTTTAAATTTGGGCCAGTCTGCCTTACTAAAGAGAAAGACTTTTCTTGGTTTTTGTTTTTGGGTAGTAGGCTTGAGGGCACAAGTTGCGGTGACAATGTCATGGTCACTTAGGCCAGGTCGGCAACCAACCTCATCAACAAGGGTGGGGTTTGTGGTCAGGAATAGGTCAAGGGTATTTCCAAATCTGGTAGGTTGAGTTACCATTTGAGAAAAGCCGAAATCATTAATCAGGTCTAGGAAAGTTTCATAGATAGGCTTGTCGGGCTTGATTAATCAGGTCTAGGAAAGTTTCATAGATAGGCTTGTCGGGCTTGCATGTGCAATCTTGTTTTAGAGTTGGTGTGTCATCAGTCCAAGTCAGTTTGGGGAAATTAAAGTCTCCGAGTATCCAGATACTGCCCCTGGCATGCCTCCTAACTTCATCGACAGACTGTGGTAATTGCAACAGACTCTCCTGATCATCCTCCCTTGTTTTATAGTATGCACATTTAAACAAGGGATGAGCACCGGTGATCTCCAGCTTGACCCATACCAATTCGCAATTTTTACTGAACTGGGTCTATTCTGTACTCACAAAGTTATTGCGGACAAGGATGAAAACTCCCCCACTGTGAGTCTTGGATTTCCGATCTGCCCGGTATGCAGTATAAGACTTCACTGCTGGAGATCTCAGGTAGCAGCCATGACTCAGTACCCAATACTGGCTTCTTGGTGTCTGATTCTTCACCATCGATGATGACTTGCATTTTTTTGTTGATCAGGAAGTCACACAACAAGGTTTGGATATTACCATCTACTCCATACTGTATATGCGTTTTTTTGTGTTTTTTTTTGTTTTCTCCTGTTACTGCTACTTGCTCACATCTGAGCATTAAGAGCACTGGAGCTCGGTTGTAATTGTATGAGCTACATAAACTTTAGATTTCCCCACCCACATATTTCACACAAAATCTGTTACACAATCACTACAGCTGATGTCTAACTCAATGTTTAACATTTATCAACAATGCGCCATATAGTAGTGTGATTGTGTAACAGATTTTATGTTTGTTCATAGGACAAAGGTGAAAATAAGCTGATAAAACAGTTATAACAACGAATATGATGGATTTTATGGAACTTAATGTGTGAAATATGTGGCCCGGGTGGGGAAATCTAAAGTTTATGTAGCTCATTAATGAAGTCAGTGACAGTCATCCGGGTATTCTCGATAGTCGCGTGACTTTCTGCATAGCAACCAAAACCTGAGGCGAAAAGCTACGCCATTTTGAGTTACCATTTAATTGAATAGGAACGATATTCACATGTAAAATTCTGAGAGACATAAAAGAAAATGCCTAAAATATGCAGTGCAGGTGGTTGTAAAAATCACCACCTACAACAGGATAAACAGTTGTCCTCATACAATTTTCCGAAAGGCGGACCGTCCATGCTAATAGGAGGTTTTAGGAATTCCGTTTATGACGCCATTCTTGCGCATGCGCAAAGTATTGGCCGTCAATTGAAACGGCCATCGCTATTCAAATGTATTGGCGGAACTTAAAATGCTAACAATATTCAGACATTTTGAGAGAAAATATACCCGTTTTCATTGAAATAATGTCTCGAGAAGGAAAGAATGATATTTTACACTATATTAACGAAATTCATTTATCCTAAATCCGTTTTTAATTGACGAAAATCTTTTCGTGAATGGCCCATGTCAATGGCTTGAGATACCGTTATTAACAAAATAAGTTTTTACGTAACTTTCGTTTCATCCGCTATCTATCTATCTATCTATCTTGATAAATCTGTCCAACTATCTGTCTACATGTGCAATTTAAATATCCATACTGGCAGTCGAAATAACTGTGGAGTGGACTGACGGAGGGGCGTTGAGTCAATGTTGGTTCGACGTCATGCCTTCGACACCCACTCCAACTCACTTCATTGTCACATGACCGTTGGCATGTGTGTGTGTGAGAGAGAGAGAGAGACAGAGAGACAGAGAGAAAGAGAGAGGGGTTTGACTGACAAACTGACAGTAGACAGACAGACGACACACAGGCCGACTGACTGAATGACTGACTGACTAACAGACGAACGGACGGGCTGTTAGACAGACAAATAAACATACTGACAGTCGAAAAAAAAACAATGAGTGGACTTACAGACAGGCGTCGAGTCAACGTTGGCTCGACGTCATGCCGTCGACAACCACTCCAACTCACTTCAATGGCACGTGACAGTTGAAATTGTTTGACTGATCCCTGTATCCAAGAAGCCCATAACCCTTTTTGTACCAAATGGATTCTTCCTCCTTATATATAGCAGGAGTCATTTTCAAAATTAAGAGGTGTCAGGTGTTTTCTTCAAAATTTATTTGGAAAATGGCCGAACTTTTTGCAAACAGTGTAGGCCCTGATCAGATGCCGCGTTCTGCGACGTCTGATCTGGGCCTGCACTGTTTGTCACTTACCCATGTTGGGGTTTCCGGTACCAAATGGGTTAATGTAGATTTTAGGGCTGGGCAGGTTGAACCAATCTACATTCTACCAGATTTTACTGTAAAATCTTGCACTTGCGAAGGAATGTTTAACATTCTTGTGCTCTGAAAGGGTGTTCTAGTTTGTTTTGAATTTAATGTTCCAATCCCACTGAGTGGTAACTGGTCAACTCGTACCTAAGTCAACTCGTACCTGAGTCAACTCGTACCTGTTTTTGGTCAACTCGTACCCGTTCTTTGGTCAACTCGTACTCCCTAGTCAACTCGTACCTATTTTGGTCAACTCGTACCCCAGGGGTAGGTGGGGTACTCTATTTTTTTGTCGAACAATAGTTGAAATGGGTTATAACTTGCCCCTAGACATGTCTTGAGTTCACCGGAGGCCAGAAAGAAGTACTTTGGGTCCTTTTATTGTAACATGGTTTTCACAGCGCGGGGATTTGCGATCGCGCGCCATCAACCTGCTCTAGTTATTATTATTTTTATTCTCATTATTATTATTATTTTATTAGTATTATTCACTTTAAACCCATTCCGTCCCTGAAACCCACAAAGGGGTACCTTGTCAAACACTGCAGGCCAAGATCCGACGTCGCAGAACGCGGGGATATGCGATGACGCGCCATCAACCTGCTCTAGTTATTATTATTTATATTATTGTTATTATTATTATTATCATTATTATTATTTTATTATTATTCACTTTTAACCCATTCAGTATCAGAAACCCACAAAGGGATGCCTTGTCAAACACTGCAGGCCCAGATCAGACGCTGCAGAACGCGGCGTCGTATGATCAGGGCCTACGCTGTTTGAAAAAGTTTAGCCACTTCCCGAATAAATTTTGAAGAAAACACAACCTGATACCCCTAAATTTCGAAATATATAAGATGGCAAATTCCATTTGGGTAGTCAAACACTGAATGCCCAGATCAGACGCCGCAGAACGCGGCGTCGTCTGATCAGGGCGGACGCTGTTTGAAAAAGTATAGCCACTTCCCGAATAAATTTTGAAGAAAATACAACCTGACACCCCTAAATTTCGAAATATATAAGATGGAAGATTCCATTTGGGTTAATTTAATTAACACTTTAGTTGATCGTGTGCCGATTAATGTGGGTGTAAAAAAAAAACGATTATCGGTACTAGTTTAATCTAATCGTCCTTCATTAAAGACTGTTTTTAATTGCTTTAATTTTGCCGGCGAGCGGCTGTTTTTGTTCTGACAAAACTTAAAACTAAATCCCAGTTTTACTATTTATATATAAAAGTGGGTTTTAAGAGGGACAAATTCATATAGGCTTGCATTCGTGATGATTGTTTTTATTTAAGAGTTTGTGAGTTAAACGGTATAACAAATGTTTATAATTTAAGCAATAAAATTATATAAATAACTGAATTTATTTTTATTGTGCTATCTGTACATCCCGCTGGGTTTATACTCGCCGACATGTAACCGGTTTTGTCCGTGCAATGGGCACACCCCTAAACCTCACTTTATATAGAGAAACTCGGGTTTACGGGAGTATACATTATCTTTCTTTATTTATGCTCCAATACATAGGCTGAGGATACTCGTTAGAGTCGTTCCAACTAAAGATCACAGCCTATGTTTGAAGTATAAATAAGAAAAAAAAAAAAACACGGATTTTCGTAAGAAAAAATGCCATTTTGGAGATGTGAAAAAACGCACCATATTGCACGGGTGTGTTATCGTAAAGTAACAGTAATAAGGAATATGCAACATTTATGTTAGCCAACATTTATGTTTTGAGCAAATATGAGAACAAATTATAATAATGTATAACTACATTTTATTTGCAACTGAGCATGAATTGTAAGTTCTACAATTATATTTTTCTCGTTATTTTCATTCACATATTTACATATGAAGTTCGTCTTATGTTGAGCATGATGTTATGTGCCAATCACATCCATCTGGAGCATAGATTGTTGGCACTCGTTAGAGCTGCCCCACAGGGATAGTTCTAACGAGCACCCGTAAATTATGTCTGGCTAAAGGGATATGGGGGTCATACTTATGAAAGGCGCCATTTTGGCGCACGTGCGTAATGGCGTCATGCACACACTATGTATCGTCTTCGTCGACGGGAAAAGGATCAGGAGTCTGCATAGACCATAAAGTTGACCTGTATATATGTGTACTTAAGCCAAACTTACCCCAAAACAAATTTTATTTTTACTAAGGTACGAGTTGACTTAGGTACGAGTTGACTAAGGTATAAGTTGACCAAATTCGGGTACGAGTTGACTAAGGTACGAGTTGACTTAGGTACGAGTTGACCAGAAACCCACTGAGTCTTGATGGGTCCGAGCACTGGGCAAATGACATTTTATTAAGCAACGCCGTATTATCGCCAACGAAACGTTGTGACGTTTCATCGACGTTACAATGTCAAATTCAATGCATCGCTTTGAAGTTGGTACGATGTAGACACGACGTTGTTGACACGCTACATGTCGGTTGACGTAGCGTCATTTAATGAAAAACTGTAATTTACATTTGCCTGCGCTCGCTAATTGTTGGTGCGCTAGGAGAGAGAGAGAGAGAGAGACAGAGATCGTATGTACAATATATCATTTTCGTAATGCGAAATTTCACATCTGGCAGCATATCGGTGTTTCTCCTATTATCTTACATTAGAATCCCCCAAAAGTTTAAAAGAATTCCACTGTTTTACGCTGTAAATAACACTTTATCTGTCCCGCTGCCTTTGAAGCAATACGACAGATGACGGCCAGGGCTTTTCCCGTTCTATTTTTAGAACCGGAAGTACGTCACGAAAAAAGGTCCTATAAACCCTATTGGTTTCATTGGGCAACAGGGCTCAAGATGTCATTTCATCTCAATGTCGGGTAAAAGTCCCACAAAATTGGAAGCAACGTCTCCAAAATGACCTTTACAGTGTTGACGGGGATGTAAAACCTCAAATCAAACAAACAAAACAATTTTCCAAATCTGGATAAATACCCTGACAGACGACCGAAGCGGATCAGGGCCTGCAATCACCTCCTTATATATATCCGAATCCATTTCCAAATTTAGGGGTGTCTGGCTGTGTTTTCCTCAAAATTTATTTGGAAAACAGTGGAGGCCCTGATCTGGGTCTGCACTGTTTGCCAGGGTAATTGGTTAAACACTTAAGAGAACCCTAACGTAATTACATGGTTATTCTCACATTCGCCGAGTCTATCCATTTGTTATTATTATGTAGCCAAAAGCCATTTCTTATAATTAATTTTCACATTCAACTATCAATCGGTATTAACGAAGCTTTATGAACATGGAAATATGTTCCAGGCATTTGATTTACTTGTCAAGATCAATGTCAAGTTTCCTTGACACTTGGGGTATTCTGTCCGATGACATGTCACTTCTGAATACACAAGACCTGACACTTTCACCTGTTCACTTTCGCCGCTAAAATTATCATTTGTTTGTTTGATTTGAGGTTTAACGTCCCCGTCAACACTGTAAAGGTCATTTTGGAGATGTTGTTTCCAATTTTGTGGGACTTTTACCCGACATTTAGATGAAATGACATCTCAAGCTCTGTCGCCCAATGAAACCAATAGGGTATATAACAGGGGCTGACAAATCCATTGCCCGGCCCCCCGGGACAAGTCCGAAATCGCGCTGGGCAGGTGCACTTTGACCTTTCGACGCCCGATCGGGCAAGTGCAAAAAAATCGTCTACAACTGCCAGTCTTTTGAGTCCTTAAATACGGTAAAACTAAACAAGTAAGTAAATCATAATAATTCCCGCTTTGTCCGCAATTCAGAGACAAAATCATCTATGTTTTTATAACGGTTCAATTATGACACTATTGTTAATCCCTGTCATATAATTACCAATTAAACATGATTGCCCGGCGGTGCGTGTCTTTCATTTCTGGTGTAGTGTGTACCACCTGGCACCAGCGCTATCGATAAGCGTGACAAGGTGTGAAAATAAGATTAAGTTATGTCTCTAATTTGCGTTTATCCCTGCCATGAAATTTAATTCACAATCAATGTGAAAATGATTAAATAGCTCCTAAGACGATTTGCTACATCTGACGGTAGTAAAAACGGACTATTCTTCTATCTCGTGAATGGTTATGTTTTGGCGCCAAATAGCAGACGCTGGCGGAAAAAGTCGAAAGTTTTAATGTTGGTACCGTGGATTAGTCGCGCCTCTATCCACAACCGTTTAGCTATCGAGAATTTTTTTTACCGGTTCCAAACATTTTTTTATGAAAGAGATAAGCCCCATTATAATAAAAACAATGACGTTAAACACATGTGGGGTTGCTGGGGTCGGATGACGTCATTTACCGATCGCATGCAGAAAATTGGGAGTTGTGGTTTGTGGACGACGATTTGGATGGCGGAAATAATGATCACATTGAACTTGCTTGTAGGGCGGGTGTGAAAGTTTTGGTTCGTTTTGGATGGAGGGGGTCCTCGTCTTGTGGTTGGATCATTAATTGCAAGCTAAATAAAGTGCATTCTTTTAATCTTTTATCTCGCTACCCTGACACTTCTATAAGCCTCCGTGGTGCAGTGGTTACACTACTCGCCTTGTAAACCAGGGATCGCAGGATCGATCCCGGGCTTCTCCAGACTTTCGGATGAGTCTTTAAACCGAGGTCCCGTCTCCGTATGACCTTAGCTGTTGGTGGGACGTAAAACTAAAACTCACTCACCCTGACACTTCTGATCTTTTGAGTAGATCTATATCGGCTGCAGCTCGTGTTTATCATGCGTGTCAATATAACTGTATCTTAAATTGAAATTTCTAATCGGTTAAGGTATTATGCCAGCAATTAACTTGAAAAAGTACCGCTATTGACTGTGACAACAACAGTGTTTTGCTTGAAACTTGACAGAAACCTTGGACTATATTTATAAATGTTGGTCGTCACCATCGTCACCATTACCCCCCCCCCACACACACACACACACGCGCGCATCGAGCCCCTATTTGAGTTCCAAAATCCTGGGCAAGTGCAAAAATATTTTACTTGGATTTTTGGATTTGTCAGACCCTGTATAAGCATGGACGGTCCGCCTCGCACCGCGGTTCCTGGGCAGGCTTAGATCCTCTAAGCAGTTTACCAGTACTAGTGTGCGGGCCGGATTCAGCTCTGCATGGAAGCATCATGCAGCCCATACATTTCTTCAAGCCCCTATGGGCGGGGGCGTGCTAAAATTATCATTTTTTTTATAATTACTTGCAAACTTATACTTATACTAATTTTAATTAGTATAACGATACTAATTTTAATTAGTATAACGGTAAATTTTACAAAAACAAATTTGAAAGTTACATTCAAGCTTTAAAAAAAAAGCGGTAGCATACCTCGGGATGACCTTCACTATAGCCGCTGAAATTATTATTTTTCATCATTTTTTTATAATTACGTTCAAAATTAAACTAATTTAATTAGTATAACGGTGAAATTTCCAGTAACAAACTTGAAAAATATGCCGCCCCTCCCGGTTTTTGACGATCAATTTTTTACCGCTTATGTACCGGATTAAAAAAAAAGAATTTGCTTTAACTCTGATGCGCTAAAACATGCAGGTGCACTCGTTATACCAGCCGCAACCAGCCGATTTTCGGTTCATGCTGTTTTATTTTGCTATCGGACTCCATATTTCATCACCTGACATGTCAAAATGGCATGATGTCACCACTCGGTTTTCGACGATGGCCAATTAGTGTCATTATTTAAGTGGAAAGAAAAGCGGAAAAACTAATCTTAAGTGATATTATGACAGAACAACTTCTTATCTTTATACATTAGGTTATTTTATTCTCATTCATTAAAAACGCATCGTCTTGTACAAGTTTATATTGAACTACAGTGTAATAAATTTCACCCAATTAAAACCATTAGCAGTGTACATTAACTAAAGTTACTTAAAAATGGTACTTCTGAGAATTCACTTTTATCTTACATTTCAGTAGTTACTGACAACAGGGCCAAAGGAAAATACCACATTCTTAAAAAATTTACACTTGTACAGTATGTTATGTTTGTGTGTCCAATACCCCCCAGTCTGAACACTGGGCTCATTTCAAAAATATGACACACGAATCAACAGCACTTTATAACATTTTTTGGGCAATTCTGTGCTTCCATACTTTATATTTTTGGGCAAGGATTCCCCATATATGCCAATTGATCAATTCCGAGGGGTTCAAAATGAGTGCCTTTTGTGGAAAGGCATCATCTGATGGTTTGGATGCTGATGTTTGAATGGGCCTGTATGTGTTTTTGGCAAAAACCAATTAATGAAGCAATTAAGTAAATAAAAAGTGAAAATATTTATATAATACTTGCAGGTTTGAAGCACATTTTTGGTCATTGTTAAGGATTGACAGATGGAATTTCAAGTTAATATTAGAAATATTGTGACGACGAAATTCACGCGAAAATCTCGCAACCGCTTATATCGTCGAAAACCGAGTGTAGTCGAAAACCGGGTGGACGACCATACATTCAAGCTAAAAATACTGATAGCGTACCTCGGGATGACTGTCACTATTGCCGCTGAAATTATCAGTATTGTTATTTTTCATCATTTTTTTTATTTTTATTTTTTTATAATGACTAACAACAGTTAAAATAATTTAATAAGTTTAACGGTAAATTTTTCAATAACAAACTTGAAAGATACATTCAAGCTAAAAAAAAACCGATAGCATGTAATGGAATATTGCCGGTTGTTAGGCAAACAGGTTCACCACGAAATATGGCGGCCGTTTGGTTGCTATGGGATGTGACGTCATCCCGAGGTACTTAATACAATTACAACCGAGCTCCTGTGATTACGAGCAGGATTTCCTGGATGGTAACCAGTATGTTGTTGTTGTTGTTGCTGTTAACCAGTAGCCTACTTTTTTTTTGGCCCATGTCTCATGCCTATTCGTACCTGAATACGCTAGTAGAGGCTGTCCTAGTAGAATCAACCCTAAATAGCCAATAAACCCTGCTTAAATCCTGGTGTATGAATGTCAAGTATAAACAACTGATTCTGATCTTCCAAAATATCACGCAAAAGTACTTTCGTTTTCGTCCACCCGTACAGATACAATTGTTTGCACGTTAAATATGCTAAGCCGTTTTCCTACACCGGCCTACGCCATTCACGGCATTGTGTTGTTGTTGTTGTTCTACTTCTGAATCAGTACTGCCCCAAACTTCCCATCAGTGGTGACCTGCTGGTCTGAAGGTCCGACTAAGACCGAAGGGTCACCACTGTTGGGGAGTTTGGTACTGCCCAGGGCACGAAGTATCACGGGCAAGTGACGTGAGCAAAATGGTTAAAAATATCCGCATATACAGGTTAAAAACATAATTTTATGACGTCTAGGCTGTAATGTCAGTAGACAGGAACTGAAATATAGAAGTGGGGGCAATGATCAGGAAACGATACAATCAACCCACAGCTCCCATCAGAGACGCCAAAGGGAAAGAAGCACAAACATGAAACAACAGACCTAATGGAAACACCATCAATAGCGGAAAGCCAAAAGGACAGTTACTTTCCCTCAAAATAAATGGCCAATAGGCTATGCAAAATAAATAAATAAATAAATAAATAATAATAATAATAATAATAATCGACTGTATTTTGAGAGGGTTACACATTTAGTTACATGAACTAATCTTCCATGAGACCCTTTAATATATACAAATTTACAAACAATGTAAAACATAGATGAACTTATTAATGAACTTTCAGTTCTTTTTACTCCAGGGTCCAGTTGTAAAAGCATTGTTAGCTTAACGAGCTTATGAGTGGTAAAATTATTAAGTGATCTAGTAAGTACAGTACTTAATACAGTGGTATTTTGCTGAAAAAATGTGTGCAGCTTTTGCAGGTGCATAATTAAATAAAATATTATAATCGACACAAACACCCAAGACAAACCATAAGAAAAATAAACCGCGTAAATGAAGTCGTCTACAGACTCTGCATGCACCAGGTCAGGAGGCAGGATGTTCCACTCTATGATGGTTCCTGGCAGGAAACTTTTCTTGTATTGTTCATAGTTGGTCTGGATCTGGATGTAGCTCCGATCACGGGATCTTGTTCTGCTGGAGGAGGCTTTGACGTAATCAGGTAGAGTGACAGGGCTTGTACCATTTGAAATTTTGAAGAATGTTGACAGTCTTTTGAATGTTCGTCTTTGATCCAAAGGAGGCCAGTTTAGGGCATCAAGCATGGATAATACACTATGGTGATAGGAGTAGTCACCCATTACAAAACGGACACCCTTGCGTTGAATCTTTTCTAATGCTTGATTGTCTTGTTTGAACAAAGGGCCCCATACCGAAGAAGAATGTTAATAGTTGTCGCGGGACGTTTCGGTCCTATCTATCTATCTATCTATCTATCTATCTATCTATCTATCTATCTATCTATCTATCTATCTATCTATCTATCTATCTATCTATCTATCTATCTATCTATCTATCTATCTATCTATCTATCTATCTATCTATCTATCTATCTATCTATCTATCTAACTATCTATCTATCTATCTATCTATCTATCTATCTCATACTGAGTCGGACGTATTTGGCCATTGCCTCAGGTGCGTGGCTAAATTTAGAATTTAGCATCCTAAAACGCATACCTCTGGGTCTCAATCTTATACTGTGTCGGCTTTGAACTCCTCTGCGGTATTGGCATTCACCGCAAAAGATGGAAGACTATTCCACTGAGGAATAGTTCCAGGGAAGAAAGAGATTTTCAGGGCATCACTATAGGACTACTTCCTACGATACTGTGAGTTGTTTGCTAGTGATGCCCTTGTCCGGGTTGACATTGTTGCCTTGTTAATTGATACTGTACAAGAATTATCTTGTAGAAGAAGATTAAGAAGGACTGCTCACGAATGGTCTCCAGGGATGGCCACTCTAGCCCATCAAGCATGTCACCGACGCTACTTCTATTTCGCCATCGTCTGCGGATCGATCGAGCAGCTGTCCTCTGCACCTTCTCCACATGCTGAATCTAAGTTTTAACATATGGATGCCAAATGGATGATGCATATTCAAGTTGTGGGCGAACCAATGTTTTATATGCAACATCCTTTGTCTACCGAGATGCAAAAGCCAAATCACGTCTAAGGAATCCTAGGGTCCTAGTTGCTTTAGATGTTATTTCCGAGTTATGTTGACCCCAATCGAGATCGTCAGTAATGGTGATACCAAGATATTTGGCGGAATTTACCTGGTTCAAAGTTTGCTGGTGAAGTTAGTAAACATACTTGTGCTGAAGGTGTCGTGACACCCTTATTGAATGGCATGTGGCTACAATGAACTCCATCTGCCGATCTGCTTCCCATTGTGCAAGTCGATCCAGGTCATCTTGAAAATGCGACAGTCAGAAGAAGAATATATGTCCCTATACAGGACAAAATCATCAGCAAACAAACGGACAGATGCCCTGATATTACCAGGGAGAACATTGATGAACAAGAGGGCCCACAGGGCCCTGGTTCACTCACCTGTGTGACACTGTCTCATGTACATTCTATTTTAGCTATGGTTGCCATCTTGTTCATCAGCAGAGTGATTTTAGCTTATTTGGTAGGGGGTAACCTAGGCAACATTCCTGTTAAGTTTGAATCAAATTGTCCTTAGGGTTTAGGAGGGGTTCACGTTTGAATCAGATTTACAATATTTTTAGCTTTAGCCTTTTTGGTAGAGGGTCATCTAAGCAACATTACTTCAAAGTTTGAATGAAATTGGCCCAAGGGTACAGAAGGAATTATCGTTCGAAGAATTTTTTATTTTTAGCTCTGGAAGCCATTTTGTTCATTGGAGTGGAATGGGTATTAACTATTTTGGTAGGGAGTCACCTAGGCAACATTCCTGTGAAGTTTTAAATCCAATTGGCCCAAAGGTTTAGAAGGAGTTAAAATTTGAAGCAAATTTACAATGTTTTCTATTTTTAGCTCTTGTGACCATTTGTTAATCGTTATGCTATTTTCCTAGAGGGTCATCTACACAACATTCCAATGAAATTTAGAAGCCTTCATGGTGAAGTGGTCATGCTACTTGCCTTGTTAACCAGGGTAGCAGGATCGATGCCAGGCTTCTCCAGACTTTCAGATTGGTCTTTAAACAGAGGTCCCATAACTGTATGACCTTAGCTGTTGGTAAGACTTCAAACTCAAACACTCACTCCTATGAAGGAACCTATATGCCAAATATGAAGGCTGTATCTTAAATGCTCCAAAAGTTATTACAAAGTAGGTCAAAGGTCAAGTTCATGGCTCAAAAGTTTTGAATGGTTGAGAAAACCTTGTCACAAGGAACATACATGCCAAATATGAAGGCTCTATCTCATATGGTTCAAAAGTTATGATAAAGTAGGCCACAGGTCAACGTCACAGGTCAGATCTTTATATGAGTGGAAAGCCCTTGTCACAAGGAACCTATACGCTAAATATGAAGGCTCTATCTCAAAAAGTTCAAAAGTTATGACAAAATAACCTACTGATCTACTTTTTGATTTGACATGACCCTTATTCGAACTTAACTGAGATATTGTCCAAATGATCATTCTGAGCAAGTTTTATGATGATTTGACTAAAACTGTGGCCTCTAGAGTTTTCAAAACGTTTTTTCTATGATTTGACCTGCTGACCTACTTTTTGACCCGACATGACCCATATTCAAACTTGACCCAGATATTGTCAAGATGATCATTCTGAGCAAGTTTGATGATGATCAGACCAAAACTGGGGTCTCTAGTGTGTGCACAAGGTTTTTTCAACAATCTGACCTACTGACCTACTTACTGGCCAGATATGACCCATATTCGAAATTAATTGAGATATTGTCAAATGATCATTTTTAGCAAGTTTGATGATGATCAGACCAAAACTGTGGCCTCTAGTGTGTTCAGAGGGTTTTTCTATGATTTTATCTACTGACCTACTTTTTGGACCGACATGACCCATATTCAAACTTGACTCAGATATTGTCAAGATGATCTTTCTGGGCATGTTTGATAATGATCCGACCTAATCTGTGGCCTCTAGTGTGTTCACAAGGTTTTTATATGATTTGACCTACTTTTTGACCTGAAATTACCCATATTCGAACTTGACCGAGAAATTGTCAAGACTATCATTCTGAGCAAGTTTGATCATGATTGGACCAAAAATGTGGCCTCTAGTGTGTTCACAAGGTTTTTCTCTGATTTGACCTAGACCTACTTTCTGACCTGCCATGACCCATATTCGAACGTGACTAAGATATTATCAAGATGATCATTCTGAGCAAGTTTGATGATGATCGGACCAGAAATGTGGCCTCTAGTGTGTACACATGGTTTTTCTCTGATTTGAACTACTCACCTACTTTTTGAACCGACATGACCCATATTCAAACTTGACTCAGATATTGTCAAGATGATCATTCTGGGCAAGTTTGATGATGATTGGACCAAAACTGTGGCCTCTAGTGTGTTCACAAGGTTTTTCTGTGATTTGACCTACTGACCTACGTTTTGAACCGACATGACCCGTATTCGAATGTGACCAAGATATTATCAAGATGATCATTCTGAGCAAGTTTGATGATGATTAGACATAAATTGTGGCCTCTAGTGTGTTCAGAAGGTTTTTCTATGATTTGACCTACTGACCTACTTTTTGACCCGACAACACCCATATTCGAACTTGACTGAGATATTGTCAAGATGATCATTCTGGACTAGTTTGATGATGATCGGACCAAAACTGTGGCCTCTAGTGTCTTCACAAGGTTTTTTTCTGATTTGACCTACTGACCTACTTTTTGACCCAACATGACCCATATTCGAACTTGACCGAGATATTTTGTGGTGGTACAAAATGTGTGCAAGTTTAGTTAAAATCAAATGATAAATGAAACAGCTATCATGCAGACAAGACCAAAAAAGGCAATTTTTGCCCTTTCAGGGGCCGTAACTCCGCAACACATGATGGGATATGGCTGGTTCAAGAAAGGAACCAAGATCTCATGGTGGTACAAGTTGTGTGCAAGTCTGGTTAAAATCAAATCATAAATGAAGATGCTATCGTGCGGACAAGACCAAAATAAGCAATTTTTGCCCTTTCAGGGGCCGTAACTCCGTAACACATGATGGGATATGGCTGGTTCAAGAAAGGAACCCAGATCTCCTGGTGGTACAAGTTGTGTGCAAGTCTGGTTAAAATCAAATCATAAATGAAGATGCTATCGTGCGGACAAGACCAAAAAAGGCAATTTTTGCTGTTTCAGGGGCCGTAACTCCGTAACACATGATGGGATATGGCTGGTTCAAGAAAGGAACCTAGATCGCATGGTGGTACAAGTTGTGTGCAAGTCTGGTTAAAATCAAATCATAAATGAAGATGCTATCGTGCAGACAAGACCAAAATAGGCAATTTTTGCCCTTTCAGGGACAGTAACTCCGTAACACATGATGGGATATGGCTGGTTCAAGAAAGGAACCCAGACCTCATGGTGGTACAAGTTGTGTGCAAGTCTGGTTAAAATCAAATCATAAATGAAGATGCTATCGTGCGGACAAGACCAAAATAGGCAATTTTTGCCATTTCAGGGACCGTAACTCCGTAACACATGATGGGATATGGCTGGTTCAAGAAAGGAACCTAGACCTCATCGTGGTACAAGTTGTGTGCAAGTCTGTTTAAAATCAAATCATAAATGAAGATGCTATCGTGCGGACAAGAAATTGTTTACGGACGCACGCACGCACGCACGCACGCACGGACGACGGACGACGGACAAAATGTGATCACAAAAGCTCACCTTGTCACTACGTGACAGGTGAGCTAATAACAAAAAGAGGACCGGTCCAAGGACCGAACCTTGCGGGATACCGGATAGAACAGGGACTGGATCAGACGCTCGGCCATCATCAAGTACAATATGTTGAGAGCGCCCTGAGAGCCATGAGCCTATCCAACTATATGTGGATCCTCTTATCCCATAGTAGTCCAATTTGTACAGTAGCCTTCTGTGAGGTACCTTTGCAAAGGCCTTGGCGAAGTCCATGATGATCAGGTCAGTCTGTTTGTGGCCACGATTTATGGCCCCATCCAGATTGCTCACAATGTCATAGAAGAATTGAACTAGTTGAGTTTCGCAAGACTTTCGACTTCGGAAACCATGCTGACAGTCAGCAAGAATTGTCTCAAAGGCTAGGTGTCTGTTAATGCTGCTAACTAATATATTCTCCAGGGTTTTGCAACAGATGCAGGAAAGCGACACTGGTCTATAATTTGCTGCATCATATTTTTCCCCTTTTTAATAGACTGGGGTAACATTTGCTTGTCGCCAACCATCTGATACAGTGCCCTGGGCACGTGATTCATTGAAAATAAAGGTCAACACAGGAGAAATTTCAGCACTACATTCCTTAAGCACCCTGGCATTCAGGTCATCTGGCCCAGACGCCTTATGTATTTTGAGCTTACCCAACAGTTTAGCGACCCCCTTGGGATCAACTGTTATGTTCCCCATAGTAGGGAACGGACTATTACCTTTGGATGGTAGCTCACCGTTAGTTTTTCGCGTAAATGCAGATTGAAACTGTTTATTGCATATGTTAACCTTATCGCGCGGGTCTGTTTTCAGAATTCCGTTTTCCCTCAGCGAAGTGATCCCAAATGTGTCCCTTTTTATGGGATTTTACAAACGACCAAAATGTTTAACCTTACCATTCTTCTGGGGTCTATCGCGATCTATGTTGTCATCTTCAAAGGTAAATATGCTGGAAACATGCTTCATCATAGTGCAGATTATATTTTTATTTTCTTTGGATGCATCGAGTCCATTGCGAGTTATTTGAAAATCGAGTACCGCTGAAATCGATGTTAGGGGGCGTATTCAGCCTTGCAGACAACAGTGCTGTTTATGAAGAAACTCAATAAAACCGAGTTTCCGGTTTTCATTCTAATGTATGTATTCATTGCTTCCAAAGTTAACCTTTTTCTATGGTGGCATGTAGCTGCCATCGAGATGCGAGATCCTACTTACTAAGTCGATGTATTTTATGTTGACATACTAGTGTAAGGCGACATATTTGGTTTGTTTATCGTTATGATAAAAAATATCTCGATTTTCATTAACTAGCCCAGAAACTGCTTTACAATGACACCCAGTTCATTGATATTTTTACAACGAAGTGTTACTTACTATGTTGACATAAACTCGTTGTAATTTTTGTGATTATTGCTTTGCAATGACATCATGATAGGGTAAGTCGACTTAGGTTTTTTATGTTTACTTATTTTTAAGTTGACTTATCTATATTTAATATGTGTGTAGCAGGACAAACTTCGGACGAACAGCCGTTTGCTAACACACAAAATAAAACCAATATAGATCAGAATGTATATGATTACTGTATGTGCTTACAAGGGTGTAACATTTTGAAATCCGTGGTTGGTTGCTAACTGGGCATGTGCCCTTTCACAGGACAAAGAGAGCCTGGGCTTCTGCTATGCGCAGACACCTACACATCCCACTAAAACAATAAATTGAGTCGGAAAATACTTTTTTGGCTGCTGCACATCGTCTTCTCAGGAAAACGAACTCTATAAAATTACTGGATACTGGATACCCGGGTTTAGCAAAGTTACCAAGAGGTAAATCCCGAATATCTATGACCGCTACACGTCTAGTTTTCTTATGGAAAACGAGCGTGTTTCAATATGCCAGATACAAACCCTGAGTTGAAGCCTCGTGTGGGGGTGGGGAAACTAAGGGCCATTTGGTATGGGTGAGTGGACAGGATTTTGAAAACATACCCCATTCATATACTTGTACTGTGGAAAAGGGACCCATTCATATACTTAACTTTCGAAAATGTCACACCCCTAATATGAACTTGCATTACATAGTCATACAATAAAAACTTTTAGATAAACCGTGCTGTCTGTCGGTCAGTCGTAAGTGCATAGATCGCTCGCGTGCGTCGTGTTATTTTCACTTTTACGAGTGACTTTCTGCCAGTGATATATTAAGCAACTAGTCACTACCAGCACGAATCTATTTCCTAAATAAAAGCTAACGCTGAAGACGTGAAAGTGGAGCTGTGGCTTTAGAGTCTTTATACTTTCGTTGGGTGCAACGAGGACGTAGTATAATAAACTCATAAGGTCTAAATTTCTGAACGCATTCTGTTATTCTGAAGATTTGCCTATAACCCATAATTTGGGTATATATAATCTATTCTATTCTGTTACATTCTCTAATTTAACGGCGACCTAATACCGGCTTTTATACTCCTTAAATGCTACATGGTTTATTGTCATGTCAGTTTAAAGCACTGAGACGACTTTGCAGTGAACTAAAAAGATATATAAATAAAGTGTCGTTTTCAAAATAAGTCGACTTGCCTGTTCCGCAAGGCGCATTATAAGCTTTTTTTTTCAAGTTTGTGTATGTCATATTAAAGCACTATGTCGCTCATTTTTAGCAAAAATTTAGATAAAAATGACAGAAATATAAGACGACATATTTTATGTCGACTAAATATAAGAGAACATATTTCATGTAGACTTAAATATATCAATGAACAAGAAAATTATGTAGACTTAATGGTACTTTTGTTGTTTTATCTGTATAATAAGTATACTTAATATCTCGCATCTCGATGGCAGCTACATGCCACCATATTTTTCATTTATTCCAATATGCATCTCTAATTACCTTATGTACATGTGCTCTGAACCGTTTGCAATGGTTCTTAATGTCAGGGCTGCTAGACTTAACGAGCACGAAAATACTTCCTATTACGTCTTCTGATGAGATCGTGTTATCGATCCATGGTCCACTATACTTGGTTTTGGTCATTTTTGTTGGAATAAACCTTTCCATTGCCGTGATTAATTCGGACTTAATGCGACACAATGCTGGTGTGTGGGAATGTGTGGCGGCGGTAAAACGTCGCCCTGCCCCACATCATAGTGTAGATTATATTTTCTTGTCCTTTGGGATCATTGGTTCCATTGCGGAATTTTGAAAATATCTAAGGGTCACTGATGAGGCCTAATTGGCCGAAACTAGCTAGTCTGGCCCAGAAAACATGTAAACTCCATATATTTCAGTTCTGTGGTGTATTCCTTGCTTCCAAAGGATAACCCTTTTATAGAACGTATTAAAACTGACCCACATGTCATTAACAGACATGCATGAGAGGTCAGAGGAAAGGAACGAATCCTTAAATCGCGCCATATGGTCTCGCAGACTATCCATATCCGCACGTTTGTATAAATATATTTTACGTGGGGCTTGTCTGATTCGTTTAGCTTTTATATCATATTCAACAAGGACTATGTCGTGATCAGCCTTGCCGAACGGGGACATCCCCTTAACTCAACTAACAGGGAAAGGAGAATTCGTGAATAATAAATCAAGGGTTTTATCTTGCCAGGTAAATATGTTTACTACTTGGGTCTGGCAGTGTTCTTCAATTATGTCCAAAAGTTGTTTCTGCGTCTGCCTTTTAGATACCCCATGGGGTACCTGCATGTTGCTCCGTTCTATATCTCCACAACTGAAATCTCCACCAACCAAAATTTGAGCATTTGCATTTTACATTATCCTAGACAAAGATGAATTGAACGCCTCAAGATATTCTGGATCAATCTGATCTGGTTTGTGGTAGAAGGAAACAAGGTACAGAGCCCTACATACAAAAATGTTAAACTTATACCAAACTAATTCACAGTTGGTGTCCAACTCCGGAGATTCAGTGCAGAGTAGGTCTCGCTTAAATGCTACAAAGACACCACCGTGTGCATCCCCGACTCTGTCTTTCCGGATTGCTTCATTGCTGTATCGTTTCGGGGCCAGCAATCTGGATGGAGCCGTAATCTTGACGGGGCATTAAACAGTAGCCACAAACAGACTAACTTGATCACCATGGACTTCGCCAAGGTCTTTGACAAGGTACCCCATAGAAGGCTATTATATAAACTGGAGTACTATTGGTTGTACTTAATGGCCGAGCGTCTGATCCAGTCCATGTTTTATCTGGAGTCCCCCAAGGCTCGGTCCTTGGACGGGCCTTTTCTTAGTTTTCATCAATGATCTCCCAGATAATATCAGGTCATCGGTCCGTTTGTTTGCTGATGATTGATGTTTTTAAATTTTGCATGCGAGTACGTTTCTATATTCTGCAATGGTACATGCAATTAAAATGATATGTTACCATGTTCGTTTAGGCGCCATGACCGCACAAAGACCAAAATCATTTGTATAGAAAGCAATTGGAATCCGACGAAATTTGGCTGATGGTCAATAGAAAATAAACTGGCCCATAGAATTTTTCTAAAAACTGAGATTTTGTGTCGCATTTATTATTGATTAGAATGAGATGAAAAAAGTCCTTGACTACCAGGTTAGTTTATGAGGTATAGAAGCGTAAAGAAGTATAGAGTATGTATAATTATGGTCATTTTGTCGTAATTCGTAAAAGGCGTTTCAGAAGGGCGCCGTCAACTTTTCTTTAAGCTGTAGCCTAATACAAAGAGCAACCAGAACATAATTTCCAAATCACCATGCATTAGCAAATATGTCAACAGTCCATTTAGACGCCAGCTGTGGCATTTTTCCGTATGTAAACTCGAAAACAAACATAGATTCTATGTGCCTGTGAGAGAGGCTTGGTAAAATGTTTCCTACGTATGCCACAAGAATAGTTTTTGCAAAAATAATGAAAATCATCGTTAGACCACTGGATACCTCACTTCGGCTTGTAATTGGTAGCATTTCTTGACTTTTACATTTAATTACGTGAATTTTATCAAGTGATGTAAAACAACCGGCGTATCAGGAACACAATTATTTGGATTGTTTATTTGGTACAGTGAAGACTATGAATAGAGAGCTGGAGTATGCAAACTGATCTCAATTGTCGCTAAATGTTCTTACATTTTCTCATGACTGTTTACGTTTTATCTTGGCTAATTAATTTGAAAGGTTGTAGAAAATGGCTTGCCGTTGTGAATTTTGCATTGCTATGAATAAATAAATAAATAAATAAATAAATAAATAAATAAATAAATAAATAAATAAATAAATAAATAACTGCATCATGATTTTACAATAGAGACAGAAGATTTTTATCATTTAAACGACTTGGTAACGGAACCGACCTGGCAATGGAGAATAAGGAATAAGGCAATGAAGAATAAGGAGATTTTCAATGAGGACGTTTGTTTGATATCCAATGACGTTGCCGGTCAAAGCGCGTAAAATTTGGCGGCGACGTCCTTTACGTATTCTTGGCCTTAAGGACGCATCCAGTGCCTTTTTTCAGCTAAATTCTAAATTCCCACAAAATGGCCAATTGGCTATCCAACACACAAAAAAGAAGCGATACACACACTCAAAGACAAACCATAACAAAAGTAAACCGCGACAGAAGAACCGCCTTGGAACAGTCAAGGCAATTCGTTTAGCAACGCCAGGTTGAACATAATTTGCAAAAAATGCCTGACATCGTCAATACCACAAAAGTTCCTCCCGACTCCAAATTAAGTGACATGGTCGTATATTTCAGTTTAAATCGTGCAAATATCTGATAATACTATTAAATCGCATATGTATTTTGAAGGAGAGTCTATATTCTACTTTTGTTCCAAATTTCATCCCGATAAGTGATATCTAATTAATATCTTTGTTTAAGCATATACTACACCATGATATAAAAATTTTCACAAATTACATTTTCTAAAATAGAAGTAGAGGCAATGACCAGGAATCGATACAATTAACACACAGCTCCCATCAGAGACACCAAAGGGAAAGAAACTCAAACATGAAGCAACAAACCCCAATGGAAACACCAACATCGGAAAGCCAAGAGGACAGTTACTCTCCACAAAATGGCCAAAAGGCTATCCGACATAAAATAATATAAGCGACACAAACACCTAAAGACAAACCATAACAAAAATCATTTTTATGTTTCTCATCTTACGCTAAAAAAGTTCTAGAAAGGGTTATCCTTTGGAAGCAAGCAATACACCACAGAACTGGCAAATATTGAGGGTAAATGTTTTCTGGGCCAGACTAGCTAGTTTCGCCCATTTAGGCCTCATCATTTACCCTCAAATGTTTTCAAAATTCCACAGTGGAATCAATAATCCCAACGGACAAGAAAATATAAACTACACTGTGATGTATGACAGGGAGAATTTTTACGGCAGCCACACATTCCCAGACTCCAGCTGTAATGACGTCAAATGTATGTTCTAGATAGGATTGGCATATTGAATCAAGGGATACCTCACTGAACTGGAAAATATTGAGTGTACATATTTTCTTGACCAACTTAGCTAGTTTCGACCAATTAGGCCTCATCAGTGACCCTCAGTTGTTTTAAAAATTCTACAATGGAATCAATGATCCCAAAAGACAAGAAAATATAAACTACACTATTATGTAGGGCAGGGAGACGTTTTACGGCGGCCACACATGCCCAGATACCAGCTGTAGTGACGTCAAATACGTTCTAGAAAGGGTTATCATTTGGAAGCAAGGACTACTTCACAGAACTGGAAAATATGGAGTGTATATGTTTTCTGGGCCAGATTAGCTAGTTTCGACCAATTAGGCTCATCAATGACCCTCAAATGTTTTCAAAATTCCACATTGGAATCCATGATCCCAAAGGACAAGAAAATATAAACTACACTATGATGTAGGGCAGGGAGCCACACATTCCCAGCCTCCTTCTGTACAGACGTCAAATATTTTCTAGAAAGGGTTATTCTTTGGAAGCAAGGAATACACCACAGAACTGGAAATTATGGAGTGTGCGTTTTTTCTGGGCCAGACTAGCTAGTTTCGGCCAATTAGCCTTCATCAGTGACCCTCAAATGTTTTCAAAATTCCACAATTGAATCAATGATCCCAACGGACAAGAAAATATAAACTTCACAATGCTGTAGGGCAGGGAGACCTTTTACGGTGGCCACACATTCCCAGACACCAGCTGTAGTGACGCCAAATATGTCCTAGAAAGGGTTGTCCTTTGGAAGCAAGGAATACACCACAGAACTGGAAAATATGGAGTGTATATCCTTTCTGGAACAGACTAGCTAGTTTCGACCAATATTAGGCCTCATCCGTGGCACCCAAATGTTTTCAAAATTCCACAATGGAATCAATGATCCCAAAGGACAAGAAAATATTAACTACACAATGATGTAGAGGAAGGAGACTTTTTTACGGCGCCCACACATTCCCAAACACCAGCTAATATGTCTGTCCTGTCTTTAATAAAGTTGCAATTAAAGGAATGTAACATTATGTGTTAAGTAATACGCAGTCAAATAGCATTACGAGTCATTGCCAATCACATATCTGTCAGCAATCGATGTATGCCTATCAGTAGAATGTACAAATGTTGAAAAATATACATATTTTATGAATGGAAACACACCCAGTATAATATTGATTATTATTATTATTATTATTATTGTTGTTGTTGTTATTGTGTGTGTGTGTGTGTGTGTGTGTGTGTGTGTGTGTGTGTGTGTGTGTGTGTGTGTGTGTGTGTGTGTGAACACTGGTCGGTAAATGGGGCAGTGGCTGGTGTGTATGTAATGTACACCTGCGAGTAATGGTTAGATGTGACCGATCGCAGTATAAGTAGAAAGAAAGAAAGAAAGAAAAAAGAAGGAACGAAAGAAAGGGATTGCTTTATCAGCCCCATCCATCCATATTATTTGAAATAATTTCAATCGATAGAAGACGTTTTTTTCATAGAGGATACTTTTTTGTCGCAATGAATGTCATTTGACGTGTCACCAGTAACACTGTATGTATGTCATTTGAAGTCCTCTTAGACTTTTTTCATGTATCAATTCTATGAAAGAGTATAATGTAGTCGGTACTGTGTGAGAGCAACTCCTCCTACAGTTTAATACCAATCCTTCCAAAACTTAAAAGTTGCTTGAATTATGGTCTGAAGATATGCATGTGCTTTTTTACAGAATCTTAAAATAATTCTTTTCGCTTTTGTTACATTTTTAACTTAGAGTTCTTTTTGTCGCATCTATAATATGAAACTATATATGTAGGAGGTACATTGTGAGTGCTTATACGTAAGTGATTTAACCAGTACTGAGCACATTCTTTCGCCATACACAGACAACTGCCCTTCTTAAATCAGTTGAAGGGAGAGAATGACCGTAGAAAAAAAATCATGAACATTCACTCTTTATAAAGGAATGTTGCCAAACCCTGTAGATATTGAACCCGCGTTAAGTGATACCAATGGCTGCCTGGGTAACTCACTTATTTTTTAACAGCTCAAGTGAAAATAAGGCGGGTGACATAAATTCTCTGTGGAATTTGCTTGTTATATATGAAGTTTCAGCTAAATCAGATGAAAAATGTAGGAAGAGTCATGCGAAAAGGAAAAGTTTATAAAAAAAATCAAAGGGGCTTAACTTTATTATTATTTGGTGGACCATAACCGCGAAACAATACGCGATAAAAGATAAAAAGATAAAGATAAAGAAGCTTTATTTAACGTCGCATATTCGAAACAAATAACATAAGCTCTGTAGAGCTTCAGAATCAGAATTGTTACTGGTGACACGTCAAATGACATTCATACAGTGTTACTGGTGACACGTCAAATGACATTCTTTGCGACAAAAAGTATCCTCTTACAAATACTTACCTGCCTTCATTTATCTTTCTAGGACTACCCCTGTTAATGCGAGCGTCAGCCAAGGGAGTTCCTAGAACCATTTTTCACGCCTTTGGTATGGCGCGGCCGGGGATCGAACCCGCGACCTCCCATTCCCGAAGCGGACGCTGTACCACTGAGCGATGCCCAACATGGTCTGACTATGGATGAAGCTTCAGCTTGATCGGATGTAAGGTGTAGCAGGAGTTATCCGGTAACGAAAAGTTACAAAAAATTTTAAAGGGCATACCTCTATTATTATTTGCTGGACAAATGCGCTGAAACAATATGCGCTGTCCCACATCATGGTCTAACTATGTATAAAGTTTCAGCTTGGTCCGATTTAAACTGTAGGATGAGTTATCCGGAAACGAAAAGTTTTTTTTTTGTGTTGTATATTTTTTTTTCAACTCTGTAGGTCATACATGTCACAATCAAGTTAGAGAGAGAAATCACAGAGATAACAACCGTATATCTATACCACTAAAGGAATATAGAATCATTCTTTTCTTTTTTTTTCAGTCCTGTTCTAGCGCAGTCCCTGCAGGAAGTGTAGAGTACTTACATATATATATATATATATATATATATATATATATATATATATATATATATATATATATATATATATATATATACATACATGTATATATATACAAGAGAGAGAGAGGGGGGGAGAAAGAACGCAAGATAGAAATCCTGTTGTTTAAAAACTTTCTACCTGCATGACATCTATTCCTCCACAAAGACCGCACCAGAACAGCACTATGTCCTTTTTATTGGTTACTTTTTCCAGAGAAAAAACTAGCTTCAATCCTATGCTAATGTAGCTCTTGTAGAGGTTTCAATCCCATCGCGAGGGCACGCCTATATAATTTTGACCCCCCTTGAACCCCACTTTGCGTAGTAAAACTGGGGTTCACAGTGGCAATCTTGTTCCTCCTATCGCCGCTCCGAAACACAGACTGCAGGTACCCGCCAGAACCGCCGCGATTAGGCGGCCCTAACGAGTACTCACAACCCAAATTCCGACCAGAACAAGAAAAAATATCACAACCCCTCATCTAAGAATTTTCATCTTTTTAGCGATAAAGGTTACAATATATCTAAACCGGCGTGCTCTCGTAATGTATGTCAATGTAGCTTTTTTTTTTATTTAGAGGGTTACTTTTTCTAGATAATACAATACACGTATATAAACGGCTACAGAAACAAATTCTACACTAGTAGAACTCCTAAATACTATGCTTCCACCATATGCTTGCCCATAAATGTCCATAAATGTCGAAGTTTTCAAAGGGCCATCACTGAAGAAAAGTTTTAGAATTTTTTAGGTATGCCAAAACTTGTGGGCATAATTAAACATTGCTGAGAAAGTCCCAGCTATTGTTAAAGTACAAAAAGAAAAATGCATTAATGATTACTAATGTCATCAAGCGTGTAAATATGCTAATGGACTGGCAAACAGTGAAGCTTGTGGTCTCACTACTTCTCACTGCTCCAATAGAAGCAGTCACATCCAGGTCTACATCGTTACATATACATTCTGTAGTTGATTGGTTTTCGATCGACTCAAAGTTAGTACAATTAGCTCTTAAATGCAAACATCGACCAAATTTGGAAATCAAGCTAACTTATTCTTATGAAAAAAAAAAAAAAATATATATATATATATATATATATATATATATATATATATATATATATATATATATATATATATATATATATATATATATATATATATATATATATATATATATATATATACCAATCACTATGTTAATTTCGTACAGTGTCAAGGGCCAGCCATTTGCGAGATGGGGTTGCCAGCAGAGGATGGGCCGGAATCATGTGTTGGGTTTCGCAAACAGCATAGACTCAGATCAGACACAGCATCCAAGCGGAGTGTACACTGTCTACAATGCAGGAGCTCAGGGTCAGACGGTGCCAAATGCAGCTTCCGATCAGGGCCAATGCTGCCTCACGACCACATGTAAAAATAAAGAATAATGGAATTTTTAACAGTCTAACAGTCTAATTCACCCATCAAACTCTTCTTTCCGGCCCAACCTCTGAGGCAACTGATCATCATACGCTCAGTGTTTTGACTATACAAAAAGAATAAGAGTGCAATGACACACCCTCAACATAATAATACTTTCATAAAATAGGACCCGCATAATGAATGATCTATTTTCAGCCTACTTGCAAGAGAGAAAAAAAAAAAGGAAACCTGCCACATGTCTATGTGAACAGCTAAGGTGCAGATCAGCCTGCATATTTGCCCTGCTTGACCAGCTCCCCAGTTGCTCAATAGTAGTTGGACAGCATGGCCCCAACCATCATTCATGCCCCAAAAAGGGCTATTGGGACGGAGCAGACTAGTCCCCCGACTTCCTTTGAACAGCTGCTCCAAAGACTAATCTGTCAAGACAAGGCTCATTTCATATTTTAAGTTACCATTGCTTTCATCAAAGACCACCTTGCAGTGACTTTGCTTGCTTTTTTTTTCAGAATACATAGACTTTGCATATAATTCTACTGAACAATAGCTTTTAAGCTTTTGTTTAAAAGACCTTATATCTGGGAGACAATTTTTCAATTTACAGCAATAAATGAAATGTTTTGCAAGAATAGCACACATACTTAGACAGTCATCTTCAGTAGGTGTTCCTGTGAACTAGTTTAAAATCCATTTATCTGGTTCCAAGATAAAATTAATGTTACATTTGGTCGTTAACAATTCCTGTAACTGTAACAGAAAAGTTCTTACATGGCTACAGTCATAAAATAAATGCAGTAATGTTTCTCTTTGTTCATTACAAAAAGTACAAAGCTCTGTTTCTATGATTCTGCATTTAAATAATCTACTGTTGGTATATATTATTCTATGGAATAGCTTAAAATGGAAGTTAAGTAATTTTGAGTCTTCTGTAGTGCTATATAGCTTTGCAAAATGTCGACCCCAGTTTTCAGTGTCCTCCAAGTTTAGGTCCACGTGCCATTTTGAATATGCTTTTATATTTTGTGCTGCTACCTTTTCCAGCAAAAGTTGATAAAAAGGTTTAGTTATCTTAAGACTGTTTTTCAATAAAGACACATGTGGATGTAAACATTAACAACTCTATTATTGTTTCTGCACAACCTTTTCCAATGTATTGGTATAGCTTCAATGACGCTATAATAATCAACAAAATTTACCTCCAACTGATACTGGTTTCTAAATTCTGCAAAGCTCATAAATCTCCCATCATTTTTTAGCAGATCATTTATAAAATAAATACCTTTCCTTAACCATGTCTGAAATAAAAAAGCTCTTCCATTGCGTTTTATATTTTCATTTGACCAAATTGTTTGTGACATGACTTCTTCCGGGGTTGTGGGAGGTAGCAATTCGAATTTTTTCCATGCCTCAAAAACATCTATCCAAAAAGTATTAAGATTATTTTGCACAGTAAAAATACCTTCCCTGGATAGATACAAAACCTTGTCTCCTCCGAAAGCTTCCAAAGTATCTATTAATAATGTTTTCCATGATGCAAAATAATTAACATCAAGAATTTTCTTGAGCCATGATATTTTCAATGCCATGCTAAAAGAGGGAATATGAGGCACTTGTAGACTTCCCTCATTCTTATTATTTATCATAATACTTCTTTTTTATTTTATCATCTTTTCTATCCCATATAAAGTTGTAAAAGACAGTTTCTATCTCTTTTAAAATTTGCTCTGATGGTGCTGGTAGGACTGTAAAAATCTGTATAAAAATGGGTAAAGCTAGCGTTTTTATTATGCAAACTTTACCAATAAACGATAGTGATCTAAAAGACCAGTCATTTAGAAGGTTTTTAACAGACTTAATTTTATCCTTATAGTTTTTCCCTGCAATGTCCTCTTTGTTTACTTCATATTCAATATCTAGTAGTTTAAAGGTTCCCTCATGGTTCCATATTATTGGTTTTGTGTTCTTAACTCCTCTCCACAACCCCGTTTTGCCCCGAACCATAATACCTGGGTTTTGTCGAAGTTTGCTCGAAGACAAGAGCTGCCGGCAAAGCAATCGATAATAACTAAAGCCATATTGAGGGACTTCTCGTCATCTCCCATTATAAGTGTTGAGTCATCAGCGTACTGACTTATCAGATATTCCGAGTTGTTTATTACTAGACCTTGAATTTCTGGATGGGCCTTTAATGCTGCACTTAATAATTCTACACAGAAAATAAAAAGATAGGGAGATAGAGGATCACCTTGCCTGACACCTCTTTGGATTTCAAACACATTGCTTAAGTGACCATTATATAAAATGTAACTTGAGATGTCCTGATAAAAAGTGTTGAACCAACGTATAATAGATTCTCCAAAACCAAAGAATTGTAGTGTGTTTTCGATGAAATTCCACTCCAAGGAGTCAAAAGCTTTTTCAAAGTCTAGTAACACAAGAAGACCAGGAAAATTCTCTCTTTTTGTTTTTTCTAATAGATCGAATACAAGCCTGTTACAATCTCCAATGTATCTTCCTTTGATGAATCCAGATTGTGATTCTGAAATAAGTTTATCCAATACCGATTTAATTCTAGCTGCTATTGCTGAGGAGCCAATTTTTAAGTCCACGGACAAAAGTGAGATTGGGCGCCAATTCTTAAGGTGTTCTTTATTCTTACCCTCCTTCGGTATACAAGTGATGATGCCCTGTTTCTGAGTAACAGATAACCTCTGTATTGTGTATGCATAATTTAGAGACCGAACAAGGTAGACTCCCAAATGGCTCCAAAACAATTTGTAAAATTCTGCCGTAAATCCATCAATACCTGGCGATTTATTGTTTTTCATGTGTTTCAAGCTATTTAAGGCTTCTGGTACAGTCAAAAGGCCTTCAAGGTTCTGCTTTTCGTTTTCCATTAGAAACGTAAGGAAAGGGTTGTCCCTATCGAAAAATAACTTTCTATTATCTGAATCTATTATGGAGTTTTTTGATGAATATAATTTTTTATAGAATTGTTCTTGTTCAGAGATTATTGCAGCTTGTTCGGTTACTTCCTGGTTTTCAATGATTAATTTTGTAATTATCTTTTCTGAATAGTGTCTCTTTTCAAGGTTACAAAAATATCGTGTGCTTTTTTCCCCTTCCACTTTCCATCTGACCTTTGCCCGCAGTAATATGCCTTTAATTCTGTCATCTCTAATTCTAGATAATTCGTTACTTAACCGATTGATTTCATCTCTATTATGATCATAATTTTGGTATAATTGTTGCAGTTTTGTTTCTACTTCTGTCTCTCTGTTATTTTGTGAACGCTTTTTGTAAGAAGCATAAGAAATAGTTTTACCTCTAATCATCAGTTTCAATGTTTCCCAAAATAACTGGTCATCTACTGAAAATTGCACTTCTGCGGGGTTTGGATTTTCTTGTTCTAAACAGTTTATTTTATACTGATTAACTGTTTCCGTTATACAAGAATTAATTAGTTCAACATATTCCTTATCTCTCAACAAATTATTGTTAAATTTCCAGCTCCCGCGACCCCGTTCTTGGTCAACGAATTTTAGTGTAATTGAAATGCGGTTATGATCAGATTTGTATCGAATTCCAATATCTGCTTGCTGCGCGTACTGTACTAAATCCGAAGAAATAAGAAAGTAGTCCAGTCTACTTTGTTTATTGTTTGGTCCTGCCCAAGTGTAACGTCTATTATTTTCATTTTTTCTCTCCAGATATCTCCAAGATTGAGTTGAGTCATAAATTCCAGTACTTGTTTTTGCGATTTTGGATTGTTCTTATGTTTATAGTTTAAGTTATCTTTTTCATAATCTAGAACAACATTCCAATCGCCTGCCATTATAATTGATAGATTATCTATATTATCTAATATTTGTGAAATATTTTCGAAAAAATCGGGTTTATCTTAATTTGGACCATATAAGGCACAGAGCGTAAATTGCTGACCTTTGGCCTTGATGTCCATTATTATAATAGTTTCCATTAGGGTCTGAGATAGTTTGTAATATTTCAAATGTGAAACTATTTTTAAACAACACTGCTATGCCGCGGCTGGTACTGGTCCCCGAGCTAAACCTTGCTTTAAATCCCAATTCTGACTGCCAGACATGTTCTATTTCTTTTGTTGAGTGTGTATCAACTAATATACTAATATCGTACATATCCCTACATCTTACAAATGTGTCTCTTCTTTTGACATGATCTGAAAATAATCCTCTACAGTTTAAGCTTCCGATTTTTAATTCAACCATTTAAATATGTACCAAAAAGTGTAAAAAGATTGAATGGAATATTTATAGTAAAAGAATGTAAAATGTTACATACATTGATTGAAACATGCATAATACGAACAGAATTGACATTTACTCTTTTCAAAAAATATAAGTGTCGTCCAATTCCAGTCATTTTTATTGAAAAAACAAAACAAAAAAAAACAACTTCTCAAGCTCCCAGCTGGCGTTATGTTGATCAGACAGACAAGATCCATGGTTTACAGATAATATCGTAATGACCCATAATAGTTCTATAAAACAGAAAAAATATGGTACATGTGGGCCATCCATTACCCAACAACAAAATAACATCAAAGTCGGTCTACTGTCACCCAATGGGATGGCAAACAGTATGGACCCCGATCAGATTGCAGTCTGATCCGAATGCACCCTGCCTGCCTCAATCCCTCTGTCCCTACAACCAGGACCATTAAGGTAGAACTATTTAACCCATTGCATGCTACTGGACTCTTCCACAGCCATATATTGGACAAAGCCATTTGTCATATTAGGGGTGTCAAGCCTATTTTTTGTTTTAATACCATTTTTGACTGAAAGCTGTATAGAGCAAACAGTGTAGGCCCAGATACAACCCCGCATTCTGCGGTGCCTGATCTGGGCCCAGACTGTTTGCCAAGGTACCCCTTTAGGAGTTTCCCCGCATACAACTGGTCAAAGAGAACTAGATTCAACAGAACTAATTTTAGAGGATACAATATATAAAGTTTTATAAAGTTTTATACAAAAAAAATACCTATGGTACCTACCTATCTACCCATCTTGAAAACTAAGGGTTGGGTGACAGTACACATAACTTTTTAAGGATGGCCTTACTCCATTCACCAAGGTGATCTTCCATTGAAACCCCTGGACAGTGTTATCTTGCCAAACAATGCAAATCGGGAAACGAAAAGTTTACAACAAATTTCAAAGGTGCAGAGCTCTATTAATATTTGGTGGACCGTAACATCTAAACAATATGCGCTGTCCCACATCATGGTCTAACTATGTATGAAGTTTCAGCTTGATTGGATGTTAACTGTAGGATGAGTTGTCCGGAAACGAAAAGTTTACAAAAAAAAATCAAACGAGCGTAACACTGTTAATATTATGTGGACAGTAAATGGAGTTTCAGCTTGATCAGTAGATAATTTCAGTAGATAACTCCTCCTACAGTAAACTGTAGGGGGAGTTATCCCGAAACGAAAAGTTTACAAATGGACGGACAGACGGACGGACGGGCGCCGGGGGGGGGACATAACATTATACAACCGTTTTACAAACTGGTCTATAAAAATAACCATGGCACTGCCCCAAGGTGTACTCTATCCTTAATTGTCAAAATTTACTCCCGACATTACTCCCTGTAGCAGTAGGTTTGTGTGTCAGGCGAAGAGTGGTGGCCCTGATTGGTCCCCACATTGTGTTGCCACTGGTCATTGTAACACTGTTTGACTGCTCCGATCCCAGTGGTGGGATGCTGTGCTTAACTTGTGCTTTATTTAATTGTTTTTTTTTTTTTTTGGCTAATCATAACCAAGCTTTAGTTGTCTTACAGTATTTGCAGAGTTTTATTTGGAGTTGTAGTTGTATTATTATTACTATTATTATTATTGCCACATGGTGGCACATGATAGAAAATAAAACTCTATTCTATTCTACTTCCGGCTGTTATACTCGGGAACAAGACAGTTCTCCGACAAGACAGTTCCCCGACACGGTTTTTGGAGGCAGTTCCCCGACACATTTGAAGACAGTTCCCCGACACTTTTGAAGAAAGTTCCCCGACACTATTGTTCATAGTTAAATGACCTGTGACTGATACTTACAATTGGCAACACTTTTGAAGACAGTTCCCCGACACTATTGTTCATAGTCTTAATGACCTAATTGACAATTAGGGATAAGATATATTACTTATAATTTGGACATTTCTTGCTATGGCAACTATATTAATGAGTTGCCTGAAATTTCCTCGTTGATTTCAAGACAGTTCGCCGACATTTGTTCTGACGATGAAGACAGAGGAGAGGTTATATGGAATTTCTTTGTCAGTCAGCATTCGTCAGGATTCAATTCAAATATTTATTATATGTAAAATGACAATTAGAAATATACTTTCGCGTTTCCTAGAAGACGTTTTTGTTTTGTTTAAATGTGTGCATGTTCATTAACTGAACATGCTAGTTCGCTTAATTTCAGGTGTATTCATCAAACTTATTGATAATGGTATCAAGTATAAGCTTTTATTTTACACATGTAACAGTCTGTCGGGGAACTGTCTTCAAAAATGTCGACGAACACATAATTTAATATTTCTAAACATCTGTTTGGCCCCCGCCCATAGGGGCTTGAAGAAATATATGGGCTGCATGATGCTTCCACGCAGAGCTGAATCCGGCCTGCACACTAGTACTGGTAAACCGCTTAGAGGATCTAAGCCTGTCCAGGAACCGCGGTGCGAGGCGGACCGTCCATGCTAATAAACCCTATTGGTTTCATTGGGCGACAGGGCTTGAGAAGTCATTTCATCTCAATGTTGGGTAAAAGTCCCACAAAATTGGAAGCAGCGTCTCCAAAATGACCTTTACAGTGTTGACGGGGACGTTAAACCTCAAATCAAACTCGTAAGCATCTGTCGGTGAATTGTTTTCAAAATATTGATGAACACATAATAACATTCAATTATGATAATCATCATGATCAGTCACAGGTCATTTGACTTTGAACAATAGTGTCGGGGAACTGTCTTCAAAAGTGTCGGGGAACTTCTTCTGATCTGTATAAGCCTCCTCTCAATAGGAGCACCCCCGAACACGGGGTAGGATTGGACGTAGATATGTGGGGCCACTAAAATCTAAACTGTACATCCCCGGTCAAGACAGAGTTCGTAGTATATCAGGCATTATCCTGTTATTTGGATCGAGTTCCAAACTAGTTTTTGTACTTCATAAGTCAATGCAATAGAAATGTGCAGGGAAAGGGGCCGACTATTTTTTATCTCGTAATTATTTTTGCAAATCTGTGATTCGGTTTATTCCGTGAGAACAATTTGTGATCCGAGAAGACTACTTCCGAATAAAATTCGGTGATTCGGTTTATTCCGTAAGAATTCTGTTTTGCACTATAAACCGATTTCAAGAATGAAGTTACTAATGATAGACCTTATATACATATAATGACACATTTAGCCATTCACAAGCTGTCCTTTTTTGAGGACCTTTTATACATAAAGGACACCGCAAATATATATGGGTAGTAACCATCAATAATACTTACCGATCCAAATAATAGGAGTATAATATATAGTAAGTAAGCAACTAATCCGTAGCAATAGGCTATTTTATACTAGTAATATTGCCATGCAAGGGGAAGTTTCCCCGGGAAAAGGGTTTTCTTTGGGGGATAATTCAAAAGAAAATGGGGCTTGGCATCTTTTGGGGTTAGTGTCTTAAAATAACACGTTTTCAAAGAACATATGTTTCATTGACAAGCTGCGATCCAAATAACGGGAGTATTAAGGCGACGGCAAATATAGATCTAGTACTCACCAATCTTTCACTGTCGCATACTTCACAAGATATCAATAGTCATTCATTCATGAGACGTGTGTAGTGATATGACGTTGCAACGACGTTGGCTCGGCATCCGTTGCTGGCTGGGAGAACTGTCACGGGAAATTGAGGAAACTCGAGATGTGTGTTAAAATTACGGAATAAATCTTATATGACACCCGTGAACGCGGTTAAGTAGACATTTTACCTCCAGTAGGTCGTAAAAATCGTCACCTTAACAATCCTGTTATTTGGATCCTACATTTCTTATAACTGAATATTTTAAGACAGTAACCCCAAAACATACCAAGCCCCATTTTCTGAAGCATCATCCCCCAAAGAAAACCCTTTTCCCGGGGAAACTTCCCCTCTCATTGCAATATATTTTATTATTGATTGAATTTGATATGAGATATACTCAGTGCCTACAAAGTAAGGCTTGCTTGTCGTCTTATATACTACTCCTGTTATTTGGATCGGTCAGTTAATCTTTCTACACAAGCATATACGAAATAGCTGAATCATAGGGCCGACAGCGATATGATGTTGCAACGACGTGGATAGGTATTCTTTTTGCTAGCTGGGAGAATTATCCCTAGAAATTATGAAACAACGGAATAAATCTTATTTAACATCCAATTCGCGATAAGTAGCCATATGACGGTGCACTCGGCACTCTTTGCAGGCTAAAAATATGAAATAACGGTAGAAATAATATGTTTAAATTTGCCTCAGGTACGGCGTAGGGATACGATGACCTAATTCGTCGCCTTAAAGACACATTTTTTGATTGCATAACACCCTAATGACCAGTTATTGAAGAAATCAGTTTTGAGATAAGATACATTTGGGGTATTCTGACTGGCATACAGGTAGGGGACCAAGAGAGGGTAATCAGTTACATAGAGACAATTCACATCTATTTATTTACTTGTTTGATAACCATGTCCTGGTTTTGATATTAATGGAATGTAAACTGTTTTTTTTTTTTTTTTTTTCCTTCTTTATTTTATTTTCAGTCACAATTATTGATAATCATTACTAAAAATATGCCTATCGAAATATCTTGGTTAAATTTTACGACCAAAAAGGATAAATATCTTTAATATTTAGGCTCAAACATATATTGTGGGTACTTGTTAGAACCGCATCGGTAAGGTGCTTCTAACAAGAACCCACAATTTATGTTTTTGAGTAGAAATTTAAAAAAAAAATAATGTTTCCCCTCTGAACCCCGGTTTTTCTATACAATATTTTTACATTGTGAGTACTCGTAAAAAACGCCTCTGCGAGGGGATTCTAATGAGGACAATATATGCTTTTGAGTAGAACTAAGAAAAATAATGTATACCCCTCCAAACCCCAGATAAATAAATAAATGTTCATTGAATGATTAAATCGCGGTGCAAGTCCATGCTTATAAACCATATTGGTTTTATTGGGCGACAGGGCTTGAGATGTCATTTCATCGCAGTGTCGGGTAAATGTCCCCAAAAAATTGAAAGCAACATCTCCAAAATGACCTATACAGTGTTGTCCGGGATGATAAACCTCAAATCAAACGAACAAACACAATCTTGAATTATTAAATTCATTAAGTTTACTTCTTTTCAGATTTGAATCAATGAAACAATGACTGTCAGAGTTTTCCTTTACTTTTTTTAAAAAAATAAAATAAAAAATAAAAAAAAAGTAATTTAAAACAACATTTTGTTGGAAACAATCTCAGTAAAAAATATACCATCACACAAGTTCCCCTTATAGAGCCCCCTTTTAAACATATCTCTCAGAGAGTCTCTGCTCATAATCACCTCATAATCACTTAGATAAGATAAGCCTTTGATGTGCCCTATGGTCCGAAGGACTTGATTATTGGAGATTATGTAACAGGCCACCCCTTTTATATAGAGAAAAAAATGTGTCTTTAATACTCCTGTTATTTGGATCGCCTATTTGAAAAGCGAATTTCCTTATTACTTCAGATTTTAAGACACTAACCCCAAAAGATGCCAAGCCCCATTTTCTGAAGGATTATCCCCAAAGAAAACCCTTTTCCCGGGGAAACTTCCCCTTGCGTGGCAATATTTTACTCCAGGATTTTACTATTAATATTGCAATACGAAATATGCTCGTGTTCTATATTATACTCCTGTTATTTGGATCGGCCAGTTTCTAAATCTTTACAAGTGTTATGGTGAAGCAAAAAAGGTAGAAAAAACTTAGGAAAGGTCCTAGGTGTCAAGTGGACCGGCGTAGTATCGACAACGATTTGACGTTGCAACGAGATATATCGAAACAGAAAGTAAAGATGTCTAGTCGAAATTAATGCCATTGAAAGTAGTTCCGACTATTTAGTAATGACGTTCTTTCACTACAAAATACAATTCTGAATATTTATTTGGATCGCGATCCAAATAACAGGATTATGCCATATATCACCGACAACCATCATTTTTTTAAGTTCGTGTTAACTGTCTTCAGATGTGTCGGGGAACTGTCTCCAAATACCGTGTCGGGGAACTGTCTTGTCGGGGAACTGTCTCGATTCCTTATACTCTCCCCTGTTTTGGGAATTTTGACATTTGGCGCCAGATATAGATGAGGGGAAAGTTCGAATGTGTCATTGGTTATCACGGTGGAATGTAAATAATAAAAAAAAGTGAAAAACAAAATTAAAGATAGAAACAGTAGGAAATTAGATTGAGCAAGTGGAGCGGGTGTTGTACGGTTTGTATAATTTCACTGAAGACGAAATTTATTAAAATTTTTTCAATATGTTGTTGTTCCAAACTGACATTCAGTCATTCCCTGTAGCAGTAGGTTTGTGTGTCTGGCGATTCAGAGGCAGAAAACCTCGCATTGCAAAACGTAATGTTGTTTTCATTATGTGTCGGGAGATTCAGAGGCATTCACAGCAACATCATGGGTCACTTCCAGCAAAACAACATCCACTGTGACGAGCAGCATGGTTCCGGAAGAAACAATCATGCGAAAGTCAACTGGTTACTACTATACAGGGAATTGCCAGCAAACTACGCTACGTTTGTAGTACCGACCATGAGCTATGCTTCTGCAGCTTGGGACCCCTACCAGGCTATAGAAATTGACCAACTGGAACATGTCCAGCGAAGGGGTGTCGGTTTGTCCACAAGAACTACTACGACCGGACACCAGGCTGCGTTACCAAGATGGTCAACGATCTAGGTTGGCTTCCACTAGCAGATAGGAGACGTGCACACAGGCTCAACTATCTGTTCAAGATAATACATAAGATTGTCGACATAGACCCAGGCCACCTACTTCAGGCAAGCGACTTTCCCACAAGAGGCAGTGGAAGATTAAGACAACATGGTGCTTCATCTGCTGTGTACCACCAATCCTTCTACCTGAGAACAATAAGAGAATGGAACCAACTTCCTACTCTCGTCACGGATGTCAATGCCAGTGAGGACTTCACAGCCACCTTAGACAGTCTCATCAGAGGTGGCTCCTTCGTCTTCAAGGCGTAAAGACCAGTGCAGTGTATATAATTTTAAACTGTACGGAATGTTTTTATCTCTGTTGAGTGGTGGCTGTCTCATTACTCGTAAAGGTCAACCTTACAGTCTAATGAAGACTCCTGACCTACTTCTGGAAGACGAAGACGAGACATAGATGAGGCAGAAAACCTCGCATTGCAAAACATAATGTTGTTTTCATTGTGTGTCAGGACACAGGGGCCAGTTTCAAGCTTTTTGAGAGGAAAGATACATGTATACTATCCTATAATAATAATAATAATAGTCTATATTATTATAGGATAGTATATCTTTCCTCTCAAAAAGCTTGAAACTGGCCCCTGTGTGTCAGGAAATTCAGAGGCAGAAAACCTCGCATTGCAAAACATAATGTTGTTTTCATTATGTTTATTCATAAGCCTAGAATCAAAATTGTTACAGGCTGCATGATGTTTCCTCCGGCCCGTACACTAGTACTGGTAAACCGCTTATAGGCTCGAAGCATGTCCAGAAACCTTGTGCGAGGCAGACCGTCCATGCTAATAAACCCTATTGGTTTCATTGGGCGACAGGGCTTGAGATGTCATTTCATCTCAATGTCGGGTAAAAGTCCCACAAAATTGGAAGCAATGTCTCCAAAATGACATTTACAGTGTTGAAGGGGACGTTGAACCTCAAATCAAACAAACAAAACTGGCTGACTGGTGACACGTCAATTAAATGACATTTTATTCCCATACATGAGAGTTCTGCGTTCCAGATGTTCATATTTTATGCTGATATTTATGTTGTTATTCTTCGGAACGCAACAACTACAAAAAGTGCATGCATACGTCTAACTTGTTGGACTAATGCCATTTGTGATATGTGTAGTCCTGTATAACAAGACATACTGACATTCAGTCACTCTGAAAGCAGCATAGTGTAATGTATGGAAGGTCATGAGTTCAAGACTATGATAATATTATACTGGTAACACGTCCTTAGACAATCCTTCACCAGGAGTTAGTCCATTTCTCTCACCAAAGAGGCAAACTTAGCTAGATCTACACTATCATCTGCACCTTCAGCTGAGGAAATGGTGAATTAATGGTATTTGACGTGTCACCAGTAACAGTTCTGGTTCTGATGACAGGAACAATCCAGTGTCTGGCAGTGAAGGTGCAATATGCACCAGCTTAACTGTTACTCAATACAGGTCCAGGTTCTGTGATACTGAGTCGCTAGCTCCCACAAAAGAGGTTAACCTAGCTACACCATCCTCTACAGCTTCAACAGGAAATAATGAACCTAAGTAGTTCAATAAGAGGAAAGGAGAGGGTTGTCAAAATGCAAATGCCTTCTCAACTGAGTTAATGGCCAAGTGTGACCGACTCAGTATAAGAAGATAGAAATCCAGGCTAATTAAGTGTGTCAACCTGTCCTCCTTTGTCCAAGTTTTTTACAGGATGACGTGGATGGACTTGCACAATGGGAGGCCGATTGGCAGATGAAGTTCAATGTGGCCAAATATTCAATGAGGGTGTCACGACACACTCCGGACAAGCAAATTAAGTAGTTTGATTATACACTTTGGTGGCAAATTTTTGAACAAGTTCAATCTGACAAATATCTCAGTGTCGCGGGCACTGATGATCTTGATTGGGGTCAACATGTTTCAGAGTTAACATCTAAAGCAACTAGGACTGGAATTCCTTGGGTGTGGTTTCAACTGGTTTGGCTGACAAAGGATGTTGCATACAAAACATTGGTTCACCTTCAACTTGAATATGCATCACCCGTTAGGCATCCCTGTGTTGGAGCTTAGATTCAGCAAGTGGTGGTGTGGGGTGTGCAGAGGACAGCTGCTGGGTGGACCTGCCAGTGGTGTAGAGATGGAAGTAGCATCGTTGACATTCTTAACAAGCTAGAGTGGCCGTCCCTAGAGACCCGATGAGCAGTCCTCTTTGACCTTCTATAGGATACACTCTGATACAGTGTCTGTTGGTGGGGATGGGTTCTTGACCCCTGCAGTAGCCTTAACCCAAACATGGGCATCAATAGTAAAGAACTCACAATATCGTAGGTAACAGTCCAATTGCGATGCCCTGAAAAACTTTTTTTTCCTAGAACGATTCCTCATTGGATAAGTCTTCCCTCTTCTGCGGTGAATCCCAAGACTGAAGAGGAGTTCAAAGCCTGTACTGTATAAGATTGAGACTCAGATGTCTGCGCTTTAGGATAAATTACTGAGGTAATGGCAAAATATGACCTACATGTACTCAGTTTAAATAGAGATAGAATCATTTACGGGTATAACTCAGGTAATGGCCCATTTGGTGCCAAATGTGACCAACTCAGTATACAAAGACAGATAGATCATGATGATGTGAGATTGATAAGTTTCACACCTGTGCCTTTTACTTTTTTTCCGGTGATGTGCTATAACATTCTCTTGTTCTATATATAGAACGTCATTAGCCCCATTTATACATGTATCAATATAAATTTGGAAAATACAGAACAAAAAAATACAAATCCAGACACCTTGAGGACTCACTGTAATTCTCCGAAAATTTTAACAAGCATATTTTGCAGACCAGCAACAGGTACTGATGGAATTGCAAACAGTGTAGATCTTGATCAGACTGCTCTAAGGGGCAGTCTGATCTTGGTCAGCAACTCAGCATTATTTGCTTAGGCCTGTCTATCCCAATAGTTAAGATCATTACGGTAGAAATGAAATAGAAACGACTATGTATATCTCATATTTTATAACCCCCGCCCATTGGGGCTGTGAGACATAGATTGGGCTGCATGGTGCTTGAACATGCAGAGCTGAAACTGGCCACACATCAATACTGGTAAAAGGCTTAGAAGGACTAAGCCTGCCCAGGCAAAGTGATGTGAGTCGGCCGTGCCAATGCATACAAGGACTGTTCAAATATGAATGCAACTAAGCACATAAAAATGAATCCGTGATAGATTTTGATGAAAAATTTATTTTGTCCCCTCAAAGTATTCCCCTTTAACAGATATACAAACTTTCAGTCTTCTGATCCTATCATTGAATGCATTTTGGTAGTCTTTTCGAGGTATACTATGAAGGCACTGGAATATTGCAAAACCGAGGTGTTTGCGCTGTACAAATTTTCGACCAGAAAGGTATTTTTTCAGCCGCGTGAACAAAAATAGTCACACAGGGCAAGGTCAGGGGAATACGGGGGGTGAGGGAGTTCAACAACCTTTTCTTGCTTCAGATAGTCTTGCACAATGAACACCTTGTGCGATGACGCATTGTCATGTAGCAATCTGACATTGGCCAAACCAGTTGCGGGTCTTCGTTTTTTGAAATATTTCTTCAATTTTGGAAGAACTTTATTCTTGTAAAACTTTATTCTTGTAAAACTTCGCATTTACAGATTTGCCTATAGGCACAGCAACCTGAATAGCAGGGCCCTGATTTGAAAAGAATATGGCATACATTACCTTCTTGACGCTCATGGTCCGCTTTGCAATGCATGGTCTTTTGCAATACTTTGTTGCCCATATTTTGTTCTGAATCTTTCATTTTGGCTCAAAACAGTGAATCCATGTCTCGTCACCTGTGACAACATTATAGAAAGACCGTGCATTGTAATTTGGAAACATTTTAAGCAACTTCTTGGCGCACTGAACGCGTGTCTTTTTCTGCTCATCTGTCAACAGATGGGGAATCCATCTAGCACAGATCTTTCTCATTTTCAAATGCCGTTTCAGAATTGTATGAGCTGCTCCTAATGAGATGCCAACCATACTAGCTATTTGCCTAGTGGTGTATTGTGCATCGGTAGCAACTATTTCTTTCACTCTAGCAACCATCTTGGCAGATGTTGCTCTTTTCGGCCGACGATCATGTGGTGCATCTTCTGTTGAGCCTAGCCCACAGCTGAATTTCGTACACCAACGAAAAACTGTCGGAAAAGACATTTCATTATGCCCATAAACGGAACATATTTCATCAAAAATGTCTTTGCACAGTATACCAAGAATACAACGATTCTTAATATAGGAGCGTATTTCAACGGCGCACTCTGACCTTCTTCCAACCATGTTTTGTATTAGTATACAAGAGTAGACAGTGTTTGTGGAGCGCTGTGGTGCAGTGGTAAAGTATCGGCCTCGGGATCGAGAGGTATCGGGTTCGAACCCCACGAGCGGCAAGTGTTGTTTCCTTGAGCAAGAGCCTTATCCACATTGCTTAGTACTGGTTCTACCCAGGAAAAGAGGGCCATATGGAAGATTAGTACTAGTTTACTAAATGTGTTACCCTCTATAAATGAGGTCGATTATATTTGAACAGTCCTCATATAAGCCTTTTGGTTTCAGTGGGTGGCAGGGCTTGAGAAGTCATTTCCTCTCAATGTGGGTAAAAGTCCCACAAAATTGGAAGCAACATCTCCAAAATGACCTTGATAGTGTTGACGGGGATGTTAAACTCGATTCAAACAAACAAACAATCATATTTTATACTCATTTTGAGTTATATGCATTTCAAAGAAACTTTGGCAAATTGCATTTCAGTAATAAGTTAATTCCAATTTAACAAAAATTATACCATTTTAAAGACAGTTTGTTTTATTTGATTTCAGGTTTAAAGTCCCCGTCAACACTGTAAATGTCATTTTGGAGATGTTGCTTCCAATTTTGTGGGACTTTTACCCAACATTGAGATGAAATGACATCTCAAGCCCTACCACCCAATGAAACCAATAGGGTTTATATGCATGGATGGGCCGACTTGCACCACTTTGCCTGGGCAGGCTTAGATCCACTAAGCGGTTTACCAGTACTCATGTACGGGTCGGTTTCAGCTCTGCGTGGAAGCATCATGCAGCCCATATATTTCTTCAAGCCCGATGGGCGGGGGCTGAAAGACAGTTTCAGATATGCATTTAAAATAGATATCTGTATTTCAGTTGCAGGCATCTATAGTTTATAAATAGGATAACTACATGTACTGTATTGTCATTTTTGTTTGTTTGAATTGAGGCTTTACATCTCTATCAACACTATTTAGGTCATTTTTTAGAAGTTTTTCCAGTTTTTCAGTTTCTCACCCAACACTGAGATGAAATGAAATCTCAAGCCATGCTCCCAAACAACATTCTGCTACCCGTTGAGTACTAAATTATTGCTGTGTTTATGGTAAATCTTGCATTCTTAAGTGTCTGATCTGGGTCTACAGTGTAAAGATCTATTTATCCCAATACTTAGGGTTTAAAATGTATGTGTGTGTGTGTTTTATGTAGTTAATGGTGATAAAAACAACCATGAAGGAGGTGATTTTGTTCATATTTTAAAGTTGTTTTGCCAGAATTATGCCTTCTTTCTATATTTCCCAATAAAAATCAGTTTAGAGTAAGACTGACACGATTAATTGGATAATCAATCATTTATTAAACTCCAAAAATGATTATCATTACTGATTTGCTTGCAATCGATTATTTGATAAGTACAATTTGTTACCCAAAGTTGTGCCTAAAATAGCTGTATGAGTGGCAAACAGTGCACACCCAGATATGAAGCCGCATTCTGCGGCGTCTCATCTGGGTCTACACTGTTTGCTCAGGTCTGTCTGTTCACATACATATGGCAAAGTACAGCAAATGGTAGATGTCATGCTCAGACAGAAAGCCAGACAGGTAAAATTATGACCAAATCTTCAGTGATTATTAATCGATTATCAATCGCAATGACAGGAATGATAATCGATTATCTGTTCAGCTCCAATTAGCCAGCCCTAGTTTGGAGACTGGTCTAACTTCAAGCATCCAATGAAGGTATTTTCTTTCAGAATTGCATCCATCTGTTGACTGATACCTCATGTACTATGGGAGTTTAATTAATACATATATAGAACTCGGTATTTTTCTGTACAATTCTATATTTCTTTTTTAATTTTTGTGCAGTGTAAACCTTTGTCAGTTGAATGAAAACAGCCGTCCAGTCAACCGTCAACACATACATTGTTTGCCCTTACTTTTTGTTGAAAACCTATACCCATAGGCAAAAATGGAAAGTCAGAATATTGAGTTCAGAGCAGTCATAAAGTTCCTCACTAAGAGGGTGCAAAGGCCAAAGAAATGCATCGGACCATGGCTGATGTGTATGTTGATAGTTGCCCAAAGTATTCCACAGTGGCAAAATGGTCAGCAGAATTTAAACGTGGGCAACACTCCTTAGAAGATAACCCAAGTCCAGGTCGCCCCGCTGATGTCATCAGCCAGGAGATGACTGACCGTGTTGAGAGTCTTGTGCTAAACAATCACAAAATCAAAGTTGCCATACTTGCTTCAGAACATGGTATTTCTAATGGAAGTATTTACACTATAATCCATGAACATTTAGGCATGCCAAAAGTATCTGCCTGGTGGATACCCAGAAACCTGAATATGCAAGATCATCAGCAAAGGGCAGAGTCAAGTCAAGAACTTCTGGAAGTGTATAATGCCAATCCAGAAAACTTTCACATTCGTCTTGTAACAGGAGATGAAACTTGGCTTCACCACTGGAACCCAGATCCTAAAAAAGAGTCCATGCAATGGAAGCCCCCTGGCTCACCCCCATACCCAACCATCAGTTGGCAAGGTAATGGCAACGGTGTTTTGGGACTCCAAAGGGATTATATAATATAGATTACAAGCCTGCTAATACTTTATTGGCATTCAACAGTTAAGGGTTGCTATGAAAGAAAAATGAATGGTAAAGCTAGCTGCTGGTGTCTTTCTTTCGCATGTTAATGTCCCTGTGCACAAGTCCAGAGTGCAAGTTCGAGCAGTCAAATCACCCGCCATACAACCCAGACCTGGCCCTAAGTGATTTTTATCTGTTTCGAAATTTGAAGTCTCACTTGTGTGGAACGAGATTTCGGGAGGATGATGAGCTCAATTAAGGCTGCTACAGAGGCTTGGTTTGAAGAACAAATAGATGGCTTTCATTTCATAGGCATAGACTGCTTAAAAGAAAAGTAGGTCAAATGCATTGAAGTAAAAGGGGACTATATTGAAAAATAATGTTGAAACCATCTTCCAATCTGTGAGTTAAACCCAAAGTTCTACTAACTTATTGAACTCCTCATAGCTCTGAACAGATTTATGGGGCTATTAGCTTATCACTAATCGTATCACACTTCTGTAGGTTTTTTAACCCTTCTCTTGCTATATATTCAGTTTAGCCACACCCATTTCTGACTTTGAACCAATCAGATTACTTGATGTAGTTTATTCCTTCAAATTCATAAATTTAATATCAAACAGTGTAGATCCGGATCAGACGGCTTCTTCAGAAGCCATCTGATCTTGATCTACACTGTTTGCAAAGATAAGGGTTGTCGTGAACAGCATGATTAGAGTTAAGTTGCCAAGTACTAGTATCATTTCACAGTGCAGTGCAACAGTTACCTAATTAGAATAAACATGTTCCTCTTGGTGAACAGAACACATTGAAAACTTAACTCTTATCATGCTGTTCACGACAACCCCTATCTTTGGAAACAGTGTAGATCAAGATCAGATGGCTTCTGAAGAAACACTGTAAAAGTGTTTGACATTAAGTTTATGGCTTTGTTAGAATAAATTACATCAATTATTCTTATTGGTTTAAAGTTTAAATATTCAGCAAGATAAGGGTTAAAACCTTTGCCTGTCTCTAAAACACGCCAAACATGACATGATAAAGTGACTATAGAAAGTAAGTAGATAACTAAGACTAATTATGTCAGCATTACATACAATTTGAATCTTCGGACCGAAAATCTCATGAATTTTTTTTAATATTATAAATTTTACTCTCTGTGTTTCGATACACAATCACATGTTGGTTAAACGCAACACCATTGAGATTAGGGCTAAAGAAATTTTGATAATCCAAATCCATCCCAGACCAATGATGTCATCAGTAACATCATATTGAACATGCCATATAATGTCATCCCAGACATTCTTGCAAGCAACTGATTTAATTTCCTATCATTTTCATTGTTTAACAATTTTCCAAAAATAATTTTTTAATGATAATTTTGAGAGGTTCGGCAATGCCGTATTGATATAATGTAAATGGTTGTTAATATTTGTCACTGTCATGTATTATTTATTATTTAACTTTTGTTATTTCACTAATTTTCTGAAATATACTGGTACAGACAGGTATGTTTAGTGTACTCATTAGAAACTTGTTGTTAAGGCGATTCTGAGTGCACGCAATATATCTTTCAAGAACAAGATTTTTTTTTACAGTGGGGCTGATGGATCTGAGATTGATCATGAAATCTTTTCTATGGTCACTCTTCCTTCCGCTGATTTAAGAAGGGCAGTTGTCAGTTTCTGGGGAAAGAATGTTCACTGTACTGGTTAGCCGCTTACGTATAAGCCTGCCCAGGAAAGTGTTGGTAAATGCAAAAGCTGCTCACCTTTTTTCAGCAAAAGTTTCAGCATATTTGCCATATTTAATGATCGAAGTTTTAACGATATGTTAACTAACGACGTTGTTAGTTTTGAACAAGTGGCCCCAGGTAATTGAGCTCTTGACAGAGATCTCATGACATAAATCCTTTGTAAAACTTCATTGTTTTCACAATTTCTTTGTCTCTTCCCGGGGGGCTTCTTCCCAACACACTGAGAAAGAGAGATACTACGAGGACTGTTCAAATATGAATGCAAGTAGAACGTTTTCTCATGCACTAATGCGAAAATCACCTGGAAATAAATATCACAGCGTAGAAAAACATTGATACCAAACCTGTTAAAATCTGTGCACTTTAGCCATGTATATCGTTCAATAAACACTGTCTACTCTTGTATACTAATACAAAACATGGTTGGAAGAAGGTCAGAGTACGCCGTTGAAATACGGTCCTATATTAAGAATCGTTGTATGCTTGGTATACGGTGCAAAGACATTTTTGATGAAATATGTTCGGTTTATGGGCATAATGAAATGTCTTTTCCGACAGTTTTTCGTTGGTGTAAGAAATTCGGCTCTGGGCTAGGCTCAACAGAAGATGCACCACATGATCGTCGACCGAAAAGAGCAACATCTGCCAAGATGGTTGCTAGAGTGAAAGAAATAGTTGTTACCGATGCACGATACACCACTAGGCAAATAGCTAGTATGGTTGGCATCTCATTAGGAGCAGCTCATACAATTCTGAAATGGGATTTGAAAATGTGAAAGATCTGTGCAAGATGGATTCCCCATCTGTTGACAGATGAGCAGAAAAAGACACGCGTTCATTGCGCCAAGAAGTTGCTTAAAAAGTTTCCAAATTACAATGCACGGTCTTTTGCTAATGACAGGTTCCATTTAAGAACATAAATTTTCCGTCAAACTAACTCCCTAATGATTTTTTTGGGTTGTATAAAAAATCTGCTGTTTTTTTAGTGTTGATGGCAAGATTATTGTTACATTATGTCAAAATCACCAAAATAAAAATTATAACCAAATTATTTTGCCTAAAAATCGCATTTTAATTTTTGTGTTGCTAATGTCATATTTTTGACAGAATATTTGATGGACATTTTTTATGTTAACAACTTTAAAAAAAGTTAAAAAAAATTAAGTGTTAGCTGTATTACAGTTTGCAACAATTTTTCAAAGTGACAAAAGATTGAAAACTTAATGTAAAGGCAGTACTATCTCTGCGGAAGACATGTCAGATACTGATTTATTTAACTTTCAATATGTTGAGAATGTCATTTTTTGACGGAACAAACTGTTGCTAACAATTTCCGTCAAAAAGCGACATTCGCAACAGCTCGACGAGTTTTCCGCCACTGGTAGCATCAGACGACAATGTTTTCGTCAATTTAGTGCATACAACTGGACATCAATAGGTTTTCCCTGCTTTAAAATTTATATTTACCAATAAATGCACTAAAAGTTGCTACCGTCAACAGTTGCGAACGTTACAAAAAGTCGACAGACACTCACTTCCACAAAATTATTAGATCGCCGATCTGCCTGTCAGCCCATCAGCCATCTTTTTTCATTCGGATATGTACGGATATAATCCCCGTTTCTTTTCACTGCAAAAATAAGGGAAGTAACCGCTCTAGCCCCGGATCAATTGTGCGAACGTCATTATCTATCTTTGACAGAAATTACGGTCGCAGCATTTCTTGTTAATGTATCTAGATATGTTCTCAAAATTAACTGAAACCAACCGTATAAGCAGAAAGTACTAACTGTTTTACACTATATTTGAATCCCCAACCGCCAGAAATGTCAATGAAAACAGATGAGTGACTGTTTTTGTGAACGTCGTAATATTTGACGGACTATATCATGTTTCCAGCGCCCACATTCTAATTCCTTTATTTTTAAAACTAACCATAGAAAAGTCTAACAAAGCAAACTGAAAACAAAGAAATACATACCCCAACAGCAAAATACCTTTGTTTCATTTCAAACTTAGAAATTAGTCGAAAAAAAAACGCGAATCTGATCAACATGGTGAAGAAGTCGGGAGTTCTGTCCGTCAAAAAAATCGACGTCTTGCTGCATACTTGTGTTTATTTCTCCATTTGTACGCAAAATAACAACAGATAAATTTCTTTTTCTTGATTTTTTTCTTGTACTTTATTCACCATAAATATATCAATTTATTGAATCTGATTAATCACAAAAAAATTTACATCTGATTGCATTTGACGGAAATTTGACGGACATTTTACGTTCTTAAATGGAACCTGTCTAATGTCGTCACAGGTGACGAGACATGGGTTCACTTTTTTAAGCCAAAACAAAAGATTCAGAACAAATGTGGGCAACAAAGTATTGCAAAAGACCATGCATTGCAAAGCGGACCATGAGCGTCAAGAAGGTAATGTATGCCATATTTCTCAAATCAGGGCCCTGCTATTCAGGTTGCTGTGCCCAAAGGCAAATCTGTTTATGCGAAGTTTTACAAGAATAAAGTTCTTCGAAAAATTGAAGAAATATTTCAAAGAACGAAGACCTGCCACTGGATTGGCCAATGCGTCATCGCACAAGGCGTTCATTGTGCAAGACTATCTGAAGCAGGAAAAGGTTGTTGAACTCCCTCACCCCTGTATTCCCCTGACCTTGTCCCGTGTGACTTTTTTGTTCCCGCGGCTGAAAAAATACCTTTCTGGTCGAAAATTTGTACAGCTCGGTTCTGCAATATTCAAGTGCCTTCATAGTATACCTCGAAAAGACTACCAAAATGCATTCAATGATTGGATCAGCAGACTGAAAGTTTGTATATCTGTTAAAGGGGAATACTTTGAGGGGACAAAATAAATTTTTCATCAAAATCTATCATGGAATCATTTTTATGTGCTTAGTTGCATTCATATTTGAACAGTCCTCGTAGAAAAGAAGAAAGTGGAACTTCCTTTTCCTACTGTTCACGATAACCCCTATCTTTGCAAACTGTGCAGATCCAGATCAGATGGCCGCAGTCTGATCAGTACTTACACTGACATTCTACATTCTATTATGGGCGTGGCTAAATTGAATATTCAGCACGACAAGGGTCAAGACTAATAAATGCATTTTGGCCTGTAACACAGCATTACAAAACAATGCCACCCTTGAAAAATGATACGATGTAAGTAAATGAGCATTAACTCATCCCAGAAGAATGTCAGGAAGGGCAAAAGTCAGAAATAATGACCAAACACGAATTTGCGAACACATTGAAAAAAGTCAAAAATATCAACAAATTTCCAACGCAGAATTTCAGACTATTTACATTAATGCGTCGGTGAGGGAGGACACGTTTAAATAAAGTTACGCATATTCTTTGAACTTACACAGTGGGGCCTCACGAATGCTGTAAACATTCGGCACAGAGCCGAAGGAAAGATGGAAAAACAAGCGTGAAATTCATCTGATGTCTAAACCGGAATGCATGGCAATGAATACGCCCGTGTAAGTATGGACCGAAACAAATTGATATTAACCGCAAAACACTGCAGAGAAGTGTCTGGTTAGACTGTGGGGATACACAGGCTGATCTGATTCTTCACTGTGTGCATATGTAGGTTGTAGGAAATGCTGTGTCCCGGCTCAAATAAGAATAATCTCAATATCTGATACTTGGAGCTATGGGAAGAATCCACAACAGTTAAAATCTTGCCTGCGCCCATCGGGGCTTGAAGAAATAGATGGGCTGCATGATGCTTCCACGCAGAGCTGAAACTGATCCCACACAAGTACCGGTAAACAGCTTAGAGGATTTAAGCCTGCCCCGGCAAAGCGGTGCGAGTAGGACCGTCCATGCTTATAAACGCTATTGGTTTAATTGGGCGACAGGGCTTGAGATCTCATTTCATCTCAATGTCAGGTAAAAGTCCCACAAAATTGGAAGCAATGTCTCCAAAATGATCTATACAATTAAACCTGAAATCAAACAAAACAAAGAACAGTTAAAATCAGCCTTGGTTAATGAGCCATCATACCATAAAAATCATAAAAATTTGGACACCATGAGGTTTTGCTGTAATTCTTCAAAAATTTTAACCCTTATCTTACTGAATATTCATTTAAGCCACACCCATTTCTGTCTATCAACCAATCAAATTACTTGATGTAATTTATTGCTACAAATTCATAAACTGAATGCCAAACAGTGTAGATCCTGATCAGATGGCTTCTTCAGAAGCCATCTGATCTGGATCTACACTGTTTCCAAAGATATAGGTTGTCACGAACAGCATGATAAGAGTTAACAAATTTGTTTCACTATCCAGCAAGGAGTCTGAAAGGTCCAGATGCAAGGCAAACGGTGTAGACCCTGATCAGACTCCAGAGCAGTCTGATCTGGGTCTGCACTGTTATGCTTAGGCCTATCTGTCCCAATACTTGGGCTCATTACGGTAGTTTGGAGTCTGTAAAGCATCACTGTTTACCACTTGTTTTTTTTTTTTTAGATTTACATGTAGGCTTAAGAGACAATGGAAGTTGAAAAGGAAATGAGGGAAAGGTTTCGAAAACACCTGCCAGAATTTGGAAAGAATCTAGATCCAGCTGAAGTTATACAATATCTTGACTGTCTAGGGGATCAAAACACAGTAAGTAGCACTGGAATATTTTCCAGAGTAAAAGTTGTTTTGTGCACTAGAAGGTAATATATGCTTTTATTGTCGCCCCTCCTATTAGCATGGCGCGATATAGGCGCCCAGTTTTCCATCCATTCGTTCATCCGTTTGTCAAGGCGTCAACATTTACGACCACCCTAGGGTTCACCCTAATGTTCAAGTTTATTTCTCAAGAACTGTTAGAGCTTCATTAATGATACTTGGTACAAACTTCTATCTTGGGATGGCAACTTAAATGCAGGCATCCCTTCTTGACCTTGACCTACATTTTATGGTTCACCGATTTTGTAAAATATTGCGACCACCCTAGCATTCACCCTAATGGTCAAGTTTATTTCTCAAGATCTATAAGAGCTTTATTAATGATACTTGGTACAAACTTGTATCTGGGGATGGCAACTTAAATGCAGACATCCATATTTGACCTTGACCTACATTTCATGGTTCACCGACTTTGTAAAATATTGCGACCACCCTAGCGTTCACCCCAATAGTCAAGTTAATTTCAAACTTGTATCTGGAGATGGAAACTTAATTGCAAGCATCCATATTTGACCTTGACCTACATTTTATGGTTCACTGACTTTGTAAAATATCGCAACCACCCTAGCGTTCACCCTAATGGTTATCGTAAGTTCATTTCTCAAGAATTATTACAGCTTAGATAATGATACTTCGTACACGCTTGAATTTAAGAATGGCAACTTTTATGCAAGCATCTATGTTTGACCTTGGCCTAGATGTCATGGTTCGCTGACTTTGCGCCCCCACAGGCGTGACATAGCCTTCAACGGAATTCTTCTATTATTTCAATGCTTAGTACTGGTTCCAACCCAGGAAAAGACGGCCACATGGAAGATTAATACTAGTTATCCCCGCGTTTTTCAACGAAAAAGTGGGGATATTGTTATCGCCTCCATCTGTCCGTCTGTCTGTTCGGCTATCTCCTCCTAAACCGTTAGCCGGAATTCAACCAAATTTGGTATGAGAGTTGCTTACATGAATGGCTTGCGCAAGAGCACATTTTTTTTTGTCCCCGCCCCCAGGGGCCCTGGGGAGGGGTCAAAAGGTCAAATTTTGACCTACTGTGGAGAAAACGTGGGGATTTGCGATGGCTTGCCATCGACTGCGCGCTCTAGTTATCCCCACATTTTTCAACGAAAAGTGGGGATATTGTTATCGCCTCCGTCTGTCCGTCTGTCTGTCCGGCTATCTCCTCCTAAACCGTTAGCCGGAATTCAACCAAATTTGGTATGCGAGTTGCTTGCATGAATGGCTTGCGCAAGAGCACATTTTTTTTTGTCCCCGCCCCCAGGGGCCCTGGGGAGGGGTCAAAAGGTCAAATATCAATAAAATTCAATTACAAAGTCAATTTTGAAGATTTTGATGCCAAACTTTGCACATGTACTTAGTTATGAAAAAAGTAAAACATATTGAACAGGATTTTGGCTGTGACCCCTAGGTCACGCCCTTGGGGTCGGACTTGGGGGGGGGGGGGTCAAAATTAAAGTTTTTCAGAACATAGTCATGTTGCATATCTATGCGAAGGGGATAATGGGTAGAATAAACTACAAGTAAAATTTTGACCCTGGGGTCAGATTGGGGCCCTGGGAGAGGGGTCAAAGGGTCAAAATTTAAGTTTTTTGGAACATAGTCATGTGGCATATGAAATTGAAGGGCATGATTAGTAGAATATAATACAGGTAATATTTTGACCATGGAGTCAAATTAGGGCCCAGGGTGAGGGGTTTTCGGTACTTGGCCCCTCTGTAGAAAGCGTGGGAATTTGCGATGGCGCGCCATCGACAGTATTCTAGTTAATATTATTATTATACCCAAAAATGCGATGCTGGCAATTCATGCAGGCTGAGATAAGAATCATGCGGTAGAATGCAGCAATATCTGATCGAGCCTTTACTGTGTTTCAGTTTATAAAAGAGGAAAGTCCAGATATGGCAGATAGCTATCTTTTTGTTGTGCCTGTTATTGGCATGGCACTTCTCAAGAACTATAAGAGCTTCATTAATGATATTTGGTACAAACTTGAATCTGGGGATGGCAACTTGAATGCAAGCATCCATATTTGACCTTGACCTAAATTTCAGATATTTGAACTACTGTAAAAATTCTAAAAATCTGGACACCTAGAGAACTTTCTGTAATTCTCCTAAAATTTTAACAAATTTTATTTGTTTCATGATCCAACAAGGAGCCCAAAAGGTACAAAAGGAATGGCAAACAGTGTAGACCCTGATCAGACTGCTCCTGAAGGAGCAGTCTGATCTGGGTCTGCACTGTTTGCTTAGGTCCATCTGTCCCAATACCTAGGATCATTACAGTACCCCTGTCTCAAACAAATGACAGGTTACAGTTTAGCCATATTTGTGCCTACAATGGATCTTGATGAAAAGTATATGCAATATAGTCCAACATATGCGCGTTCATATGACAACAATATTTAATTAACCATGACAGTCACGTGACTTCCGTTTTTCTACAAGTGGGGTAATTGTCAGTATTTGGTGATTTGCCAAAGTAATATGACAAATTTTAACAATTAACCGAATTAAAGTGTGCTACATGTCCATATCATAATCTATGTTTCTTGTATCCCGTGATACAATATTATGTAAAGTATGTGCATAAGAAATTTATATTGTGTTGAAGTTTTATGTATCTAAAGTGCTTCATAATACGGAATGTATTTGCGATTCTGAAATATCTATTTAAAATGTTGGCAGAAAGACTAGAACAGTACAATATATCATTACAACATACAGCAGATTTGATTTGATTTTGGTGACCTTGACCTCATTTTTCAAGGTCACAGCAACCCATAAAACAGTCATTTTTAGGCCAAAAATGGCTTGTCTGCACTCTGTCCCAATAACAAATTGATTAATTTTAGTCAAACTTGGATTAATATATCATTACAACATACTGAAAATTTGATTAGATTTTGGTGACCTTGACATTTTTTTCAAGGTTACAGGCCCCCAAAACCAGTCAATTTTGGGCCAACAATGGCTTGTCTGCACTCTATCTCATTAAAGAATGACCAATTTTCGTCAAACTTGGTACAATATATCTCAATATAACATACCGCAGATCGGGTTAGATTTTGGTGACCTTGACCTTTTCCAAGGTCACAGGCCCTCAAAGACAACCAATTTTAGACCAAAAATGGTTTGTCTGCACTCTATCTCATTAAAAATTGCATAATTTTAGTCAAACTTTGTACAACATAACATTACAACATGACACAGATTTGATTATATTTTATCGACCCTGACCTTGTTTTCAAGGTTACAGGCTCCCAAAAACAGGCAATTTTGGGACAAAAAAGGCTTGACTGCACAATTTCTCTTAAACAAATTGATTAATTGCATTCAAACTTGATATAATATACCATTTGTTTGTTTGATTGATTTGAGGTTTAACGTCCACGCCAACACTATTTATGTCATTTTGGAGACGTTGCTTCCAATTTTGTGGGACACTAACCCGACATTGAGATGAAATGACATCTCAATCCCTGCCGCCCAATGAAACCAATAGGGTTTATAAGCATGGACGGGCCGACTCGCAGCAGTTTTCCTGGGCAGGCTTAGACCTTCTAAGCGGATTGCCCAGTACTAATGTGTGGTCGGTATCAGCTCTGCATGGAAGCATCGTGCAGCCCAATCTATTTCTCCAAGCCCCGATGGGCGGGGGCGATAATATACCATTACAACATACCGCAGATTTGATTAGATTTTGGTGACCTTGAGTTTTTCCAAGGTCACAACCCCCCCCCCCCCCCCCCCCCCCCCCCCCCACAAAAAAAAAAAAACAGTCAATTTTGGGCCAGCTAAGCATAACCCTTTCTCAAGTTATTTAAGGTCACTACAGCTGGATTCTCCGAATGTGTGGCGGCCGTAAAAAGTCTCCATGCCCTACATAATAGTGTAGTTTATATTTTCTTGTCCTTTTGGATCATTGATTCCATTGTTGAATTTTGAAAATGTTGTAGGGTCACTGATGAAGCACAATTGGCCAAAACTAGCTAGTGTGGCCAAGAAAACATGTACACTCCATATTTTCCAGTTCTGTGGTGTATTCCTTGCTTCCAAAGGATAACCCTTTCTGCAACTTATTGTCTGCACTCTAAGGGCAAGGTCTCCCGAAACCTGTTCTTTTAGGGCCAATAATGGCTTATCTGTAACCTATATTATTTAAGAATTTATGAAAATCGGTAGAGCATTTAATTACAGTCTACCAAATTTGTCTGGTGATCTGAGCTTTTTAATGACTGTTTGTTTTTTTAAGGTCATAGGCTCCCACAAAAACTGTCAGCTTTTGACCCAAAATGGCTGGTTTGCAGCTATATATTTTGTTGACTTTAATCTAGTTATTAAAGTCAAATGGGTGTTTAAGATACATTTATGTTGAGGGGACATTGTTTTCCTCTGAAAATATTTTATTTATACCAGCATTCAGGGTACGTCTGCAGAAAATATGAAATGTTACATGCTCTGTAAACAATATAAGACAGAAACTGGTAATGGAAGGTTAACATGAATGTATGTCATACAAGTAACATGCACAGCATGTGACAGCAGTTACATGATAGTCATTTAATTCATCAATGAAAAGCATTACCTTTTGCCCAGCAAGGAATGATGGTCGTGCTCATACAGATGGCCAGCCACTGTCCTTCTGTATACGTAGACTATATTGACTTTTTCCTGTGCAAGTATGCACAGTACTTTGATTACATTGATTTTCTCACCTCATTTTATCGATAAAAGTTTATTTTTCAACATCCTCCACATCGTTAACCGCCAAAACATCAGCATTTTTTTTAAAGCATTATTGGTTCTAAAATAAAGTGGTGTGTAGTTTTCTCTGGTTAACAATGTGGACGACCATGCAATTTTCCTTTGAAGACCACAGGGGTCTTCACTTTTTCCATAGGCGCAATGTTACACATGACCATTAGTTCATGTATTCAACCGGAAACTGCAACCCGTCCTTTTTATGGTCCCATAGATACCATAAAATCTCTATTAGAAGCCCATGCTCTAATAAACGCCCACCCCCGATTTGGATGTTAAAAATGGCAGTCTTTTTGGCAATTCTCAGAAAACTACCAGCCTCCAATAAATGCCCACTGTACTCCCATGTTGATTCATAGGAACTTTTTGGTGACATTGTGACAGGGTCGGAAATTGAACAAGTCAAACAAAATGACAGGTTTTACGTTTTTTTGGCTCACATGAGCCGAAGGCTCCGGGGGAGCTTATAGGATAGGCAGTTGTCCGTCGGTGTCTGTGTCTGCGTCGTCGTGTGACGTCAACACTTTTAAACATCTTCTCCTCTGAAGCCAGTGGGTGGATTGGGCCCAAATTTTATCTGTAACATCCTTGGGCTGGGGGATTGAAAGTTTTTTTTTTTTATGAAAATCGGCTCATTAGTTTGGTTGCTATGGCAACTTAGAGTTTCCATAGACTTATAATGGGGAAAATTGAAAAATGGCATTTACTGCCAAGTCATTGCAGATATTTTGACAAAATCTTATAGAAATGTTTCTTGAGTAAACTTCTCTCAGCCGTATGCTTTTATGCCAACTTGAAGGTCCCCCAGGTTGTGCCGGGGCCATGCCCCACCCCCTCCACTTCATAAAAGGCCATATAGCACAGAAACCATTCAGATCCCGACCCCTAAACCATATATTCTTGTTCCTATTGATAAGACGCATTCAGTGACACAAACCTAGGGATCCTCAGGGATGCGCAGAGGCCATGCCCCACCCCCTCCACTTAATAAAAGGCCCAATATATTGGAAACCATTCAGATCCCCACCCCTAAACCATATTATATATTCTTGTTCCTTATGATAAGACCCATTCAGTGACATCAACCTGGGAGTCCCAGGGATGCGCCGGGGCCATGCCCCACCAGCTCCATTTCATAAAAGAACCAATATCTCAGAAACCTTACAGATCCCCGCCCCTAAACCATATATATTCTTGATCCTTATGATAGGATAAATTCATTGACACCAACCTGGGGGTCCTCAGGGATGGGCCGGGTCCTTGCCCCACCCCTTCACTTCACAAAAGGCCATATATTTCAGAAACCGTTAAGATCCTCACCCCTCAACCATATATATTCTTGTTCATTATGATAAGACGCATTCAGTGATACCAACCTGGGGTCCCCAAGGATGTGCTGGGGCCATGCCCCACCTTCTCCATTTCATAATCTCACAATATCTCGGAAACCCTACAGATGGCTACCCCCTAAACCATATATATTCTTGTTTCTTATCATCTTATGATAAGACACATTCATTGAAACCAACCTGGGAGTCTCCTGGGGTCTTGCCCCACCCCTCCACTTCACAAAAGGCCTTATATCTCAGAAACTGTTCTTAGCTCCACCCTAAACCATATATATTCATCTTCCTATGATAAGACGTTCATTCAGTGACACCAGTTTGGGAGTCCCCGTGTCATGCCCAGGCCATGCCCCATCGCTTTACTTCATTAAAAGCCATATATCTCAGAAATAGTTCAGATCCCCACCCCTAAACCATATACTTGTTCCTTATGATAAGACTCGTTCAATCACACCAACCTGGGGGTCTCTTTGTGCTGAGGCAATGTGCCCCGCCCTTCCACTTCATAAAAGGCTTTATATTTCAGAAGCCATTCAAATCCCCACCCCATAATTATATATGATCTTGTTCCTTATTATTAGCACACCTACTGTAGGGGGGCCTACAGAGCGCCATTCCTATCCTTTCCACTTCATAAAAGGGCCTCAAACCGTTCAGATTCCAACCCCTAAACCATATATATACTTGGTCCTTATGATAAGACACATTTAGGGACAACAATCTTGGGCTTTTCTGGGATCAACAGGGCATGCCCTAACCCCTCCACCACTTAAGAGGCCTTACAGATCCCCACTGCTAAACCATATATATTCTTGTTCCCTATGCTAAGACGCATTTACCGGTAGTGATACCAACCAGGGCTCCATTGGGTCCATGCCCCACCCCCTCTACTTCATAAAAGGCCTAATGTTACAGATACTGAGTCCACATGGTTGCTCATTAGGACATGGGGGTTCATTTGGTAGATTAAAATAATATCATGTTAAAATACATGGCTGCCATTGGGCAGTGCGCACCTGAGCTCTGGTGAGCATAGTGGCCCATGGGCCTCTTGTTCCATGTTTGACACGGAATGAGAAAACGTTAATGTTATTCGCTTTAGTGAAGAAAGGGGGGGTAACTACTATTCTAGTTTAAGACAAGGCTATTGTATCACCAGTCATTTTCTGAGAAACAAGATGGCAGCCATAAGAAAGAAAATGAGTGTTTTGGACTCTCGTATGTGAATTGCTATAGCCTCTAATAAACGCCCACCCACCTCTTCAAGAAAGGTAATGATTCTAATAAACACCCGGGCGTCTATTAGAGATTTTACGGTATTTGATTCATTGATACAGATGACCTGTGTTATAATGGCAGTATGAGTTCCCTATTATTGTGCTTAATATTATTGTGCTGTTGTAATGAATTTGTCATTTTAAAGAATCCCAGGTAGGAGTATGATTGGTTATAAAAGGTCTTGCCCACATCATTACTCCAAGAAATAAACGTTAATTTATAGAGTTAGAATTGCCTTGGTGAGATGATTCTAACAAATATCTATCATATTTGTTTCTTGGAGTGTAAAATTACAAGAATCTTTCATGACTATGGATTCGATTTGGGCATTTCCAGCCCATGGGAAGCCAAGTAGCTCGTAATCGAGGCTAAGCCTTGAGCTAAGAGTTCATTCCTTTGAAATTGTCATTATAACAAGTTTTGCCATTCTAACGAATGTCGGTATAAAGAGGGTTGACTGTATTTGAATGTATATCTGTACAGTTTAACTTGCAGGATGAGGTACTTAACTGCCAGAATATGAGAAGCCGTGGCCAAGCTGTATTTATTCTGTATACGCATCTGAAAAGAAAGAAGAATGGCTGTCGACAGCTAGTGGCAGCATTAAGGGATAAATCTGTTAACCAGCCAGAACTAGCCGATCTGTTGGATCCTCCAGAATCTAGTGAATGTAATTCCAGAGAATGCCAGCCATTTCCGCAAGGTATAGAATATGTGCATCTTTTATGACTATGGGGTGACCATAATGCCCCAAAAGTAACAGAGATAGGATTTCGTGCTAACATTTTCAAAGTTTCATCATCATTTTCTTGACAGTATGGATACATTTCCATAAATTCCAGAGTTGATGAATTTGGTTTAACACTTAATATTTATCACTTTCAATAGATAAGTTCAAATTACCTGTACGGTTTCACAATGACAGGATTTGAAAACAAGTTTTGGGCTTACATGAATATTTTGCCCACCAGATCTGGACTTTTAACCCTGGGATAGAAATTCTTGTCCTGCCCTGGTTATCCTACCCAGGGAAAGGATTAAATAGAGAATTTTCACATGTTTGATGTGCACTGGTTGAATAGGATATCATGTATGTATTCATTAAGTTGGATGTCACTGCATGTACGGTGACTTCAAAAACACGCACCACATTATTGTTATCAAAATATGGCTGTTATCGACAAATGAAGTGACTGCATTTATAAAAAATTCATCTCTCAGAAATGAAAGGTATGCCAGAAAAAGACTCTTACATGGGGGTGAGGGTTACAGAGAAAAATCCGTCCTTTGGGATCACTGCCTAGCATTACTCGGCAAGCCATGTGATTCAAAACTGACCCTCAGGGCAGATTTTTCTATCCATCCCTTATGATCTAGCTGATATGAATTTGAGCAAATAGAGGATATGCCTCAAGGCACTGGTCTTATTTTCATCAAATCTCCATATACATGTACTTTGTTCTTTGACACTGTATAATTTGGTGTGATGGTGATCAAAAGTACTGTACCATGACCTCTTTATAACACAATTTTGGATATGACACTGTTTAGAGATAGCTTCCAAAAACGAGCTTCCAAAAACGTATAGATTATATAGTAAAATGACCTTGAATATGAAAATATAAATAATGTATGTATATATTGCTGTTGGGATACAACTCAACAGTTTGACTATGTTTTTGTTGGGATGTAACATAGTAATATAATCCATTCAGTACCAGAAACCCCTAATCGGGGTACCCTGGCAAACAGTGCAGGCCCAGATCGGATGCCGCAGCATGTGGCGTCTGATCAGGGCCTCAACTGTTTGCTAAAAGTTCAGTCATTTTCCGAATAAATTTTGATGAAAACAACCTGCCACACCTAAATTATGAAATGAACTCTTGCTATTATATAAGGAGGAAGATTCCATTTCGTACTAAAAGGGTTAACTAACATGGTAATTGATTTGGACTACAACAATAGAGAGACTGTGGTGTGCTAATCCATCACGTGAACAAGTCCGTGAAATGAACACCCCCCTAAACCCCACTCTATATAGAGAAAACTGGGGTTTAAGGGGGTAAACATTATTTTTCTTATTTTTACTCCAAGACATAGGTTGTGGGTACTCGTTAGAACCGCCTCAATGAGGCGGTTCTAACGAGCACCCACAACCTATGTTTGTAGTATTTATAAGAAAAATATCATAGATTTTCATCAGAAAAGCAGTCATTTTGGAGATGTGAAAAAATGCACTATGTCATACGGGCGTGTTATCGTAATGCCTTCCTATTTCTTGATTAATGTGTCCACTTCTAGGGGTGCACTGAATTTGTGCAGTATATGACCAATTTCTGCTAAATGCCTTTCTTTATCCATTCTTAACCCATTTTGTACCGGAAACCCCAAAACGGGTACCCTGGCAAACAGTGCAGGCCCAGATCAGATGCCACAGAACTCGGCGTCCGATCAGGGCCTACACTGTTTGCAAATAGTTCAGCCATTTTCCAAACAAATTATGAAGAAACCACAACCTGGCACCCCTAAATTTTGAAATGGACTACTGCTATTTATAAGGAGGACGATTCCATTTGGTACAAAAGGGTTAACCTAGCTCACTACCATGGATTCATTTCTTAATTCACGGGTGTCATGTTGAGTTAGTTCCAGAAATTCAGTCAAAAAATGGTTGCGGTTTTAGCAAACAGTGATGACCCTGATCAGACGCTGTATTCTGTGGCATCTGTTCTGGGCCTGCACTTTTTGCCCATGTGATCAATTTTGGGTGCCCTTGTGGTCATTTTCAGTCTGAAATGAGTTAAGAAGTTACAAGATCTGTGTGACATTATAAATGTTTTCAGAGAGGCTGGAAAGGGAACCAGAAACTAGGTCTGAAGTAGCAAGACATTCAGACGTAGACTACCATACCAAAAAACCATGTGATGGAAACACTCTGGTCGGAGACCTAACTGCCGAAGTGATAAATGTTTACAGGATGTTAGACTTTGGTTTAAATAATTGGGAGCAATTTGCTGCCAATCTTGAGTGTAAGTAATAGCATTGTTCTTACCATTTTTGGCATACACATACAAAACTGCAGGACCCTCTATCTGTTGCAGGCCTCATATTTTCAGGCATTTGGAGGATTTCAGGCTTTTAGAGCTTGATTCTTTTCTTGATTTCAGGCTTTAGATTTTTATTCTTGTGCCTATAGTCTGTTTACAAAACTACAATATTTAACCGTTATCTATGAACCCACACCCCTTTCTGACCATAAGTCATCCAAAATACTTGATATTTTCACAAACTGCATTACAAACAGTGTAGATCCTGATCAGATGGCTTCTTCAGAAGCCATCTGATCTGGATCTACACTGTTTGCAAAGGTAATGGTTGTGTCTTGTTTAGGAGAATAAGGGTTGAAGCTGCAAAATCGGGGCTTTCAGGCATGGAAAAGCATGGTCAGTACAAGGCCTGCTAATGCTCTAGTCTTGACATCAGCCAGGGTGCAGAGCTGGAAAAATTCACTTGTCCACTCATTGTAGCAAGTGCCTGATATTGGAGGATGAGTAAACATTTTGTCTAGCCCCTATGAAATTTACCAAAATCTACTATTTGTCATGCAAGACAAGTGAAATTTTCAAGCCCTGGGTTGACAACTGTAGCCAGTGTCCAAGAAAGTACAAAGGTCATATTTTCCATTAACTACTTGCTCATTATGATGATACATGTATATACTGCTCCAAAAACTTATCTAGTGCTGGCGTCTCTCTGGCCAGGTTCCCGGAATTCTGCCCTAGCTGCCCAAGATCTTGAATTCAAGATAACGTCCTTCAAACTTTCATGTTTCAAATAACCCAATATCTGATACAAACAAGGCTGTAGCAGATAAGCTACAGTGTTGTGTAATAGTTTTTATTATGTCCCCGGAATCAAAGATTCAGGGGCATATAGTTTTTGGTCTGTCTGTCTGTCCGTTTCTCTGTCTGGCCGCAAAAACCTTAACATTGGGCATAACTTTTGAATGGTAACTGATAGGGCTTTCATATTTCACATGTGCATTCCTTGTCACAAGACCAAGAGAAATTTTGACCTCGTGACCTTGACCTTGACATTTGACCTACTTTAGACCTCCTTTTTAAAAAACTTTAACATTGGCCATACTTTTTTCACATGTCTATTCCATGTAACAAGACCTTTCCAGTGATACCATAATTTTGACCTTGACATTTGACCTACTTCTTTTTTAAAAAACTTAAACATTTGCAAAAATTTAACATTGGGCATAACTATTGAATGGTAACTGATATGTCTTTCATATTTCACACGTGCATTCCTTGTCACAAGACCTTTCCAGTGGTTCCATAATTTTTTACCTCGTGACCTTGACATTTCAGCTACTTTTTAAAAAATGTCGACATTGCCCATAACTTTCAATTTGTAAATATAGGGCTTTCATATTTCGCATGTGCATTCCTTGTCACAAGACCTTTCTAGTGGTACCATAATTTTTGACCTCATGACCTTGACCTTTGACCTACTTTTTAAAAACTTTAACATTGGCCATAACTTTTGTTTGGTAAGTGATAGGGCTTTCATATTTCAAGTGCATTCTATGTCACAAGACCTTTCCAAAGATCCCATAATTTTTGACTTTGTGACCTTGACCTACTTTTTTAAGACTTGAACATTGGCCATACCTTTAGATTGATTAGTGATACTGCTTTCATATTTAACATGCGCTGTCCGGGGGCATCAGTGTTTCGCAAACACATCTTGTTGCAAAATAAAATGGTCATAGAAAAATCACAGGGGCTGCTGTTAGTTACAAAGCAAGTTTACTAAATGTTGGTCAGTACCATCACCCAGTAGGCACTCGTATTGAATCGGCATTGAAACAATACTGGAAACATTTTCAATATTGTTTCCATGTTGGGTCAACATTGAGTGCCTGCACGCAGTTTTTCTCTATCACTGTTTTTGCTTCCACTGCTCTCAGCCCCACATATCAAACCCTTATACATTCATTTTCTTTTTACAATATATGTCACTAAAAGTGGCATTTTCTTGATAAAAAATATGTGGTATTTTAGTTATAAATGCTTGAAACATACATAGATTATGGGTGCGTTTTAGCACTCAGTACTGTTACTTCTTTACAAATGAGTACCCTTAATCTTTTGAGAACCATGTAAACTTTTCTCTGTATAAAGTAGTATGAGGGCATTCATTGATTTGGTAGACAAAAATATAAAAAAAGTCCAGATACTGTGCTTCAGAGCTTTAGAGTTGAAATTAGAATTTAGGTCCCACCTCCCACCCCCATCAAAGCCACCAAATGAGATTGTCATACATTGTTTTGGCGTGGATCCCATTTGTGTATGCATTGCAGTTTGAAGCACTGTTTTTGAACGATTCTTACCAGCATAACATGTTAATATCACTAGGTTGGGGGAAACAGGGATTAGGTTTTGTTGGCCTTAACCTTATTTTCAAGGTCATATTTGTTAAATTTGTGTCAAAAATAGCTACTCTGCAGACTGTCTCCTGTCAGAACAGATTTACAAATTGTGGTTAAACTTGTTACAATATATCATAGTGACTTAGCAGACATTGTTAGATTTGGTGGCAGAGCTTGACTTGATCTTCAAGGTCAGGTTCCCAAAAGCTGTCAGATATGAAAAAAAATAGCTTGTTCCCACCCTATCTCTTGAAGAATTTTATGAATAACTCTATTGTGGTCAAGCGTTGTACAGTATAGCATTATTACCTACTCAAAACTTCAGAGGTGTAAAATTTCCCTCAAACTTACTTGCCCTTATTGTCTAAACTTTGCATTTAGGTGCTAAAAATGAAGAAAAAGTAAGGTCAGTTTTGAAAACCTTACTCGCCCTGCCTTAAAACTTACTCGCAAATGCGAGTGGGCCAGTGGAATTTACCCCTGAACTTGATTAGAATTTGGCAATCTTGACATGATTTTTAAGGTCACATAATTAGTGCTAAGTCAGTCAAAATGCACCCTATCCTATACAAAGTTTTGAATTGTGGTCAAACTTAATACAGTGTTGCTACCTACCGAAGAAGTTTGGTGACCTTGACATCATATTCAAGGTCAGTCACCTTTGGATCAAATGCACCCTTGTTTGGTGGCTTTCATTCAAATATTGTATAATATATCAGTTCAACATACAGCAGACTTGATTAGTTTTGAGAATTTTGCCAATTTTTAAGGTCACATGGACCCAAAGGTTGTTTTTGTGTCATAGTTATAGTTGAGTAAGTGACATAATTTGGGACATAGTTTTCTTCTGAAAACCTTTGTATAGTTGGCACAGATAAAATTGACTAGGCAGAGCCATTGTGGTGTTGTCAGTGTATGTCAAATTAACTGAGTCCTCCAGAAGATTTGGTTGAGTGCCTTTCGCCTGCTTTCTGCAGTCGGACCAAATAGCCATAATATTATATGCGACAGCTTTGTGTTACAGTTGAATTCACACAAGTTTACCTTTTTGGTGATAGAACATTCCAAAGGCAGGTGCAAACGATAGCACTGCCTAGTCAATCTTATCTGTGACTGCTATAATTACATGATAGGAAAGAAGTTTTATAAAATTGGGACTAGACAAAGTCTTTGTTGTTGGAAAATTTACGAAAATCTTAATAATCAGTCAGATTGTCCCAATTTGGCCATCTCAGCCCAGATTGTGTCTTCAGACATGTAATTCATGCAAAACTCAGGTCAGCCTGTGCACCCATGAAGTCTGATCAGAGCCTTTGCTTTGTGCTGTATGGAGGTCCATTGACCCATGCAAAACTTCTTTGTGATGAGGCTTTACATCCCTGTCAACACTATTTAGATCATTTTTGAGAAGTTGGTTCGATTTTGTGGGACTTTCATCCGACATTGAGATGAAAAGACATCTCAAGCCCTACCACCTGAATAAAACACTTGGGCTTAAGGTAAACAGACTCACAGTGTTTTTTGGGGTCCAAAGCAGAAACTGTGTTAGTTCAACAGAAATTTTTTGCAAAATGAATTATATATAACATACTATATATAGAAAAAGGACCATTTACGAGGACTGTTCAAATATGAATGCAAATAAGCACATAAAAATGATTCCGTGATAGATTTCGATGAAAAATTTATTTTGTCCCCTCAAAGTATTCCCCTTTAACAGATATACAAACTTTCAGTCTTCTGATCCAATCATTGAATGCATTTTGGTAGTCTTTTCGAGGTATACTATGAAGGCACTGGAATATTGCAGAACCGAGGTGTTTGCGCTGTACAAATTTTCGTCCAGAAAGGTATTTTTTCAGCCGCAAAAACAAAAAAAGTCACACAGGGCAAGGTCAGGGGAATACGGGAGGTGAGCGAGTTCAACAAGCTTTTCCTGCTTCAGATAGTCTTGCACAATAAACACCTTGTGCGATGACGCATTGTCATGTAGCAATTTGACATTGGCCAAACCAGTTGCGGGTCTTCGTTCTTTGAAATATTTCTTCAATTTTCGAAGAACTTTATTCTTGTAAAACCGCATTTACAGATTTGTCTTAAGGCACAGCAACCTGAATAGCAGGGACCTGATTTGAAAAGAATACGGCATACATTACCTTCTTGACGCTCATGGTTCGCTTTGCAATGCATGGTCTTTTGCAATACTTTGTTGCCCATATTTTGTTCTGAATCTTTCGTTTTGGCTAAAAAAAGTGAACCCATCGTCACCTGTGACGACATTAGCGAAAGACCGTGCATTGTAATTTGGAAACTTTTTAAGCAACTTCTTGGAGCACTGAGCGCATGTCTTATTCTGCTCATCTGTCAACAGATTGGGAATCCATTTAGCACAGATCTTCTCATTTTCAAATCCTGTTTCAGAATTGTATGAGCTGCTCCTAATGAGATGCCAACCATACTAGCTATTTGCCTAGTGGTGTATCATGCATCGGTAGCAACTATTTCTTTCACTCTAGCAACCATCTTGGCAGATGTTGCTCTTTTGGGCCGACGATCATGTGGTGCATCTGTTGAGCCTAGCCCATAACTGAATTTCTTACACCAACGAAAAACTGTCGGAAAAGACATTTCATCATGCCCATAAACCGAACATATTTCATCAAAAATGTCTTTGCACCGTATACCAAGAATACAACGATTCTTAGTATAGGACCGTATTTCAACGGCGTACTCTGACCTTCTTCCAACCATGTTTTGTATTTGTATTCAAGAGTAGACAGTGTTTATCGAACAATATACATGGCTAAAGTGAACGGATTTCAACAGGTTTGGTATCAAGGTATAGGTAAAATGTTTTTCTACGCTGTGATATTTATTTCCAGGTGATTTTCGCATTAGTGCATGAGAAAACATTCTACTTGCATTCATATTTGAACAGTCCTCGTATGATAATTTTTCTATATAAACTTTACATTTTTGGGATCCATCTTTAAATGATTTTATGTTCATAACCATGGTTTAAAGAGGTTTACTGTACAAATCCTAAAAATTAGGACACCTTGAGGACTTGCTTTCATTCTCCTAAAATTTAAACAAATTTGTTTCATGCTCCAGCAAGGAGTCCAAAAGGTGCAGACAGAATTGCAAACAGTGTAGTCCCTGATCAGACTGCTCCTTCAGGAGCAGTTTGATCTGGGTCTGCACCGTTTGCTTAGGCCTATCTGTTCCAATACTTAGGATCATTACAGTTATGTGTATTCACCTTTTTTTTCCAGTATATACGTCAAGGGAAGTGGATGAATTCAGCCACAAACCAAGTCCAGCCAGGGCAGTAATAAATGACTGGGTACAAAAGGTTAATCCTAACTTGGAAACACTCATGAAGGTATTGTGTAAAATACAACGTAAGGATATGATTGATGAACTGAAAAAAATTACCAGGTACAGATGCCCAGACCTTGCCAATGCAACAGTTGAAGACACTGCTATCAAAGTTCCAACTGAGCAAGAAGCAAATCTACACACTCACAGGAAGTATGCTGACTCGGATGAAAGGCCTGAAGTGACAACACATACAAACAATAATAACAATAGTATGTCAAAGTTTGATGGTAGAGAAGATAAATGTAGTGCTGTTTCAAACCCCCATACTGTATATACTCTGGAACAGGACAAATTTAAACCAACATATGGTAGAGAAAGTGATAATTTTAAGCCCACACTAAATTGTGAATATTCAGTCAGTTTTAGTGATTCTAGAGATGATGAAGAAATCAAAACATCTGGGCATGATACAGGTTATTGTGCAAGTCTTTCTCCATTTGAAACATCATTTGACCGAGATGAATATCAGCTGTCTAGGTTTGCAGATAGTAGTTTAGAAGCTGATGGATCGATGTCCACAGAAGATGGAGACACGTCACCAGAGCATGCCAAGAGGAAGTTGAGATACACTTTGTCAGAAAATTACAACTTGGCAATGACTGCAGTTGATAATGGTAATAGAGAATCCATACAAAAGGCTGGATGTGAGTCAGTGCCTATAAATAGATACCAGACTATTGTGCAAGAAGAAAGTAGAGAGAACTTTAGAGTTCCTTTGCAAACTGAACCCAGCATGTCCTCTAACCAGTTTATTAATCTAAAACAAGAGAGGCTTTCTCAGGTTGTGAGACATAGAAACACTCACCAAAGACTGAATGTGATACAGACAGAACAGGAACATGACCAGCTTCAAAGCTCACACCAGCTGGGTGTTTCTCTAGGAAATTATGTGAAATTACATACAGAAGAAGCCCCAAGCTTGCCAACTGTTGCAGGAACTGATGAAACCTTAAAAGAGTCAGATTCACTCCCAGTTGTTTCTCATACAGCTGCTGATTGTAATGCAAGAGTAGGTTTAATTGCACCTGATGTTGATCTTTCAGATCCAGATGAAATGTTTCAGTATCTTAGTTTAAGTTCATTAACTTCTGATGACAGTTCAGTTTCTGAAAGTAGAAATACTTGCCATGAAAACTTCGTAAGAGTTGAACCAAATAATTCTACGGAAGATAATACTAGTATCTCAACAAATTTGAAGAGTGCCACAGGCACTAAAACTAATGTCAGTAACATGTCTGAGGTAACAGAGATAAAAGCAGTTTCTGTTAATGAAAAAGAGCAGCCCGAAAGCTGGCCTTCTTTTATAAAACTAGGGATAGGAATAGGGCTGGCTGCTGGTGCAATGTTTATGATGGCATATAGGAAATTTAAGTGACTTTGAGAATATCTGGACCAATGAATTTAAGGTGTGGGTCTACATTAGCCTTGAGGTAACAGGGCCTGACAAATCCAAAAATTTTCCACTTGCCCACCGGGCAAGTAAAATATTTTTGCACTTGCCCAGCTCAAAATCCTACTTGCCCAGGATTTTGGAACTCAAAGTGGGGTTTGATGCGCGTGGTGGAGGGGGGATAATGGTGACGATGATGACGACCGACATTTATAAATATAATCCAAGGCTTCTGTCAAGTTTCAAGCACAGCCACTTTCCATTAGGGTCTAGTTATTTCATGTTTGTGTTTCTTTCCCATGGGAGCTCAGGGTTAATTGTGTCGATTCCTGATCATTGCATTCACTTCTATTTATTTCCCTCTGTGCGGTAATACGGTAGAAAATAGTGTTGTTGTCACAGTCGATAGCGGTACTTTTTCAAGTTAATTGTTGACATAATACCATAACTGATTAGCAATTTGAGATACAGTTATATTGACACGCATGATAAACACGGGCTGCAGCCGATATAGATCTACTCAAAAGATCCTTCTGTGTCAGGGCAGCGACATAAAAGATTAAAAGAATGCAGTTTATTTAGCTTGCAATTCAATGATCCAACCACAAGATGAGGACCCCCTCCATCCAAAACGAACCCAAACTTTCACATCCGCCCTACAAGCAAGTTCAATGTGATCATTATTTCCGCCATCCAAATCGTCGTCCACAAACCACAACTCCCATTTTTCTGCATGCGATCGATAAAAGACGTCATCCGACCCCAGCAACCCCACACGTGTTTAACTTCATTGTTTTTATTATAATGGGGCTTATCTCTTTCATAAAAACATGTTTGGAATTGGTAAAAAAATTTCTCGATAGCTGAACGGTTGTGGATAGAGGTGCGACTAATCCACGGTTACCAACATTAAAAAGTTCGACTTTTTCCGCCAGTGTCTGCTATTTGGTGCCAAAACATAACCATTCACGAGATAGTAGAATAGTCCGTTTTTATACCCCACCACACGATAGTGGCGGGGTATTATGATATACCCTCCGGTGTCCGTCCGTCCGTCCGTATGTCCATCCGTCCGTCCGTCCGTCCGCACCATTTCCGATCGATAACTTGAGTAATTTTTAGCGAATTTTTTTCAAATTTTGCATACATGTATATATCGGGAATGAGTGGTATGGGATTGTTAATGGGCAAAATCCGTTAACATTTGACAGAGTTATGGCCCTTTTTAGTTCAAAATAAGGGGTTTTGGGGCGTTTCCGATCAATAACTTGAATATTTTTTCACGGATTTTCTTCAAATTTTGTATACACATTGGCATTGGGTATGAGTGGTTTGGGATTGTAAATGGGCAAAATACATTAACATTTAACGGAATTATGGTCGTTAAAAATTCCGATTAAATGGTTTTTGGGGACTTATTCCTTTACTATATGGAATATTTGGATGAAACTGCACTGATGTATAAACGACCATAATAAGCAGGTTTTGTGATGTTAATACACAAAATGCATTAACATTTAATGAAAAATTGGTCGTTAACAATTCCCATTAAATAGTTTCTGCGCATTTATTCCTTTAATTTATGAAATATATTGATTATCACTGCCAGTGTAGTGGTTAGAGTGCTGGACTACAAATCCTATTGTTGACTATGAATCTGAGGGGTGTGAGTTCAAATCTCCATCGAGGAATGGAATTTTTTTTTTTTTTTTTTTCGTTTTTTCTTCTTTTTTTTGTGTGTTCTTTTTTCTTTTTCTTTCTTTTTCATTTTGGCAATGAATTTATTTATTTTTTTTATTTTCCTCATTTTTGGTTTTTCATTCCTTTTTTTTCCCTTTTTTTTTTTTCACCCTTTTCTTCTTTTTGTTATACCCCATCACACGATAGTGCTGGGATATTACAATATACCCTCCGGTGTCTGTCCGTCCGTCCGTCCCCACCATTTCCGACCAAAAACTGGATTAATTTGTGCTATGAATCTGAGGGGCGTGAGTTCAAACCCCCGTGGAGGAATGGAATTTTCTTTTTTTTTTCCTTTTTTTCTTGTTTTTTCTTTTCTTTTTTTTCCGTTTATTTTTCTTTTCTTTCTTTTTGCAATGAATTTTTTTTTTTTTTCGTTTTTTTTTTTTCCTCATTTTTTGTTTTTCATTCCTTTTTTTTACCTTTTTTTTTTTTTTTTTCCTTTTCTTCTTTTTGTTATACCCCATTACACGATAGTGCTGGGATATTATAATATACCCTCCAGTGTCTGTCTGTCCGTCCGTCTGTCCGTCCGTCCATCCCCACCATTTCCGACCGATAACTTGATTAATTTTTCACATTTTTTTTTCAAATTGTGCCTACATGTTTATATCGGGAATGACTTTTTTTTCTTTTCTTCTTTTTGTTATACCCCATCACACGATAGTGCTGGGGTATTATAATATACCCTTCGGTGTCTGTCCGTTCGTCCGTCCATCCACACCATTTCCGACCGATAACTTGATTAATTTCTCACAATTTTTTTTGGAGTTTGCGATCAATAACTTAAGAATCTTTTCATGGATTTTCTTCAAATTTTAAAACACTAAAGGACACATATTATTGCCAAGGACAGTCACTCTGCTTTTCTGGTTATTGTATTATCTGCCCTTTTGATATACATGTATGTAGTTCCTTTACTATATTGAATGCCTTAGTGAAGTTTTACAGATAACTATAACACTTAAAAGTACCACTATTATGGGCAAGGCTATAACCATATTATCTTGCAGTGGTGGGGTATCATGCAGTGTTAGCGTGCTTTTATTACTACGGTAAGATGTAGCAAATCGTCTTCGGAGCTATTAAATCATTTTCACATTGATTGGGAATTAAATTTTATGGCAGGGATAAACGCAATTTAGAGACATAACTTAATCTTATTTTCACACCTTGTCACGCTTATCGATAGCGCTGGTGATACACACTACACCAGAAATGAAAGACATGCACCACCGGGCAATCATGTTTAATTGGAAATTATATGACAAGGATTAACAATAGTGTCATAATTGAACCGTTATAAAAACATAGATGATTTTGTATCTGAATTGTCGACAAAGCCAGAAATATTATGATTTACTTACTGGTCTAGTTTTACCGTATTTAAGGACTCAAAAGACTGGCAGTTGTAGACGATTTTTTGCACTTGCCCGACCGGGTGTCGAAAGATCATAGTGCACCTGCCCGGCGCAATTTCGGACTTGTCCAGGGCGGCCGGGCAATGGATTTGTCAGCCCCTGAGGTAAAGACTACTGACTCTATTCAAAAGCTGCTATCTGTTGTGGTTAACATTGTACCAGATACAACTAATTAAGCCATCTAATACAACTAATTAAGCCATCTAATACAACTAATTAAGCCATCTAATACAACTAATTTAATTAAGTCTTCTAATACTTAAAGTAGTAGGTGAGATGGTACATCTTCCTGTGTTCTCCCTGGTAGCCTAGCATAGAAGTAGATGACCAGTTGGTAGAGGTGCAAGGATTCACTGAATCATAATCACGATACATCTGCTGACAATACGCATATCATATCGTGAAACAGTTTGAAGATACGATTACGATACAGCAAACAGTAATTTGATAGAGATGAGATGTGAACTTTTGCTGGTTTTGCATAAATTTGTGACGACACATTACAAATATGTTACTATTTACACTTTTATTTCCATTGTTCATGTATATTACAGTTAATTTCTACCAAAGAATTATATTTTAGTATTGTTTACAGCTGATTTTAAGGAATTTCTTTGCTTAAAGTTTCATGGCAGAAAGTGTATTGTATTGTAGCATGTAACTGTATTGTTGCAGCCCTACCAGTTGGCTAAATGAAGGTGAAATATTCTGGAGAAAGATGTTACACATGTACCAGATCTTGAGTAAATATTTAAATGAATAAATAAAGGAATACATTGTGATTCATTTACCAAACTAGAATCAGAACAAGTACCGTAAAAATACTAAAAATTTGGACACCTTGAGGATTTGCTGTAATTCTCCTAAATTTTTAACAAGTTTGTTTCACGATCCAGCAAGGAGTCCAAACAAGAGGGCCATGATGGCCCTGGATCGCTCACCTGATCCATAGAGTAACAAGTGGGCCCCGGGCAGGGGCATTATTGAGCCCAAGGTTATAATGTGCATAATGTTGAGGGAGGTCTAAAAAGGTGAAGCTTCATACTAAATATCAACAAAGGCTATAATTGTCCACTAGATGAAGCTCCATACCAAATTTCAAAGACATGGGCCTTGCAGTTTCAGAGAAGAAGATTTTTAAAGATTTCCCCATATAAGTCTATGTACAACCAAAGGGTCTCGGAGCGGGGGCATTTTTGGCCCCAGGGCTATAATTTTAACAATCTTGATAGAGGTCCACTAGTTGAAATTTCACACCAAATATCAAAGACCTAGGCCTTGTGGTTTCACAGACATTTTTTTTTAAAGATTTTCCCTATATAAGTCTATGTAAAACCAAAGGCCCCGTGGCAGGGGCATTTTTGGCCTCAGGGCTATAATTTGAACAATCTTGGTAGAGGTCCACTAGCTGAAGCTCCATTCCAAATATCAAAGACCTAGGCCTTGTGGTTTCAGAGAAGAAGATTTTTCAAGGTTTTCCCTTTATAAGCCTAAGTAAAACCAAAGGGCCCTGGGGCGGGGGCGTTTTTGGCCCCATAACCATAATTTGAACAATCTTGGTAGGGGTCCACTAGATGAAGCTTCATACCAAAGAGCAAAGACCTGGACCTTGTACTTTCAGAGAAGAAGATTTTTAAAGATTTTCCCTATATCAGCCCATGTAAAACCAAAGGGCCCCGGAGCGGGGGCATTTTTGGCCCCAGCACTATAATTTGAACAATCTTGGTACGGGTCCACTAGATGAAGCTTCATATCAAATATCAAAGAGCTGGGCCTTGCAGTTTCAGAGAAGAAGATTTGTACAGATTTTCCCTATATAAGCCCATGTAAAACAAAAGGGCCCCAGGGTGGGGGCATTTTTGGCCCCAGCACTATAATTTGAACAATCTTGGTAGGGGTCCACTAGATGAAGCTTCATACCAAAAATCAAAGACCTCAGCCTAGTGGTTTCAGAGAAGAAAATTTTTGAAGATTTTCCTATATAAGCCCATGTAAAACCAAAGGGCCCCGGGGCGGGGGCATTTTTTGGCCCCAGCACTATAGTTTGAACAATCTTGGCAGGGGTCCACTAGATGAAGCTTCATACCAAATATCAAAGACCTGGGCCTTGCGGTTTCAGAGAAGAAGATGTTTTAAGTTTTTGGTGAAAAAATCTATTATTGGCTCCTGCGACCTATATGTGCAACAGACCGGAACCATTTGAACAACTTTGAAAGGAGACCACCTAAGGATCATTCCTGTGAAGTTTGGTCAAAATCCGATCAGTGATTTAGGAGGAGATGTCATTTGAAGAAATTGTTTACGCACGGATGACAGACAAAAAGTGATCCTAATATAAAACACAAGAGGGCCATGATGGCCCTGGATCGCTCACCTGTTCCATAGTGTAACAAGTGGGCCCCAGAGAGGGCCATTATTGGCCCCAGGGCTTTAATGTGCATAATGTTGAGGGAGGTCTTAAAGGTGAAGCTTCATACCAAACATCAACAAAGGCTAAAATTTGAACAATCTTGGCAAAGTTCCACAAGATGAAGCTACACATCAAATATCAAAGACCTGGGCCTAGCGATTTCAGATAAGAAGATTTTTGAAAGATTTTGCCTATATAAGCCTATGTAAAATCAAAGGGCCCCAGGACGGGGCCATTTTTTGCCCCAGCACTATAATTTGAACAATCTTGGTAGGGGTCCACTAGATGAAGCTTCATACCAAATATCAAAGTCCTGGGCCTTGTGGTTTCAGAGAAGAAGATTTTTAAAGATTTTCCCTATATAAGCCTATGTAAAACCAAAGGGCTACGGGGCGGGGGCATTTTTGGCCCCAGCACTATAATTTGAACAATCTTGGTAGGGGTCCACTAGATGAAGCTTCAAACCAAATATCAAAGACCTGGGCCTTGTGGTTTCAGAGAAGAAGATTTTTAAAGATTTTCCCTATATAAGCCAATGTAAAACCAAAGGGCCCCGTGGCGGGGGCATTTTTTGTCCCAGCACTATAATTTGAACAATCTTGGTATGAGTCCACTAGATGAAGCTTCATACCAAATATCAAAGTCCTGGGCCTTGTGGTTTCAGAGAAGAAGATTTTTAAAGATTTTCCCTATATAAGCCTATGTAAAACAAAAGGGCCCCGGGGCGGGGGCATTTTTGCCCACAGCACTATCATTTGAACAATCTTGGTAAGGGCCCACTAGATGAAGCTTCATACCAAATATCAAAGACCTGAGCCTTGTGGTTTCAGAGAAGAAGATTTTTAAAGATTTTCCCTATATAAGCCTATGTAAAACCAAAGGGCCCCGGGGCGGGGGCATTTTTTGGCCCCAGCACTATAATTTGCACAATCTTGGTAGGGGTCCACTAGATGAAGCTTCATACCAAATATCAAAGTCCTGGGCCTTATGGTTTCAGAGAAGAAAATTTTTAAATATTTTCCCTATATAAGCCTATGTCAAACCAAAGGGCCCCGGGGAAGGGGCATTTTTGGCCCCAGCACTATAATTTAAATAATCTTGGTAGGGGTCCACTAGATGAAGCTTCATACCAAATATCAAAGACATGGGCCTTGTGGTTTAAGAGAAGAAGATTTTTAAAGATTTTCCCTATATAAGCCAATGTAAAACCAAAGGGCCCCGTGGCGGGGGCATTTTTTGTCCCAGCACTAAAATTTGAACAATCTTGGTAGGGGTCCACAAGACGAAGCTTCATGCCAAATATCAAAGTCCTGGGCCTTGTGGTTTCAGAGAAGTAGATTTTTAAAGATTTTCCCTATATAAGTCTATGTAAAACCAAAGGGCCCCGAAGCGGGGGCAATTTTGGCCCCAGCACTATAATTTGAACAATCTTAGTAGGGGTCCACTAGATGAAGCTTCATACCAAATATCAAAGACCTGGGCCTTGTGGTTTCAGAGAAGAAGATTTTTAAAGATTTTCCCTATATAAGCCAATGTAAAACCAAAGGGCCCCGTGGCGGGGGCATTTTTTGTCCCAGCACTAAAATTTGAACAATCTTGGTAGGGGTCCACTAGATGAAGCTTCATACCAAATATCAAAGTCCTGGGCCTTATGGTTTCAGAGAAGAAGATTTTTAAAGATTTTCCCTATATAAGCCTATGTAAAACCAAAGGGCCCCGGGGCGGGGGCATTTTTGGCCCCAGCACTATAATTTGAACAATCTTGGTAGGGGTCCACTAGATGAAGCTTCATACCAAATATCAAAGACCTGGGCCTTGTGGTTTCAGAGAAGAAGATTTTTAAAGATTTTCCCTATATAAGCCTATGTAAAACCAAAGGGCCCCAGGGCGGGGGCATTTTTGGCCCCAGCACTATAATTTGAACAATCTTGGTAGGGGTCCACTAGATGAAGCTTCATACCAAATATCAAAGACCTGGGCCTTGTGGTTTAAGAGAAGAAGATTTTTTAAGTTTTTGGTGAAAAAAATCTGTTTTTGGCTCCTGTGACCTAGATGTGCAATGGACCGGAACCATTTGAACAACTTTGAAAGGGGACCACCTAAGGATCATTCCTGTGAAGTTTGGTCAAAATCCGATCAGTGGTTTAGGAGGAGATGTCGTTTAAAGAAATTGTTTACGCACGGACGCACGCACGACGGACGACGGACAAAAAGTGATCCCAAAAGCTCACCTCGTCACTACGTGACGGTGAGCTAAAAATGCAGGCAGACTGGCAAATGTTGCAGAACCTGATCAGACTGCAGTCTGATCTGGGTCTGCACAGTTTGCTTAGTCCTGTCTGATGTGATACACACATTCAAACAATGTATTATATCCAAAACAAAAATGTTTAGATTAAATAGAAAAAAATGACCATTCTTGGTCATTTTACTTTCTGGGATCCATCTTTAACCCATTTTGTACGGGAAACCCCAAAAGCGGTACTCAGCAAACAGTGCAAGCCCAGATCAGACGCCACAGAATGCGGCGTCTGATCAGGGCCTATGCTGTTTGCAAAAAGTTCAGCCACTTTCAAACAAATTTTGAAGAAAACACGACCTGAGACCCTCAAATTTTGAAATAGACTCCTGCTATATATAAGGAGTAGATCCATTTGGTACAAAAAGGGTTAAAAAGTGTTCTATCCAAAGCCATGTTATAATGAGCTGTATTGTTATTGAGGTTGAAGTGTGTTTCCTGTTTTCAGTTCATTAGGGACACTAACACATTGCCATTATATTTTGTGTTCACCAATTTCTGTTTGTTTGTTTCTGAGTCTAATGGCCCAGCCATCACTATTTAGGTCATATGGAGCTGGTCAGTTTACCTATCCACACTTTTCCTGGGCAGGTTTAAATGTAAGCGGTTAACCAGTACAGTGCATATTCTTTTGTCAGAAACTGACAACTGCCCTTTGTGAATCAGCAAAAGGGAGAGAATGACCGTAGAAAAGATTTATTGATCAATCTCCACGGAAAAACGTTGCTGACCTTGGCAGGGATTGAACCCGCATCCTACTGACCACCAGTCAGATGTTCTAAGCCTGCCCAGTTAAAGTGGTGTAAGTTGGACCGTCGATGCTTATAAACCCTAATGGTTTCATTGGGCTTCAGGGCTTGAGATGTCATTTCATCTCAGTGTCGGGTAAAAGTCCCACAAAATTGGAAGCAACGTCTTCAAAATGACCTATACAGTGTTGACAGGGATGTTAAAACTCAAATCAAACAAAATCTTAATGCTTAAAGTGCTAAGTCTAAGCAATACAGTAGCAGATGACATTTTCAAAAGTGTGGTGTCTTTTTTCAGCTCACCTGACCGATCACATCAAACTTGGTCAGAATGATCATCATGACAATATATCAGTCAGGTTCAAATATGGGTCTTGTCAGGTCAAAAAGTTGGTCAGTAGATCAAATCATAGAAAAAACCTTGTGAACACAGTGGAGGCCATAGTTTTGATCCGAACGTCATCAAACTTGCTCAGAATGATCATCTTGACAATATCTCTGTCAAGTTAGAATATGGGTCATGTCGGTCAAGTAGGTCAAATCATAGAAAAACCTTGTGAACAGACTAGAGGCCACAGTTTTGGTCCAATCATCATCAAACTTGCTCAGAATGATCATCTTGACAATATCTTGGTCAGGTTTGAATATGGGTCATGTCGGGTCAAAAAGTAGGTCAGTAGGTCAAATCACAGAAAAACCTTGTGAACACACCAGAGGCCACAGTTTTGGTCCAGTCATCATCAATCTTGCCCAGAATGATCAGCTTCACAATATCTCGGGTCAAGTTCGAATATGGGTCACGTCGGATCAAAAGTAGGTCAGTAGGTCAAATCATAGAAAAACCTTGTGAACACTCGAGGCCACAGTTTTGGTCCGATCATCTTCAAACTTGCTCACTTGTACACTATCTATTAATATATTCAGCCTGACAGGGTTTGAAAATACCTTTGTTTTGATTAGTTTACTCCAATATTGAAAAAATAATTCTGTATACATATTAACCCATGTCCTGCTGAATAAATTAATTTAGCTACACCCATTTTTGACTATTCACCACTGGAATTAATTGATATAATGTATTTGTTCACTTCATATACTGCATGACAGACAGTATAAATCCTGATCTGATTGCTTCTTCAGAAGCCATCTGATCTGGATCTATACTGTTTGCAAAGGTAGGGGTTGTCCTGTTCAGTAGGATAAAGATTAATTACCCGTGAGATAAGTGACAATGGTGTTTTGACATCTCTATCATCCACAGTTTGCCCCTGCCCATCGGGGCTTGGAGAAATAGACTGGACTGCATGTTGCTTCCACGCGGAGCTGAAACCGAGGGCATGCCTGAGTATGTATACTGGTGAACTGCTTAGAAGGTCTAAGCCTGCCCAGGAAAAGTGGTTTGAGTTGGACCGTCCATGCATATAAACCCTATTGGTTTCATTGGGCGTTAGGGCTTGAGATTTCATTTCATCTCAATGTCATTTCATTTCAGTGTCGGGTAAAAAGTCCCATAAAATTTGAAGCAACGTCTCCAAAATGACCTAAAATGTGTTGACAGGGAAATTAAACCTCAAATCAAACAAACAAATCATCCACAGTACTAGAAGAATGAAGAAAACATATCCAAGAGTTTTAAAACAATCACTACATATATGTTTCCATCACGTGAACAACTACATGAAATGAAGACCCCCCTAAACCCCACTTTGTATAGGGAAAACTGGGGTTTACTAGGGTATACATTATTTTTCTTATTTCTGTTCCAAGACATAGGTTGTGGGTTTTCGTTAGAACTGCCTGAATGAGGCGGTTCTAACGAGCACCCACAACTTGTTTTTAATAAAAAAAATATCACAGATTTTCATCAGAAAAGTAGCCATTTTGGAAATGTGAAAAATGCACTGTCGCAAGGGTGAGTTATCATAATGATCCGTTTTTGCATTTATCTTTCTATCCTGTTCATGGTTTATATGGAGTAATGTTTATCTGAATTCAAATAGTGAACCAATGAAAATCAGAGTTCTATGATATCACCAAGTGATATTATGAACCAGTTTCTTCAGTTTTTCTGAAAATCAAAGGTCAGTAAATATATATAGGACAGCAGATTAAAGGTTTTCTGTAAATTCACCTAGTTTCAGTATCATGTATGTAATATGGAGAGGTTGAGTCTTCAAGGGTCAAGCATAATATAGCAGACATCATTTTCTCACATTTTGTTTTATTTTTCGTTGAAAAGGCTTTCTGCTGTTGGTGTAGACTTGCCCAAGTCTGTTAATTAGGTGTCCATTGTAGAAATAATTGTTTACAAAAAATAAAAAATAAATACACTGTAAATGAATACGGTCTTTTATGAAAAATGTGAAATTAACACATTCAGCGATGAAGACTAAAGAGACTTTTACATATCTTTTGTTTAAATGGACTTTCATTTAAAAATAAAAAATGTAAATGTAGGGACTTGGGCAAGTCTACTGTTGGTGTTTCCGTTGGGGTCTGTTGCTTCGTGTTTGTGTTTCTTTCCCTTTGGTGTCTCTGATTGGAGCTGTGGGTTAATTGTATCGATTCCAGATCATTGCCTCTACTTCAATTTAACTTTAAAGCCTAATATTCTCTGCAAATGATAAAATATGGTCTTTTGCTCAACAACTTTGCTTGGTGCTGAAAGGTTATACAATATATTTCTGTGATATTTTAATGTATTTGGAACTTGTTAGAATTGCCTCTGCAAGGCAGTGTTTCAGCATAACATTCAAAAGTTTTGTGTTAGAGTTTTAAACAACACTTGGTACAGGTGACCTTGTTGTGAATAGTATATCGTAAAAATCCTAAAGATTCGGAAACCTCAAGGACTTGCTATAATGCTTCTAAAAATTTAACAAATTTGTTTCACGATCCAGCGAGTAGTCCAAAATTTGCAGACACAATGGCAAACAGTGTAGACCCAGATCAGACTGCTCCTTCAGGAGCAGTCTGAACTGGGTCTGCACTGTTTTCTAAGGACTATCTATCCCAATGCTTAGGATCATTATGGTAACATGCTTATACACACATCATTTTGTGATACTGTGATCTTGCTCATGTATGTTTTTGTACTAAATATTATCATGTGTTACTATATCAGACAGACAGGCCTGAGCAAATAGTGTAGATCCAGATAAGACACCTAGAATGTGGTGTCTCATCAGGGTCTACACTGTTTTCCACACATTCATCTATTTTAGACAAAACATCAGTTAGTAAATTTTACTTGTCCAAATTTCAGAACAAGTATGGCAAGGGGTTGCGGTGTCCTAAATACTAAGGGTAACTGGTATTATTGAGCCAGAACATGAAAAAACCAACAAGAAGACATATGCAGTTAGTTTTGTTTGTTTGTATTGGAGTTTAATGGCCCAGTCAACACTATTTTGGTCATTGTTTGAGCCGTTCAGTTTACCTATTCACATGTCATAGGGTATAGGTATAAATGTAACAGGTGAAAAAAATCCAATCACCTTTACCCGGCTGAGGATTGAATCTGGGCTGCAGGAGTGACAGGCCAACACTCTACCACATCGCTATAAACCGCAAGGCAGTACAAGTGTTCTATATACCTATACCCTATGACACACACTTTTCCTGGGCAGGCTTTTATGTAAGCAGTTAACCTGTACAGTGCACATTCTTTTGCCAGAAACTGACAACTGCCCATCTTGAATCAGCGGAAGTGAGAGAATGACCATAGAAAAACTTTCATGATCAATCTCCACGAAAGAATGTTGCCGACCCTGGCAGGTAACTAACTCGCTTCCTCCTGATCACCAGTCAAACTGCAGTTAGTAAAGACTGTGATCAGTCTGTTCAGAATTATACAAAATCAGTCATTATGATAACACATCCATGTCTTAAAGTGCACCATTCATATCTCCAAACTAGTGTTTTTCAGATGAAAATGTTTGATATTTTTCTTATTTCTAGTCAAAGCATAGATTGCGGTAGAATGAGGTGGTTCTAACGTTCTATGTTTTTGAGCAAAGGTTTGAAAAATTCCATGTCTCTTAGACGTATTTCTAGTCTCTATATAAAGTGGGGCTTAACGTGGTATTCGTTTCTTTTGGAGTTTAATGGTCGAGTCAACACTATTTAGGTCATTTTTGAGCTGGTCAGTTTACCTAACCACAATTTTCCTGGGCGGCTTATACGTAAGCTGTTTACCAGTACAGTGCACATTCTTTCGCCAGAAACTGACAACTGCCCTTCTTGAATCATCGGAAGGGAGAGAATGACCATAGAAATGATCTCATGATCATTCTCTACAAAAGAATGTTGGCGGCAGGATTTGAACCTGTGGCCTGATCACCAGTCAGACATCCATAAAGTGGTGTTCGTTGTGCAGACTTGTTAACCTGGTGTCAACATAAGAACTGACTGAGAATGGTCAGCAGAAAAACTACTGGTGTTGGGGTGGGCGGGGCAGGGGGAGGGTTCGCTTCAACTACAGAGTTTATGAATATTCATTCCTAACCCTAACAAATTGATATTAGTGGAGGAGTCTAAAGTTCAACAGTGAATCATGACAGAAACAGACATAATAATAGACCATATATTATACAAATTAAGATGTTTTGGACCCAATAGTTACACTATTGTTTGGATTTAACCCTTTTTTTTGTACCAAATGGAATCTTCCTCCTTATATATAGCAGGAGTTCATTTCAAAATTTATGGGTGTCAGGTTGTGATTTCATCAAAATTTATTTCGAAAATGCCTGAACTTTTAGCAAACAGTGTATGCCCTGATCAGATGCCGCATTCTGCGGCATCTGATATGGGCCTACACTGTTTGCCAGGGTACCCATTTTGGGGTTTCTGATACCAATTGGGTTAAAGCAGAAACCATGTTGGTAACAGCTGTATATCTGAAAAAAAAAATATGTTGGGTTATAGAAAAATGACCAATAGTGGCCATATTTCTATCTATACATTTTTGGGATCCATCTTTAAACTATACTAAGAAAAACAATTGAAGGATATTGGACTTTAGCGCTTAATTTTGAACAAATTACAAAATCTCCTGAAATGCCATTTTTATACTTTGAAAAACAAGTTTTCAACCTCATGTTTCGTGCAGCCATTTGAAGTCATGCTACAGTGGTTATCTAAAACATTGTCAGTAAACAAGTATAGGGTGAAGCAGCAAAATTCATGTGCGCTATAAAATCGATTTCGTTCATGAGGCTCTCGGTCAGTTCGGTTATTTGTACACGTAAAAGAAGTGTTGGGTATCTTGGATTATTTTGGATATGGTTGTGCGCAGACGTTTGACCGATAGGCAGCGCTGGCAAGTTGTTACTCGGATAGAAGTAGGTCAACGTCAAATCGACGTCTATGCTAGATTTTGCGTTTCACAAAGTGTGGTGAGCCGGCTATATGAGAGATACCACCAGACGGGAAAAGTGGCCGGGGACGAACTCGAACCACTTCTGCTCGGGACGACCGGTATTTGGACTCTTAGTGCGCCTAAGTTACGTCAACAGCTCAGGAACGTGCGTAATGTTAACCTCAGTGTCCAGACTGTGAGAAACCGGCTAAACAACCGAAACCTTAACGCCCGAAGGCCTGTGAAAGCAACGCCATTAACATCTTGCCACCATCGAGCTCTTGAGCAGTGGGCTAAGACCCACTTCAGATGGAATCACCAACAATTGAGTACTGTGCTTTTTACAGACGAAAGTCTGTTTCATTTGTCACGCACTGATGGCCGGATTCGCGTTTGGCGACATACGAAAGAGAGATATGCCCAATGTAACATTGTTGAACGTGACCCATACGGAGGCGGAAGTGTTATGGTGTGGGCAGGCATCTCCCATAACCAAAAAACGGAACTTGTTGTGTTGGATGGGATGATGACTGGTCAACTTTACATAGACCAAGTCATTGATCCACATTTACTGTCATTCATTCAACATAATGGGGGACGTTTGACGTTAATGGATGACAATGTGCGTCCGCATCGAGCGAGAGTCATCATTAACCGTCTCCAACAAGCTCGCTCTCCAGTCCTTAATCCCATAGAGCATGCTTGGGATGTGCTTGGGAGATGCGTACGTAACCGACGTCACCAGCCATCAACGTTGGCCCAACTTCGACAAGCGCTTGTGGAAGAGTGGAATGGCATACACCAATACATTCTCCGTCGACTTGTCACCAGCATGCGACGCCAGTGCCAGGCCTGCGTCCAAGCTAGAGGTGGCCACACCCGTTATTAATGACGCTTGACGTCTTGTGACTTTTGTGCTGAATGTAAGGGACATTTAGGAAGGTACTGTACCGAAACCAGTGAACCGAGAATGAATTTGTTTTTGCATATCGATTGATAATTGATTAGTGTATCAATTTTTGTTTAGTTTCAGAAATTTGGTATTTACCAGTAAGTGTGGTAAACAAATGAATTTTAATATCCTTCAATTGTTTTTCTTAGTATATATTATTCCAAATCTGTGTTATAATGAACATGCTGTAGATCACGGAGGTCGGAACACAGAACCCAAAACATTGGCATCCCTTTTAGGGTATATGAAATTATCAGACACTTTTTGAATTGATAACAAACCTGACCGGAGCTACTTGGCAGATGATTGTATGTTTCAATATTGGTAGTTGCTATCAAGATTTGATTTACTAGTCATTTCAGTTATGTTACATTGATAAGTTTATTTTATTATGACAGTGTAATATGAACCCTAAAAATTCGGACACCTTGATGACTTGCTTCAATTCTCCTAAACTTTTAATAAAGTTTCACAATCCCGCAAAGAAGCCTCCGTGGTGTAGTGGTTACGCTACTCACCTTATAAACCAGGGGTCGTAGGATCGATCCTGGGCTTCTCCTGACTTTCGGATGAGTCTTTAAACCGAGGTACCCTCTCCGTATGACCTCACCTGTTGGTGGGACGTAAAACTCAAACACTCACAATCCAGCAAGGAGTCTTAAGAAGTGCAGATGGAATGGCAAACAGTGTAGACCCTGATCAGACTGCTCCTCATAGGCGTAACACCCATTATGCACATTACACATGTGTTATGTAAAACATTTGCAATAAACAAAAAAACACCTAAATAATAGTATTCTTCATTACATATATATGCATGGGCTGCTCTTAAAGGAAAGAATTTGCTCCCAAGAGAATTTAGTCCCCTTGGGAGCAAATTCTTGCCTTTAAGAGTAGCCTCATCTCTGAGAAAGATATTTCACATAGATTTTTCTTTGTTGTGCCTAATAATATTTTGGTGCTGGCTACACTCTTGCTCCTGATCTGGGTCTGCATTGTTTCCTTAGGCCTGTCTGTCCCATTACTCGGGATCATTACAGTCTCTCTACATCACGTGAACAAGTCCGTGAAATAAAGACCCCCCTAAACCCCACTTTATATAGAGAAAACTGGGGTTTAGGGAGGGTAAACATTATTTTCCTTATTTCTGCTCCAAGACATAGGTTGTGGGTACTCGTTAGAACCGCCTCAATGAGGCAGTTCTAATGAGCACCCAAAACCTATGTTTGGAGATAAATAAGAAAAATATCAGAAAAATTACCTTTTTTGTGGTTTGGAAAATGCACTATATCACACGGATAGGTTATCGTAATGAACTGTGGACTCACACCCATTGGTCATAGCACAATCTTCCACACCAGATAAGGAAATCTGGACTTAACCTGGGGATAGAATTTTTTATCTTACCCAGGGATAGGATAAAAATGGAGAATTTTCATGTGTTTGATGTGCACTGGTTAAATAGGATATTAGAATCTTATATGGTTGTGAGGGATGAATGGAAAAATCCATCCTGAGGGTCACTGTCCGGCATCACGAGGATTGCCGAGTGATGCAGGACAGTGAGCCAGAGGGACAGATTTTTCTATCCACCCCTCACACCCATATAGGATTCTTTTTCTTGCATACCTTCCATTACTTAACATGTGTTTTGTCGCACCTGCTTTAGCAGGAAGACATAGGCATGCAAGTTTCCGTCCACCAACAGCTAAGTTCATACGGAGATGGGACCTGGGTTTAAAGACTCATCCGAAAGTCTGGAGAAGCCCGGGATCAATCCTGCACTTCCCTGGTTTACAAGGCAAGTAGCATAACCACGACACCTTCTACTTCTGTTATGGCAAAACAGTATATGGATTGACTGTTATCTGTTGGTGGAGGTTATTAGTTTTGTTTGGTTTTAATGTTATATCAAGTCGTTTGCATTCCACACTATGATATTGATCATAAGTATTGGGACAGACCGGCCTATGCAAACAGTGCAGACCCAGATCAAACTGCCCCTCTGATCAGGGTCTACACTGTTTGCCAGTCTGTCTTTACCTTTTGGACTCATTGCTGGATAGTGAAACAAATTGGTAAAAATTTTAGGAGAACTACAGCAAGTCCAGAAAGCATTGGAATTTTCGTTGTTATTTAATATTGATTTTAGTGCTTTGTATATATATGAAACTAAGTTTCAATTTTGTTTATATATTCTTAGAAGGAAGTATAAAATTACAATTATTTATAATGTTGTTGAGTCACTGTTATTTAATGTATGAACTTCCACATGAGGAATTTTAGCTGCCTTAAAGACATGCTTAACCCTTTTTGTACCAAATGGAATCTTCCTCATCTTCCTCCTTATATATAGCAGGAGTCCATTTCAAAATCTAGGGGTGTCAGGTTGTGTTTTCTTCAAAATTGATTTGGAAAATGGCTTAACTTTTTGCAAACAGTGTAGGCCCTGATCAGACACCGCGTTCTGCGGCATCTGATCTGGGCCTGCACTGTTTGCCAGTTGGTTTAAACATATTTATTATTATACCCCCGGCATACGAAGTATGCAATGGGGGTATATAGTTTTTGTCTTTTCCGTTTGTCTGTCTGTGTGTCCGTAAACAATTATTTTGTGTCAAAGATATCTCAGGAACTGCTTCACATAGAAACTTGAAATTTTGCACACATGATCAGTATGACTACTTGTATTGTGGGAAAGAAAATAAGGGCCAAGGGGTCAGGCCTTTTAGAGTTATTTCCCTTTGTAGTTCTTTCTGTTTAATAGTGTATATTTTTATTTTGTGTCAAAGATTTCTCAATAACTACTGTACATAGAAACTTGAAATTTTGCAAACATGATCAGTATGACTAGTTGTATTGTGGGAAAGAAAATAAGGGTCAAGGGGTCAGGCCTTTTAGAGTTATTTCCCTTTGTAGTTCTGTATATGCAAAGAAGCTTTTGACATTGCTATTTTCAGCTGAGGTGATGGCACTGGCCGGGGGTATACGTGCCCCACTGGGCACTTTTGTCTAGTTAGTTTAAGCAATACATGACAAGACAAATGCCAGTTACCCATTTTGGGGTTTCTGGTACTCAATGGGTTAAGCTGAGTGAGTGAGTGTAGAGTTTTTCGTCCCACCAACCGCTAAGTCATACGGAGATGGGACCTTGGTTTAAAGACTCATCCAAATGTTTGGAGAAGCCCAGGATCGATCCTGCGACCCCTGGTTTACAAGGCGAGTAGCGTAACCACTACACCACGGAGGCTTCTATACTTAAGCAGAAATGTTCTGCTAAGCAGAAGTGTTGCATATGAATAAATGCAATTGACTACCCAAAAATGGTCATGTACAATGGAAATACTAGAATAATTAACCCATTTTGTACCAGAAACCCCAAAACGGGTACCCTAGCAAACAGTGCAGGCCCAGATCAGATGCCGCAGAATGCGGCATCTGATCAGGGCCTCCACTTTTTGCTAAAAGTTCATTCATTTTCCAAATAAGTTTTGATGAAAACACAACCTGACACCCCTTAATTTTGAAATGGACTCAAACTATATAAAAGTTGGTACAAAAAGGCTTAATAGTTAGCTGGGAAGCTGGCTGGGTTCCCAATCTTAAAACAGAAACTGAGATTACCTATTTGAACTTAATCCATATAGGACAGATCAATACCGCAGACTGTTTGCTTCAAGTATAAGGATTTTTGCAAAAGTTACAATAAATAAAAAATTAACCCGATACCCCTTAATTTTGTAATGGACCTGTCCGAAGCTATCAAATGGATTACCATGATTCGATGTCATACATCAGGAAAACACGCCTATATAATTTTGACCCCCTTGAACCCCACTTTTATATAATAAAACTGGGGTTTGCAAGGGTGTAAATTATTTTTAGCTCCACTGGCCGAAGGCCAGCGGGGCTATTGTCATGGCCCTGTGTCCGTCATGCGTCCGTGCGTTAACTTTTTCTTTAAACATCTTCTCCTCCTAAACTACTGGGCCCATTGTAACCAAACTTCACAGGAATGTTCCTTACATAGTCCTCTTCTAAATTCCTTCAAAGAATTTTGTTACACCCAGAACTCTGGTTGCCATGGCAACAAAACCAAAAAAAAAATAAAAATCTTTAAAAATCTTCTCCTCCAAAACCACCTGTTGGATTTCATTTTTATTTTGCATGACTGTTCCTTGGGTTGACCTCTTTCAGATTCCTTGAAGAAATTTTGATCCGACAAAAAACATGGCCGCCATGGGCGGGGCTTATTTTCCCTATTTAACATGTAGTGTAATGCTAAAACATCTTCTCCTCCTAAACTATTGGGCCCATTGTAACCAAACTTCACAGGAATGTTCCTTACTTAGTCCTCTTCTAAATTCCTTCATAGAATTTTGTTACACCCAGAACTCTGGTTGCCATGGCAACAAAACAACACAAAATATTAAAAATCTTTAAAAATCTTCTCCTCCAAAACCACGTGTTGGATTTCATTTTTATTTTGCATGAATGTTCCTTGGGTGGACCCCTTTCAGATTCCTTGAAGAAGTTTTGATCCGACAAAAAACATGGCCGCCATGGGCGGGGCTTATTTTTCCTATTTAACATATAGTGTAATGCTAAAACATCTTCTCCTCCTAAACTACTGGGCCAATTGTAACCAAACTTCACAGGAATGTTCCTTACTTAGTCCTCTTCTAAATTCCTTCAAAGAATTTTGTTACACCCAGAACTCTGGTTGCCATGGCAACAAAACCACACAAAAAATTAAAAATCTAAATTTAAACATCTCCTTCAAACCCACCTGTTGGATTTCATTATCCCCTCGCACAACATAGTTGTGAGGGGGCATTTGTCCCGTACGTACGTACATAAGTACGTACTTTTGTCATCGCTCTAGCGCCACGTACGTACGTACTTTTGTCATCGCTCTAGCGACACGTACGTACGTACGTACTTTTGTCATCGCTCTAGCGCCTACATTTCTTGACCGATTTTAATATAACTTCACACAAACATTCCTTACGACAATATCTGGAGCAAGATTGACTTTCAAGGTCATGACCTCAAGGTCAAGGTCACTCTGGCTATTTTTTGAAAAACTTTGTTATGGCTCTAGCGCCTACATTTCTCCCCCAATTTCAATATAACTTCAAACAAATGATCCTTATAAAAATATCTTGAGCAAGTTGGACTTTCAAGGTCATGACCTCAAGGTCAAGGTCACTGTGGCTATTTTTAGAAAAACATTGTCATCGCTCTAGCGCTTACATTTCTTCACCAATTTCAATATAACTTCACACAAATGATCCTTACAAAAATATCTTGAGCGAGTTCCACTTTCAAGGTCATGGCTTCAAGGTCAAGGTCACAGTGGCTATTTTTGGAAAAACTTTGCCATCGCTCTAGCTCCTACATTTCTTCACTGATTTCAATATAACTTCACACAAATGTTCCTTATGACAATATCTTGAGCGAGTTGGACTTTCCAACTCATGGCCTCAAGGTCATGGTCACTGTGGCTATTTTTAGAAAAACTTTGTCATCGCTCTATTGCCTATATTTCTTCACTGATTTCAATATAACTTCACACAAATGTTCCTTATGACAATATCTCAAGCGGGTTCGACTATCAATGTCAAGGCCTCAAGGTCAAGGTCACTGTGGCTATTTATTAGAAAAACTTTGTCATCGCTCTAGCGTTTACATTTCTTCACCAATTTCAATATAACTTCATACAAATGTTCCTTATGACAATATCTCCAGCGAGTTCCACTTTCAAGGTCAAGGTCACTGTGTCTATTTTTAGAAAAACTTCGTCATCCCTCTAGCGCTTACATTTCTTCATCGATTTCAATATAACTTCACACAAATGTTCCTTATGACAATATCTCACCATTTCGACTTTCAAGGTCAAGGTCACTATGGCTATTTTTAGAAAACTTTGTTATCGCTCTAGCGCCTACATTTCTTCACTGATTTCAATATAACTTCACACAAATGTTGCTTATGACAATACCTCGAACGAGTTTGACTTTCAAGGTCAAGGTCACTGTGGCTATTTTTAGAAAAACTTTGTCATTGCTCTAGCGCTTACATTTTTTTCACCAATTTCAATATTACTTCACACAAATGTTCCTTATAACAATATCACTAGTGAGTTCCACTTTCAAGGTCAAGGTCACTGTGGCTATTTTTAGAAAAACTTTGTCATGGCTCTAGCGCTTACATTTCTTCATCCATTTCAATATAACTTCACACAAATGTTCCTTATGACAATACCTCGAGCGAGTTTGACTTTCAAGGTCAAGGTCACTGTGGCTATTTTTAGAAAAACTTTGTCATTGCTCTAGTGACTACATTTTTTCACAAATTTCAATATAACTTCACACATATGTTCCTTATGACAATATCTCGAGCTATTTAGACTTTCAAGGTCAAGGTCACTGTGGCTATTTTTAGAAAAACTTTGTCATCGCTCTAGCGCCTACATTTAATGATGGATTGTAATAGAACTTCACACAAATGTTTCTTATGATAATATCTCGACTTACTTCAACTTTCAAGGTCATGACCTCAAAGTCAAGGTCACTGTGGCTATCTTTAGAAAAACTTTGTCATCGCTCTACCGCCTACATTTATTAACAGATTTTAATATAACTTCACACAAAAGATGCTTATGATAATATCTTGAGCAAGATCTACTTTCGTGGTCATGGCCTCAAGTCAAGGTCACTATGGCTATTTTTAGAGAAACGTCATCACTCTAGAATGTACATTTATTGGAGGATTTTTAAACAAACTTTACACAAATGTTGCATATGATAATATCTCAAGCAAGTTGGACTTTTGCCATTTCAGTGTTTTCCACACACGAAGTTGTCTAGTGCGAGGGGATTTGTATCGCATGCGATGCCTTGTTTTTATTTTGCATGAATGTTCCTTGGGTGGACCTCTTTTAGATTCCTTGAAGAAAGTTTGATCCGACAAAAAACATGGCCGCCATGGGCGGGGGCTTATTTTCACTATTTAACATATAACGTTATGCTAAAAAATCATTTTCTGCAAAAGTACTTGTGGGATTTCATTGTAATTTGCATGAATTGTCCTTGGGTGGACTGTTGTCAGATTCCTTGAAAAAAAATTGATCTTACAAAAAAACATGGCCACCATGGGCGAGGCTTATTTTCACTATATAACATATAGATCGTGTAATGCTGAAAATATTTTCTGCAAAAGTTCTTGTTTTATTTCATAGTTATTTGGCATGCATGATCCTTGGGTGGACCTCTTGTCAGATTCCATGAAGAAATTTTGATCCGACATAGAACATGGCTGCAGTAGGTGGGGTTTATTTTCACTATATAACATGTAGTGTAATGTTAAAAAAGTCTTCTCTTCTTCAAAAGTTCTTGTTTAGTTATTTATTTATTTATTTAAAAGTACCTTCCTGTATCTGAATTAATCTCCTCCAATTTTGCTGACTATCACATACCTATAGAGGTCCACCTACAAAAAAAATGTCATTCTAAAATTCAAAACATCAGAAATTTCACATGCCCATCACACTGGTGATAGAACTGATGTTTTCAACACAAACTCTATTTATACGACTTGATGTTTCAAAATAAATTCAAAATACTGAGGGAGATTGATTTATTAGACCTAATTATACTACAGTGTCAACAGTTCTCCAGATCCCTGAGATGGCTTAGTTGAAAAGGGAGGCATACCGAATCCGACGGAGGAAAGGAAAAAATAAATAAATAAAGAAATAAAAACATAAATCTGTTCATTTTTTAGCTCCACTGGCCAAAGACCGGCGGGTCTTATGTTATATGTTATGGCCCTGTGTCTGTTGTGCGTCTGTGCGGTTGTGCGGTTGTGCATCCGTGCGTTAACTTTTTTCTTTAAACATTTCCTCCTTAACTACTTGGTCGATTGTAACCAAACTTCACAGGAATGTTTCTCACATAGTCCTCTTCTGAATTCCTTCAAAGAATTTTGTTACATGCAGAACAAAATGGCATCGAAAGCAAAAAAAAATATTCAAAAATCTTCTCCTCCAAAACCGCTCAATGGATTTTATTCTTATTTTGCATGAATGTTCCTTGGGTGGACCTCTGTCAGATTCCTTGAAGAAATTCGGATCAGGCAAAAAACATGGCCACCATGGCCATGCCCCACATGACTGCCATGGCCATGCCCCTTGGCTCATTAGCTTTCAAAGACTTATATGGGGAAAAGTTTTAAAAACCTTCTCCTCCAAAACCGCTCAACGTAATGGATTTCATTCTTACTTTGCATGAATGTTCCTTGGGTGGACCTCTGTCAGATTCCTTGAAGCAATTTTGATCAGACAAAAAACATGGCCGCCATGGACACGCCGATTGGCTAATTAGCTTCCATAGACTCATAAAGGGATCTTTTTTTTTTTTTTTAATCTTCTCCTCCAAAACCGCTAAATGGATTTCGTTCTTAATTTTCATGAATGTTCCTTGTGTCTACCATTGTCAGATTCATTGAAGAAATTTTGATCAGACAAAAAACATGGCCGCCATGGCCACCACCTTTGGCTCATTAGCTTCCATAGACCAATAAACGGAAAAACTTCTTCTCTGAAACCATAAAGCCTAAAGCTAAGACATTTACAGTAAAACCTGTCTTAGTGGCCACCTCTATTAAGCAAGCAACCTGTCTTAAGCAAGCAGGCATTCAGTTCCCAAGAAAGGCAGATGTGTTAAATTTCACCTGTATTAACCCTTTACCACTCAGATATGTGTTTTTACGTGTCTGCACCCCCCCCCCACCCCAATTTTAAGCCCCAGAAGCACCTAAAATCTGCATTTCTAACCCTGGATAGTTATGTTTGCTTTAGGATTTGTTAGGCAAAAAAGTGACCTGTTTTTTCGCGCGCCTCCCCACTAAAAATATTCTGGGGGGGGGGGGGGGGGGGGTTGAAGGGGGGCAACGCCCCCTCACATCCCGAAAAATTTTGGGTGTATGGCCCAACCGGCCGCTAAAATTTATATCTGAGGGTGTCTGGGGTCAAATATGCCTGAAAATTGATGCTGATACAACATGCTGCAAACAGTGAAAATGGCCAATGCCAAACACCTACAGCTGTGTGAAGTTTAAAATGTGGTTAAAAATTCATGTGAAAACACACTTTTTGCCAACTTTGAGATGCCCCCTCTTTACCATGACAACAATGATCAAGTCATGAAAGGTTGCATTTGAAAGGCTACTGCCCAATGAACATTCATACCTAGTTTGGTGTAAAACAGACCACCCATTATGAAACAATGGCTAGATGAAGTTGCTGTCAGGTGCAACACTGTGAAAATCAGGGAAATTCACAAAATCCCGGAGTGGTAAAGGGTTAAGCAAGAACCTGTCTTAAGCAAGCATATTTTGACTATCCCTTAGGCACTTGCTTAATACAGGTTGAACTGTAGTATGTAGCAAAGTTATGTGGTCACCTACTAAGTCCTGCGAACTATGACTCTTGAGTCCAAATTGGCAACGCCCCGGTGCTTAGTAGCTCCCATAGACTAATAATGACAAAATCTTGAAACTTTTCTCCTCTGAAACCATAAGGCCAAGAGCTTAGTATGTAGCAACTTGAAGTATTCATCTGCATAAATCCTGCCAACTGTGCCCCTGGGGTCCAAATTGGCCACACCCTGAGGCCCATAAGCTCCCATAGACTTATACTGGGAAAAACTGACAAAAATCTTCTCTGAAACCATCAGTGCCCAGAGCTTAGATATTAAGTATGCAGCAACGTCAAGTGGTCACTCAAATAAATCCTGCCAACAATGCCCCTGGGGTAAAAAATTGGTCACGCCCAGAGGCATATTAGTTCCCATAGACTTATAATAGGAAAAACTTAAAAAAAGTCTTCTTCTTTGAAACCATAAGGCCCAGAGCTTTAGATATTTAGAACGGAGCAATGCCAAATGGTCACTCACATAAATCCTGCCAACCATGGCTCTGGGGTCCAAAAAATATAGAATGGACATTCCTTGGGTGGATCACTTGTTTCTTTTTTACCCATTGCATGCGGGAAAACCCTAAATGGGTACCTTGGCAAACAGTGCTGGCCCAGATCAGACCTCACAGAACACCATGTCTGATCAGGGCCTGCACTATTTGCTAACAGAATTTTCCATCAAAAATAGAAAAACAAGTAGGCCTGACACCCCTTATATGACAAATGGACTGGTCCAACATATAGCAATGGAAGAGTCCACTAGTATACCATTGGTTAATGTAATAAATATGACAATTGTCTGAAGTTAGCCGGTGGAGCGACAGGCCCTCTTGGGCCTCTTGTTCTTATTTCTGCTTTAAAATATAGATTGTGGGTACTGGTTAGAACCGCCTCGATGTGGCGGTTCTAACGAGTACACACAATCTATATTTTGAGCAGAAATAAGAAAAATATGACAATTTTTCATCTTAAAATTCTTGTTTTTTTTTCGGCGGTGAAGTTTACAATGTATTTGTATAGATGTGTTTTCGTAATGATATGGGTAATATTTTGTAAAATCCAGCTTTTGGCTGCATAATAACACAGCTCCAGATTAGGTAGTTTTATGCCTCCGGAATCAAAATTGCTGATGCAAACAAGTATTTTTCAGAAATTATTGCAGCCCTTGATCAGAAAATTGGTAGATGCAGTTAGCTAAATTAGTAAATGAAACTACAGAAGAATTCATGATCATTCCTTGACCTCGGACCAAGGTCGTTCAGATATGAAAATTAAAACTTGTTTTTCCCAGAGAAACCAGTATGCTATTTGTAACAAAACCATGTATTTTCAGAAATTATTGCAGCCTGGTAGATGCAGTTTAAGCTAAATGAGTAAATTACATCAAGTAATCTTATAGGTTGAAAGTCAGAAATGGGTCTGGCTAAATTAATTTATTCAGCAAGACAAGGGTACAAAAAAGGTGCTACCAGCCAAGGTTGTAGTCAAACGACACAGACACTGGTGTATGATCATCTTTACTTTAACCCTTATCTTGCTGTTCATGACAACCCCTATCTTTGCAAACAATGTAGATCCAGATCAGTAGAAGCCTCCGTGGTGCAGTGGTTACGCTACTCGCCTTGTAAACCAGGGGTCGCAGGATCGATCCCGGGCTTCTCCAGACTTTCGGATGAGTCTTTAAACCGAGGTCCCGTCTCCGTATGACCTTAGCTGTTGGTGGGACGTAAAACTCAAACACTCACTCACTCAGATCCAGATCAGATGGCTTCTGAAGAAGCCATCTGATCAGGATCTACACTGTTTGGCATTCAGTTTATGAATTTGTAGCAATAAATTACATTAAGGAATCTGATTGGTTCCAAGTCAGAAATGGGTGTGGCTAATCTGAATATTCAGCAAGAGAAGGGTTAAACTGAATCAGTATAAATGTAACAGAGAAGTCTCGTTTAGATATCTTTGCTGGTGCACATATTCCAGCTTCCACAATTTCTGTACACAGGCTGATCGAGAGGCTCATTTAGAAAACCTACTTGTTATATGAGCCAGGTCATGAGAAAATCTCTTGCCATTTGTGAACAACAAATCTGCCAATCAGCCTATGCATCTATGCATTCTGATCTGTTGTCTGCTGAATTAGCCCAGATAGTCTCTAAACTATGTGGCCATGGAGGCCCATTTTATTGAGGCATGGTGGTGGTGTTCACTCATTGAAATAGCATTAAGGATCCATTTGAAGGTTGTTGGAAATAGATAAGGTTGTGTTTGTTTGATTTGAGGTTTAACATCCCCGTCAACACTGTAAAGGTCATTTTGGAGAAGTTGCTTCCAATTTTGTGGGACTTTTACCCGACACTGAGATGAAATGACATCTCCAGCCCTGTCGCCCAATGAAACCCAATAGGGTTTATTAGCATGGACGGTCCGCCTCGCACCGCAGTCCTGGACAGGCTTAGCTCCTCTAAGCAGTTTACCAGTACTAGTGTGCGGGCCGGATTCAGCTCTGCGTGGAAGCATCGTGCAGCCCATATATTTCTTTAAGCCCCTATTGGCGGGGGCGGCGAGATAAGGTTGTGATCGTGCTATTTAAGAGATGTACTGGTTAACCCATTCTGTACCAGAAACCCCAAAACCGGTATAGTTGGCAAACAGTGCAGGCCCAGATCATACGCCGCTGAATGTGGCATCTGATCAGGACCTATACTGTTTGCAAAAAAAAAAAAAAAAAAAAAAAAATCAGCCATTTTCCAAATCAATTTTTGAAGAAAACACAACCTGTCACCCCTAAATTTTGAAATATTATATAAGGAGGAAGATTCCATTTGGTACAAAAAGGGTTAACTGAACTCTGCCACAAGAAACACCTATCTTCAGGGTTTGCGACCAGGGGCCATTTGTTCAAAGCATCGTTAGCTTAACCAGCTTGTTAGTGGTCATACTGTTAACTCTTCTAGTACAATATCGTAAATTTTGATATTTTTGCTGAAAAAATGTGAATAGCTTTTGCGTCCGCAAAAGCTGCTCACATTTTTTCAGCAAAAATTCAGAATATTTGCCATATTTAATGATCAAAGTTTTAACGATACGTTAACTAACGACGTCGTTAGTTTTGAACAACTGGCCCCTGGTTAGACACAAACAAGCCTGCTCAGCTTCACACACTAGGTAGAGTCTTGAAATTTTAGACTATCCAAGCAGATAACAGGACCTGGTGCTGATGTGGGGCCAGTTGTTCAAAACTAACGATGTCATTAGATCATGTAGTGTTAAAACTTTGATCGTTAAATATGGCAAAATTATGTTAAAAATTTTGCTGAAAAAATGTGAGCAGCTTTTGCGGATGCAAAAGCTGCTCACATTTTTTTTCAGCAAAAATACCAAACTTTTTGATATTCTACTTGCTAGAACAGTTAACAATTTTACCACTAACAAGCTTGTTAAGCTTATGATGCTTTGAACAACTGGACCAAGATGTATTGCCTGTTTGTTTGAATTGAAGTTTAACATCCCCGTCAACACTTAGTCATTTTTGGAGACGCTGCTTCCAATTTTGTGGTACTTTTACCCGACATTGTGATGAAATGGCATCTCAGGCCCTGCCAACCAATGATTTAGTTGCTAGTTTTGTTGTCCCCCGCCTTTTTGAAGAAAAGCGAAAAGACATAGTATTCGGCTTTCCGTGGTGCATGGTTCCGAGCTTGTAGTAGGTACCTTGTGAGCGCAACTCCTCCTACAGTTTTAAACCGATCCTTCTGAAATTTTAAAGGTGTCTTTATCATGGTTTGAAGTTGTGTTTGTGCTTTTTAGCTCACCAGAGATGAAGGCTCCGGGGGAGCTTATAGGCTGGACATTTTCCGTCGTCGTCTGCGTCTTTGTCTGCTTCGTTAACACTTTCAAAAGACATCTCCTCTGAAGCCACTGGGCAGATTGGGCCCAAATTTTATCTGTAGCATCCCTGGGCTGGGGGATTGAAAGTTTGTGTTTTTTTATCAAAATCGGCTCATTAGTTTGGTTGCTATGGCAATTTAGAGTTTCCATAGACTTAAAATGGGGAAAATTGAAAAATGGCATTTACTGCCAAGCCATTTCAGATATTTTGACAAAATTTTTATATAAATGTTTCTTGAGTAAACGTCTCTCAGCCATATGCTTTTGTGCTAACCTGAAGGTCCCAGGATTGTCCTGGGGCCCTGCCCCACCCCCTCCACTCCATAAAAGGCCATATATATCAGAAACCATTGAGATCCCCACCCCTAAACCATATATATTCTTGTTCCTTAGGACGCATTCAGTGACACCAGACTGGGGAACCCCGGGATGCGCCAGGGCCTTGCCCCACCCCCTCCACTTCATAAAAGGCCCAGTATCTCGGAAACCTTACAGATCCCTACCCCTAAACCATATATATTCTTGTTCCTTATGGTAAGATGCATTCAGTGACAGCAACTGGGCCTGCTCCATCTACTTCATAAAAGGCCCAATATCTCGGAAACCTTACATATCCCCACCCCTAAACCATATATATTCTTGTTCCTGAGGAAGACATATTCAGTGACACCAACCTAGGGCCCCTGGGTTGGGCAGAGGCCATGCCCCACCTCCTCCACTTTATAAAAGGCCATATATCTCAGAAACCATTGAGATCCCCACCCCTTAACTATATATATTCTTGTTCTTTATGATAAGAAGCATTCAGTGACACCAACCTTGGGGCCTCCAGGATGCACCGGGGCATTGCCCCACACCCTCCACTTCATAAAAGGCCCAATATCTCCGACACATTTAGATCCCCACCCCTAAACCATATATATTCTTGTTCCTTATGATAATATGCATTCAATGACACCAATCTGGGGGCCCTCAGGATGTGCCGGGGCATTGCCCCACCCCCTCCACTTCATTAAAAGCCATATATCTAAGAAACCATTTAGATTCCCACCCCTAAACCAGATATTTTCTTGTTCCTTATGATCAGACGCATTCAGTGACACCAACCTGGGGGGCCCTGGGATGCCCAGGTGCATTGCCCCTACCCCTCTACTTCATAATAAGGCCCAGTATCTTGGAAACCTTACATATCCCCACCCCTAAACCGTACATACTCTTGGTTCTTACGATGAGAACATTCAGTGACACCAACCTTGGGGTCTGCGGTGTGACAGGGCCATGTCCCACCCCTCCACCTCACAAAAGGCCATATATCTGAGAAACTGTTCAGAGCTCCACCCCTAAATCATATATATTCATGCTCCTTATGTTTAGGGACATGCAGTGACACCAACATGGGGGTGCCTTGGGTCATGCCCCACTCCTCCACTTCATGAAAGACCCAGTATCTCAGAAATATTACAGACCCCACCCCTAAACCAACAGGTTTTTTTTATTATTGAAAGTCGGCTCTTTAGTTTGGTTGCTTTGGCAACCTAGAGTTACCATCGAGGTATTGTTTGTTTGTTTTGGAGTTTAATGGCCCAGTCAACACTTTTAGGTAATTTTTTAGTCAGTCAGTTTTCCATTGTGGTATCATGGGGGAAAATTGCAAAATGGTATTTCCTGCCAAGCCTTTGCAGATATTTTAACAAAAGTTTCATATTAATATTCTTTTAGCTGTCATCTATCTGCCTTATGATTTTAGGCTACCTGCTCACATTTACTGGTTGCCATGGAAACCAAAACAGAAAAAAAAACACTTGAAAATCATCTCAGAAACCATATGCTCTATGAGGCTGAGACTTTATAGAAATATTCACCATATTTGCCTGAACAGGTATTTTTTTTTTTTATGAATTTCTGTTCTTTAGTTTGGTTGCTATGGCAACTTAGAGTTTCCATAGACTTATAATGGGGCGAATTGAAAATTTGCATTTACTGCCAAGATATTTTGGCAAAACTTTCATAGAAATATTCTTTAAGTAATCTTCTATCTGCCTTATGATTTAAGGCCTACTGCTCATTTTTATTGGTTTCCAAACATAAATTAAAAAGATACTTAAAACATTATCTTCTCATAAACCATATGCTCCATGAGGCTGAGAATTTATGCAAATATTCACCTTTACTGGTTTTGTGTTTTTAATGGAATTTGGCTCTTTAGTTTGGTTTCTATGACAAGTTAAGAGTTTTCATAGACCTATAATATTGAAAATGGAAAAATAAACATTTACGCTTTTCAAGATATTTTCTCAAACTTTATGGAAATATTCCTTAAACAATGGTCTATCTGCCATATAAATTTAGGCCTATTGCTTGCCACAGATGGGCAGTTGTCAATTGTTGTCTGCTGTCTTGCAACAGCACAGTCAAGCACTCATCAATCCTCTGAAGCCACTAGGCTGATAGGGTCCAAATTTCATCGGCTTCCATGGTTTATTAAAATACATGGCTAATACCAATCCTTCCAAAACTTAAAAGTTGCTTGAATTATGGTCTGAAGATATGCATGTGCTTTTTTACAGAATCTTAGAATAATTCTTTTCACATTTGTCACATTTTTAACTTAGAGTTTTTTTTCCGCATCTATAATATGAAACTGTATATGTAGGATGTCATTGTGAGTGCTTATACGTAAGTGATTTAACCAGTACTGCCATGAGCACATTCTTTTGCCAGAATCTGACAACTGCCCTTCTTTAATCAGTTGAAGGGAGAGAATGACCGTAGAAAAAATTTCATGAACATTCACTCTTTATAAAGGAATGTTGACAAACCCGGTAGGTATCGAACCCGCGTTAAGTGATACCGATGGTTGCCTGGGTAACTCACTTATTTTTTAACAGATCAAATGAAAATAAGGCGGGGGACATAAATTCTCTGTGGAATTTGCTTGTTGTTCTTTGCACTGGACGGTCCAACTCGCACCACTTTGCCTGGGCAGGCTTAGACTAAGCTGTTAACCAGTACTTATGTGTGGTCAGTTTCAGCTCTGCATGGAAGCATCATGCAGCCAAATCTATTTCTTCAAGCCCGGATGGGCAGGCCTGGAAATGCAGTATGTTGTTTGCAAAGGTCAAAAATAATGATATGGTTAATAATTAGAGCAGGATGCAAAATAATCTAGCATATTAACCCTTGTCCTGCTGAATATTTTAATATGTCACACCCACCTCTGATTTTCAGCCAATCAGATAACTTGATGCAAATTATTGCAACAAATTCATAAACTGGATGGCAAACAATGAAGATCCTGATCAGATGGCTTCTTCAGAAGCCATCTGATCTGGATCTACATTGTTTCAAAGATAAGGCATATCCGGGCTCAGCAGGACAAGGGTTAAAGTTACTAGTTTTGTTGCTCTTTGGACTTTTAGATTGTGTATCAATTGAAATAGGTCAGCCTATCCTTGTGTACAGGCTAGTTGTGTCAGGTCAAGGGGAAAGGTGTCTTTGACCTAGTGTTACCATATTCATCTTTATAGATTGGCAGCCTCGGTAGCTCAGTCGGATGCGCGTCTGACTGGTGATTAGAAGTACGCTTTTCTATACCTGACAGGGTCGGCAACATTCTTTCATGCAGATTTATCATGAAATCATTCTCTCCCTTCCACTGATTCAAGAGGGGCAGTTGTCAGTTTCTGGCAAAAAAATATGCACTGTACTGGTTAACCGCTTAGGTATAAGCCTGCCCAGGAAAAGTGCGGATAGGTAAACTGACTTGCTCAAAAATGACCTAAACTAGTGTTGACTGGGCTGTTAAACTCCAAAACAAACAAACAAAATCTTTATAAGATCCCTTTATCATAACAAAATTAATCCCTAGAAAGTTCTTCAATTAAATGAATGGTCAGTTGTAGCTGTATACTCCTTATGCCAACTTATACATGATTAGTTAAACCAGACATGCCCAAAATTGGGATTAGGATCATGGTTAACCCATTGTATAGTGCATACTGGTGGACTCTTCCATTGCTATATGCTGGAGAAGTCCATTTGCGCTGGAGAAGTCCATTTGCTATATAAAAGGGTGTCATGCCTATTTTGTTGATTTTATTCTATTTTTGATGGAGAATTCTGTTAGTAAATAGTGCAGTAAATAGTGCAGGCCCTGATCAGACCCTGCGTTCTGCGGCGTCCGATCTGGGCCTGCACTGTTTTCCAAGGTACCCGTTTAGAGGTTTCCCCGCATACAATGGGTTAATATATATCCAGATGATACCATAATGAACCTAAGTATTGGGACAGATAGGTCTAAGCACACAGTGCATTCCCAGATCAGACTGCTCCAGGGCTCCTGAAGTCTGATCAGGGTCTACACTGTTTGCCATTCTGTTTGCTTGCAGGATCGTGAAATAAACTTTTTAAAATTTTAGGAGAATTACAGCAAGTCCTCAAAATGTCCAAATCTTAAGGATTTTTTATGGCGAGTTTCTTAATAAACACAGACTTTCGGATGAGTCTTTAAACCGAGGTCCCGTCTCCGTATGACCTTAGCTGTTGGTGGGATGTAAAAACAAAAACTCACTCACTCACTCTTAATAAACACACGTTAGCAATTTAAAGCATGATTATTGATATGCTTGAGTGAGCTTTCACCATGCACTGTTTCAACGTCAACAAAATCTTGGGCTTAATTGGTGTTAAATGTTGGTGTGCACTTATTAGGGCATGTGCGATAATTGGGGTGAATATGTTAATTCAGTCAGCTTGCACACTCAGCCAGACCATAGTGTCCGCTCTGGGTACATGAAGAAACTTTGGGCCAATGACAATCATATAGCACACCGTGAAGTCTGATCACTGGACAGATGCACAGGCTGATGTGAGCCTGAAGAAATATATGAGCTGCATGATGCTTCCACGCAGAGCTGAAACTGACCCGCACACGAATACTGGTAATTAAACTGCTTAGCAGATCTAAGCTGCCCAGGCAAAGCGGTTTGTGTTGGACCGTCCATGATTATAAACCCTAGGCTATTGGTTTCATTGGGTGGCAGGGCTTGAGATGTCAGTTCATCTCAATGTTGGGTAAAAGTCCCACAAAATTGGAAGCAGTGTCTCCAAAATGACCTTTACAGTGTTGACGGGGGCATGAAGTACCTTTGACATAAAGTGTTGTTTCCTTGGGCAAGAGACTTTATCCCCATTGCTAAGTACTGGTTCATACCCAGGAAAAGAGGGCCACATGGAACTAAATGTGTTACCCTCTATAAATAAGGTTGATTATTGTTATGATTATTATTATTATTATGACTCTGAGCAAGCAATATAATATACTCCTGTATACTTTCCTATATAAAGCAGGGTTTACAAATTGAACCCTTATCCTTCTGCTCACGACGCACCCTACCTTTACAAACAGTATAGATCCCTTCAGCCATCTGATCAGGATCTACACTGTGTGGCATCCAGTTTGTGAATTTACAGGAATAAATTACATCAAATAATCTGATTGGTTCAAAGTCAGAAATGGATGTAGCTATGATGGATAAGGGTTGAAGTTCATTATAACAGATTTGTTAACAAAAGAAGTCCATCAAAAGCTATGTCACACATGGGGAGGAGGGTGGGGGGGGGGGGGGGGGGGGGGTGCATTGTCAGACTTGCTGCTTTCGTTGATGTAAACGTTAATGGCTGAACACACAAATGAGCAGGAAACAGGACCCACATGACAACAATAAAAAAAGCTCCAGACACAGAATGAGATCTGACACTACTACGGCCCAGTTGCTCGAGTAGCAATGTTGTTTGTTAACATACATGTATTGTTAGAACTTTGATCATAATAATTTCTAACAAAGGGACATAACTTTGATAAATGGGCTGAGTTGGCCGGTTTTTGAACTCATCCGAGATTTTATCCCCAGCCACCTTACATATAAGTTTCAGAAAGATCCGATCAAAAGTGAAGCGGCTACGGTGATTACAAGGTAAAAAATTGACATTTTCAGCAGTCAAAGGGGCATAACTCTATAATAAATGGGGCGACTTGGCCGGTTTTCGAACTGGTCTTAGGTTTTATCCCCAGTCACCTCTCTGATAAATGGGCCAACTTGGCTGGTATTCTAACTCATCTGAGGTTTGATCCACAGCCACCTTACATATAAGTTTCAGAAAGATCCCCTCAAAACTGAAGGGGCTAAGGTGATGACAATGTCAAAAATCAACATTTTCAGCCATCAAAGGGGCATAACTCTATAATAAATGGGGCGACTTGGCCGGTTTTCGAACTGGTCTTAGGTTTTATCCCCAGTCACCTTACATATAAGTTTCAGAAAGATCAAAACTGAAGGTGCTACGGTGATGACAAGGTAAAAATCGACATTTTCAGCAATCAAAAGGACGTAACTCTATGATAAATGGGCCATATTGGCCGGTATTCGAATTCATCCGAAGTTTTATCACCAGCCACCTCACATATAAGTTTCAGAAAGATCCGATCAAAACTGAAAGGGCTACTGTGATGAGAAGGTCAAAAATTGGCATTTTCAGCAATCAAAGGGATGTTACTCTATGAAAAATGGGCCGACTTGGCTGCTTTTCGAAATCTTTCTAGATTTTATCCCAAGCCACCCTACATATAAGTTTCAGAAAGATCTGATTAAAACTGAAAGGACTAGGGTGATGACAAGGTCAACAAGAGGACCAAGCTGGTCCTGTATCGCTTACCTGAACTAACAGATTCAAAGTTTCAGAAAGATCAGATCAAAACTGAAGGGGCTATGGTGATGACAATGTCAAATATCTGCATTTTCAGCAATCAAAGGGACGTAACTCTCAAGATAAATAGGCTGACTTGGCCGGTTTTCGAACCCATCCGAGTTTTTATCCCCAGCCATCTTACATATAAGTTTCAGAAAGATCCGATCAAAACTGAAGGGCCTACGGTGATGACAAGGTAAAAAAACGGCATTTTCAGCAATCAAAGGGACGTAACTCTATGAAAAATGGGCTGACCTGTCCGGTTTTCGAACTCATCTGAGTTTTTATCCCAAGCCACCTTACATATAAGTTTCAGAAAGATCCGATCAAAACTGAAGGCGCTATGGTGATGACAAGCATTTTCCCATTGTAAGTCTATGGGTAATTGGGATTGCCATAGCAACCAAAGTTTTTAGTCAATTTTGATAAAAAGCTTAATTCTTCGTTGCCCCATCCAAGGCATGCTACAGATAAGAATGATTGAGATCAGCTTGCAGGCTGCAGAGATATAACTGGTCAAAGGTGGTGATGGACAGACGGCGGATGACAAGTTATACTATAAGCTGCCCTGGAGCCTTATGCCCAGGTGAGCTAAAAATTGTACTAGGCACTCCCTTAGTCGATGCTTGCATTATCAGGGGTATCCTAGGAAGATAAATGAAGGCAGCTATATAAGGTAAGTATTCTTTGTTTGTCGCAATAAAAGCTCAAGTTATTTTTTTCTGATATGTCACATTAAATAAAGCTTTTTTTATCTTTATCTTTATAATAAGTGCTGTAATGATGATTCATCCTACGGTAAGTATTTGGACGTAATAATAGGCCGAAGCAAACAGTGCAGACCCAGATAAGACTCCTGTGCTGCTCTTGAAGGAGCAGTCTGGGTCCACAGTTTGCCATTCTGTCTGCACCTTTTGGTCTCCTTGCAAGATCCTGAAGCAAATTTGATATTATTTTAGGAGAATTGAAGCAAGTCATCAAGGTGTTCCAATTTTTAGGGTTTTTAGATATGTGCACATGTACCCTGTTTTGTGTAATAATAATCACAAATGCCCTGACAAGTGCATAACAAAACTTTTTACAGAAGTACCATAATTACCCCAGGTAGTCGGACACCTCAGCTCCTTACCTTGCCCCGGCCCATTGGGTTTGAAGTCCAGTGAGCTACTTGCACAACTTGGCATTGAGGATCTTGACCTCATCCTGAAGGAGAAAAGGCTATGGACACATGGAGCATTCCAAGGGTGCAGACAAGACAGCCTTTGACATACAGGTGGATGGAAAACATGGGCCTGGGAAGCCCAAGATAACCTGGAAGCAACTGACAGAGAGATCACAGAGAAGCCACTGGCTATCGACCCTCATGATAGACATACAGGGCAGTCCCTTTATAATGCTGTTTGGGATGCATAGAACAAGACCATGTTATAAGTGAACCCTGTTATAAAGGGATATTATAATTATTATAGTAAAATGACAATTTGGGAGGCAAAACATGGCCATGTTGTAACCAAAACCATGTTATAATGAGTAGAGTACTAAAGGGTCCAAAGTGTACCTGGAGATCTGGTGTGAGATCTGCCATGCATGCAGCAAGCCAGCTACCTGAAAGGGGGACCACTTATGTGGATGTTGTCCCTGTACCTGCATGTTAATCAAAATTCTGATGATGATGATGATGATGATGATGATAATGGGCTATAGGGAGCACATATGGTTATCTTTTCTGGAAACCTGTGAAAGGGAAATAGACAAACAGTGTAGACCCTGAACAGATGCCACATCCTGTGAAAATCCTAAATGCCAAGTTCTGCATCAGAAGGTCAGGTGGTTTTTCTCCGGGTTTTTGCCCATCTCTGATTAACAATATAAGTGAAATAATCTTGAAAGGGCCATAAAATAAAAAAAAATCCTTACAATTTGAACAACTGTAATTCTCCGAAAATTTTAAATTTGTTTCACGATCCTGCATGGAGTCCAAAAGGTGCAAATGGAATGGCAAATAGTGTAGACCCTGATCAGCTTGCTCCTTCAAGAGCAGTCTGGGTCTGCACTGTTTGCTATGGCCAAACTGTCCAAATACTAAGGATCATTACTGTAATGCAGCTTCTCATCAGGGTTGATGTTGTTTGCTAATAGAATAAAAGCTGCAATCACTGGCAACACCACTACAAGTACATATCACATTCAAAATAGATTTCAAGGTGTGCATAACTCAAGCCCTTAATAAAGTTGACAGGAATACATGACTGAGATGAATATTTTCAATGTTCAAAGAGCCATAGTTCCAAAAGAAAGTAAACCAAAATTACAATTCTCATTTTCAGTTTTTGGCGGCCTGTGCCCTTTAAAATAAAGTCAAGGTCTTCAAAATCTAATCAAATCTTTGGTCAATTGCAATGATATATTGTACAAAGTTAGACCACATTTCATTGATGTGTTCATGAGATTGGGTGCAGAAAGCCATATTTGGCCCAAAATTGACAGCTTTGTAGGGCCTTTGCCCTTGAAAATAAGGTCAAAGTCACCAAAACCGAATGGCTGTTTCCCCCCCCCCCCCCCCCCACACCTCCTAGTGATGTAACCATGCAAGTTTGGTCAGAATCAATTATTAGGTTCAGGAGATATAGTGCTTCAAAAAGACTATACGACAGAAATGGCTATGTTCAATGTTCAAGGAATGATAACTCCCAAAGTAGGAAAATCAGATTTATGGTTCATATGTTCTGCACGTCGTCTCAGACTGTGCTCTGCATATCTGTGAAGTTTTGTGAAAATATCTCAAATGATATCAAGAGTAATTAATATAGAGCAAAAACGAAACTGATACCAACAGCAATATTCAAAGTTCAAAGGGCAATAACTCCAAAAGTAGAAAAATCAGAGTCACGATTTATTTGTTCTGCATGTCGTTTCATGCTGCTCCACAATCTGTGAAGTTTCAAGGAAATATCTCAAAATGGTATCGAAGTTATGGAGCAGATACTAAAACTATGATAGAAATGACTATGTTCAATGTTCAAAGGGCAACAACTCCAAAAGTAGAAAAATCCGAGTTATAGTTCATACGTTCTGCACGTGGTCTCATAGTGCTCTATATATCTGTAAAGTTTCGTGAAAATATCTCAAACGGTATCAAAGTTATGGAGCGGACACAGAACTATGATGCGCTGATGGACAGACACTCAAAACTTCGGAGGGTATAACATAATACCCTGCCATTTTTTTAATGGCAGGGCATCATAAAGCGAAAAAATAGAGACACCCCTAAAATGACAAATGGACTTGTCCAACATATAACAATGGAAGAGCCCACCAGTATAAATTCCGTTAAAATGAAATCTTTCGGCACACTGTGCTCTTATTATGGCATATACAGCATTTCTTATTCTGAATGACCCATGAACTTAACCCTTATCCTGCTGAATAACTTAATTTAGCCACACCGATTTCTGCCTAGCCACCAATCAAATTTCTTGATGAAATGTAATTGTTCAGTTGACAGACTGCATGACAGTGTAGATCCTGATCAGATGGCACTGATCTGGATTTTTAGAGGTAGTGGTTGTCATGTTCAGCAGGATATTAACCCTTATCCCGCTCATCACGAAAACACGCTTATATAATTTTGACCCCCCTCGAACCCCACTTTCATATTGTAAAAATGTGGGATTTACGGGGTAAACCTAAGTTTTCTTATTTCTGCTCTAAAATATAGATTGTGGGTACTCATAAGAAAAAATGTCCCAATCTTTCATCTAAAAATTTTCATTTTTTCAGCGATAAAGGTTACAATGTATTTGTAATATTACAAATACATTGTAACCTTAATCGGCTGAAAAAATGAAAATTTTTAGATGAAAAATATTACAAATACATTGTGAGTGAGTGTTTGAGTTTTACGTCCCACCAACAGCTAAGGTCATACAGAGACGGGACCTTGATTTAAAGACTCATCCGAAAGTCTGGAGAAGCCCGGGATTGATCCTGCAACCCCTGGTTTACAAGGCGAGTAGTGTAACCACTACACCACGGAGGCTTCTACAAATACATTGTAACCTTTATAGCTGAAAAAATGAAAATTTTTAGATGAAAAATTGGTATATATATGTGAACACGACAACACCTATCTTTGCAAAAGAAGGACCCATCTGATCATGATCTACTTTGTTTGACATTCAGTTTGTAAGTTTGCAAGAATAAATTACATCTAGTAAACTGATTGGTTCAGTGTCAGAAATGAGTGTGGCTAAATTAAATTATGTAGCGGGATAGATGTTAACCCATTACATGCGGGAAACCCCATAAAGAGGTACTTTGGCAAACAGTGCAGGCCCAGATCAGATGCCACAGAACACGGCGTCTGATCAGGGCCAGCAATATTTTCTAATAGAATTTTCCATCAAATGTAGAATATATAAACACGAAAAAATAGGCCAACCACCGATTATGACTTGTCCAAGGTATAGAAATGGAAGAGTCTACTAGCAATACAATGGGTTAAAGGGGTTAACCCTTGTCCTGCTGAGCCCGGATATGCCTTATTTTCCAAACAATATTTTCCAAACAATGAAGATCCAGATCAGATGGCTTCTGACGAAGCCATCTGATCAGGATCTACATTGTTTGCCATTCAGATTGTGAATTTGTTGCAATAATTTGCATCAAGTAATCTGATTGGTTGATAATTGGTAGTGTGTGTGGCATATATAAATATTCAGCAGCACAAGGGTTAATATATAAGAACACCAATTTGAATCAGCAATGGTACATTGAAATTTCACTATCATTTCGCAAACACGCCTATAAAATACATTGCCACCTTTATTGCCAGGAAAATGATAATTTTATGATGAAAAACGGTTCTAACGAGTACCTACAATCTATATTTTTGAGCAGAAATGAGGAAAATAAAGTTAACCCCTGTAAACCCCAGTTTTACTATATAAAAGTGGGGTTCAAGGGGGTCAAAATTATATAGACGTGTTTTCATAATGGTATGGTATTTGATACCAGTAGGTTTTGCAGTGCTGTTGGTTATTGGTAAAAACTTACCTGTATTTACCTGAGTTTAGATAAATATAGATTGGAAAACCCCCAAATCCAAGGAAAAATATTTGCATCTAAATTTAGATTGTGGAAATGTTATTTTGGAGAGCCAGTTCCTGGAATCTCATGGGGAACTTCTAAAACATAGATATAATTAAATAGGTATTCAAGGTTGGTAACCGGACACCCATAAATTTTGAAATGGACTCCTTTGGTACAAAATGGGTTAAATTGGGACAGGGACATACATAATCCTCTAATTTCGGCAAGGGCATAACGAAAGTTGATACTGGTTCGAACTGCCTCAGTGAGGCAGCATTAATGAATACCCATGATCTATTCTTTGTATAAATTTATATTTAAACAGGAAAGCAGTCTGAAGGACAGCCAAATCCCCCACCGCACTTTGTATCAAGGCTCAACCTTGTGACCTTCACCTGTGGTCTTGACCTTGAGTTGGCATGGTTTATTTATAGTTCTGCACATCAGCTCACTGTGGGGTATATTTCACAAAAAAAATAAATGAAAATCTTTCCGGGGGTAAAGGAGATCATCATAATGAACAATCACAAAATTCAAAGTTTCAAAATCGTGACCGTCAATTGTGACCTTGACCTTGAGTCAGCATGGTTTATTTATGTGTTATGCACATCAGCTCACTGATGGAGACATTTGACCAACGTTTAATGAAAATCCTTTGAAGGGTAAAGGAGATATGGAACGGACACAAAATTCAAAGTTTCAAACTTATGACCTTCCAATGTGTCAGCATGATTCATTGATGGGTTCTGCACATCGGCTCACTGAGGGGGATAATTGACCAAAGTTTAATGAAAATCCTTTGAGGGGTAAAGGAGATATGGAACGGACAAGAAATTCAAAGTTTTAAACTCATGACCTTCAAATGTGACCTTGACCTTGAGTCAGCATGGTTCATTTATGGGTTCTGCACATCAGCTCACTGAGAAGAATATTTGATCAAAGTTTAATGAAAATCCTTCCAAGGGTAAAAGAGATATGCAAGGACACAAAATTCCAAGTTTCAAACTCGTGACCTTCAACTGTGACCTTGACCTTGAGTCGGCACGATTCATTTATGGGTTCTGCACACCAGCTCACTGAGATGAATAATTGACCAAAGTTTAATGAAAATATATCAAAGGGTTGTGGACAAGAAAGTGTTACAGACGGAAGGATGGACAAAGGCCATTCCTATAATCCCCGCTCCGCTTCGCAGCGGAGGATTAATTATAATCACTAATGCATGTCCTGAAAGGCTAATTTAGATGTCTCAGCTGATGTTCAGCCTTTACCTTTTGCTGATGTTCAGCCTTTATTTTTTGTATGCATATACTGGTGGTCTCTCCCAGTGTTGTAGGTTGGACAAGGCCATTTTGTCATTTAAGGGGTGTCAGATTTATTTCTTTTTATTCTATTTTGCCACAAAATCCTTCTGCACTGTTTGTCCATGTCTATTTAAGAAAGAAGTTTGATCTGTAGGATTTTTGGACAAAGCTACAATGATACCGTAATGATCCTATATATGTATTGGCACAGACTGGCCTAAGCCAACAGTCTGATTAGGGTTTACACTGTTTGCCATTCCGGCTGCACTTTTTGGACTCCTTGCAGGATCATGAAACAAATAAGTTGAAATTTTAGGATAATTACAGCAAGTCCTAAAGGTGTCTGAATTTTTAGGATGTTTATGTTACTATTTAGAGAATAAAGTTGCTCATGATCAGCATGTGACATCAAAGTATCTCGAAGACTTTAACCCTTTAAGCACCACAAATTTTTTTAGCAGACAACAGTTTTCCATTCTGAACAATTTTTCAGAGAAGGTAATGTTTGTCATTCCATGTGAATTGTCTGTGCAGCAACCTTCACAATACAGTAGAACTTCGATGGCTCGAACAACGATGGCTCGTTTACCATGGCTGAGTCGAACCCATTATTGAGCCCCTAGAGAAATCCTGTATGTAAGAAATAGTGGGGATAATTTAAGAGGTTTTGGCCTTTTTTACTTGCAGATTTATGCTGTGTGTACTCTAATGAGTACACACAACATTCATTTTCATTATAGAGCACCCAAAAGATGTCAAAAAGGATCTCATGCCCCCTGGCAGTAACCCTGAGTGGCTCGAACTACCCCTGTCTCAAACAGATTTTTGAGGTCCCAAAGGTGTTCGAGCCATTGAAGTTCGACTGTACTTTGATGTAAAACTTAAAAGTGAGTGTCACCTGACTATTAACCCCCATGTTCCACCACAGGGATTAACCTGGGGTATGGTTTTGTTTGTTTGATTGGTGGTTTAACGTCCCAGTCAACACTGTATAGGTCATTTTGGAGACATTACTTCCAATTTTGTGCGACTTCTACCCGACATTGAGATGAAATGACATCTCAAGCCCCGTCACCCAATAAAACCATTAGGGTTTACATGCATGGGCGGTCTGACTCGCACCGCTTTGCCTGGGCAGGCTTAGATGCTCTAAATGGTTTACCAGTACTCGTGTGCGGTCAGTTTTAGGTCTGCTTGGAAGCATCGTGCAGCCCATCTATTTCTACAAGCCCCGATGGGCGGGGGCCATCCCTGGGGTATGGTATTATGGAATATAAATTTACCCAATTATATGACCACCTATATTTGTACAATTTAACGATTAAGATGCCGATAAAAACTATATTTGAAAATATCGTCTGCTTATGTCTTCTGCTGAATCTGCTTGCGAACTTTTTAAAAATATTTTTTTCATACAGGCAAACAGTGTGGACCCAGATCAGACTGCTCCAAGAGGAGCAGTCTGATCTGGGTCCACACTGTTTGCAAAAAACTAATTTTAAGGTACTTGGCAGATGACAAAGCAGATGACAAGTGTCGTGATTGGCATTTTATGGGTTAAAGTAAGCGAAACATGGACACCGACGTCCAGGTGACAACAACATCTCGTCTGAACAATTGTTTAGGCGGGCTAATAAGACACATCCGGTATCAGAGTTCATGGGAAGCAAAGGAACCATAAAAATCCTGAAAATTTGGACACCTTGAGGACATGCTATAATTCTTCTAAAAAGGGGGAGTTCCAAATCTGCCCACGCACAGATTTTCTTCAAACTTCAGTTGTTGTTTACTTGAGGTCTATTAACTACATATATAACTTTGTTTCATTTGATAAATTGCTATAGGTCTCAGGAGAGGTCCCTGAGGTAATCCCCTGTAGAGGTCATACATACCTGTGAACTTTTCAGTCTTAAATCAATAGGTATGATTATTTTCAAATTTTGTTGCTTTGACTGGCAACAGAACTCCATAAGGATTAATCTAATACAAAAAATATAAATGTGTCTATGTCTTTTAATCTTCCTGATAAATTTATTTACAACATTTCTTCTATTTTTCATGAAAATTTGCAAAGATAAAGATGTTCATCATAAGTATTAGATATGTTACTGATCTTGTCACCCCAAGATATTGCATATAAAATAGGCCACATATGTGCTCTATATAGCAAACAAATTTCAATAAAATCAGAAACCGGTAACAATGTTTTTGAAAGCTAGATATGGGTTCATGTCAATTTTTGTGCCAAAATCAGTTTCAATACCAGGGAACAAGATTTCCTTAAAGTGTACTTTTATTGTGTTTTATGTCCATTTAGGGCCACTTTATCATACAAACCTAAGCATAGGCATTTATATAATAAAAGCCCCCCCCCCCCCCCCGGTCAGAAAAAAAAATAAATCAATAAAAAAATAAAATGTAAAAGAGAACATACATTATCAAAGTATACAAGTCTAGTTTTATCCAAAAATTTTAAAGAGAAAAATAAAATGCAATCATGCACTGTCCATGATGAATGTTAGTGTTGACAATATTGCTGAAAAAATTACATTATGACACAATAGGAATAAGACCATGGTGGATCTTTTTACCCTATTTTATTTGGCCTTCTTGTACATTTTAAACCCTGCAATACAAAGACACGTGATGTCAGTAATACTCAATGACGTTCTGGATTTGCTTAATTAATTACTTTCATAATCCTATATTTTCCTTAATTATTTTTGTTGTTGTCATTTTCTTCTTTAAAATAAAACAGCAGTCAATAATTTGCAAACTTGAAGGGACAGACTGATTTTCTGGTTTATTCTTATGATTGATTAGTCCTTGTATTGTTGATGCTTTCTTACATCACTTGGTCAAAGAGACTCACACTCCGCTCCCCCACCAAAAGTTTTGTGAGATCATGGAAAGAATTTTCTGCATTTTTTTCTAGGTTCATTATAACATCTGCAAAAGTGTAAGGTATAATGTTTTAGTCTTCAAAATAAATGCAGAGCTAGTCACACTGACACTAGTTGTAGAATTGTCATTTGGCATACACTTCCCTAAATGAAATAGGTGGAAGGCAAGTTGCTGGAACAAATTTATTTTATAGCTGATATTATATTTAGATGTAGTTATACCATTCGCATATTTAGTCATATGTATGCAGTACCTGCCATCAATGTTAAGCTTTCTAGCTCTGTATTCATCAAGTTTACAAATGGCGTGAATCAGCTGTTAGCTGCACTACTAACATATTTGCGGAGCCAAAATTTGCAGTTGGCTTTATACTTTTCTATGCCACTGATAGCAAATATACTGTTGGCTCTTTTCTTCCTCTGAAATCATTTGAAAGTATGAATAGTCTTCTCTATCATATTAAATCATGTTACTCAAAAATAACTGGTTGTTTTCCAGATCATATTTAAGAATATAACTTTCTTACACGGATTTGCACAGCAGGCGACATTTGTTACGTTTTAAGTAGACTGTAGCTTAGTTCAGCTTTTGAGGGGACATTGTCAGAGGGGCAAAAGAGCCAAAACAACAGTGTTTCCATTTTATCTACGGTAATCTGTGTATACAGTGGGCCAAAGGTCCGTGGTATTTGAACTACCTGGCACGCCATAATAAAAACATCATAAATCTTGGCTATTCAAGCAAGCTGTGCCATTCTGGTATGACAGACTTTTAAACATTTTAAGTTGACTGCATCATACTGCATAATACATACTTATTACAGAATCAAGAAAATTGGCTGGTTTACAGAACCATCCATTTAGTTGCCAATTCAACAGTCTTTGTCATAATAAGCTTCAGCAAGCTTTAAGATTACATTAAATACAAAAACTCTTGTTATATAATGAAATATATTTTTATTGAATTGTTAATGAACGCTCAAAATAAATTGTGTTATTGGTGTCCCCAGGGTACCATAACTGATACAACTGCTGATTATATGAGCTCATACTATACACATCATGGTTTTAACATACATATATTTATGTTTATATATATTATTTGCCAGCAATTTCTCGATTGAAAATGTTATACCATATCTACAAATGGTTTGAAAAAATAAAAATCTGACCATTACTATTCTATGTTCAAATGCAGTATGTTACCGGTCTCAGATTTTCAAGAAAATTTGACAAAATGGTCTACACATATACGGGCAATTTTCTCATATTAAAATGATGAGGTGACAAGAACTGCAACAGTATGAAATCAAAAGTCAAACATACTCCAAAAGATTTTATGGTTGTGAAGTCTAGGGTCTCCTCCATATGAAATTGAGCATGGTCTATAGAACTTTACCTGAACAATAGTAAATGTGATACAAAAATAATCTCAAATGACTACAGTGATGCCTGAGAACAAAATAACTCCAAAACATAAGAAGCTGCTGTGTATATGTATACTTGTTTGGGGGTACCCCTATTTTCAGATGCAGAAATAAACAAAACATTGTAGATTTATAATGAACACAGATATGATAGTGAAATAGCTAAATAATGAACAGTCATTTACCAGGTATTAATTATGCACAATATCATGGACATCTGTGCGTGGGCAGAACCCTATGGAAATTTACTATAGGCTGGAACTCCCCCTTTAACAAATTTGATTCACAATCCAGCCAGAAGTCCGAAAGTTGCAGATGGAATGGCAAACAGTGTAGACCATCAGGAGCAGTCTGATCTGGATACGTATGCACCATTTGCTAAGGACTATCTGTCCCAATACTTTGGATCATGACGGAGTGCATGTTCCTGAGGATTTTTTCCAAGGATCTCCGGCAAATATAATGTGTAATTGACAGGATAACAGAATACAGTAAAACTTTGATGGCTCGAACACAGATGGCTCATTTACCATGGCTGAGTCAAACCCATTCTTGAGTAAGATAAAGGCAGGGTAATTAAGGAATATTTCCTATTATCTTGTAAATGTATGATGTGTGTGCTCATTAGAATCGCCTCTATGAGGCGATTCTAATGAGTACACACAGCATACATTTTTGTTATACAACACAGAAAAGATGTCCCAAAATTAAGGCTGTTATGCTTCATGGTGGTAACCCTCAGTGGCTCGAACTACCCCTGTCTCAAACAGATTTTCATGGTCCCAAAGGTGTTCGAGCCATTGAAGTTTGACTATAATAGCATATGAGGTAAATACAAATAAAATAGAAGACATTATGCTCTGTATTCTTTTATTATATTTTTTTTTTCAAATGTTTTGTCTGTTTTTATTGCCTAGACAGACATACAAACAAGCAATGAAAATTCTAGTCATTGACAAAATGTGTCCTTCCGAAATAAGCCCAATTTAAGGGAAACATACATCAGAAATACTGAAAATCTGAAGTTGATATCTCCAATACTTCCAGAGTTACAGCCATTCAAAAATATAAAGAACATATAGCAAAATACATATCTTGTACCTAGGTGGGTACAGATGAGCAATTTTATCATACTTGATTCCAAAGGGGCACTGTATTACAAAATGCATAACATTACTATTTCTTATCTAAATTATCACGACAACCCCTATATTTGCATACAGTGTAGATCCAGATCAGATGGCTTCTGAAGAAGCCATCTGATCAGGATCTACATTGTTTGGCATTCAATTAATGAATTTGTAGCAATAAATTACCTCAAGAACTTTGATTGGTTGACAGACAGAAATGGGTGTGGCTTACATGAATATTCAGCAAGATAAGGGTTAAGAGAAAACACTGCTTGGCATTTACTGTGGATCATCTGTCTAGCAGATGTTTCACATGAAATTTCAAGCCTCAGTCCTGAATCTGTGGTGCTTAGGGTTTCATGGCTCAAAAAGGCTATCAAAATATATAAACAGTAAAATTCGTATATTCAGACCCCTCTAGTATTGTTTTTGTTCTTTGTCAAAGCCCAGTTTTGAACAGTACCAAAGCAGATCTCTTACTATGACTCTGGGTTTGGCAAAAAATAACTGAATTCTTCTAAATGTGTTAAAAAGCAGAAACTTTTCTATCTCTCTTTCTATATGCATCTATACTGCAACACCCCCTCAGGTGTGCCGGCCTTGGTAGCTCAGTTGGAGCGCGTCTGACTGGTGATCAGAAGGACCCAGGTTCGATACCTGCCGGGGTCGGCAATATTTTTTCTTGCAGATCATGAAATCTTTTCTATGGTCATTCTCTCCCTTCCGCTGATTCAAGAAGGGCAGTTGTCAGTTTCTGGCAAAAGAATGTGCACTGTACTGGTTAACGGCTTACGTATAAGCCTGCCTAGGAACAGTGTGGATAGGTAAACTGACCTGCTCAAAAGTGACCTAAATAGTGCTGAATGGGCCGTAAAACTCCAAAATAAACAAACCTACAGGTGTACATTACATACACACCAGGTTTTGCAAGATGAAAGTCTACACAGTAATCATGTAATTACGGTAGGGATCTTTTACCTCCACAGGGGATGTTCGCCCTGCACAGGGGGCCTCCAGTTAACGTCCCATCCAAAGGACAGTGCACTTTGTGGCAATCATCAATGATGCCAGTGGAGCGTGTTCACACACCTCGATTTTATTTTATTACCGTTGCCTGGAATTGAACCAGGGGCCTCTGGCATGATAGGCAAGTGCACTAACCACTGAGCTACCACGCTCCTTACTTAGCCTTTATTGTAGCTGTCTTGATTTTTACTGTAAATACTGAATAAGAATCTTCCAAAAATACTTCCAACTGATTTTCCAAACAGAAATTGTTCACTTACAAAATATTAAAGTAAATTTGCATTGTTCATAAAACATATATTAAAACAATCCATCCTATCCTGCAGGTGTTCTGGCCTTAATGGCCTAGTGGTTCAGAGCACTGTCTCTTAATCCTTAGGTCTCTCACCACTCAAAATGGAAGAAATCTTCTTGAAATGGCCAAAAACCAAAACCAATAAAACCTGCAGATGCTCAATACAGACAACACTATTTGTTCTTTAACATTTTGCCGTTATTAAGAATTTGCCGCTATAAAGAATCCCAACAAGGGGTAGTATAACATGTAATAATAACAGCCTATTATTATATCTCGGAAAATATTATTTCACTCGGAAAACAGAGTATTTTCTTCTTATTAAAACTTAGTATATATACAGGGTAAGAGGCTGTCAAAAACTGTGTGGTGCTTGTCATATTGATAAGTGGTTGAGGCATTTATCTAATATGAAATAACTCTGTGGGGTTGTTGGCTGTTCTGATCTGTACTTACCTATATTGGCTGCTCGAAGTCACCATAGTATAAACTGTTCATCAATACTGTCACCATATGGTATTCTGATGATAAGGTATGTCTAACATAACCTATATGTTTGTCTATGTTCCGCCTGTCATTCAGGTAGTATAGTATAGTGAACATTTCCTATTCAAGGAATAGGGTATGATAGTCCTTGCCACCATTTGCTATTCATATAATAAGGTATGTATGACATAACCTATTCCAGGAATATGAAATGTTAGTCAATTCCACCATATGCTATTCCAGGAATAGAGATTGGTGAACATAACCTATTCCTGGAATATGAAATGTTAGCCAATTCCACCGCATGCCATTCCAAGACTAGATATTGTTGAACATAACCTATTCCTGGAATAGGAAATGTTAGCCAATTTCACCGCATGTTATGCCAAGACTAGATATTGGTGAACATAACCTATTCCTGGAATAGGAAATGTTAGCCAATTCCACCGCATGCTATTCCAAGACTACCTATTGTTGAACATAACCTATTCCTGGAATAGGGTATGTTAGTCATTGTCACCATATACTATTCTAAAAGTAATTTTTTTAACATGACCTTGGAATATATATATGATCGTACACAAGTGGTCATTTCATATACATTTTATAAAACGAGCATTCGCCGAGTTTCATAAATTTCATATGAAAAGATCACGAGTGCAAGAATCTGTATATCATATGACCACCTTAAATTGGATTTAATTGGCTTTAAATTTGACAATTTCCCCCCAAAATATGTATGGATGACATGGATGTCTTCATGAAGCCTGCCAAAGTGTTAATACACAGTCATGTGGTCATAATATTATTATTACGACGTTATCCACTGCGTATCAACAACGTCATAATTAATATAAGGCGTGTTAATCAACATCACCATATGATATTACACCTTTTCCCGTCAATTTAATTCAGTAAACCGTGATCAGAAACTCGTACCTGATGCGATATTGCATGCCCCCGCCTCGCATACGATATCGGCAAATAATGAAAATGGCGCCCAATTCGGTGGACCCGGTAAGAGCATAATTCAAGCAAGGTCACCACGTATTAACAGCACATTAATTTCCTTGTTAATACATGGACATGGCTTTGTCGCTGGTTAATGCATGGCTGTTAATATTGTGCGGCACTGCTTTTTATGCAGTTATACGGCTTTTTGAATATAATCTCTGAATATCGAGAACCTTCCGAATTTCAGTTTCCAGCATACCCATAAAAAGATTGCACGAATGCGCAGGCGCATCAAAGCCTTCACAGGGCACCAATCTACCGGCGCTGCATCTCATATTAGCCTGTGCACCGCAACACCTGCACGCGACCCAGAAACAAACACAACCCTTTGAGACACTCGTTGATAAACCCCAATTTTCTTTATATATATATATGATGGTCACTGATGAGCCCTAATTGGCCGAAACTAGCTGGTCTGTTCCGGTGGACGTGTGCACTTCATAGTTTCCAGTTCCTTGCTTCAAAAGGATAACCCTTTTATAGGAAATATTTAGACGTGTATAAAGAAAAGTTAAGTTTGGTTTATTGGCAGTTTCACTAACCCCGTTTTTGCAAGAAAAAAGATTGTGTGTACTCGTCACAACTGCCACTTTGATGTAGTTTTACAAAGCACTCAAAATCTGAATCTGCAAAAGTTTCATTTAAACGATATGTCGTCTGCTCAGTGACGCCTTCATCGGTAAAAGTCCCACAAAATTGGAATCAACGTCTCCCAAATAGTGTTGACGGAGACGCAAAACCTAAATTCAAACACTGGCTGACAGAGAGTGTTGATGATATATTTCAATATTCTAAAAATCGTGTTACTACTGTTTGAAACCGTGACATTTTCGATTTCGATGCCACTTAAGACTTCCATATTTCATTGAAAAGCATATAAGAAATCACGGTGTATTGTACTAATTTAGAAAATAGGGGCGGCAGAAATAGCCAAATAAACAGCGTTTTTTATCCTTTAATAAGAAATCCAACAACGTTACTACCAACAATATCCTACAATGGAATAACTACGTTGTCTGTCCCATAATTTCAATTAAGGGAAATGTATACACATGTCCGAATTTAACGGTTTTTTTTTCTGAGGGATACAACTTTCTGGACTTCCTGTTTGATTATTATAATCTACGTCACACAGTAACATGGAACTTCTCTTATAAGAGCAAATTCTTTCCTGTAAGAGTGAAGTACTCTTTAATGAAAGTATTTGCTCCTAAGAAGGAGCAAAATTTAGAATTTTCCTTATTTTGGCTGAAAACATAGATTGTGGGTGCTCTTTAGAACCGGTTCTATGGAGTACCCACCGTGTATGTAATGAGCACAAATAGGAAAAATAAATATATACTCCTGAAAACTCTGGTTTTACTGTATAACAAGAGGTGTCACTATAAGTGAGCAATGCCCCCGTGGGAGCCAGTTTTAGGTAAGGGCAGTCACTTCTTCGAAAACGATATGAACAACTTGAAAAGTGTGTTAGGCATTACTTCATCAAACAAGTATAGTTTCCGCTCAATCGTTGAAGAAATGTGGAAGTAGTTCGCATCACAAAAAGGTGCGGACTTACAAACGCACAAACCCACAAACGGACAGTGCAAAAACTGTATGCCATCTGGGGTTTAAGGTGATCAAAATTATATATGCGCATTTTTGAGATTGTGTATCCATTCACCTTAAAATATAAACAAAATATTCTATTAAACTATTTTTTGTGGAAGACCACATAAACCGTGTAATGAGCCGCCCGGCCTGAGGATTTCTGCCGTTCATCCGGCTTAGCTAGCACCCCCTTGAATCATATTTTCCACAAAACAAAAAAAAAAAAAACAGGACATGAAATTACTTTTAATTTTGATCTATATACAGTGTGCTGGCCTCTGAAGGTCACTCTGATTCTCGTCGTACACATCATCACTTAAAGATATTGCCATTCTACGGTTATTCCATCTCCTCCGCTGATTCAATGTGCACTGAACTGGTTAACCACTTGTATACATTAATAAGCCTGTTAGTTAAACTGGCGAGCTCTAAATATGTATGCCTATACAGTGTTGTTGGGTACGTTAAACCTCAAATTCACCAAACAAATGACCATACATTGTTGACGACAAATCAAACAAACAAATGGAATAAATGAATGCTGTGTGTACTCATTGGAATTGCCTCATTTAGGCTATTCTTATGAGTACACAAAACACCTTTTCAAAAGAAAAAAAGGAAAACATCCCTAAATATTTAAGAAGATAGTGAATGTTAATTCAACGAATCATTGTATTTCCATATGTTTAATTGATGGGCACAACTTCCTAGAAAGGACGCTTTTAATACTGATATAACATGTTCATGCAATTAACACCCTGTCAATAGAGAATACCAGTTTCGTGTCTTTTGATATCAAGTTTATCAGGCTAAGATTCGTGAACGCTTGTAGAATCGCGTCAGTGCTCGTCAGAACCGCCTCAATGACTTGAGGCTGCTAGTGATTCCTTTAGCAACATTCAGACGAGGGAACTAATTGTTCTTCCTCTTCCCCGTCTTCCAACATTGATTTGATTTTTTTATTTGTCTTCAATTCAAGTACAAGCTTACGCTTCAGAGTGTTTAGTAAAGTGTCATTGCTAACTACTTTACCACCCACTCTGACCGTAAGCTCTATGGATATATCTGCATTGTCAGCATCCACTCCCTCCACAGCTGCTTTGCAGAACTGTATGAATGTTCTTGGAATTGTGTTGCTGTCCATTTTCATATCTGGAAATAGAGAAAAAATGAAATGGAATATTTAAAAGCTTATTTACTGAAGTATTTCATTGTAGTACACAGAGTTCAATCCAGCATGTGTGTATTAAACAAAATATTTCAAGAAAGACCCGCAAATGAGCTATAAATCCATAGCCTTCATATGCACACCTAGTCGTCGCATACATTTTCACAGAACATAACCATGATTACAATGTAGGCTTTTATGAGGGAGTATTATGAGTTTTACGTCCCACCAACAGCTAAGGTCAAACGGAGACATGACCTCGGTTTAAAGACTCATCCGAAAGTCTTGAGAAGCCCGGTATCGATCCTGCAACCCCTGGTTTACGAGGCGTATAGCGTAACCACTTCATCACGGAGGCTTTTATGCCGCAAAACACGGAGGCTTTTATGCCTCAAAACCAAGATTGTAAGATTATGTTTATCATAGGACCAATTTTGTATCACCTATGAACTGAACTTTTCCACAGAAAATGTATGGTTAACATGAACGTCATCGTGATGTTACTTAATTCCTAACCAAGTGTTATTACATGTGTGGTCATAGTATTTTTATAAAACGACGCTACCCGCTGAATATCCACGACCTCGTATGGTGAAGATCATTAGATAGATAGATAGATAGATGTGTAGAACAGCAAGTGTCGTCATTGATGTAAAATCACATGCCAACCAACTAAGTTTGGAGGTCACATGTCGATAGCTGCTTTATAATAGTACATGTGTATATCCAATAATTGTCTTCATTTTAACTCCGCTGATCCGAAGGCTCACAGTTGAGCTTATATTATGGTCTGCATTGTCTGTCTGTCGTCATTTGTCTGTCAACATTTTCAAATTTCTTCTCTGTCGAAACCACTGGGACGAATGAAGTAAATTTTTCATGTGGAGCATCCATGATATGGGGGACTGAAAGTTTGTTTGCAAGGTCCAAGCCACATGAACAAGATGGACACTATGCCCAAATAAAAACCCTTAAAAATCGTCTTCTCCGGAACATTTGGCCGATTGTCATGAAACGTGGTATGTATCATTATGGAGTCAGGCCCATCATAATGATGTCACTTGGATGACCTTTGACGTATTTTACCCAAGGTCAAATTCACTGAATATTATATGGGAACTAGTGCAGCATGTGATCTGAGAATTGGTAGATGCATTAAGTTAAAGGAGTGGATGAAACAACAGGAGTATTCAAGGTCAATGTTACTTCGTGACCCTGGCCCAAACTTATTCGGATATGAAAATTAAAACGAATTTTTACAGGAACTATTGGGCCATTTATAACAAAATTTCATACGAAAGCTTTTAGAAACAAGGAAATCGAAACTGTGTATGTAGCATTGGGGACTCAAGCCCATCATTATAAATTCAAATTATGACCCTCGTATGACCTTAACATATTTTATGCCAATGTCAAATTTAGTCACTAGACCATTAGTCCTCTGATTGATGGTTGCCAATCAGACATCCAGTAACAATTGCCAATGTTCTAATTTATGAATGAAATTCATTTTAATATCATACTGAGTCGCGTCTGAACATTTAATAACGCCATGTACTGCATTGCGTAATTTACTATTGGATTAAATATGCAAATTTGTTTGGTGTGCAACATAACGTTACAGGTAACGCATCCTTTGTGGCGTCGCGTTTACTAATGGCGAAATATTGACAGTTATGTTAAAAGATCGTGATTGAAATGCGTTGAAAATGACATATGAAGAAACAAAAACAAATAATCTTGCACTCGTGTTCATTTATTATTTTTAGTATTAAATTTGTTGAGTGATAAGAAAACAATGGTCGCCTAAGCCTCGCAGTTCGTCCTTATTCCTCAAATCGTTTAATAAATGCAATTCTACATGAACACTCATAGTTGCTGGTTTGACTTGAGGTTTAATGTCCCCGTTAAAACTGTTTGGGGAATTTTGTAAAAGTCACTTCCAATTTTGTGGGACTTTCATCTGATACCTAGATGAAAAGACATCTCAAGCCCTGCGGCCCAAACAAACCGAAAAAGTTGCTTCCAATTTTGTGTGGCTTTTACCAGATACTTAGCTGAAATGACATCTCAATCCCTGCCGCCCAAAAAAAACAAAAGAGTTTAAATGGCACTTGGTACCACTCACACCAATTTGTCTGAGCAGTCCTAGCCCCTCCAAGTGGTTTATCAATACTTATGTGCGGTCGGTTTCATCTCGCATGGAAACATCATGCAGCCCAATCTATTTTTACAAGCCCCGATAGGTGTGTGTCCTGAACACTCATGTAAGATCCGCTATTTAACTTACTTTGCTCGTGACCCGATGTTGTTCATACATCTATGAACTTTAAATAAATTACCGTTGTTACTTACATTTACATAAATCCCATCCGGCGTATGACTAATGGTTAAATTTAAAGAAGGCAAAAATTGCACAGTATTCCCTATAACGTCGCCAATGTCTACTCATATTGAAGATAACCATCGTTTATTACGACGTCACAGGCGTTGCGTGAGTCAATGTATTCGCTGAAGTATATATATGATTGCTTACCACTGTTCTTATTTAAATGCACTGTGAATTTAAGATTTGCACTTTGTCATTTTGGTAATACAAACCTAAAAAGTCATCAATTTTATTCATGTGCTGGGGATACTTTTTTTCTGCCTCCTCCTTTGTTTCGCACGCCGTCATTTCAATAAATGCTCTCTCCAGGACCCTTCTCTTTTTAAATTTGTCTATTTCGTTTGTTATAGCTTTTATTTTGTTGACATCTGAGGCAGCTTTCCTTATGAAGTGTAATTGTGCCTCAGATGACAGGCCTTGTAGGGATTTGAATATCTGTAATGACAATATGTATTAAACAGGTTTAATGACACTTATACACAATAAGTATATTTCCCATCTGGAATAGAGGGATAATCCATGGTTTTTATGCATTAATATATCGTCTGTTTAATGCAATAATGGTGTAACTGAAACTTTTGCCAAAATAGTTTTTTTTTTACATAAATGGGTGCATTAGAACTTGATACACAATTGTTAAATAAGTACTTCAACTGGATTCTGTAAGAATCATGATTTATTTCAGCCTTTTGCCAAACAATTGTCTGTATCACCCTTTTGCGCTAACTTTTTTTTAGGAAAAAAAAGGTTGGTGCAAAAACAGTGTAAGTCCTCTTACACCCTTTTTGAGCCAAGTTTTTTAAATTCTCAAAATGTATTGAATCTGGCTGCTTGATATTGCAGAATAATAGTGTAGGTTCTAATCAGAATGTATACATTGTGGCTTATTTTCTACCCAGTACCGTTAATTTACATGTTTATATTGTATAATGCAAAAAATAGCATTCTCGTCGACTTTAACTGTGTTAGAATCAGCTGTAGTGTAGTGATTTATTGAGTGATATATCACAGGTTGTCGGTCAGTTGTAAGTGGATAAACCAATCGCGTTACACGCTCGTGATTTGATCTACATTACAACTGACCGCCAAACAGTGATAAATCACTAAATAAATCACTGCTAGAGCTGATCTCACTCACGTAAATTGCTAATTTATGTGTATACAAGGGGATAAACTGATAAATATAATACCAGAATCGTGTCATTTGAAATAAAGTTTATCAGGCTCGGCTTCGAGAACGCAAGTATCAGCACTCGGCAAGTCTCGCGATTTTACAAGCGTTCTCGAAGCGTTGACTGATAAGCTTGATATCAAAAGACACCAAACGTGGTATTCTCTATTTATCGAATTTGTTCTTTTAAAATTTGCATTCAATTGTTTGATAAGCTCGATTGCTGTCGCGTGCATTATTAACGTTGCGTAGGTCCAAAACGTATCGTCATCAATGTAGGAATGACGTGAAAACGTGCGTGACGTAGTTTCTGTTTATAACGTTTAGCTAATTGTCTTTTCAAAAACTTAGCATATATTTTATTCTTGATGAAACATCGAATTCACAAACAGTGGAAAAAGTCGTACTTTCACTGGTTTGACACAGTGACAATATCGATATTGATTTCACTGATAAATTTCTATTTCATTGAAAAGCATATAAGACACTGGGTTTCTATTTTTCCTAAATAAAACTTAAATATAATAGTGAAGGATGAATACAAATGGTATACCTGAATGGGAAAACTTTTTCCGCAACCATGTAGTAATGCATAATTTGTAAACATTTGCTCCACAGTGTGAAAGAGTGTGTCCTCCATTTTGACAACCATAGATAATGTTGAAACACTAGTCACTGGAATATTCTGTGGAAACCAAAACATACAATTTAAAACTATTTTATTTTCCAATATCATGCCCGGTATAATCAAGTGACCATTTCAAAATATTGTCATGAATAAAGTCATAGTTACCTATTAAAAGACTAAGTTTGAGTGTCGGTTATTTGTTTTAAAGGTTTTGTCACATATTCTTCCCATTAAATTGACATAATCATATGACAAACTTGCTGAGTCACAGGTGGTGTTATAATATCTTTGTCGCAACGAAATGGTGTTTAAAAATGTGCTATGATGATTTGATGCTTGGGTGATGTAGCTTGCGTTATGCAATAACCTGGACGATCGCGTAATGTCGCTGTTTTTATATGATTACATGTCATACCACATGCATGGTCACTGGCATGTATTTTTATTTTGACATACGCCCCTCCCAAGATTATTTCACTTACATGTAGCTGATAGATATTATGATGTGGTCGCAAACGGAGTACCCGTTGAAAATCCACCCGACCTTTTGTTGAGGAACTTTGCATCTCACGTGACCCGTGCCAGGTTTGAACCACAGTGGTGAGATATATTATGGTCATGCAATGTCATGTTGCTGCACATGACACCTCTACATCGTTATCAGCAATAGAATCTATTGTAGAATTGGTATGTGTTAATCAGAACATTAAGCTCATTCTAATTCAATTACTCAGCAGATTCCAATTTCATAAATTTTGTTTGAAATGAAATGGCCATTATTTTAACAACAATTATCTATGCACATATATTTTCACTTAAAAATGTGTGTAGATATCCACAGTGCTGCTGTCTGAAACTCACAACATTATAAAGTCATACATTTCAGCATGCCAGATTTCAGTATGCTATAACTGAACCGACAACAGTTATAGTAATAACACTATGTTACCTTCATCTCTATCTCAGATAGCATTTTTGCTATGCTGCTGACACTGCCATCTGTTGTTTTTCTCGCTTGATATACTTTATCCTGTAATTGAAAAAGGCAAAAATTCCATCACAATCAGTAACTAAATTCTGCATGTATTCTCTGTCCCCTTACAAGTATAATGATACGGAAAGTATGTACGCAAACAATATAGCCACATAAAACCACCGAAACGACGCAAAATTTGACAGTATAAGCCCATTGCAATGCAACAATGGAAACAATTTGTTCAATGAAATGGTTCCCTTTTTTAAGCAAGGTAAGATAATACATCACAGACTAGATCTTGGCTTGTACAAAATTGTTTTTCTGGACCAGACTGTGTAGTTTGGCCTCTTGAACCTCGTTATTGACCCTCAAATATACTCAAACTTCCATAATGCGATCATTGATACCAAAGGACGATAACATATAAACTTCTCTATGATGATTCGATGAAGGGCAGTGATACTTTCCTGCATGTTACTGGCTACCCATCAAAGACACCAAAAGGAAATAAACACAAACATGAAGCGACCAGACCATAATGGAAACCTAAACAAAGGAAGGCCATAAGGACAGTTACTTTCCCACAAAATGCAATACCGCAATGTATTGTTTGAAATCAATGAATGCCAGAAGTGTTTGCTTGAAGCATAAATATGGTTACCAAACACAGTCTTACCTGGAATGTGAAATCTAGTGTTTTGCACTTTAGATTGTGCAAATTCCCCACTGTTAATGCCTCCTTTGTGCTCAGTCCTACATAAACTTGCACAGAAATGTATCTGGAAAAAAATAAAATATAAGGTGACTGGTATTTACATGATGCCATAATGTCATTATGATATCAAACACGAATGTAACAAAAAGCTATGAGTTTGCGTGCTACGACACATGTTTGATAGTGCTATGCTTATAAGTTAACCGATCAAGCAATGAGTTCAGATTAAAACTCTTCTAAAGATAAACAGACTCATACACTGAAATCTATATGACTGTTGCTGTATAACATCCAAATGCGTTTTGCATGGTCAGAAATAGACACCTGACCATTAGCAACATAACATGAGATTCATATTCTAACTTTTCATCAGGGGATAAATAGACATCATCTGAAACCAACCATATTTAATAAATGGACTTTTGTAATCCATAAGTTATTAATTCAACATATTTATGAGACACTGTGACCGTGAGCCGTCAAAATCTAATGGCTGTATCTACGACAATATGGATATAGCCTTACAGCCATCCATTTATTCATGACATTCATTCAAGTTGGGTATTCGTACACATTGCAGTTTATTGTAACCAACGAAAATCTTATCTATGCAAACAGAAAAGATTTCGCTCAGATGACTCTTGAACAGGTACTGCATCTCTTGTCAAGCAGTTTTCCAATGAATAGAATAAAGTAATTTGATAGTTTGACAGTCAGGTTGTTGCATAATTTATTTTCCAGCATGATAAGGTTCAATAAGTTTAAACATACTGTTTAGACGTCGTGCAATTGAGAAACTTGACAAAATCGATACTCTACAACAGTTTTCCGATCAACATACCCAATTATACTTTCTAATTTTTTGTCCTCTTCTATGGCTCTTACAACAGCTTCTCTTATGTGGTTGCCACCAATACTCCAGAATTCATAGGTTGTTATATTTTCTTTTTTAAATTCCTGTATATCCTTAACCTAAAGGATGAAATGTGAAAAAGAAAATCTTCAGCTTGTGTCAAGGGCAAGTGTGATGGGGCAAAAAGTCTCTATGTCCTATGTCAGAGTAAATTACAAGAAAGTTAAATGCCACTGTTTTGCATTTAGAGGTTCACACCCCTGTAATATTCCCTTTTTGCATATCTCTCATTCTTATTATTTTTCAATGCAGTCACTTCCATTTTCAATTGTTTATAATGCAGTTAATTTGATTGCTGATGTTCGCCATAGTTTCATGACAAAATATGTGGCATTTATGACGCCACTGTACGTGCAGTGAATTCAATCTGAGCGAGTTAGTACTTGACGTCCCATTCAACAATCGCACATGAAGCACGTAAAAAATACTATTTTTCATCCTATCCCGTGGTAGGACACCCTGAGTATGATAATATTTTATTTATACCTCAACCACGCATTCTATTAACATAATAAATGGAGTCGAATAACTGTACGCTATAATCGGTAGTGACCTACAATACATTCTACTGACCCATAATACTTCTAGTGACTGTTTATAGACCATACCTACTTTTCCGGTCCCTAATTCGCAAACGTAAACAATAACATGCAACCTTTCATACACGGCAAAACAACAAAACAGCAATATAAAAGCTCTGCAATATGTATTTAATCAGATTTTCATTAATTTAAGCCAATTTTTTTTTACTATCTCGGGCTTTCCTGGTTTGAATGGTCCAGTTGAATAAGTGCGCATTGCTGCTGCGGTTGCGTCTTAACCTCGAAAATAATCTGAAATAAACTATTTATTTACAGATTTTCATACAGAATGTAAAGCGCTGAGAAATTTTTATTCGAGCGTCCATGGCGATTTATTTATGTATTTATTTCTTACATACTGTGTGTATCACTTGTGTCTTTTTATTTTGGATGGTCATATGGCCATTTTGTGGGAAACTAACTGTCCTTATGGCCTTCCTTTGTTTAGGTTTCCATTATGGTCTGTTCGCATAATGTTTGTGTTTCTTTCCCTTTGGTGTCTTTGGTGAGTGGAGTAAGTTAACTGTATCGATTCCTGATCTTTGTTTTACTTCTACTTTAATAATAAAATGTAATCGGTTCCCCGCGACAATTTCATAGGGGCTCACTGAAGCTCGCCCCTGTAACAGTGTAAATATGCTAACCGATTATATTTTATTATTAAAGACACTAACCATGTATTTACTATATACCAGGGTTAAATTCGTGAATTTCATATCTGGTATGCAAGGAATTATTTTCTATTCAATATTGATTATTTATTCCTTTGATTCAGTTTTAACATGTTTGAACAGTATGTTCTTGCATTCATTCAAAATGTTGTTGTTTTTTCCCTTCATTATCCTCATCTTCAGTTCTGTGTTGATTTCCTTGCTACCTACCGTTCAATTCGTAAAAATGAGGACCCCTTGAAAAATCTGTGCAAATATCAATACATAGATGATCTTGCATGAGTGGTCCTTGCATACGATATTTTTGAAACGAGCCTTCGGCGAGTTTAATAAATTTCATATATAATGACCATGGGTGTAATATTATGTTTATCATATGACCGATTTTAATTAGATTTTATCAATTTAAATCAGACCGTTTTTTTTTTCACACAAAAAAATGCATGGTTGACATGGACGTCGTCATGACGTTACGTTATCCCGCCGAAATTTTATTACACGTGTGATCATACGATTTTTATTACACGACTTTATCCACTGCATTTCCACGACGCCACATGATAAATGTATATATAATTAACAAATTAGTTTCACGAAACAGCAAGGAGTCAAAAAATTGCAGACTGAATGACAAACAGTATAGACCCTGATCAGACTGTTCCTGAATGAGCGGTCTGAACTGGACCTTCAATGTCTGTCAAAATACTTTGGATCATTAAGTTAATCATAATAATTTTATACAACATGTCTGTAAAATTCCAAAACCTGATCAGATTTTTTTGACACTGACCTTATTTTCAGGTCAAATTTGCAAAGGATTAATTATAACATAGTTGTTATTTTTTGAATGGGACTGTTTATACACATGCAGCTTAATGTATTCTGTAAATTACCTGTTCACTGTTTAGTAACACCGGTATGATAGTCGTGATGGGACCTGGTGATTTCATAAGTCTTTCTTTTATTATATCAACCTGAAGAAAGATCAAGCAACTTTTAGTGTGAAATAAACAGGTACTGGTGGTACACTCCATATTTTCAAGCTCTGTGGTGTATTACTTGCTTCCAAAGGAAAACCCTTTAAGTCACTACAGGTGGTGTCCTGGAATGTGTGGCGGTCCTTAAAAGTCTCCCTGCCCTACACCATAGTGTAGTTTATAGTTTCTTGTCCTTTGGGATCACTTATTCCATGGACGAACTTTGAAAATATTTGAGAGTCACTTATGAGGCGTTAGTGGCCGAAAGTAGCTAGTCTGGCCCATAAAAAAATGTACTCTCTAGTTTTTTCCAGTTCTGTGATGTTTTCCTTGCTTCAAAATGATAGCCCTTGACGTCACTACAGCTGGTTTCTGTGAATTTGTGGCGACCGTAAAAAGTCTCACTGTCCTGCATCATAGTGTAGTGTACATTTTCTGGTCATGTGGGATCATTTATTCCATTTATGAATTTTGAAAATATTTGCGGGTCACTGATGAGGCCTTATTGGCTGAAACTATGTAGTATGGCCCAGAAAACATAAACACTCCATATTTTCCAGTGATCAATGAGGTGTATTCCTTGCTTTCAATGGATAACCCGCAAACGTTAGTACAGGCAAACCTCAATTCTAAGAAAGACATGCTGATATTCAAAGTGTAATCAACTCTTATTTTTTCTTTTGAACTATGACCTTTTATCTTATTTTTTTACCAAGTTATTTAATGGTTCATTAAGAATAATGCAATGATGTTATGCATAATACATGTACTAATGAGACAAATAATTACCCATTCAGTGTTGACCTGTCTGCAAAGGTATTCAGATGGTGGTTTCTGTACTTGCTGAAAGCTAACTTGAAATTGACCTGTCAATAAAACGAGACAACATAAATGTTGTACATTTTAAATATGCCCCCGTTCAACGTGGCTGGAAGAAGTAAATGGGCTTCTGATTGTTCATGATGCTTCCACGCAGAACCGAATTTGACCGCACACGAGTACTGATAAACCGCTTAGATGATCTAAGCCTGTTCAGGCAAAGCGGTGCAAGCTTGATCGTCCATGCTTATAAACCCTAGTTTCATTGGGTGATCTCAATGTCGGATAAAAGTCCCACAACATTGGAAGCAACGTATCCAGAATGACCCATACAGTGTTGAGGTAGATGTTAAACACCCAATTGAACAAACAAACATATTTTATCATATGACGTCGTGTCTGAGAGTGTAATAACGTCATGTAATATTTTCAATAATCCACTAGTGGATTAAATATGCAAATTAGCTAGATACGTCCCGCAACGTTACATGTACGATGTCCTTAACGACGTCGCGTTTACTAACGGGGGAAAAATGACATTTTTTGTAAACAATCGTGAATTAAATGCGTTTTAAATGTCATATGATAAATAGAATCTTGCATTCGCGCTCACGTATCATTGAACATATTAAACATATTGAACATATTAAACTCGTTGAGCAAAAAGGATAAAATGCTCGGCAAAGCCTCGCATTTTATCCCTTTTCCTCAACTCGTTTAATAAATTCAATAATACATGAGCACTTATGTAAGATCCTCTATCAAATGCACGTTGGTCGATTATCGTCGATTGTTGGCTGGAAAATGGTTCTGGAAGAGTTTCTGTTTTGTTTAATTTGAAAATACCGGTTCTGCAATGTCAGACGTTGCTTCAAAATGTGTGTGACTTTTACCCGACATTGAGATGAAATGACATCTAAAGCCCTGCCACCCCATGGAACCAAAAGGGTTTATAAGCATGGACGGGCCGACTCGCACCGCTTTGCCTGGACAGGGTTATCTCCTCTAAGCGATTTTCCATTACTCGTTTGCTTTCAGCTGTGCGTGGAGGCATCATGCAGCCCATCTAATTCATCAAGCTCCGATGGGTGGGGCCGCTGCGGAGTCATGTGATATGATTTTAAAATATGAATAATTCCTAAACATTTGAAACAAACGTCTATTTGGTGGAAGGAGGATTGTAGTAGTTCGGCCATTAAAATATGGATATACTTAGAGTGCATAACTGACCAGTCTAACCCAAGGGTCGGAGCACTCGACTGGAATTTTCTCCTCCTACTACAGAAACTAATAAACTGAAAACAATATGACAATCAAGGCAGATGCTTCCCGTCAACGGGTCCGCGCTTTCCTAGCGTATCCAGCTGTCTCCAACACCAACCGTCCGTCATGAAGTACCCGTGCGCGCGCGGGTGCGTGCGTGTGTGTGTGTGAATTCGGGTTCAATGTCGATTTCAACCATTTTTTCATTCATATCACGACGGTGTCTGGTTGCGACAGGGAGCTCAATGGTCACTTTTATAGTGCTTTCTCACTGAAGTATCATGTCTCATACACATTACATGATTTCACACCCAGTCACATTATCCTGACACTGGGTCGACCATTCCTAGCTCTATCCCGTAAATCTGAGTGCCAAGCGAGGAGCAGCTAGTACCATTTTTAACGACTTTGGTATGTCGCGGACCGGGATCGAACCCGTGACCTCCCGTTCCCCGGAACGGACACTCTACCAACTGAGCTATCGGGGCCGGTAGACGTACCCGTGTCTTCTATGACTGAACTTCCATAGTTACTGATTGGTCGATTGTCAACGATTGTAGGCCGGGAAAATAGTCCCGGACTGAGATCCAAACTTTTTCGTTCAACCCCTTAACTCCATTTATTATGCCAACATTTTAGATCCTGATCAGACGCCGCGTTCTGTGGCGCCTAATCCGGGTCTCCAATATCTGGGTCTCCAATCTGGGTCGCCTAATCTGGGTCTCCAAAGTGGAGGCAATGATCAGGAATCGATACAATTAACCCACAGTTCCCATCAGAGACTCCAAAGCTTAACCTACGACCCCAGCCCGTACTATATATATAAACCTCTTACGCAACACTGGCGTCACTGCGACTATTTTCTACTTCAACCATGCATCCTAATTGATGATATTACATGCAAATGTGAATTTGTACATGACACACAACTACTATCACTACGGAGCTGGAATCTGATGGCGGGGCGCATTAAATTTTTGACAATCGCTCAGCTCCGGTTTACCGGTATGTGAAGCTAATTTTGGGTTGCGGTTACTTTGACGTACGTGTACTCGTCACTTGTTACTCAAATTCTTGTGTGACGTGCCAGTGTTTTTGACGGATCTGCCGACGGCTAAACTGCCGGTTGCTGGTGGGAACTATGTCACAACAAAGGCATAACACTGAACTTGTGGTGAGTAAATTGTTTTTAGTTATGTACGTACCAACAAATTTTTCTTCCATTTCCTGGTTTGCTGTCGGTAGCTCTTCATTCTGGATGACAGTAGTTGTATTTGCTTTTGGGGCCATGAACTTCTTCTTTTTGTTTCTAACATTACCTGCAATGAAGTGTGACTAATGCTTGAGGATTGTGTTTCTGAATTCCTGCATTCCTTAATAATGCAAACGTGCTCAGTATGATCAGAATTGATTCTGTTTGTTTGATTTGAGGTTTAACGTCCCCGTCAACCAAGTCGTCACAGTAAAGGTCATTTTGGACACATTCTTTCTAATTTTGTGTGACTTCTACCCGACATTGAGATGAAATGACATCTCAAGCCCTGCCGCCCAACGAAACCAATAGGGTTTATAAACACGAAAGGTCCGACTCGCACTGCTTTGCCTGTGCAGGCTTAGATCCTCTTAGCGGTTTACCAATACTCGTGTGCGGGTCTGTTTCAGCTATACGTGGTAGCATCATGCAGCCCTTCTTTTTCTTCAAGCCCTGATGGGCGGGGCCGAACCAGAATTGATGGCCATATTCCATCAGAAGTTGTATTGATCCACCAATAATTTACAGATTCAGACCATAAAAGTTTATCATACAGCGTAACATTTAATAAGTGGATCACAATTTAAAGGACTGACACGTCATGATAGCGTCCTTGACGATCCCAACATTTTCTATTGAAATCCTTATAAACTGAACATTCATTGAAGGTCCTCTTTTTATTATTATTTATCATATGACATCGCGTCTGAGTGTAATAACGCCATGTAATAAATTCGATAATCCACTAGTGGATTAAATATGCAAACTAGCTATATACGCCCATTAACGTTACTCATACAACGTCCTTAACGACGTCGCGTGTTTAATGGCGGAATAATGGTGTCTTTGTCAAACAAGTGTGGAAAAAATTCGTTTAAATGTCAAATGATAAATGTAATCTTGCATTCGTGCTCATGTATTATTGAATTAATGAAACTTGTTGACGAAAAGGGATAAAATCCTCGGCGAAGCCTCTCATTTTATCCCTTTTCCAAACCTCGTTTAATTAATTCAGTAATTCTTGAACACTCATGTAAGATCCTCTATGTATCTATATATTTGATTAAATGCCATGCGATACAGTCTATGGACCAAAAGACGGACAAACCCCTTACTGCAGTCCTTTGACTTACGTCGTGAGACAATGATGGACATAATCCTACATGCACATGTATGACCATTTATTGTGAAAATTTTGAAAATCACTCTTGGAAATGACCAATAATGTGAGATGCTTTATATATCAAGTTAAGTCTCAAAGGTTCCATGAATATGTATTATACACCTGGCTCCGAGGTTATACAATTTTTTTCAGTATCAAATTCTCTGATCGTGAAATTTTCAATGCAGCGTCTCATAAATATTACAATACAGACATATAATGAAATTTGTCCCGCTCCGATTATCACATAACTTCATTTATCCTCCTCATAAATTCTAAAATGCCAACATGCAGGATAAATTTCAGGCTCAATTGAGTTGAGCATGAATACAGTTTTGTTACCTCGTGGCCTGTTATCAGTTATAGATCTCATAAAAGCCATTTTTAGAAACTGTATATTTAGGACCTAAACTAGTGGCCACTTTACTTTGTAAAACTTTTTAAGTACGAAAGTAATTTGGTTTGTAGTTAAACGACCCAGTTAACACTATTTAGGTCATATTAAGCAAGTCACTACACGTATGAACATTTTCCCCCGGAAGGTTTATAATTAAGCGCTCTAACATTTTTTTATGATCAGTCTCAATGATTGAATGGTGCCTACCCTGGCATGTATCGAATCCATGTCCAACTGATCACCAGTCAGATGTGCATCCGACTTAGCTACAGAAGCCGGCAAGCAACTATATTTAAGGTACCTGGTCTTTTGCCAATTCCATGTGATTTCATTTTTTCCAGGAATTCGCTATTAGACTGACACATCTCAAACTGTTTTGAGAACTCATTACTAGCCTCGAAATATGTTCGACAAAGTCTTCTCCCTGTCGGCTTCCCTTCAAAGGATAACTGAAAAAAATCACACATTTAATTCATATTTTTTTTTTTTTTTAATTGGAGTTTAACGGCACGTTTTAAGTCATTTTAGTCTGTAAGTTTACCTATAGGTATAGATCCATTTTTCCTGTGCAGGCTTGTACGTAAGCGGTTAACCAGTACAGTGCACATTCTTCCACCAGAAGCTGACAAGTACCCTTCTTGAAACAGCGGAAATGACAGAATGACCGTAGAAAAGATTTCATGATCAATATCCACGCGAAATAATGTTGCAAACCCCACTTTGTGGTTCATTTTTCAGTCGACTCATTGCAGTAGCTTTACACTGCTGATGTTCATGTGACCATCATGAAAATTTGAACGTAACCCAGATAAAGGTTTTTTATTGCACTGCTTTTGCTGTGTTGTGTTGAGAGGGTTTGGGCTTGGCAAACAATGTGGACACACCAGATGCTGCAGAAAGCGGAGTCTGCAGTCGTTGCAGAGACCTGGGACCAGTTTCATCAATAACATCGTACGATTAATCTTAAATTGCTCGTACGCACTTTTTAAAGATCTGCGCGTGGGCAGATTTGGGACTCCCCCTTTGCGTTTCACTAAAATATGTCGCAATTTTGAATATGCTCTTAAACGGGGTCACTAATTGTCACATGCGTTTAGTTCGTATTTGGAATGACGAAAGGTACAGGTAGTTTCTTCGGCTACTCCGTTTAGTTTTCGCCCACATCTGATTAATGATCGGCTCGAAATGAAAGAAATAAATCTTGAAAGGGCCGTAAAACCAAAACTCAATGTGAATGTCACAGACTTAGTAGTTTATTTTTTATAGATTTTGTTCATATCTGGATGATGATACACACTTTTTTCCAACATTAACCCACACCTACGCCGATGTTCTCAAGGACAGTTTTCCAGCCGAGAAATGCGTTATCATTTTTTTTTTTTAAACATGTTATTTTTTTCTTGGTGAGGATGGTCCCTAGATGGGGGATCTGTGTCGTTTTCACAATTCTAGTTTTATTTGTCGATTTGAGGTACACTGAGTTTTCATTTTAATCAAAAGCCTAATCGAAGATTGTGGGTAATCGTTAGAACTACCTGAACGCGTAAGTTCTGTTGTTTGCATTGAGGCTTAAACCTATTTGGTACCGGAAACCCCTAAAGGGCTACCTTGGCAAACAGTGCAGGCCCAGATTAGACGCCGGGCCTACACTATTTGCAAAAAGTTCAGTCATTTTCCAAATCAATTTTGAAGAAAACACAAGCTGATAATCGTACATTTTGAAATGGGCTCCTTCTCTATATAAAGAGGAAGATTCCATTTGATACCAAAAAGGGTTAAGTCCCCTTTAGATTTTGTACGACTTTTACCCGACCTTGAGGTGAAGTTACATTATAAACCCTACCGACCAAAGAAGCCGCTAGGGTGTAAGGAGCGGTCCCACTCGCAACACTTTTCTTGGGCAGGCTTTTACATTCTAAGCGGTTAACCAGTAATCATGTTTGGTCGGTTTTAGCTCTGCGCGGAAGCACTATGTCTCCAAGCCCCGATGGTAGAAAGCTATCGTCGGTTCTAGGTTACACAATGAATTATAGATTGTGGGTACTCGTAAGCACAACCACAAAGAAGCGTTTCTAACGAGTACTCTCAATCTTTATTTAACAAAAAATTAAGAAAACCTCCAACCCAAACCCAAACTAAAGATTATAACAAAGGTGTCACGTTCGAGGGGTCTTCACTGCATGGTTCACTGAGGAGGCATTATTGGCCGAAACTAGCTAGTCTGGCCCAGAAAACATGTGCTTTCCACATTTTCCAGTTCTGTGGTGTATCCCTTGCTTCCAAATGATAACTCGTTCTAGAACATATTGTATAAGTAATGGGCGTGATCTGCGCAGGTAAGCAAAATGATATTTTCTACCACACTTTTAAGAATGTAGCTCAAGATTCTATAACCTATGTTGCGCGTTACCGTCTTCCGCTATGTAAGTGACGTGTCCAATGTTTATGACGAAAATTTGATCAAGATTGGACCAAAGCTGTTATCAGGAAAAGATTATGCACGGAAGACTGTCGCACTACGAACTAAATAACAGAAGTAACATTGCAAGGATCTATCTTTTACTTTTACTGCGATGGGTATTTGTTTGTTTGTTTGATTTGAGGTTTAACGTCCCCGTCAACACACTGTAAAGTTCATTTTAGAGACGTTACTTCCATTGTTGTGGGACTTTGACCCGACATTGAGATGAAATGACATCTCAAGCCCTGTCGCCCAATGAAACCAATAGGGGTTATAAGCATGGACGGTCCCACACTCACGCCGCTTTGCCTGGGGAGGCTTAGATTCTCTAAGTGGTTTGCAAGTACTCGTGTATGGGTCGGATTCAGCTCTGCGTGGAAGCATTATGCAGCCCATATATTTCTTCAAGCCCCGATGGGCGGGGCCGTACTGCGATTGGTCACATTTGACAAGTAATCGCATGTGCATATTTCATACACTCCATATTTTTCAGGATGGAAACCTACTCAGTAAACATGTAGTTGCAGCAGGGATGATGGGATGATGGGGGCCTTCGTTCCGAATAACGATGCTTTTTGTGGTGTTGTTCCGTGCAAATTATGCCAGTGGAGCATGTTCGGGACACCTCAATTTTATTTCGGCTGTCGGGAATCTTACCGGGGCCTCTAGCACCAGAGGCAACAGCACTAACCGCTGAACTACCAAGATCTGTACTTTATAACGTTTCAGGCGAACGTATATGGATGTTTGAAAAAAAAAAAATAATTTAATACGCTTGCATTTCATTTCAATGTCGGTAAAATTTCTACAAAATTTGAAGCAATCCAGAATAACATATAAAGTATTGACCGGGACGTTAAACCTGAAAAAAAAAACAGGCAATGATTACTGTGTATAAACAGTCGATTTCATCCTGCAAACCTTATATGTATGTAGTGATCCTCGTGATTTTTGTTTGATTTGACATTTAACGTCCCCGTCAACACTGTAAAGGTCATTTTGGAGACGTTGCTTCCAATTTTGTGGGACTTTTACCCGATATTGAGATGAAATGACATCTCAAGCCCTGTCGCCCAATGAAACCAATAGGGGTTATTAGCATGGACGTCGTGAGGCTGGGTCTTACGACATGAAAGCCGTAACGATAGAAAGAAGCATATCTGTAAAAATTCTCCCGCCTATGGCTGCTTGAGTGAAAATCCAGTGCTCTAACCACTAAGACAAAGTGTCATGTAAGATCCTCTATATACAGTATAATGTGGCTTTTATGGCTGTGCTTTTGGCCTTCCTCTGTTTGGGTTTCCATTATGGTCTGGTTGTTTCGTGTTTGTGTTTCTTTCCCTGTGGTGTCTTTGGTGGGGGGAGTGAGTTAATTGTATCGATTCCTGATCTTTGTTTTACTTCTACTTTTTATGGCTGTAAAAATCAGCAGTTTCTCATGAAAATTGTGATATTTTTCTGCGCAAAACACAGATTGCTGACGCATGCCATCTATGGAGAGTTAGCAAGTGCAAACATTCACTCTTGAGGAAATAAAGAAAGACAATCTGTGATTGAGGTTTTAATTTCTCATGCACAAAATTTCAAAATAAACAAATTTTCAAGGACTGTTTCAACTCCTAACTCCTCACTGAAGCCTCGCATCTGAAAATAAAGGAGGTATGCCATTCATTAATAATTCTCCAAAACAATATATATATGCTACATACATATGATGAAATCTTAACAATGTGCATACTGTGCCAATACATGTATTTGAAGTCAAAACGCTATTACCATATATCTATAACAAGTCTTCCGCCAAAGGCTATGTCGCGCCTGCGGGCAACCAATCGCCTTTATAGTGTTTATCAGATCAACTTGAACATATGGGTCGAAGTTAGGGTCGACGCAAATTTGACTAACGAACGGACACACAAACAGACGGAAAATTGGACGACAATATCGCGCCATACTAGAAGCAGGCGTGACAAAAATTGAGTACCTGCCAATATCGCGCCGCGACAAAAATTGAGTACCAGTACTTTTTTGTATTTTGTCATCATGTAGCTAAATTCTTGTTTGTCTATTTTGTTGTCACAGCTAACTGTATTATACAAACTTTTAATGCTTGCAAATAGTTCTTTGATAAGTGTCTTTATCAAATCATGAAGTCATGTACCTGGAAATGTATAATAAAGTCTGCTACCACGGAGACCAATGTCTGGTGGCGCCACGACTCCTTCAACATCTTCTTCGTGAATGGTGTGCCCAGTTTCCAGAAGCTCCCAATTGGTTCTCTTCTTCTTAAAAAAATAGACCCAAGGCCACTGTTGAACCTAAAAGAAATGAAACATGTATAATCAAGTTTTATAATTGTACATTATATTAAGAACATGGCTTAAAAAACCAAATCAGATAATTTCAGTAGGCCTACAGGCTATTAGAATGCCTTGGAAATTCTGATGTATCGCCAATCTTACTGTCGGACTGTACAAAAAAAATGAATGATTAACCTCCCTTAACAATAATGTCAAGTTCATGAAAGGCAACAGGTACCATATTTTCTTTTGAATATATATCAAAGTGTATTTCAATTTTATTCCACTTCTTCCAAAACTAATCCCCAGTGTAATTGACTATAATTCAAAGAAACTGCATCGAATAGAGCTGTGAAAATAGTCAATTACTGGTCATTACCAGCTTACTCCAGGAACAATTTTCCTTTGAATATTTAACTTCACAAATAAAAACCCCAATTGTTGAAGGGATTAGGGAACAGATTCATTCAAATTTCCTTGGGATGCAGTTTAAGTTGGATTTCACTCCAACAGTTTTGAATAAGTGACATCATATAATGTAATGACTTGAAAAATGGAACTGCAAACAAACAGCCCCCTTATTATAGTGTTTATTTGCATATTACCAACACTGCTATTGATACAAACTTAACATTTAAACTGATATATACTGTTTGCCATGAAAATAAATAGACCCATAGCAAAGTTTAGTAACTGTGTTACAATGAACATTAAACCTGCATAAAACATAAAACTCCAAAGTTCAACAAACATAAAACACACAACCAACTTTGTTTAAGTGTTTGTCATAATTGAATGTGGATGGGGTACCTGTAGTTTTGAAGGGAGGATCAGAGAGATCCTATTTGAGAAACTTAACTGCACCTTGGGAGAATTTGAAAAGGTAGTTTTGGTTATTGCCTCAGACTGTTCAGAATAGAATATGATTTGTTTTGAACTTCCGACTTGTAAAGTAACCAGAATGCGATGTCACTGGTTTTCGGAACAGACGGACGTTGCGGAAGTGGAAAAGGCTACGCACATACTGAAAAGCATTAAAACTATCCCTTGAGATCGGACAACAATTTCCTACCATATTTTCATTTTTTATTTTTTCGTTCATGAGATATGGGTTTCTTAACATTTGACAGCACACCTGTCGAATGTAAACGAACCAAAGTTATGGTGATATATCGTGAAAGAAACAACCAATAACAAGAAGATGGTAGGAGATTGATCCCAAGGGATTTTATAAGTTTAACGCTTTTGAGTTTGTGTGAAGCCTTTTCTGTTTCCTCAATGTCCGTCCGTTCCGAAAACCAGTGACACATGAAAATTATATATATATATTCTATTCTAAAGAGCCTGAAGCAATAACAAAACTACCTTTTCAAATTCATCAAAGGTGCAGTAAGTTTCTCAAATAGGGTGTCTCTGATCCTCTCTTGAAAACAACACGTACCCCAGCCATGTTCAACTATGATAAACCCTTAAGCAATTTAGCCATCTGAACATCTAAATGGCAAGGGCTCAATATAACAATCTCTGACTATCTATCATTGATCAATACTTATTAGGGACCGACCATTTGATTTTCTGGGAGGGGGTGGGGGCTGGGGTCATTTTTTAAAAAATAATATGGGTTTACTTACACTAGAAAAAAAATAATATGGCTTAGTGTGAGTGAAAAAAAAATAAATTACTTTATCATATGACGTCGAGTCTGAGAGTTTAATAACGTCATGTAAAAAATTCCGTAATCCACTAGTGGATTAAATATGTAAATTAGTTAGTTACACCCGTAAAGTTACACATACGACGTCCTTAACGACGTGGCGTTTGCTAATGGAGGAATTTTGTCATTTTGGTACAAATATCTTGAATTAACTGCGTTTTAAATGTCATATGATAAATAGAATCTTGCATTCGTGCTCATGTATTATTGAATTTATTAAACTCGTTGAGGAAAAGGGATAAAATGCTCGGCACAGCCTCGCATTTTATCCCTTTTCATCAACTCATTTAATTAATTCAATAAAACATGAACCCTCGTGTAAGATCCTCTATTTTGAGAATTGGTGTGAAAAAAAAAAATTATGGATGAGTGAAAAAAAAAATTATGGCTAAATAAAAAAAAACTCCAGCCCCCCCCCCCCCCCCCCCACACCCCAGAAAATCAAATGGTCGGTCCCTTATGGTTTGGAGGTGAAGAGAATATACATAGAGAACCTAGAGTAAAAGCGACCAAGACTGGGGCCAAACATCTTGCTACCTTATATATCATCATATTTAAAAAATTTGTGTGGCCTGCCACATTGCAACTTCAAAATCCCCCAAGATCATGAGGAGTCGGGTTCAAGATTCTGGTCTGGCACATCTTTCAATGGAAAAAATCTCTTCTAGGATTGCAGATAGCATATCAAGGCTATCACCAATGCATGGAATGTTCACACTTCAATGCTAGACTTCACATACATGTATGGGCAATTCACAGACTGATTGATTGACTGACTGAGTGCAAGTTTACATGCAAATCAAGTGTAAGTGTTGGTAACTGGTTCCATCCGAAAGTAGGTACAAAGTCGGCAATTTGGGAGTATTGGGGGGAACTCAAACCTAGAAATGTGCATTTTCATTGCTAAACATCACGTAAACCAATAATTGAACCCACAAGAAAGCTTTTATTCCTACTGTCACTTTCTACAAAATGAAAAATGATAGAAATCGGCAATGTCATTAGTTTTCGTGGTTTTCCATGGACCAAAAAAGAAACGAGTTTGGGAAATTATGGTCAAAAACTATCATGTTAAGTGTTTTTGGAATGGCATTGGAGCACAGAATTTCAATGATGGCATTGATATAGCTCGATTAAAAGTGACTTTAAACTTTTTATTGCGTGAAAAGAATAAAGGGCTATACTGGTGTCCGAATGTAACAGGAGTTGATCATAGAAAAAATGTGTTGGCGTCCTATGTAACAGGAAGTCCGTATTACTGGTGTCCAAATGTAACAGGAGTTCTCTTTTCTTGGTGTCCATATGTAACAGGAATTCTTAAATGTTGTAAAATCTGCTTCATGGGCATTTCTTATGGTATAAAGTGTGTAATATGACTAGCTTGTTATGGAAGTGGGGCCGTGATCAACAGTACAGTTTCAAACAATGTATAGGTTTGACCTTGAATCTTACCTCTCCATCCTCGTTTCTCATGGTCAGTGGACACCACGCGTATGTGTATGAATCTGAAAATTTAGTGTCCTTAAGTAACGAGGGTAGTTGATCTTGGTGTCCGATTCATGCTTGATCACCTCGTAGTCAGAAGCATGTCCCTCAAACGGTCATCAAAAAAATGTAAAACCAACGCAGGAACCGTTCGCCAAAGTATGCAATAGGAAAGAACGTTTGATTCCACCTTACCTGCACTTATTTATGATTTCAGTTCGATTTTCCGTTACACGTTAAACTCGTTTCATTTTCGGACACAAAGCTTCGAGCGTGTGCCGTCGACCATGTTGCTGTAAATACGTCATCGGTGCACTACGTCATCAATAAATGTGCAAAAAGCTTGCTTCCCGGCGTAATAATAAAACCCGGGACCTCTCTGACGGATAGTTACAGCTGTTGGAACGATCGTTTCAATTCGGACACGAAATTACCATTCATTTTAAGTCAACATTTCCGAATCTTGTGCCAATATACCATATAAAACCTTCAAGATAATGAACGAAAGATTGACAGATGAATTGATTGAGGCGAAAATTTTCCCATAGACAGTGTAAATAACTTCAAAATTCCAACAGCAATTTTAATGAATAATAGGACACGACGGTAACGAGCGTTCCTTGTATCTTCGTCTCTTAATTTTTCGTACTTTCACACCTATTTGGTATATTTTAAACATTCAGCCCTTTTTTATAACCTTTCTTCTCGTAAAATCTGAAACAGCATTAAAAAAAAGGCTGAAGGTGTCTTCAGGATGAAAGTCCAAATATGCACACCATTGTCATGTCCCGTTTTTCACTAATAAAAATCGGCAATTTTTACCGAAAAATTCTAAACAAAAAAAAAAACTAAAATAGATATTAATAAAAAGTTATGTTGTTTTATCTCCCTGTTCTATCTGCTAAACATTGGCTTAATACCATTATGACATTTTTGTAACGAAATTAGTAAAAAAATGATAAATATAGACACACCCCTGTTTTGCCCACTAGCGAAGAATCACCCATACAAATCTTGTTAACACTTTAGAGGCCACAGTTACGGTCGAGTCATCGTCAGACTTGCTCAAAATGAACATCTCTACAATATCTAGGTCAAATTCGAATACGGGTCATATGGGGTCAAAAAGTAGGGCAGTAGGTCAAATCAAAGAAAATCTTGTTTACACTCTATAGACTGCAATTTTACTCTAAATATCATACCACTTGCTCAGAATGATCATCTTGACAATATCTAGGTCAATTTCGAATATGGGTCATGTGGGGTCAAAAAGGGGGAGTAGGTTAAATCATAGGAAAACCTTTTTTCGCACTCTAGAGACCACTGCTTTAGTACATTCATCATCAAACCTGCTCATAATTGACCTCATTTGGTAATACCATGGCCAGGAGGGGTATTTTAAGAATATAGGAACACAGCACATCCCCCTCCCATCACACACCGACCGGCGCAGCCCGTGAGACAGATCATCTGGAGGCATCAGGTTAGAGGATTAAGCCTGCCCAGGCAAAGCGGTGCGAGTTGGACCGTTCATGCTTATAAACCCTATTGGTCTAATTGGGCGGCAGGATGTCATTCATGCTCAATGTCAGGTAAAAGTCCAGAAACTTAGAAAGCGACGTCTCACAATTTACCTTTACAGTGTTGACGGAAACGTTAAACTTCAAATCAAAAACAAAACACAAAAAATGGAATGTTTTCAAAGATTCCGCTAAGTCTGTTATTACAGACAAGATGGAAATAACAGTCTAATGATATTATAATGTTTGAGAGACATGCCATTAGATTTTGTGTTTCATTTATTGACAGGTTTATGTTGGCATTTTTATGCATCTTGATTGAAAAGAAAATCTTCAAGAAGATAAAAATTAATTTCCTTATGGTTGGTCACACACATGAGGATGTTGATCAAGTATTTTCCAGGTGAGTTAATGAAATAGAGATCTTTCATTTATAAGTGCTCATGTATTATTTAATTCTTTGAATGAGAAATAGGATAAAATGTGCAGCTTCATCGGGCATTTTATCCTGTCCTCAATGAGTTCAATGAATAAATTATATGTGAATATGAATGTAAGATTCTATCTATCAATGACATTTAAACCGCATTCTATTTAAGATTTAAAAAAAAAATGTCAGTATTCCATGTTGTTACACGTCCTATGTGTAACGTTACAGGCCTATATAACTTATTTGCATATTTAATCCAGTAGTGGATTACAAAATTTAACATGACGGGCCTACATGGCCTAGTGATTAAGAGTGCTGACTCTTTATCGTTAGGTCTCTCACCCATGCGGTGTGAGCCTCACTCGGGTCATATGACTTGATCATTAGGTCATATTTGAGACGCCAAGTTCTGCAATAGAAGGTCAGTTGTTTTTTCTCCGGGTACTCTGGTTTCTGCCCATCTGTGATTAATGATCAACTCGATATGAGTGAAATAATCTTGAAAGGCCCTTAAAACCAAAGCAAAAAAGAACAATAATTTAATACATGGCTTCATTACAATCTAAGATGCGACGTCATACTATAATAATCTACAAAGTTCAAAGCTCCAGATACGGTGCTTATATTTCATTTTATTTCTGCATAAAAACATATGCTGTAACATTTTTTGAAGCACCTTGGTGAGGCACTTCATGAGTACCCACAACATATTTTTATCATGAAGAAATAAGAAAAATAATGTTTCTTATTTCTGCATGAATACATATGCTGTAGTACTCATTAGCGAGGCACTTCTTATGAGTACTGACAACATATTTTTTCTCATGCAGATATTAGAAAAAGTAAAATGTGAATACCACTATTGTATGGGGTTATTTAAAAATAAAAGAAAGGTTAAAGTGACAGTGTTTGTTAAATTAAGTGATTTGGATGGTAGGTATTAGGAATTTGAATTGCTTTATGGGCAGTGTATTCACTTCTGTTTTGATATATTAAAAAAAAGCAGAGACAGTTAAAATTGTTTATTCATGTGTCATTCATGTGGAGCGCTGTGGTGCAGTGGTAAAGTATCGGACTCGGGATGGAGAGGTACCGGGTTCGATCCCCACAAGCGGCAAGTGTTGTTTCCTTGAGAAAGAGGCTTTATCCACATTGCATAGTACTGGTTTCTACCCAGGAAAAGAGGGCCACATGGAAGATTAGTAATTGTTTACTAAATGTGTTACCCTCTATTAATAAGGTCGGTTATTATTATTATTATTTGGCACATTCGGTTGCAACTGAATTGATAATAAATGTACTGACAGCACTGATGGTTTGATTCAGTGATGATAGAAAATATCCAGTCTCTCAAATTATGATGTATAAAGTCTTGGATGGGGAAATAATAAAGGGGTCAACCATGCTTTTTCATGCATTAACATTAGCCGGGTCTGGAGGAAGCTGTTTGAACTTGAGGCCGCTAGGAAAATGCAATGAAATAACCATGGGTGATCGTTGTTCTTGCATACCTTAAGATTCTGACAGCAAATTTTGACGAAAACGCGCAAAAGCTCCTTATAAACTCCTCAATTGCGAACAGCGAATCAACATGGCAGCCAGTTCAGAATGTTGTTTACAATGACGTTGTTACGCAGTACCATCTGACGTCATCATAGAAACCTAAAACACTACGTTGACAGCGATAATGTAACATCGTTCAACATAAGGTTACAAAGCAACGTCTGTCTTGGGCTATCAAAAACTCAAAATCCATTTTCAAACAGCATGTGAATTTGATGATTTGAACATGGGTTTTACTGTTTGATCACGGCTTTTGTTGCATTTGAGAAAGGCTTCAAAAAGCCATGTGCATAGGGTCATCATGCGAGAAAACTCTTTCATTGAACCCATACTTCACTCGAATAATGAGGACACCGATGGCACTGAATTCAAGGTCACAACTGTTTGCAAATGTCCACGCATCTTAGCTAATGCAAAAATTACATAGATGACCATTCTGTGTATGTGTACATTAAATGTTCCATTAAAGGCATTTATTCTTGATTATTGAGGACTATCATTTCATTACATAATATTATTTAGCCCTCAGAGCTGACTTAAGAGAAGTCCTCTGTCTTCACAGGTAAGGGGTCTCCTTGGGGAAAATCAATAAATTACTTACTGTTGACAAGAATATATTATTGATTTTCCTCTTAAGTGCCTCAGTCAGGGGATTCAACAAGAGCTCCTAATCACCCTATTAAGGGCCGCCTTTGATCTGCTACAGTCAGTATATCACAGGGGGCAATAAAACAATTATGGACACACCGTGTGTTTTACTGTTACAGAATAAATGCCTTTAAACACTTTTAGTCCGCCCATCAGGGTTTGAAGAAATATTTGGGCTGCATGATGCTTCCATGCAGAGCTGACACCGACCTGCACACGAGTACTGGTAAACCGCTTAGAGGATCTAAGCCTGCCCAGGCAAAGCAGTGCTAGTCGTCCCGTACATGCTTATAAACCCATTGATTTCGATGGGCGACAGGGCTTGAGATGTCATTTCATCTCAATGTCGGGTAAAAGTCCCAAAAACTTGGAAGCAACATCTCCAAAATGACTATTACATTGTTGACAGGAACGTTAAATCTCACATATAACAATTAGTTCATATCAAGCTGGCCAGGTTACTTATCTACACTTTTTCCGGGCATGCTTGTATGTAAGAGGTTAAGAATTACTGTGCAGATACTCTCCTTCTTGAATCCATGGACTTTATACCTACTCTAGTTGCATGGTTATTAAAAAGTGTTCGACCATTGGGGCTTGGAGAACTAGATTGTGCCGCATGATGCTTCCACAAAGTATTGAATCTGACCGTACATGAGTGCTCGTAAACTGTTTGAAGGCCTAAGTCTGCCATAGCAAGTTGGACCATCCAGTGCATAAGAACCATATTGGACGACATGGATTGAGATGTCATTTCATCTCACTATTGGGTAACAGTCCAACAGAACTGGTAGCAACGTCTCCAAAATGACCCAAACAGTGTTGACGGGGACAATATATCTCCTATCAGACTGACATCAAGAGAAACAAGAATTCAAAATATAAATTTATCCACCCGGTGCTTTTAAATCAGATATATGTCCCTCAAGACTTGCAAGTCAGATAAACAATCTCGTGATTCAGACTTGTTTGTTTATCAGATTTATCATGTCTTTGAAAATGTTTAATTAAAATACAATTGAAACAAATTATGTTTGCTTGCACTTATCTTTATATCTTTATTGCTACTATTCAGATTTTCATGGTGGCTTAATAGAAATTCAGCCATAACACTTCCAGCATTAATGGAGGCTTTTGAAAAGTCATATACTCCAACTCCAACAAGTATCAGAACTACCAGAATCTTTGATTGTTCTTCCTGGATTGAAACATTCTCTGAACCATTAAAAGGACAGTCGAAGCCCCATTCATTTAAAATAACTGCGGATGAAAATGGAAAAGCCAAGTTGTACTGGAAAAAATGGGCTACAGACAAGGTAAATGTGGGCATGTGTACATGGATTTTTGGATGTGCCAATAATTTTGCCAAACAAACACTTTTATCAACACCATTTCCTGAATTTAGTTAAGTGAATTAAAAATAATGAGTGGGACTGAATTTATTCTGTGGAACCAAAATATGTCATGGATGGGCCTCCGTGTCCTGTGGATAAGAGCGCTGACTCTTAATCTTTAGTTCTCTTTCCGCTGTGGTTCTATCCTGGCCTGGGGCCATATGTGAAGGGACAAGTTCTGCAGCGGAAGGTCAGGTGGGTTTTCTATGTGTGCTTAGGTTTTTGGCTGATTAATGATCAGCTCGATATGAGTGAAATATTCTTGAAAGGGCCATAAAACCCAAAAGAGAAAAAATTTAGTCATGGAAAAATGAAAGGACACGCAAGACGTTTCTTCCAAGCAACATCTTGTGTATACAGTTCCCTGATTAATATTCTGAGCACTTCGATAAGAAAAAGTTGGTTTGAGAGCACTTCAATCAAAACTCTTGTAACAGTTCAATTAAGAAATGATTTTTTTTTCTGCAGTTCATGGAAGTATGAAAGCAGTGGGTGGCATGCAAATTAAATGAACCAATGTAAACTTTGCTAGCGACCCACTGTCGTTCATACTTTCATGAAAGCAGAAAAGTAAGTTTAGTCATTAAATATGAAATTTTTGAGACAAGCCTTCTGCTGTTCTCATTAAATTAATTTTCATATGAAGTGAATACAAGTGTAAGATTCTGTCTAGCATTTAACAATTTATAAATAAGATTCTATTGAGAAAGAAGTTTCATTGAAAAGTACAGTGTTGTCATGTACAGGGGCTTGCTGTTATGCACCAGTAAGCACACGTGTGGACATATGAGTTTTATTACATGAGGTTTTCAACACCACAGCAGTGACGTTGCAGTATGCTAGGACGAATTTTCAGCTTTCTTCCAGGGAACAGGCAAATGTTACTATCCACGCCCCTTGGGGCTTGAAGAAATAGATGGGTTACATGATGCTTCCACGCAGAGCTGCAACCGACAGCACACGAGTGCTGATAATGTGATCTTAGTCTGCCCAGGTGAAACGTTGGGAGTAGGTCGATTTGTTTGTTTGATTAAGGGTTTTACATACGTAAACACTGTTAAGTTGGGCGACTGGGCTTGAGATGTCATTTCTTCTCAATGTCGGTTATAAGCCCCACACATTTGGAAGCGACGTCACCGAAATGGCCCTTATTTTGTTGATGGGGACGTTAAACATCAAATCATACAATTATTTTGTTGATGCAATTAAATTACCATGGACGATTGTTCTTCTTACAAACTTTATGATTATAACGGCAAATTGTGGTGAAAATGATTCAAAGATCCATATCAACTTAGTATAATTGAAACTGCTGGTTACAATGACGCTATTTACAATACCTATTGTTTACAATTCAGACTTGGAATGCTACAGAAGGAAACTTGGTAAAAAATCTTCCAGATGACTTGCCTCAAAGTATATCACCTGAGTACAGCCAGGTATTGGTAGAAAGGCTGAAGGTGGAAGTACCTAACAGCTTTAGGTACTTCTCATCAGAAAGTGAAAAAAAACTGGTGGAGGCAGTTTCTTGCAGGTGAATCTGAAGGTATGTTATAGTTACAGATGAGGATAAAAGAATTGACAATACAGTTAACACACAGCTCCATCAGAAACACTGACACCAAAGTTAAAGAAGCACAAACATGAAACAACTAGACCCAAATGGAAACCAAAAGGACAGTAACTATCCCACAAAATGGTCAATTGGCTATCCCAAAACAAAATAATATAAGCAATACACACACTCAAAGACACTCATAACAAAACAAGAAATATCATTGAAAAAAATAATTGGCATAGATTTAATTGGAAGTTTGCTTTGAAATATGAAATAACAGCTACGACAGTGATTAAGCAACGATTGATTGTATTGGGTGCAATAACACTTCAACCATTGAGGGTCATATGTTGTCATCACCCACAGAGAGGGAGAAAAGAGAGAGAATAAATATTAGATGAGATGAAATTAAGGGATAGAGGAGAAAGAGGCAAATTAATGTATGTCTAGAAAAAGAAGAATTAACAACAGTCACCTCTACCCTTAACTGCTTTAAGGACCAGGTATTGCCCAACTGTCAGCCAGTATCTGTTGGACGCCACACTGATACAAGATACACGTCACCTTTGCTTCACTCAAGCATCCCATTCTAAGGGCATATATGCAATACACTTATGAAGCAAATTAAAAATCGGTAAATTTGTTAAGAATTTGAAAAAAAAAAACACTGTGCAAAAATTTGGGTCACCTACAAATGTTATTGTAGTCAACCCCACCCTCCACATAGAAATGGAATAAAAGTTCTTTACAATACATCAACATGTCAAAAGCATGTAGATGGAATGGAAAAAAAAAGTGAAGACCCTGATCAATCTGCTATTCTAACGCTGTTTCGAAGGTTGACTGTATCAAATTAATTATTATAATTGAATGGTGTTCTCAAAACTTTGGTAATTTCATTCAATGTTGCAATGCTTTTAAATATATATGAAACGTTGATTGTCTTTCCACCATAACAAATCAGTAATTTTTTCTGTTTCTTCATTTAAATAAAGGCATATTAAAATAATAGAAATTTATTAACGAAATGTTTAACTTGTTTGTATTGGAGTTTAACGGCCCAGTCAAAAACATTTAGGTCATTTTTGAGCCGGTCAGTTTAAATATCAACACTCTCCTGGGCAGGCTTATACTTAAGCGGTTAACCAGTACAGTGCACATTCTTTCGCCAGAAACTGACAACTGTCCTTCTTGAATCAGCGGAAGGGAGAGAATGACCGTAGAAAAGATTTCATGATCAATCTCCACGAAAGAATGTTGCCGACCCCGGCGGGAGTCGAACCCGCAACCTCCTGATCACCAGTCAGATGCGCATCCGACAGAGCCACCGAGGCCGGCCAAATTTTTTAAGGTACCGATCTGTTTCTATAAGACATATAAAAAAGGAAACATTTCCTAGGTTAAAATGAAAAAGATGGACATTTCGGTAAACTGTCATAGTTGTTGAATGGAACTGGTACTATACAAATTAGTGACAGTTCTAGAGAGATGTAAAACATTAATTCCAACAAACCAAAAAAATAAATATACATTTGAAGTGACTCAATTCCACACAGAATACAAAACAGTAAAGCCACAAGCTTGAAAACAGTTAACATTCAGTACTGCAATGGCACACGAGCTGCACTTCTAAACATTTCAGTTAAGCAACACATTGTAGCTCTGTCAATTCTTTCATTTTTCAGACATAGTACAGAACACAGAAGAGGTGTGGCCTATGTGGGAGCTAGAAGAAGCCAGAAATACAAATGGTAATTACACAGATCATATGTTCCTTATTTCAAACACTGATAATTAAACCCAATACTTATGTCAAATTAAACTAGAGCAAGTCTGTGGTACACCATCAAAAATACCAGCTTTCCCTAAACTAGATCGTTTGAGTCACCCCATTATCCAGAGGGTCACATCATAATTTGGATACCTTGATGCTCATATCCAGTCCATAAGCAATATGTGTACGGACCCTGGTCAACATAAGCCCATAAATGGTTGGTTGGTTGATTTGAGGTTTAACGTCCCCGTCAACACTATAAAGGTTATTTTGGAGACCTTGCTTCCAATTTAGTTGGACTTTTACCCGACACTGAGATGAAATGACATCTCAAGCCCTGACGCCAAATGAAACCAATAGAGTTAATTAGCATGGACGGTCCGCCGTGCACCGCGGTTCCTGGACAGGCTTAGATCCTCTAAGCGGTTTACCATTACTAGTGTGTGGGCCAGATTCAGCTCTGCGTGGAAGCATCATGCAGTCCATATATTTCTTCAATCCACTATGGGCGGGGGCCGCATAAGCCTAGAAATACTGAAGTAGTTGCATTCACAAATATTTTCGTAGGATTTTGACCAATGACCTCACCCATGACCCCCTGACCCAAATCTGCGTCAGGGGAATATTTTGATAGGCCTGATAAACTTGATATCAAATGACACGAAACTGGTATTACTATTTCTTTACAGATCTTTGCACAGCACACCAGACACTGACTGAAATGGCAAGTTTGCTGGATCTTTTTTTTTCCCCAAAAGTTAACCAATGCCTGTTCAAAAGAATGAAAATAGAAACCATTTATGTTCTGGAAACCGACTGCATCTTCCACTGATCGCTTTCACGATATGTCATCAAAGGTGTAAATACTGTGTAGGTGGAGTTCCAAGGCTACCTATCAAGGAAGAAAATACGCTCTCATATGCAAACCAAATCTATAAAAATGAATAACCCCATTGGCTGGAATTACCCATATTGAACACAGTTTGATATGTTCACAATATAAAGTGGACAACCTATGATTGCTTCATATTCACAGTGTGTATTTCTTGGAGGTTCAATGAATTCTGTTAATTTTCAGATGAAATAGAAACAGATGATCTCAGCTTAGCAGCTTCTCAGCTTGATCTTGAAGATGAAGATGCTTCTATACCACCAGTAAGTTATCTTTTCTACAGTCATTCTGTCACATCACTTGGATTTGAGGTTTAACGTCCCCGTCAACACTGTAAAGGTCATTTTGGAGACGTTGCTTCCAATTTAGTGGGACTTTAACCCGACACTGAGATGAAATGACATCTCAAGCCCTGTTGCCCAATGAAACCAATAGGGTTTATTAGCATGGACGGTCTGCCTTGCACCGCGGTTCCTGGACAGGCTTAGATCCTCTAAGTGGTTTACCAGTACTAGTTTGTGGGCCAGATTCAGATCTGCGTGGAAGCATCATGCAGCCTATATAATTATTCAACAAGTTTGTTCACAAGATTATATGATATAATGCAATATTTACATTTCCAGTGTAAAGTCTAATGTAAAGCTATAGAAAACAATTGCGTTCATACTCCCATGCACACATATAATCACATGATTGTCAATGATGATAAGTCACGTCATTCTAAAACATTGTTTTCTATGGGCGTTGATGACGTCAACGCTGCTCCGCTCTTTGTAGAAAAACTGCGTGTAAATGTTTTTTCAGCTTTAAAATTTTGCCCTGCAAGCATTTTTTTCTCCCAGTGATGAGGGGCAAATAATGTAAATACATGTATAACAAAAAAAAACTTAATTTTTAGTATGAACGACAGTGAGTCGCTAACAAAGTTTACATGAACCCCTTCAGGGTTCGTTTACTTTGCACCCGACCCACTGCATTCATACTTCCATGAACTGCAGAAAAATAAATTTCATTTCTTAATTATTAGCTCGGGATCGGTTGGTTACAATGTCATGACCATTTATTACATTTACTCATTCATACATAAACTGTTTTTAAGTTATTGTAAGAACAGGATTTCTGTGCCAAGATAATATAGGGATCAACAATGGTTTTTCATGCATTAACATTTGCCGGAACCCGAGGAAGCTGTTTGAACATGAGTCCGCTACGCCGAATGTTCAAAAATCTTCCGAGGGAGCCTGCAAATGTTAATGCAATGAAATAACCATGGATGATCGTTGTTCTTGCATAACTTATGAATCGGACAGCAAATTTTGAGGAAAACATCCAAAAGCTCCATATAAATTCCATATAAACTCTTCAAATGCGACAGGCAAACGAAAATGGCGGCCATATCAGAATGTTGTTTACAATCACGTCATGCGGTTACGTCATCATAGAACCCTATAACGATACGTTCAGGGCGATAACGTTACATTGCTAAACATAACGTAAACAAAGCAAGGCGTGTATTGTGAAGTCAAAAGCTCAAAATCCATGTTCAAACAGCACGTGAATTTCATGATTTGAACATGGTTTTTGCTGTTTGAGCATGGCTTTCGGTCCATTTGACAATGGCTTCAAACAGCCATGCACATAGGTATTTATGCAAGAATATTATGGTTAACACTTTTAATGTTAGAAGAAATTGAAATTCAGCATTCTCTGATGATCATAGAGTGACATGTTTCTTTTGGAAGCAGGAGATATCAAGCATTGCACTTGGTTGCAAATTAGGGTATTTGAGGGCATGGTTTGTAATTAAGTTCTGTGCATGCGGTCCCATTTCAGCCATTGATATATCATGTAAATTGTCACGGTGTTCTTCATCTGCAGCTTCTTGTTTGTTAAATTGACATTGTGTTTTGACAACCAGATATAAATCACAAGGGTATTTATTTTCATTTCTTTTCAGGTTATCGTTGGAAAGACACAAAGAAGGAGCAGCAAAGAAGCAACAGTTTCAGACCCTTCTATAAAAGAAGGGGATTTATGTTTGATAGAATACGATAAATATGCAGATAAATGGCCTCAACTTGGAAAAATAATATCAACTTCAACAACTAATGCAACAGTGCATTGGTATAAAGGATGCAAGTCTGGAACTTGGAAGCCCTGTACTGTTAGAAGCCAGGGTGAAAAAGTTTCCAGATTTGTTCCTTTTACAGAAGAAATACCACTTTCCTGTATATGGCTTTCAGGATTTATGCTTACAGCATCAAATGCTTTACCAAGTAAGGTGAAAAGGGCAATTGAAAGTCACAGACAGTAAAGTTGTATTTCCTTTGTTCCAATGCACTCAATTTCTTTAACCACTAAAATAGATATGAAGGCAGTGATCAGGAATTGATACAATTACCCCACAACTCCCATCAGACACCAAAAGGAAATAATAGGTTATGGGGATGGGGTAAACAGCTTGTCCTCATTCAATAGATGCACACTTGTGATCATCAACACCAAACACCCTTTTACACACAGAAACATACTAGACCGCACAAGAGTAATGGTAAACACTCATGATGTTGCAAGTATAAGTGGAGGCAATGATTAGGAATCGATACAATTAACCCACACCTAACATCAGAGACACCAAAGGGAAAGAAACAAAAAAAAAACGGAAAAACAGAACCTAATGGAAACATATCCAGCGGAAAGCCAAAAGGAAAACCTCAATCCCACAAAAGGGCAAATATGCCGCCCTGGCTAAGACTGCACAGGCAAAGTGGTGCGTTCTGGACTATCCATGTAGAATATAATGTATTGGTTTCATTGGGCAACACGGCTTCAGATGTCATTAAATCTCATTGTTGGGTATGACCACCTTGTGATCACTGTCCATCCAGTACCCTTTGAGACATATTGGTGGTACTTGATGCAGGTGTACATGAGGTTAAGCAGGTGTGTCATGCTCAAGAATTACAACTCTGGTGCTGTGGTTTTTGAGTTGTCTCCCCTGACAATATAACATGGCCGCCATAACTCCAACACCCGTTGCGATATATTGAAGGAACCACAACTGTTGATGCTGTGGTATTTGAGTTATCTAGCTTTCCAATATAACGATATGACCAGCTTTTGATCACCATATCTCCGATACCCTTTGAGACATATTGATGGTACTTTGTACAGAAATACATGAGCTTAAGCAGGCATGTCATGCACATGAACCACAATTCTGAATTCCCTGGTTTTTTAGTTATCTCCCCTGACAGTATTATCGTGTGATGGCCATAACTCGAATACTTAAGTGATATATTGCTGGTTTAATTCTGGTGCACTCTCTATTAGTGAACAATCATCTGAAGGCCATATTGGCTTTTGGTCGGGGATTTGCTATCTCTTCCGATGGCTATTATATATATTATTAATGATATTAGAGTGAGTGTTTTGAGTTTTACGTCCCACCAACAGCTAAGGTCATATGGAGATGGGACCTCGGTTTAAAGACTCATCTGAAAGTCTTGAGAAGCCCGGGATCGATCCTGGGATCCCTGGTTTACAAGGGGAGTACCGTAACCACTGCACCACAGAGACTTCTATTAATGATAATAATCATGTATTTAGTTTATTAAGTGGAATCTAACTCAGCGCGCCTATATAGGTCATGGAAAAGCATGTGTTTCGTAATGCAACAAAATCACGGCTCAGACTAGCATGATGAGTGACATCGTTAAAAGCTATCAATTAATGACGTCAATAGTCGATTTTTCTGTACGTTATACGGTGTCACGAAGTTTTCTCACATCAAAATTGTACGAAAGACAAGGACATAATTGTTGTGTTACAGTGGATAATCTTAAAGCAATTAATGACGTCAATAGTCGATTTTTCTGTACTTTATACGGTGTCACGAAGTTTTCTCACATCAAAATTGTACGAAAGACAAGGACATAATTGTTGTGTTACAGTGGATAATCTTGGTGGGATTTATTCTAACACTGCCGAAGACTTGCAGGAATTTGATGGAAACAACAACATTATTTATGATTTTCAGTGTGTTAGAATCGAAATAGAGCATATCTATTATGTGAATCGTTGAGTAATAAATCACAGTTTCTTGGACATTTGTAAGTATCACACCCATGATTTGCTCTACTTTCAACTGACCTCCAAACTGTGATATATTACTCAAAAATTCACAGCTAGACCTGGCCAAGAGGTTATAAAACTTTTTTTCAAGCTAAACTCACTTGAGCCTGAAATTTGTCCTGCTCACAAATTTAAATGTGCCAACAAATGACAGAACAAATAACATTCTCTACTATCTGAGAATGAAAAATCCCTCAACTCATTAGTATTCAGTTTTTTAGGAGCACTACAAGTTTGAGGCTCAGCTGAGTTGAGCATGAAAATAGAATCTTTATAACCTTGGAGCCTTATCTATTATTAATCTTACAGGAGTGGTCATTTCACATGAAATTCATGAAAAAAGTCTTCTCATACGTTATGAACACGAGTGTAAGATTCTGTTAATCATAAAGCGATTTAAAATAAGATTGCCAAAGAAGTTCAAAGGAAAACATGGTTGTCCTAGATGGCATCATGACATTAAGCGCAAGTAACCATGCTTTATGACAAGTGTGGTCATATGAATTTTATTACATGACGTAATCCACTAATTCTAAAATTAGTTGCTTATATAGCTAATGGATAAATCTGGTGATAAATCACTAGGCGGAAGAGTGCGTTGCGAACAGCCATCTTGTTTTTGAGTTTCATGACGTCATTCATTGTTACCTTGATGTTAGATTGTGTAACATCGTTTTCTTGTATCAGAAATGTTATCAAAACAGGTAATCACATGTGATACGGTCATTTATATTGGCAGGATAACTTCACACAATGTGGTAAGGTAGGGAGAATCTGAAGAAATCAGTAGTAATCGTATTTTAGTGTGTTAGAATCGAAATTGATCAGCTCTAGTGTCGTGATTTATTGAGTGATATATCACAGCATGTCGGTCAATTTTAAGTAGACATATCACTCACGCTACACCCTATTGATATGATCTACATTACAACTGAACTCCAAGGAGTGATATCTGGCCCAATAAATCACTGATAGAGCTGATCTATTTCTTAAATAACAGTGATGTTATATGATAAACCACAATCCAACTGGTTCCCTTTTAGCTAACATTTACGATAGTAAGGGGAAGATATTGCCATACCCTCGGCTTAAATACAGGTTATCATTTGTTCTTCAGGCTACTTTTGGTTCTCTTCCATGTTTATCTCTTTTAAATAAAAAATTGTCTTTCTTAGGACAAAACCTGCAAAAATGGGAATTTTTTTTTTAATTTCTAAACGTACCACTTAAAACAGTCGTTGATGGGGGTTCTTATTTAATTGCTGCAGTCTGGTGGGCTGTTTTACAGAAGACAATATCATCCAGCTTAGGCCCCCAAAGGTGAGCTATGCTGTTTTTTGACAAGTCTCATCATTTTACCCATGGAAAATTTCCAACTTAAATATCAGCGTCAGTTTTTTTTAATTTCTTTATATTAGAATGATGCAAAATAAACCACTACATATAAATTAATATATGCTCTTATCTTTTATTGCATCCTAGTAGACACCCATAATACATTGAAAATCAATGGATTTGACTTTGTTAATTGTCATTTAACAGTGGTGTGATTTTTAAATTGTATACCTTGTACAAAACTACGTGCTTTAAGCTACATTTTAGTTTACACTGCATACCCTAGTCAGACACCCTTCTGGATATCAGACCCTTCTGGATATCAGATATGAATGAGCTCAGTAGACATAATACTTTTGGTGACAATGGTCAATAACAACTATTCTGATAGATAAGTTACAGTGGGGTCTGCAGCAGTAACTTATCTTTGATTTGTATCCAGCTCATATACTTCAAAGGTGGGCAAAAAGCTTGTTACTTTTAAAACTTACATTTCAACAGGCACTCATGAAGAATCTCCTAAAGGGACGCTGCGAAACAAACACTATTGTTGATGTACAATATAACACATTCATTGAATAGCATATGGTGACAATGACTAAACTACACTGTTCCTGAAACAGTCAACATAAACTATATTTGAATACCATATGGTGATGTTGCCCAGCATAACGTATTCATCTCCATAGGTTACATTCAAAATGCCCTATTTTATCAGTTAACCCCTATATATATATTGCATTGACCAAGATAAAGATATGTTTCATTGACATGATAAAGATATGCTATATCAAGACATGTGAGCTTTATCACGTCAACATGACATTGCACTTTTATGAATGAAATGGGCTACTGGAAAAATGACAGAAATGTTATTGTAAATGGGAAAATGTAAAAATTGCTTGGAAAAAAATATCATAGGAAAAATATAGTCACCTGATGCTAAATATATGGACCGCCATCAATCACTGATCGTAAAATGCTGATTTAAGAGTGTAGAAGGGGATAAACTGATAAATACCAGATTCGTATCATTTGATCAAAGTTATCAAGATCATCTTCGAGAACTCCGGTAGAATTCTCGGCAAGCCTCACGATTCTACAAGCGTTCTCGAAGCACTGCCTGATAAACCTGACATCAAAAAACACTCACCTGGTATTCTCTATATTCGTATTCATATCCATAGGTGAGTGAGTGAGTGTTTGTATTTAACATCCCACCAACAGCTAAGGTCATCAGGAGCTGGGACGGTTTAAAGACTTATATCCATAGGTTACATTCAAACATACCCTATTATTACATTCAAACATACCCTATTATTGGAATAGCATATGGTTTGCATTGACCAACATATCCTATTCCTGACATAGGATATGTCCAACATACCCTATTATTGGAATAGCATATGTTGACATTGATTAAACTAACCTATTCCTGGATTAGGAGATGTTCAATATATGCTATTATTGGAATAGCATATGTTTGCATTGACTAACTAATCCTATTCCTGGCATAGGTTATATCCTACATACCCTATTATTGGAATATCATATGGTGATATTGATTGACATACCCTATTCCTGGAATAGGATATGTTCAAGATACCTTATTAATTGGAATAGCAATCGTTTGCATCGACTAGCATATCCTATTCCTGGCATAGGATATGTCTACATACCCTGTTATTTGAATAGCATATTGTGACATTGAATAACACACCATGGAATTGGATATGTTCAGGATAACCTATTATTGAAATAGCATATGGTGGCATTGACTAACATATCCTATTCCAGGCATAGGATATGTCATGCATACCCTATTATTGGAATAGCATACTTTGACATTGATTAACATACCCTATTCCTGGAATAGGATATGTTCAAGATAACCTATTTTTGCAATAACATATGGTGGCATTGAATAACATTTCCTATTATTGAAATAGGTTATGCTGTTGCCTTTCGATACCTACAAACACTATTTTTGGAATAGCATATGGTGACATTGATTTACATAATCTGGAATAGGATATGTTCAAGATAACCAACTAATTAGATGACATAGCCAAACATATCCTATTATTGGACTACATACCTTATAATCAGAATAGCATATGGTGACATTCTTGGTGAACAGTTCCACAGATCATAATCTTGCTTTGGTATTTATGAGCAGCGAGTACAGGTAGGTACGAATCAGATTTAATAAGAAATTAAAGCAGGAATAAGAGCAAACAAGCTACCACATTCATTATATGTAGGATAAATGACTTGACCAATTATTACATACCTCTGTATCAACAGGACAAGCACCAAAGCTATTTTGACCGACTCTTACCCAGTATATATACTAAGTTTTAATCAGAAGAAAATACCCTTGTTTTCCGAGTAAAATAATATTTTCCGAGATATAATAATAGGCTGTTTAATGTTTTTTTTTTTTTACTTAACTCCAAGAAACCAATGTTGTGGACATTTGTTAGAATTGCCTCACCGAGGCAATTCTAACAATTGTCCACAACATCCGATGTGTACCAATATTGGGGGCATTTGTTAGAATTGCCTCTCAATGTGTACCAATGTTAGGGATATTTGTTAGAATTGCCTCTCCGAGGCAATTCTAACAAAAGTCCACAACATAGGTTTTTTGACCAACAAAATATTCTTGCAAATCCCCATATTTATATCTCATTTTGAGCTAAGCAGGGCTAGAAAATTCCACTCGCCATATGTTGTAGGACAAGTGGAAGTTCTGCCTAATCCCTATGAAATTAATCAAAACCAACATGCCCTTGGTCTTGGACGTGTGAATTTTGAAGAATTTTCCAGCTAAAGAGTCATTCTATTGAAATTGTTGTGTGTGAATTCGGGTTTAACATCGCTTTCAACAATTTTTCAGTCATATCACGACGGTGTCTGGTTGCTACAGGGAGCTCAATGCTCACTTTTATAGTGCTGCCTCACTGAAGATCATGTCCCAGACACATTACAGGATATCACACCCAGTCACATTATCCTGACACACGCTTGACCAGTCCTAGCTCTACCCCATAAATCTGAGTGTCGAGCAAGGAGCAGCAAGTACCATTTTTAACGACTTTGGTATGTCACGGCCCAGGATCGAACCAGTGACCTCCCGTTCCCCGGAGCGGACACTCAACCAACTGAGCTATCGGGGCCGGTTGGAAATTGTCGTCATAACGAGTTTCATCGTTATATCGAGTGCCGGTATAAACGGGGTTGACTGTACTTGGTAAAAGTAGGATATTAAAGGGGAATTGGCAGTCAACTTGGTTCTTTAACCCTCATCATTCGGGTCGCATCATTACTGAAAAGCATTAGTTATGCTTCTGAGAAGCTTACTCTTTTCTATTGTCAAAATGATCCTCCCAAAATGCAGTTCATCAATGCCCTGCAGAGGCAACATGAGATTGGACTTATATCAGTTTGCAGATATGAAGTGTTGACAGATGACAATATAGTCTTCCAGTCTTCATCTCAGGCCTTATTTGTCAAAATTCTAATCAGGATTATAAATTTGATGCTCAGCTGAGTTGAGTAGTTAATGCTTTATTGTTTTTTTTTTTTTGGGGGGGGGGGGGGGGGGGTTACGGCCCTTTCAAGATTATTTCACTCGTATCAAGTTGTTTGTTATTCGGGTGGACGAAAACCGGAGATAAACCACCTGACCTTCCGTTGCAAAACTTGGCATCTCACATGTGACCCGAGCCAGGCTCAAACCCACAGCGCTGAGAGACCTAATGATTAAGAGTCAGCACTCTTATCCACTAGGCCACGGAGGTCCGTAGGAATGCTTTATAACTTCAGAATCAAGTAACACAGTATTTTTAATACACATATTTAATAATAATTTTATTATTCTTGTCATGGATATATGATAATGGCTTAGTATCACAGCTCCAGAAAAGGGGGCATAACAAGGATACTTAAGGGGAATGGGAACACCTTCAGGGGAGGCAACTCGTGCAAAAGTATTTTTTGTCTCCCATGTCAATAGGGGTCAACTCTTAAAGGAAAGAATTTGCTCCCGAGGAGCAAATTCTTTCCTTTAAGAGTAGACCGTTTTCAGTGGGACAGGGCTTATAGAAAAGTGAACAGGAAGTCCCAAAAGTTGTCTCCCTTTGCAAAATGGTGGAAAAATCTCCAGGGGTTCCCATTCCCCTTAAAGGACAATTTTCCTCATTGCTTGTTAAAAATGTATATTGTGGGTTCTTGTGATTCTAACAAGTACCCACAACATACATTTTTATGCAGAACACAAGAATGTTTTGATGAAGAAATAAGAAAAACTATCTCATAACTATTCTTGTTATTCTGTCTTTTCTTTAGCTATGCCTATTATAAAGGAACCAATACTATATTGAGCTTATCAAATATGTGAACATGTGAAATGCCATGCGTGGGCAAACTTCATCCAAATTTCATGACAATTTTCTCTATAGGCTGTTTTGTTTAAATATGCATGATCATGTTACATAAAATTTACATATTTCTGTACAGTATGTTTACCTTACAGGAAACATTAGCACAATCTGTCAGATAAATATACATAATTTACAAACATACATCCAGATTAGCTGTTTTGAGATTAACCCTTATCCTGCAGAATAAATTTGTTCCGCCACACCTCTTCTGACTATTAACCAATCAGATCACTTGATTTATATGTAATCAATCAGTTCACAAACTGTATGACAATGTAGATCCCGATCAGATGGCTTTAGAAGCCATCTAACCTGGATCTACACTGTTTGCAATTATGGTTTGTTGTGTTCAGCAGGATAAGGATTAGTTTGACTACCCATAAAAGTAAATTGTGGATGCTTGTTCAAAATGTCTCTGTAAGGCAATTCAAACAAGTATCAACATCATATTTTTCTAACAAATGATCCTTCAATTATTTTTTCTCCTTCTTAAGGGGAATGGCTACACCTGGCAGATTTTTCCACCATTTTTCAAAGAGAGACAACTTTTGGAACTCTTGTCCAATGGAAAAAGGGGTCTACTCTTAAAAGAAACAATTTGCTCCTCAAGGTTGACCCCTATTGACATGGGAGACAAAAATACTTTTGTAGGAGCAAATTCTTTCTTTTAAGTGTTGACCTCTATTGACATGGGAGATAAAAATACTTTTGCAGGAGTTGCCTCCCCTTAAATTCAAAGCCCAGCTGTTCAAGGCATTGTTAGTTTAACGCACTCGTAAGTGTTCAAACCATTCACATCACGAATGCAGTGGTGGTTTGCTGAAAAAAAATATGAGTAGCTACTCACATTTTTTTTCAGCAAAAACACGAATTTATTCTGCACTAACTGATGGAAATTATAACACATGGTTAACAAACATAATTTACTTTGAACAAATAGGCCCAATTCTGAGGATTTAAAACAATCACACTTAAAATTCCATGTGGGTCCTTATGTATGTAAGGTATTTTGTATTTTTACCTGAAGCAATGACAATAGAATGGCATGTCAGTTTTAAATCAGGTATATATACACATTTAGCTAGTGTAATAATCATAAATATTCCAAGGCAGAATACACCAGGCAAGACCAGATCCCACTGCTTAAAAAGATACAGTATGATCAGGTCTTGGGCCTTTGATACACATAAAACAGTTTGCCTCCACAACCAAGACTCATATGACAAGAACCAATGTATGCCAAATAGAATATGAAATTAACCCTTGTCCTGCTGAGCCGGGATATGTCTGATCTTTCAAACAATGTAGATCCACATCAGATGGCTTCTGACGAAGCCATCTGATCAGGATCTACATTGTTTGTTGTTCAGATTGTGAATTTATTGCAATAATTTGCATCAAGTAATCTGATTGGTTGATAATTGGTAGTGGGTGTGGCATATTTGAATATTCAGCAGGTCAAGGGTTAATCCTTTATGCACTGCAGAAATTCTAGAGCAGACAGCAATTTCTACATTTTATTTTCATCATTTTTCAGCGATGGAGGTCATTTTGGAGACACTTTTGGAGAAATTTTGTAGAACTTTTACTCAATGTGGAGATAAAAATCACACCTCAAGCCCTACCACCCAAAGCAATAGGGTTTTAAGCAGGGAAGGTCTATGGCACATCACTTTGTCGGGGCAGGTTTAGACCTTGAAAGCGGTTTACCAGTACTCAAGTTTGTCCTGTTCATATCTGCCTGGAAGCACCATGCATCCCAATCGATTTTTCCAAACCCCGATGGGCTGAGGTGCGAAAAAGTACTTTGAAAATGGCAGCTACGTAAGTGCTTACCATTTAAAGGATAAGCTGATCAAGACATACACAATGAAATTCCGCTATTAAGACCACCTATAATTAAGACTAATTCTGCTTTAAAAAGCTTATTTAGGCTATGGTTATTCTTTCTCTGTGTTTTTGCATACAGTGTCCTCTAGTCAAAGACCTCCTTAAAGACTGTTCAAAAGTGGTCTTTAAGAACAGTCCCAAAGGTGGTCTTAATATTGGAATATGGTGAGTGAAGATGAAAGTCAGCTTGTGCACACATTTTGTCAGAATTCAGCCTTCCATGGCTGAATTTAAAAGCTTTTGATCAAAGGGCACATGTGAGCACACATCAAAGACAGATAAAAGTGCTCAGGTGTGAAGCTAATGTAAGTCTGTTGTGCACATTATGTTCCAAGATATATTTTTGCTCATTTTGGATCAGTTTTGGACAGGTCCATTATTGATTTGAGGGATGTCTACATTGTTTCATTTGTAAAAGGCCTTACAAACAGTGTAGACCCTGATCAGACTTCGGTCTACACTGCTTACCAATGTTCTCTCAAGATGCTAGTTAACTGATTTTTCTGACACTGAAAGCAGTCACATGTAAGCTTACACAGTAAGCACAAGAACAATAGCCATTGGTCACATTTGCCAGATTTACCATCACAGTACATACAAAAAAACCAAACATGTAGACACAACTAATTTTATCACATTAATTCAAAATCTGACAAAGATGCCACCAAAAACCCCAGATAAGAGGAGTTATCCACACATTAAATTTCCTTATTTCTGCATGAAAAGATGTTGTGGGTACTCATTAGAAGTGGCTCATTGAGGCACTTCAGCGAGGCACTTCTAATGAATACCCATGTTTTTTTGTGCAGAAATAAGAAAAACACCAGTGGTTTTTGGATGAAAAAGCACCTTAGCTTGAGCTATGGCCCACCTGTATCCATTCCCCTCTACACTATGAGTAGCATACTACAAAAATAGGGGCTAGATTTAAAGCTCTTGAATTTTTAGTTATTTCAACTAACACCATACATTAACCCTTCAAGTGATAAGCATGTTTTGCAGATAACATTTTATGTACTTTATTCTCATTTTTTCAGCCAAAAGGCTTGACATTTCATGTGAATTGTCTGACCAGCCAAAATAGGCTTGATATTTCATGTGAACTGTCTGCCAGCCGATACTTCACATAGAATATCAAGCCTTGTTTTAGCTGAAAACAAAAGGTCATCTGGGGCCAGTTTTTCAAAGCATTGTTAGCTTAACGAGCTCGTTAGTGGTTAAATTGTTAACTGTTCTAGCAAGGACAATATCGAAAGTTTTGGTATTTTTGCTGAAAAAATGTGAGCAGCTTTTGCATCCGCAAAAGCTGCTAACATTTTTTCAGCAAAAAGTTTAGCATATTTGCTGTATTAAATGATCAGAGTTAAAAGATACGTTAACTAATGTGGTTGTTAGTTTTGAACAACTGGCCCCAGGTCTAGTATTTTCCGCAGTGCTGGAAAGGTTAATGTGAACTGTCAGTTTTATATTTCATCATTTCCTAGCTGCTCCAGCCTCAAGCACTGGGAGACTATACAGTCTTCAATATAAGAATGACAAATTTCAACTTCAGTTTCTAGGAATCAGCAATCTCACCAACAAACCAGACTGCATCCATATTTTACTCTGTGACTTAGCAGTCAAGTGTCAAGTTCTGTTTCTAGGTTCAGGAATCCAACCACTAAACCAGACTGCTACCATTCTGTATTTTGTGACTTAGCAGTCCAACATGTCCGGTTACAAGGTTTCAGCAATCTAACTATCAAACCAGACTGCTTCCATACTTTATTTTGTGACTCAGCAGTCAGACTGCTTCACAATCATCTTCGTGCTCTCACAGTTCTAGTTTGAGTTCACTAGGAACTATAAATAACTGTCCCTATACCAGTGACTGTTTGTTAGCTGGAGCCTGAAGAGCTTGTAGACTTGGGTCTACCACTGCGGATTTCATTTGCCTCTCCCATGATTGTGTCTAACATCTTACTCAACTTGTCATCATCTACCTTTAAGTCACTACTGGAAAGACGTTTAGGCTCTACAATAAAAGAGAAGATCAAAATTAGAGACATGAACCAGTTGTTCAAAGCATCATTAGCTTAACAAGCTTGACAGTGATCAAAACTGTTCTTTTAAGTATAATAGCTAATAGAGTGGTATTTGTGCTAAAAATGTGAGTAGCTTTCACATTTGTAAAAGCTATTCACATTTGTTTCCAGAAAAAATATTAGAAAATGATTAAAGTTATAACTAAGTTAACTAAGCCCATGCCCAGTTGTTCAATGCTAGAACTTGTATTTTTCAATATGGCAAATACAGAACTATTCTAGCTGAAAAAACAACAGTAGTTTTTTTTTTCATTTCACATTTTTCTGCTAAGTACCAGAGTTTTAGGTAGACTTCTTGCTAGACCACTTAACATTTCCATCAACAAGTTTGTAAAGTTGTCAACAAGTTCATGCAATGAAAACCCCTGTATATCCCACTTTATGGAAAACTAAAGTTTACAGGGGTATTTGTTATTTTTTCATTTCTGTTCTATATCATAGACTGTGGGCTCACTTCACTGAGATGGTTTTAAAGACTACCTCAAAGCAACAGATAAGGTGGGTGTTTGGATATAACTGTATGATTTTCCATATTTAATAATTTCCATAAGGTTGATAATTGCTGACAACTGAAGGATATTTCTGTCAGTTCTCGATATAAACCCATATTGTGGGTATTCATTAGAACCGCCTCAGTGAACAGCCTCACTCTGGTAGTTCTATCGCCTCACCGAGGCAGTGCTAATGAATACCCACAACATAGATTTTTTATGGAGAACTGACAAAACCATCAGCAATTACCAAACTTATCTGTTTCTATCACTACCTAATATCTATGTTCAGAGCAGAAATTAGAAAAAAAATGTTAGAAATAATCATCAGGAAAAAGGTAAGTTATGGAGAGAAAGCATTGCTTTCTGTTCTGAAGAAACGATTACCAATTTTCTATGGAGGAAGTACGAAAAAATGGCCATAAAGATAAAAAGAACTCACACGCGTGGTAATTTTGTATGAATTTTGGAACTCAGCAATGCTTGTTTCATTAATTTCATATGAAAGAACCACAAGTTTGAGATCCTTGCTTTCTAGTGCCTGACTAGAGTTAAGGATTTTTTTTTTTTTTTTTTTTTTTGGTTTGGTTTTAACGGCCCTTTCAAGATTATTTCACTCATATCGAGCCGATAGTTAATCAGAGGTGGGCGAAAACCGGAGTACCCGGAGAAAAACCACCTGACCTTCCGTTGCAGAACTTGGCGTCTCACACGTGGCCCGAGCGAGGCTCGAACCTACGGCGGTGAGAGACCTAATGACTAAGAGTCAGCGCTCTTATCCACTAGGCCACGGAGGCCCGTCTAGAGTTAAGGATGAGTAATGAGGATAATTAAGCTATACTTTTTCTTATTTCTTCACAAAAACCTATGTTGTGGGTACTTGTTAGAGGCGATTCTAACAAGTACCCAAAACATGTTTCTAACAAGAAATAAAGAAAAGTGTCCCTTAATTATCATGTTTATGCCTCCTTATCTGTAGCTTATAATTGCTAATGCCACGGAAGAAGGCATTTATCTCAACTAGGTATGTTACCCTATGGATGTGGAAAAAGAATACATACCTGAGATAGGTGTTTCATCATAGATTGAGCTCTTTCTGCCCATCACCATAGCACTTCTGTGAGCTGGGGCTCTTCTCACATCCATCACATATTCACAGGCTTGCTTCCAAAATGCTGAAAAAAATAATGACCATTGTTATCATTGTTATGGTTTTTGTACTCGTTAGAATATCGCCTTTCTTAGTTACACACAACATATAAGATCCCAAATTATCTCAGATTTATCAAAATAATATTATGCTGCTGTGGGAAATTTTTCTAGGGACCATCAAATGAGTTTGAAGTAGCTGATAATGTTCCAGAACTGGACCATTTGTTTCATTCTGGAGAAATTCCCAATGATGGTTGTAATGGTTACATATTGTAGGCTTTGTTTCCCTTAGTTTTAATTTTCATTTAAACTAGGTATCATAAATTCCTAAAAATTCTGTCACCTTGAGGACTTGCTGTGAATCTCCTAAAATTTTAACAAATTTGTTTAATGATACAGCAAGGAGTCCAAAAGAGTGCAGATAAACTGCCAAAAAGTGCAGACCATGATCAGATGGCTCTTTAGGATTATCAGACCGCTCTTTAAAGAGCAGTCTGATCTGGGTTAGCTCTGTTTGGTGAGGCATGTCTGTCTCAAATACTTAAGCTCATTACGGTATCAAAGCTTCAAAAGCCCAGAAACCTGAATATTTACAACATTTTATTAATTGATTATCCTATATTACACAAGGTCAACCAATATTCAAAAATCATATATCATGTTTTTAATTGCGTCAATTAATAAAATTGTCATTAATCAAGTAATTTCGTATTGGCCCAGTTACAGGTCCACGGTCAGCTGTATTGGCCTCGGCCTTCGGCCTCGTGCCAATACAGCAGACCTCGGACCTGTAACTGGGCCAATACGAAATTATTTGATTAATAACATTATAATATTGGCTGAATATTGCACATTACTTATTTAGAATCTTACATAAATGGTCATTTCATATAAAATTTATGAAATGAGCCTCTGGCAAGTTTCATATCCTTCATATGAAATGACCATGAGTCTAAAATTCGGTTTGTCATGAAAGGATTTTAAATTGGATTTTATCGCCAAAGAAGTTCCAAAGAAAACATAGGGTTGTCCCTGCCAATGTCATGACAGTACACACCAACCATGTGTCAGCAACAAATATACTTTTGGAATTGGGAATTGGAATTTCTAAAGATACTCACAATTTTATTTCCAGCACCTTGCTACAAGTTACAATTTCAACCCCTAACAAAAGTTTTAAGCTGAAGTTGTTTTGAACAACCTGGGCCCTGCTTAGCTGTCCAGAGGAGCTAATTCCCCTTTAAGAGTAGACACCCTTTCCAGTGGAACAGGGCTTACAGGAAAATGAATAGGAAGTCCCGAAAGTTGTGTCCCTTTGGCGGAAAAATCTGCCAGGTGTACCCATTCTCCTCAAAGGCCAAGAACTGGGCCCATTTGTTCCAAACTAAAGATGCCATTTAAAACTTTGATCATTTAATATGCTTTAAATGATAATTGTTTTGGGGTTTGCCTACTATGGTAATATCTTTGCTGAAAAAATGTGAGTAGCTTTTGCACATGCAAAAGCTACTCACATTTTTCAGCAAAAATATCTTGTGCATTAGTCATATTGCACTTGACCATATATTATTTTAGCCACAATCCATTTGTGAAGCTAAGAACAAGGGCACTATGATATCTATTGTCCGAAATGTTTCTTACCTTGATCTAGTAAATGCTGTTGAAGGCCATCAAACCATGTGGTGAGCTGTTCTTTACTGTCTGCCGCTAGCATGACCTCCGAGACGTACCTGACACCTAAAGTCTTTATATGGAATGTATGAGCTCTTTGACAAGTGCGCGGGTCAGCGTCACTAATCTGAGTATTCTGGAAAGGAATGTACACTTATGTAATTCTGGAATAGGCAGTTACAACCGCTGAAGGCTATTTAAAAGCCAGGTTTTGACTTGATTGGTAGTTTAATGGCCCAGTAAACACTATTTAGGTCATGACAAGCCAGTCTAGGCAGGCTTGTATGTAAGTGGATAATCAGTATAGTGCACAAACCCACCAGTATAGTGCACATACATTCTTCCCCCAGAAACTGACAAGTGTACTTCTCGAGTCAGTGGAAGGGAGAGAATGACTGTAGAAAATATTTCATGATCATTATCCATGGAAGAACATTGCTGGACCCAGCAAGGATCGATACCAATGACTCAGACACACAGCCATGGTTGAAGCAAAATGGGTCCAGTTATAAGTCATTATTTAAAATACTATAAAAGTTTTGTTCATTTATATAGAAAAATAAACTAACATTTTGTTCAGCAAAAATACCACTGTATCAAATAATGAAATTACTGGAACAGTTTACATTTGAACCAGTAAGGAGTTTGTGAAGCTAACAGTCGTTAGTTTACCAGAGCAACCAGCATTTGTGCAGTCTGATCAGAGTCTTCGCTGATCACATGTACCTACTATAGGCTAATATCTATGCAAAGAGACATAAGCAAAATGCCTTGTCATAGTGGATTGGTGCGCAGGTGGATTTGTGTTTGTGCTGGTCACACCACTCTTATTGTAGGTTTTGTCATGTGCCTGCTCAATTATTCAATACAGCTAACATTTTTATTTTGCTGTAAAACAATGTGAGTCCCATATTTACTTTAAGTATTCAGACACCTCAATGCCTTACCACACTTGTTAAAAAATTTGAAAAGTAAAATTTACTTCCCCATGTTGTGTCTAAAAATAGCTGGATGAGTGGCAAATAGTGTAGACCCTGATGAGACGCCGCGTTTTGCAGCGTCTCATCTGGGTCTTCACTATTTGCTCAGGCCTATCATTCTGTCCGAATACATAAGGTACAAACGGCACCTTATAAAGGCCATAATAAAATGTGAGAAATGACCTACTTTATTGATAGGTATTGTGACTAGAGGCTGTGTGACTTCTACATCTTCTGCAGATGACCAACATGAGAGTTGAAGATTTTTCAACACACACCAGTACTTCTTCCACTTGGAAAGATCATCATCTTCCTGAAATAGTAAATCATAGGTGAAAATCAGGTCTATGATTTTTCAAGACTTTGACATCAGTTCAGGGCAAAATATTTTGTAATCTGAAAGCTCTGAAAAATTCTGATTCTGAAGAATTTGATCTGGGAGCAAAAGAATTAAATTCCCTTTTAAATCTTAAGCCTTCAAATACTTGAAAAAAAAAAAAATCTTTTTCTTTCCTTGTGATTTAGTTTTGAAAAGGTCAAGAAAGCTTTCTGGTGTATCTATTCTGCAGATAATACTGTAATAATCCTACAAATTTGAATTCAAACACTTTGAGGACTTGTTGTGAGTCTCCTTAAATTTTAATTTGTTTCACAATGCAGCAAGCAGATGGAAAGAACAGCAGTGTAGACCCTGATCAGACTGCTCCTTTAGGAACAGCCTGATCTGGGCCTGTACTGTTTGCTTAGGCCTGTCTGTCCAAAAGCTTAGGATCATTATGGTACCCTCTCCTTTAAACAGTAATGCAAACTTTTTCTCAAAGCTGTTCTGGTTGACTTGTTTACATTTGGTCAAAAGAAAAGTTACTTCCCTTGGACTGTGTCACAGTAATACAATAGCTTAAATCTGTTCAGTTTCTAAAAACAGAATATGTTTAATATTGCCATCACAAAGAATAATTTTGAAGTTCATATACATGAGGTTCTGTTCATCTTGACCTTTTGGTCATGTATAAAGGGGAATGTATACACCTTCAGGGGAGACAACTCCTGCAAAGTATTTTTGTCTCCCATGTCAATAGGGGTCTACTCTTAAAGGAAAGAATTTGCTCCTCAGGAGTAGACCCCTTTTTCGTTGGGACAGGGATTAAAGAAAAGCAAACAGAAAGTCCCAAAAGTTCTGTCTCTTCGAAAAATGGTGGGAAAATCTGCCAGGTGTTCCCATTCCCTTCAAATTTTCCTGCTAAGTTATAATTTGTGTTGTGGGATCTTTTTACTTGGATTGTACAGTAAGCTCAAAGAACTTAAAACTGCATTCCTGAGGGCTTAGGTGTTGGCATATCCTGCAACATGCAAGGTCTGGGATCAAACCCAAATGAAGAGGAATGAGCCAGATAAAACTTATTTACCACAAAACTTCATACATCTGCGGACAGTTGTTCAACAAAACTTTTAATCGTGTAATTTGACAAATATACTTACATTTTTGCAGAAATAATGTAAATGTGTGTTTTGTTTGTTTGTTTTTTTTTTGCTGAAAAAAATGTGTGAATCTGCAAAGCTGCTCACAATTTTCAGCAAAGTCCCCAATTGTATTTGATATTGAACTACCATAAAAATCCTTTAAATTCGGACACCTTGTGGACTTGCTGTTATTCTCCTAATATTTTAACAAATTTGTTTCATGTTCCAGCAAGGAGTCCAAGAGATCCAGACGAAATGGCAAACAGTGTAGACACTGATCAGACTGCTCCTTCAGGAGCAGTCTGATCTGGGTCTGCACTGTTTGCTTAGGCGTTTCTGTCCCAATACTTGGGATTATCATGTTAAATAGAACACGAACCAATTTGACCAGTAATGAGCTTATTAAGCTCACAATGCTTTAAACAATTGTGCCCGGGTATTCCTACCTGAAGATTAAGGTATCCTGTAACAGCAGTCTGGACTAAACAGTGGGGCAGAGCAGCTAGTCGACAGCAGTAGTGGCCAAACAACGGCAGTTCAGATGTACTCCCTTCTGGGGCATCTTCTATTTGGAGGTCAAAGGTTCGTACACAGTCATCAACATCTTGCAGAGTTAACGACCCTCTTGCAACCAGATCAAACTTTGGTCCTAGCACCATATTACCCATAATATCTGAATCATGCTGCAAAGAAAATGGAAGAATTCTTTTCAAGACAAAAAAAGAAAAGAACAACACTTTTGTGGCAGAACTGGATCAAAAGTTAGAAAATTTCCTGAAGCCAGCTAACATTGGTTATTCCTGCTCACAGAAAATGTTATCGTTATGATATTGTCAGTATGTTTACACTTGCACTCACGTTCATATCTATGCTGAAAATGTTTTCAAGAACCTTTTGAATGCTGAATTAGCTAAATTCATCAGGAAGTATAGACATTAATGTACTCTTGACTATAGATGTTAATGTACTCTGTAAAAAGTCTAGAAAAATCTAAAAGAGTTCTTAATTTGTGCTTATTAAAAAGTTTTGGTGTGTGCACATTACAGTATGTGTTTGTTTGATAATCATGGTAGACACAGTATATTTAAAAAGTAACTTCACAATATATTTCTTGGTCATGACGGATCAACAAGAAAATTTTGCAGATAAACAAAACATGTCTTACAGTGGCTTAAATCTTGTTCACCAATTCCCAGTTATTAACATTAACTGAGCCACAACCATTACCCGCTATCAGCCAATCAGATTACTTAATAAATTATATTCATTGAATTCATAAACTGCACTGGCCCCCACCCATAGGGGCTTGAAGAAATATATGGGCTGCATGATGCTTCCGCGCAGAGCTGAATCCGGCCCGCACACTAGTACTGGTAAACCGCTTAGAGGATCTAAGCCTGTCCAGGAACCGCGGTGTGAGGCGGACCGTTCATGCTTATAAACCCTATTGGTTTCATCGGGCGACAGGGCTTTAGATATCATTTCATCTCAATGTCGGGTAAAAGTCCCACAAAATTGGAAGAAACGTCTCCAAAATGACCTTTATAGTGTTGACGGGGACGTTAAACCTCAAATCAAACAAACAAACATAAACTGCACAACATGCTAAAGATCCTGATCAGATGGCTTCTTCAGAAGCCATCTGATCTGAATCTACATTTTGCAAAGGTAGGGGTTGTTTTCCAAGCCCACACTCAGAGACAATCGACTCTAAGTGCTATGATAAATATTTCCTATTTTTATGATAAAGTACATGTGAATCATCTGCAGTTGCTGGACAGATGATTAGAGATGATAAGGCTTGACATTACATTACTACATGTGAAATGTCTGCAAAATAAGGCTTGACATTATATATGATTAGAGAAGATCAATACAGTTGTCTGCTAGTTTCTCTGAAAAAAATACTTGTTGCATGCATTAAAATTTTCCTCGGTGATCTGAGGGTTAACTGCACTAATTGTGAAACTTACAAGTCCTGAGAGACGTTTGCCAACACTTCTACCAACACTCTCCGACAAGTCAGTCATTTTCTTCTTTATTTTCTTTGGTGTGCTAGCCATTGTGAGATCTTCATGTAACTTATGACAGTATATCTCCACTGTACACTCAAAGTCATGGGGAACATCATTACTGTAAAGAAAAAGAAATACAGTAAAATTCTGCCATTAAGACCACCAAACATTAACCTTTAACCTGCTGAATATTCAATTAAGCCACACTCATTTCTGACTTTGAACCAATCAGATTACTTGATGCAGCTTATTTTTACATATTCATAAACTGAATGTCAAACTGTGTAGATCCTGATCAGATGGCTTCTTCAGAAGCCATCTGATCTGGATCTACACTGTTTGCAGAGATAGTTTTGTTTGTTGGTTTGATTTGAGGTTTAACGTCCCCATCAACACTGTAAAGGTCATTTTGGAGACGTTGCTTCCAATTTTGTGGGACTTTTACCCGACATTGAGATGAAATGACATCTCAAGCCCTGTCGCCCAATGAAACCAATACGGTTTATAAGCATGGACGGTCCGACTCGTGCACACCGCTTTGCCTGGGCAGGCTTAGATCCTCTAAGCGGTTTACCAGTACTCGTGTGCGCGTCGGATTCAGCTCTGCGTGGAAGCATCATGCAGCCCATATATTTCTTCAAGCCCCGATGGGCGGGGGCTAAGATAGGGCTTGTCGCCTACAGCAGGGTAAAGGTTAAGGCAAAATCTGCTTTAGAAAGCTTATTCAGAAAGCCTTTGTGTTTTCTGCATACAGTGTCCTCTGGTCAGAGACCACCTTTGAGACTGTTCAAAAGTTGTTCAAAAGTGGTCTTAAAGACCACTTTTGAAAGTCCCAAAGGTGGTCTTAATATAGGAGTTTTACTGTATAATGAATTGAAATGTCAATCATGGCTGGCAGACAGCATTTCCAAAGTACATCACAATCTTGTCATAACACTTTTCGTTATAACACGGTTTTGGATAAAATATAGTTTGAAGATGGAACTAAAAATGTACAGATTTTTCTATATATTCTTTACATTTTTGTTTGGATATAACAGGGTAGCTTAACTAACATGGTTACTGCTTTGGACCCCATTAAAAGTGTTATATACAGGTTGTGATGTATGTTTCTTTTTCTTATTTTTCAGAGAAAATAAGGCTTGTTGTTATATGTGTATCATCTGACAATGCATATCAAACATCAGCCAGGAGTCCATTTCAAAATTTAGGGCTAAGTTTTCTTCAAAATTTATTTGGAAAAATGCTGAACTTTTTGCAAACTGTAGGCGCTGATCAGACACCGCATTCTGCGGCATCTAATCTAGGCCTGCACTGTTTGCCAATTACTCATACAAAATGGGTTCTGAACTGAGGGTAATGTATCATATTTTTTTAACTTACATTTCCATTATTTTTCATCTATTATTTGATGAAAAATTCTGGTTTGTGTGCTAAAATTGAATTGCAGTTTTCTTGTTAATAATAATCTACTTTATTTATAGAGGGTAACAAATTTAGTTCTAGCACTAATCTTCCACTAGTCCTTTTTCTTTTTTTCCTGGGAAGAAACCAGTACTAAGCAATGATGATAGAGTGTCTTGCTTAAGGATACAACACTTGATGGCCCACGCTGGGATCTAACCAGCTACCTCTCGATCTACAATCTGATGCTTTACCACTGCACCACAGCAGTATCGTTGATGTGGCCATGGAGAGAACAATGGTTACCTTAATGATAATATGATGTCACATGAGTCAATTTGTTGAAGTATGAATAACATTACATCTCAAAAGTGAACTATAGGATTTATTTCTTCAGTTAATGCACTGAGAATATAAATGTTACCTTTGACACGGGAAATATTAATGTTAATGATATCAAAAGTTGTCCCCTTTTGAAAAATAGCAGAAATATCTGCTAGGACTTTAATGGCCCAGTCAACAGTATTAAGTTTCTGTCTAGTTGGTTACTTTACCTACCATACTTTCATGTAAGCAGTTAAACAGTGCAGAGCATACTTTCTTTCTTCAAAAATTGGCTAACTCAGAAAGGAATAAAATGGCAGTAGGAAATATTTCATGAAACATTTTGACTGACCAGTGGCCAGTTGTTCAAAACTAACAATGTCATTCGTTAACGTATCATTAAAACTTCGAACATTTAATATGGCAAATATGCTATGGCTATTTTTGCTGAAAAATGTGAGCAGTTTTTGCTGATGCTGTTTACAATTTTTCAGCAAAAATTACACTGCATTAGATATTATACATACTAGAACAGTTTAACAATTTCACAACTAACGAGCTCATTAAGATAACAATGCTTTGAACAACTGGCCCCAGGTGTGAATCAAAGCCTGACTTTCTGATTACCAGTCAGATGAGCATCTGTCCGAGATACTAGGCATCGTCAGTTAGTTTTTATCTATTGAGGTTTTACATCTCCAGCAACAATATTTAGGTCATTATGGAGATGTTGCTTCCTTTTGTGGGACTTTAACATGACACTGAGATGAAATGACATCTCAAGAAACTGAGACGAAATGTCATCTCAACCCCACCTCCCAAAGATATCGCTACAGTTTATAACCAGGGTCTGTCCAACTCACACCACTTTGCCTGGGAAGGCTTTGGCCTTCTAAGCTGTTTACTTGCACTCAAGGTTGGTCAGTTTCAGGTGTGTGCGGAAGCACCATGCAGCCCAATTTCCAAGCCTTGATTGTTAGCTAGATAACTTATATTTTATAGCCTATAAACATAAAATCAAATATATATCAGATACGTACAATGCCATTACATCATCGAATGAGAGATCAGTCATGCTTCGATCCACATTACTGATGAGTGAGGTATCGTAGATTTCTGTGCCAATCTTCACCAAGCAGAACACTGCATATCGTCTATAATCTGAAAATAGAATTAGAATGCCCAACTCATAACTACAGGCCTCATACTGACCATGCTTTTCAATGCCTGAAAGGCCCGATTTTGCAGCTGCAACCCTTATCCTGCTGAACAAGACACAACTATTACCTTTGCAAACAGTGTAGATCCAGATCAGATGGCTTCTGAAGAAGCCATCTGATCAGGATCTACACTGTTTGTAATGCAATTTGTGAAAATATCAAGTAATTTGGTTGACATATAGTCAGAAATGGGTGTAGGTTAATAAATTTACTCAGCAGGATAAGGGTTAAATAGTTTTTTTAAAAAGACTATAGGCACAAAAATCAAAATCTAAAAGCCTGAAATCCTGCAAATGCCTGAAAAATATGAGGCCTGTAACTACTGTATCCACCAAATGTGATTGGACCGCCAAACCTGAGCAAACAGTGCAGACCCAGATGATCAAAATAACTGGATTAGTGGCAAACAGTGTAGACTCTGATGAGACACAACAAAATGCAGCATCTCATTTGAGTTAACAATATTTGCAACTCATCCAACCCTTTTTAGACACAACATAGTAGGAAAACATACTTGTACAAATTTAACCTTTACCCTGCTGTAGGCGACAAGCCCTATCTTTGCAAACAGTGTAGATCCAGATCAGATGGCTTCTGAAGAAGCCATCTGATCAGGATCTACACAGTTTGACATTCGGTTTATGAATTTGTAGCAATAAATTACATCAAGTAATTTGATTGGTTGATAGACAGAAATGGGTGTGGCTTAAATGAATATTCAGCAAGAGAAGGGTTAAAATAGGTAGGGTAAGGAGTTGATGTGTCTTAATTCTTAGGGTAAATCTGGTATATCTAACTGCTTTCACCTTTCCAGCCCTTTATGTCCTAAGCTATTTCATCCATTCCTTGAATACTATTTCCAATGCTGCAAATAGGATTATCAAACAGTGTAGGTCCAGATGAGAAGGCTCATAAAGAGCCATCTCATCAGGACCTGCACTGCTAGCCATCCTGTTAAACTGACTAAACCCACTATAGCTCTAGATAAAGTGCTTTTTTCATCCGAAAGTATGGATAGTTTTCTTATTTCTACATGAAAACATAATGTTGTGGGTACTCATTAGAAGTGCCCAAAAGCTGGAAGATCTCGTTTCCGAAACTCAGGGGTGAAAGAGTAAATAATATATCAGAGACAAAGAAAATCATCTGTCAGATCCTTTGGAGGTGTACCTCTTACATTTGATCCAGTATCAGAATCCACAATGGGGGAATAGCTGTAAATGACAACAATATAAGTCTATCTCCAGACTTTTGGAAGGTGCATTTTCTTATGATTTAAAGGCATTAAAGTCTTATCTATCTTGCTAAACAAGAAAGTTTGTCTAGAATGATTCAATCTTTATTGCATCAGGGTGGTGCATCTCATGGTTGAAATTCCCTTTCTTATCTTAACCTTTCTAGTAGACAACATTGCAAAATAGCTTTTTTTCTCAAGAATAAAGATTTATATTTTCGAGTAATGAATCACAATTTTCTTTGATAGTATTTTGAAGCCTCCGCCCATCGGGGCTTGAAGAAATAGATGCACTGCATGATGCTTCCAGGCAGAGCTGATACCGACCACACACAAGTACTGGTTAACCGCTTAGAGGATCTAAGCCTGCCCAGGCAAAGTGGTGCGAGGGCTTGAGATGTCACTTCCCACAAAATTGGAAGCAACGTCTCCAAAATGACCTATACAGTGTTGATGGAGACGTTAAATTTCAAATCAAACAAACAAACATAGTATTTTGTGCCAATGTTTGTTTGAAACAAGATTAAATGTCCCTGTCAACACTATTAAGGTCATTTTGGAGACATTGCTTCCAATTTTGTGGGACTTTTACCCGACGCTGAGATGAAATCTCAAGCCCTTGTCGCCAAATGAAACCAATAGGGCATGAACAATCTGACTCGCACCACTTTGCCTGGACAGGCTTAGACCTTCTCAGCGGTTCTAGTAGTTGTAGTAAGTTTCAGCTCTGTGCAGAAGCATCATGCAGCCCTATCTATTTCTCTAAGCGATGACTGCTTCTAATGTATTTGAAAGAAGTAATACAACATTCACTGTTTTTTGTTTGTCTTCGTTTTGAGGCCCTTAAAAGATTATTCCACTTATTTCAAATCCATCATTAACCCTTTTTGTATACCGGCCCCGATAGCTCAGTTGGTAGAGTGTCCGCTCCGGGGAACGGGAGGTCTCGGGTTCGATCCCGGACCGCAACATACCAAAGTCGTTAAAAATGGTACTAGCTGCTCCTCGCTTGGCACTCAAGATTTACGGGGTAGAGCTAGGACTGGTCGATCCAGTGTCAGGATAATGTGACTGGGTGTGGTATCATGTAATGTGTCTGGGACTTGATACTTCAGTGAGGCAGCACTATAAACGTGAGCATTGAGCTCCCTGTCGCAACCAGACACCGTCGTGATATGACTGAAAAATTGTTGAAAGCGACGTTAAACCCGAATTCACACACACACACACACACAACCCTTTTTGTACCTAATGAAATCTTCCTCCTTATATATAGCATGAGTCCATTTCAAAATTAAGGGTTGTCAGGTTGTGTTTTCTTCAAAATTGATTAGAGAAATGGCTGAACTTTTTGCAAACAGTGTAGATCCTGATCAGATGCCACTTTCTGCGGCGTCAGATCTGGGCCTGCACTGTTTGCCAGGGTACTAAATGGGTTCATAAGAAGTGGTAAAAAGCAGAGTACCCGAGAAAAACCGAGATTTTTTTTGATTGATGTGAGGTTTAACGTCCCAGTCAACACTGTAAAGGTCATTTTGGAGACGTTGCTTCCAATTTTGTGGGACTTTTACCCGACACTGAGATGAAATGACATCTCAAGCCCTGTCGCCCAATGAAACCAATAGGGTTTATAAGCATGGACCTGGGCAAGCTCAGATCCTCTAAGCTGTTTACCAGTACTCATGTGCAGGTTGGTTTTAGCTCTGCGTGGAAGCATCATGCAGCCCATTTATTTCTTCAAGCCCGATGGGCGGGGGCCGAAACATAAACAGAACCTGCACAAAAAAAAAAAAAACAATATCCCCATAAGCAATTTTTACAGTGGTCCCCAATTTTTAGGATTTTATTGTGCCTAACGGAATATCTTACCTCCTTTGTTCTTGAAATGATCCGAGTCTTTCCACATCAGAGGTATTCTGAGGTCTGAGAGATTCACCACTGCCTTGCACGGTAACTGAGTACCCTCAGTCTCAAACCTGCAGAAGAAAAAAATCTTTCAGAAACAATATTAACCCATAAGATGCCAATCACAACAACTGTTGTCTGCTGGTAATTCTTTTTTGGCACTTTTGTAGGCTTGAAAAAAGCATGCGAAAGGCACTCTCCCTCTCCCGAATCTTCTTGTGCACTCAGATTTCTTGTAGTCTTATCTGCAATTACTATACTTATGTCCATTTCTTTCACTCACTGCTTTCTACCTTATATTTCTGTTACATTTGGAGTTTACAGCCCTTCAAATTACTTTCACTTATATCAAGCCAGTAGTTAATCAGGCAGACAAAAATGGAGTACCTTGAGAAGACCCACCTTAACTTCCAATTGTTTTAAAAGCCACTCACCCTGTACCATTAGTGATCAGTACTTGAACTTATACTAATTAGAACTCATTCAAAAGACAAAACAAGTTATTTGCACTGGAATGTTGTCACCATTTTTCATCTAAAATACAGTTCAACCTGTATTAAGCAAGCACCTAAGGGATAACTAAAATGTGCTTGCTTAAGACAGGTGCAAAATGCTTAATACAGGTGAGTTTTTATACATTTTCCTTACTTGGGAACTGAATTCATGCTTGCTTAAGACAGGTTACTTGCTTAATAGGTGGTCACTATGACAGGTTTTACTGCATTCTGACCAAGTATTTTCACTTGCACTGTTGGTCAACAATATGCATTTAATAACCTGCCTTGCCATTTGGTAGTGCAAGAGGGCGGATGGATTTTCACACCCCTGAATGTATGTTTTGTTTGCTTTAGTTTTGGAGTTTACTGAACCAGTCAACACTACTTAGGTCATATCTAGCCAATACAGTAAAATTCCTATATTAAGACCACCTTTGGGACTGTTCAAAAGTGGTCTTAACAACCACTTTTGAACAGTCCCAAAGGATGTACCTGACCAGAGGACATTATTGGCAGAAAACAAAGAAAAATTAAGTGTATGCTTCAATATAAGCTTTTTATAGCAGAATTAGTCCTAATTTTAGGTGCTCTTAACCCATTTAGTACCAGAAACCCCAAAACAGGTACCCTGGCAAACAGTGCAGGCCCAGATCAAGAGCCGCTGGATGCGGCATCTGATCAGGGCCTCCACTGTTTGCTTAAAGTTCAAATAAATTCTGAAGTGTGTGTGTGTGAATTCGGGTTTAACGTCGCTTTCAACAATTTTTCAGTCATATCACGACGGTGTCTGGTTGCGACAGGGAGCTCAATGCTCACATTTATAGTGCTGCCTCACTGAAGTATCATGTCCCAGACACATTACATGATACCACACCTAGTCACATTATCCTGACACTGGATCGACCAGTCCTAGCTCTACCCCGTAAATCTCAGTGTCAAGCGAGGAACAGCTAGTACCATTTTTAACGACTTTGGTATGTCGCGGCCCGGGATCGAACCCGAGACCTCCCGTTCCCCGGAGTGGACACTCTACCAACTGAGCTATCGGGGCCGGTATAAATTCTGAAGAAAACACAACCTGACACCCCTAAATTTTGAAATGAACTCCTGCTATATATAAGGAGGAAGATTCCATTTGGTACAAAAAGGGTTAATAGCGGGATGTCACTGTATACAAGCAGCACTATCACTTACGTCTTCCCAATGACTTCTGCAGTTTTCCGTCTCTGTAGCTCTGCCATGTATGTGACAATTCTGGTGTTGGAGGTAAGCAGGTTTTTGGCAGCTTCCATAAGCTGGGTAGGGTGTTTGGATGCAGCCAGCAGTCTCGCAGTACCTTCACGCATCTTGATCTCATAGTCAATCTTCTGCTGCATCTCATGGTCCTGAAAGGTACATTTATTACATCAGCCAAGGCAAGCCAGAATAATCACTAAAACCACTTTCCAACGTTCATATCAACACCATTCTCGATATAATACTGTTTAAAGGATCTCTAAAACATATAGATTATATAGAAAAATGACCATAAATGGTCTTTTATTTTTGTATAATCTTTACATTAACCCATTTTGTACTAGAAACCCCAAGCAGGTACCCTGGCAAACAGTGCAGGCCCAGATCAGATGCTGCAAAATGCGGCATCTGATCAGGGCCTCCACTGTTTGATAAAAGTTCAGCCATTTTCCAACCTGACATCCCTAAATTTCGAAGTGGATTCCTGCTATATATAAAGAGGAAGATTCCATTTGGTACAAAAAGGGTTAATGTTTGGATATAACATTTTTCTTAACTAACACAATTTTTGCATTGGGCCCCAACAGTAGTATATAAAGAGGTCGATCTTCTGACACGACTCAGATCAGCCTGCAAATCTGTGCAGTCTGATCAGAGTCTTCACTTTGCACTAGGTGGATATCTGCTTCATGCAGACAGGGATGATAAAAAATCTACCGGGCATTTCGTTGTGATTTGAGTGGTTACCGTGGCTAATTCTTAATTTCCAAGTGCTCACAACTGCTCAAAACACCTTTTGGCTCACTATGTCGAGAGCAGTGTTTCAACACAACTACACAGCAACATATAATCACTCAATATTTATTACATATACGAGTCCTGTCACGCGAAAACCTGTCTTCAATGCCTGTGACAAGGTACAGTCAGGATCCTGACATTAAAATGAGGAACAGTACACTGTAATATAGGGACTCCCCTGCCCCACACCCATTTGATTTTTGTTGAAAACATCATCAAATGCTACACGGAGAGAAGTCATATTGCTAAACTGCTGGTTGTGTGGTTGTATAAAAGATTCTGACAGCTAAGTATGATCAACTGCAAAATGTGTCCAAGAGACACAGATACACAGAATCTGATGCTCCTGAAACTGATGAAAAACTTAATACAGTTTTATTCAAATATTCAATCTTGGATGTGGATAGAGATAGACAGATGGACAGGGAAAACACTCTATGCCAGGGCCTGACAAATCCATTGCCCAGCTGCCTGGGACAAGTTGAAATTTTGGCTGGGCAAGTGATTTTTTATTTCACTTGCCCAGAAAAATGTATAGAATATATGGGGATATTGTAATTCTGAGCCATTTTCAAGATGCTTTTGACTGCTGGACAAGTGGTTGAGTCTTGGATTTGTCAGGGCCTGCTATTCTCTTTCCACCATTCTTGGAATGGCAGGGGCCATAATAGAATTTGTGGACTATTTAGTCCTGTCATTGTACACAAATAGCTACACAACAGCCTGGAGTATGCAACTCCTTTACTAATAAAATGTCTAAGCAATACCTTTTCAAGTCCATTTTTGAGACCAGCAGAATTTATTATTAATCCAACGGACATGTTTCAGAACTGCTTTTCACTTTAAACTGGTCCGAATCATGAATCATGACTGTTTTGCCATTTTCAACAATGCAAGTCAAGCATTGTCAAATACGCTCACCCAACCATCAGTCCAACACTACTTCCTCATATGATTAGATTTCATTATAGTTTGCTATCTTATAAAGACCATCAAAATACTAAGGGTTGGGACAGACTACAGGCCCGAACAAACTGTGTAGGTCCTGATCAGACTGCTCCTGAAGGAGCAGTCTGATCAGGGCCCACACTGTTTGTAATATAGTTTGCAATTCTTTGGGACTATTTTTTATTCCAAATTTTCAAATAACTTTGAAGCTTGTGTTTGTCCCAATTTTTAGGATATATATGGTAAGCTTAAGGGGTAAAGATACATCTGACCAATTTTCCTTACTTTTTTGTTTTTGTTTAAGCACAACTGCTAAGGAAAGGACCAACTTTAAAAGGAATGAATTTGCCCGTTTGGAACAAATGATTTCCTTTATTGGTTACACTAAAGTTCGTAAGGGAAACAATTCTGACCCAGTGGCCTCCCATTGTCCCGCCTCCCTTTGTCCCCAGTTCACAAATGACTAACATTGCCTTTCATATTTCTTTTTATCTTTACTGAAAGAAGGGCAAAGGGCAATAAGGTTGAATAATCACAATCTTTATTTTGTAGGGCATAATGTATGATTGAAGGATTAAAATTACATGAGTAATTTCCACCTTATTGTGAAAATTTTAATCCTTTCTTATCTGGGACAATAAAGTGCACAAACCTGAGCAGGTTGTAATCCTAGCCTAATCTGGGCAGGACTTCACAATGTTAACTGCCAGTTAACATGCAACCTGTCGATGCATCACTGGAGAGTCATATATATTCATAATCTTCATTTTGAAGACAGCCCCGCAAGTTAACTGTCTCAACAGTTACTGTACAACAAACCCTCCCCCACACATCACCCCAAATGAAATTGCCTATCATACAAACTTCTGCACAGGGTCTTACACATGAAGTTAACCCATTTAGTATCAAAAACCCGAAAACGAGTACCCTTGCAAACAGTGCAGGCCCAGATCAGACGCCGCAGAATGCGGCGTCTGATCAGGGCCTCCACTATTTGCTAAAAGTTTCGTCATTTTCCAACTAAATTTTCATGAAAACACAGCCTGACACTCCTAAAATTTGAAATGGACTCCTGCTACGTATAAGGATGAAGATTTCATTTGGTACAAAAAGGGTTAAAGTTAAATCCCCCATTCAGGCCCATTTTTCCAATCTACACTCAGTGCTGTTAGAGCTTTGATTAATACTCTTTCAACACAACATTGTACATAGCACTAGTGATGGTGCTAATACTCAAAGCGACTTCCTAAACAAACACTTAACCTGCTGAACATGAAAAACCCTCCCCTTGCAAACAGTGTACATGTAGATCCAGATCAGATGGCTTCTGAAGAAGCCACACTGTTTGTCATCCAGCTTGTTAATTTTAATTGATACATAATATCTCGAATTTGATTGGTTGATAAAAGAAATTGGCCTGGCTACTGCATGACTAGATTAATTCATTCAGCAGGATACGGGTTAACCCTTTCTAACCTGAATTAATTCCACATATTAAAAGAGTCCATTTTCAGTTTTATGGGTGTCAGATCCAACTCTTCAAAGAAGTTTTTTTTCAGAAAATTGCTAAAATCACAGGCCACAGAATGTGGCAGCATCTGACCAATGGGAGTTCCCAGTTTGCCAGGGTTTCCCATCTAAAATGGATAAACTTGCTGAGCCCTATAGCCGGATTCTATGGATGTGACAAACAACGAATGTATCTGACCAATGGGAGTTCCCAGTTTGCCAGGGTTTCCCATCTAAAATGGATAAACTTGCTGAGCCCTATAGCCGGATTCTATGGATGTGACAAACAACAAATGTATATATATATAAATATACATGATGAACGGAATCATATTTTTCCATCAAAGTTTTCCTCCAGGGTGAAATCATAATTACATATTACTGTCAACATGGTTTGAGTGACAGGTGAAATTCATGACTGCAATTTAGTACATATCATCCCCTATCATCCAGACATGATCTGTCCATTTTTTTGAAAATTTTAACTGGACAATACAGGACACGAAACTGAAACTCCCAGGTCCCTGAAGCACAATTATTTTGAGACCATTACAGCAAAGGCTCCAACAATGCCCCTGCGTTACACGCTGTTGGGTTATGTATGTATTTTGTGATAAAAGGAGAGTTTTTGTAAATTCTCCAATAAAAACCTAAGTTGTGGGCATTCATTAGAACTGCCTCACCCAGGCTGTTCTAATGAGTACCCACAACATAGGTTTATATAGAGAAATAAGGAAAGCTTATCCGTTGCCATGACTATCAGAAGAAAACGTGTCTTAGGAATTTGTCACCTGTGAGGCGAGACACAGATGAGCATGCTCAGTGACACAGACAGTATAAAAGACTATAAACTCAAGGCTTGGTGTCACCAAGAACTGAACAAGTTCATGTATGAAGTATCAGCAGTAACTCTAATGATGCTCTGAAAATGTCCTCTGCTTATGTTGTCTGCTGAATCTTCTTTTGAACTTTTTAAAAATATTTTTTCTTATAGGCAAACAGTGTGGATCCAGATCAGACTGCTCCTAGAGCAGTCTGATCAGGGGCCACACTGTTTGCAAAAAAAAGTAATTTTAAAGCACCTGGGAGATGACAAAGCAGATGACAATTGTCGTGATTGGCATTTTATGGGTTAAACAAATAACGCAACATGTTTGTGGACATTAAACATGTCTCCCAGATTACAGGTATTGATCACTGCTGGGATAAGAGCCAACTGCCATAATATTCCAACAGTCAAGGATTTAGTTAGTGCGTACACACTAGATGGGCTGCATGAAGCTTCCAGGCAGAGCTGAAACTGACTGCACACCAGTACTGGTAAAGCGTTTGGATCTTAGCCTGCCCAGGCAAAGTGGTGCGAGTCGGACCGTCCATGCTTATAAATCCTATTGGTCTCATTGGGTGGCAGGGCTTGAGATATCATTTCATCTCAATGTCGGGTAAAAGTCCAACAAAATTGGAAGCAACATCTCCAAAATGACCTATACAGTGTTGATGGGGACTTTAAAAAAATCAAATCAAACAAACCATCTATGGATGTGACAAACAACGAATGTATATATATATATAAAAATAAATGGAATCATCTTTCCATCAAAGTTTTCCTCCAGGGTGAAATCATAATTACATATTACTGTCAACATGGTTTGAGTGAAATTCATGACTGCAATTTAGTACATATCATCCCCTATCATCCAGACATGATCTGTCCATTCCTCAAGGCGAATTATGAGACATATATTCACCAAGCACACGGTATTATAACGCCGTTAAATCGGCGTTTAATTTGAATCATCTCAAGCCGAGTATGCTCCTCGGCTGTGATATTGTCCTCACTACTGTATATATATATTGTGTAGGCTTTAAGCATTATTGTGCTTTATGCTGAATAAAGTTATTTGTATTTGTATTTGTTGTATTTTTGAAAATTTTAATTGGACAATGCAGGACACGAAACTGAAAACTCCCAGGTCCCTGAAAGCACAATTATTTTGAGACCATTACAGCAAAGGCTCCAGACTCAAAGCCTTTACAATGCCCCTGCGTTACACGCTGTTGGGTTATGTATGTATTTTGTGATAAAAGAAGGATAGTTTTTGTCAATTCTCCATAAAAACCTATGTTGTGGGCATTCGTTAGAACCCCCTCACCCAGGCTGTTCTAATGAGTACCCACAACATAGGTTTATATGGAGAAATAAGGAAAGCTTATCGGATCCGTTGCTATGACTATCAGAGGAAAACGTGTCTTAGGAGTTTGTCACCTGTGAGGCAAGACACTGATGCCCTGCTCAGTGACACGGACAGTATAAAAGACTATAAACTCAAGGCTTGGTGTCACCAAGAACTGATCAAGTACATGTATGAAGTATCAGCAGTAACCCTACAGATGCTCTGAAAATGTCCTCTGCTTATGTTGTCTGCTGAATTTTCTTGTGAATTTTTTTTAAAAAAAATTTTCATATAGGCAAACAGTGTGGTCCCAGATCAGACTGCTCCTATCAGATTACAGGTATTACTGGTATTACAGATTACTGGTAAAGCGTTTAGACCTAAGCCTGCCCAGGCAATTTGGTGCGAGTCGGACCCTCCATGCTTATAAACCCTATTGGTTTCATTGGGTGGCAGGGCTTGAGATGTCATTTCATCGCAATGTCGGGTAAAAGTCCCACAAAATTGGAAGCAACATCTCCAAAATGACCTATACACTGTTGATGGGGACTTTATCTCAAATCAAACAAACGTAAACACTAGAATATGCCATGTGGTCATCAACCCTTGCAGACTGTCCTTTCTTTAAGATGCAGCCATGCAGATGTAAGGCACTCACCGAGCTCTCAGCCGCTGAGCGCCCTGCAGCTTACTAATGCACAAGACTGTTTTGTTTGTTTGATTTGAAGTTTAACGTTCCCGTCAAGTTCGTCAACACTGTAAAATCATTTTGGAGACGTTGCTTCCAATTTTGTGGGACTTACCCAACATTGAGATGAAATGACATCTCAAGCCCTGTCGCCCAATGAAACCAATAGGGTTTATTAGCATGGACGGTCCGCCTCGCACCGCGGTTCCTGGACAGGCTTCTTAGATCCTCTAAGCGGTTTACCAGTACGAGTGTGTGGGCCGGATTAAGCTCTGTGTGGAAGCATCGTGCAGCCCATATATTTCTTAAAGCCCCTATGGGCGGGGGCGGAATGCACAAGACTGATAACCGATGATTAAGATGATGACGATCATAATGAAGGCTGATGATAATGAAGAACATGGCCCATATTTTAAAAGGCCTTTGAGTTCTGCATATGTAAAGATGTCACTGACACTGTACAGTATCAAGAAACCAGATATATTTGAGGTCCTTCATGAGAAAACCTATCATCAGGATTTATGACCATTTGCTCCAAGTTTATAAAACCTTTTTCATGCTCAACTCAACAGTCTATTAAAATACTAACAAGTCATAGTGGTGTAGTGGTTATGCTGACGGTTCCGGGTCGTTTCGCCCGTGGGTCGTTTCGCCGGGTCGTTTCGCCCTGAGTCGTTTCGCCCTGATTTTGGCAACACATTGTTTTTCATATATCCGCCCCAAAATACACAGACCGTTGGTGATCGTTAGAACCGCTTCGCCGAGGCGTTTCTAACGAGCACCCGAGCAGAAATGTGAAAAATACAAGAATCTATGATCAGAACAATTTTGATTTTTTTTTATTTGGTGGTAGAATTTTCCAGTATTTGAATAAGCATGTTTTCGTAATGCAAACTATTCAACAGACCAGTACGATAACACAGCCGTGCGACATAGTGCAGGTTTTCACATCTCTAAAATGACTATTTTTATTATGAAAATCTGTGGTATTTTTTCTTATCTATACTGCAAACATAGGTTGAGGTGGTTCTAACGAGTACCCACAACCTTGGTTTGTAGCAGAAATAATAAAAATAATATATACCCCAGTAAACCCCAGTTTTCTTCATATAAGGTGGGGTTTAGGGGTAGCTCACTTGCTCAAACCTGACATAGAAGCCGTCAGTAGGTCGTCCAGCTGCACCACACGAGGGCAAAACCATGTTTTCCGGAACTCCCAATACCGCCATCAATCCCTTTACATACCAAAACAAACATAACTTCAATCAATAGGGCTTGAAAAAAATAAGGGCGAAACGACCAACCTAATCAGGGCGAAACGACCCACGGGCGAAACGACCCAGGACGAAACGACCCACGGGCGAAACGACTCATGGGCGAAACGACTCACGGGCGAAACGACCCGAGACCATGCTGACTCCCCTCATAAATTCGATTCCGGGCTTCTCCAGACTTTTGGACAAGTCTTTAAAGGCATTTATTCTTAGACGGTAGGACACACCGTGTGTTCATAATTGTTTTATTGCCCCCTGTGATATACTTTCTATAGCAGATCAAAGGCGGCCTTTAATAGGGTGATTAGTAGTTCCTGTAGGATCCCCTGACTGAGGCACTAAAGGGGAAAGTCAATAAGGTACCCTCTAGCTAACAGTTAGTCAATTATTGATGTTCCCCAAGGAGGCCCCTTACCTGTTGCAGACAGAGGACTTCTCTTTAATCAGCACTGAGGGCTACATAATATTATGTAATGAAATGATAGTCCTCAATAATCAAGAATAAATGCCTTTAAACCAAGGTTCTGACTCCATCATGTGGGACATACAACTCACAAACTCCAACACACACAAACAAGTCACAAATTTCATGCTCAAGTAAGTCGAGTATGAAAAAAAATTTGGTTCAAGATCCAGCAAAAGTGCAGACTGAATGGCAAACAATGCAGACCCTGATCAGACTGCTCCCACAGGGAGCAGTCTGATCTGGGTCTGCACTGTTTGCTTATGCCATTCTGTCCGAATACTTAGGATCATTATGCTACTATACAACCAGTACGTGAAAAAAACAAAGGTGCTTATCAGGCTGTATGGGTGTGCAGGTCCAGATCGGCACCTTTGACATGTTCGCAAATTTTCACTAGGCAAGCTCAGGATCAATGATTCTGCTCTAACATTTTATAATATTAAGGACAGATAACGAGAGTAAACACTTCAATGATTCAGATAATCAAACATGGTCAGGGATAGAAAGACAAGATTACAAATCCAATTTCCTGTTCAACAGCGTGACTCACAATTTAAAAGATATTTTTTTACTACTTAAGCAATATTCAAATTAGGTAGGTTTTTCAGTTTGAAAGTCACAATCTTTTCACAGTTTACTAACTTTATGACAGTCTTCAAAATGATGAAAATTGCTGTCAACACACAACTGCCACTGGGGCTAACATCAATTGTAACTGAAAGGTTTGTTTTGTTTGGTGTTTGGTCCAGTAAACACTGTATAAGTCATATTGAGCCATTTTAGTTTACATAACTAATGGCCCCCTGCCCACCAGGGCTAGGCTGCTTGATGCTTCTACGAAGAGCAAAGTGGTGCAAGTCGGTTGGTTGGTTGACTTGAGCTTTTACGTACCCATCAATACTGTTAAGGTAATTTTGGAGACGTTGCTTCCAATTTTGTGGGACTTTTACCCGACATGGAGATGAAATGCCATCTCAAGCCCTGCCACCCAATGAAACCAATAGGGTTAATGAGCATGGACGGGTCGACTCGCACTGCTTTTAACTGGGCAGGCTTAGATCCTTTAAGCGGTTTTCCAGTACTCGTGTGCAGGTTGGTTTCAGCCCTGCGTGGAAGCATCATGCAGCCCATATTTTCTTTCCTAGAAGTATTCCGCATTAGAATAGTCTTCCCTCTTCTGCGGTGAGTCCTGAGACAGCAGAGGAGTTCAAAGCCCATACAGTGTAAGACGTGTGCGGCCGGTTTCAGCTCTGCATGGAAGCATCATGCAGCCCATCTATTTCTTCAAGTCCTGATGGGCAGGTGCAAGTCGGACTGCCCATGTTGATTTCATTGTTTACCTATATAGCCACACTTGTTCTGGGCAGGCTCATATGTAAGCGGTTAACCAGTACAGTGCACTGCAATTCTTTCATGAGAAACTGACGACTGCCCTTCTTGAATCAGCCAACGGGAGAGAATGACCATAGAAAAGATTTCATGATCAATCTGCATGAAAGAATGTTGCCGACCCCGGCAGGTATCGAACCTGCGTCCTGATCACCCGTCAGACGCGCATCCGACTGAGCTGCGGAGGACGTAAGTGTTGATGGTAAGAATAAGCATCAAATCAAACAAACAAAACCTGTAACCGGTTGACCAGTACAGTGCACATTCTTTCAGATTATTTCCCCAAAATCTGACAACTGCCCTTCTTGAATTAGCGGAAGAGAAATTGGCCGTGGAAAATATTTCATGATCAATCAGTGTTTGATAGCGCTCTATGACAAGATTAACCCTTGTCCTGCTGAAAATCCAAATATGCCACACTCACTACTGATTATCAACCAATCAGATTACTTGATGCAAATTATTGCTACACATTCACAAATTGAATGACAAACAATGAAGATCCTGATCAGATGGCTTCTTCAGAAGCCATCTGATCTGGATATGCATTGTTTGAAAGATAAGACATATCCGGGCTCAGCAGGACAAGGGTTAAGATGTTGTAGAATATATTTCATGTCATATTCACCAGCTCACATTATGACGTCAAACTTGGATTAGAACCGGTGACACCCAGATTTGCAGTCAGACTTAGCGTCAGATTCCCTGTGGGCCAAACAGTATATGGACAGACAAATGTGATCATATGTATAAACACCTGACCCGGGAGCCAGGTGACAATTCAAGATGCTATACCAAAATTCTTATATTGAACCCTGGCCTTTACAGGGAAACAGACTTAAACAGGCGCCCAGTTGCCAAAGGCAACTAAATTTTTGCCTGGGTGCCTAAGTTTTGAATAAAAATGCCTAATTACTTATTGTAAAATTTGGATTTATGGCAGTCTGGGCACCCAAAGCAAAATGCTGTATCCCTGCCTTTAGGACTAATCAAAAGTGGTCTTTAAGCCCACTTTAGAACAGTCCCTAAAGCAGTGGTCTTAATTTTTTAGCTGGCCTTACTAAACCAGGAAATTTCCTACTTTGGTAAACACTGTAGATGAGCAGAAGTCTAGACCTTTTGAACTTGACAATATGGTGGACTAAAACTTATGATGGATTAATCTCCCTTGAAGGTATATTTAGTCTTCTAAAAGTATAACTTACTGTAAAAATCCTAAAAATTCAGACACCTTTAGGACTTGCTATAATTCTCCTGAAATTTTAACATATTTGTTGCATGATCCAGCAAGGAGTCTAAAAGGTGCAAATGGAATGGCAAACAGTGTAGACCCTGATCAGACTGCTCCTTCAGGAGCAGTCTGATCTGGGTCTGCACTGTTTGCTTAGGCCTATCTGTCCAAATACTTAGGATCAATATGGTAACAATAACAGTAAGTATGTAAGTATTTGATAAAATCTCAGACATGGAATTTCATGAACAATTACCATTTCATTTTGTGACATTTTTTTTTGTTTCTAAATGAGAACACAGATACACACTCACCTGCAAACTTACAGCCAGCTGGCGGTAGTAAAACAAACTCATATCCTCCAGTATTATTGGGGGCGATGTCAAGTCTGCCTCCCTAGCCATTTTCGAATGGCCGTTGGATTTCTGAAACAATTCCAATGCTCCGAGTGGCAGGCATTTATCCATTTCTCACATAGCGAAACACGGGCACAAATCGAGCATCATTACTATTTACATCACTCAGGTTTGTTATAGTGTCAATTACATTGTCAAGAAACCATGGCACAGTGTTATATTTATATCCTGGCTTTCATAAAGGTATGTCTATGACTGCTACATACTGATTTCTTCGGCTACAGGTAAAACACAACTAAAACATCTATACTTATTCATGAACTCATCCTGCTTGCCAAATTTTATCTAAGGAGTTTAACCAAGATATTTATTATGTTTCTAAAACACTTCACTTTCAAAAGAAAGCAATATCAAAAGACCAACTTAACCCTTGTCCTGCTGAATATTTTAATCTGCCACACCCACTACCGATTATCAATCAATCAGACTACTTGATACAAATTATTGCAACAAATTCACAATCTGAATATCAAACAATGTAGATCCTGATCAGATGGCTTCTTCAGAAGCCATCTGATCCGGATCTACATTGTTTGAATGGGCTCAGCAGGACAACAGTTAAAGTCCCACTATCGGCTACTATGACTTAACTGTAAAAATGTCAAAAGATTCTGACATATGAAAAAGAGTTATTATCATAGGAACAGAAAGCCTTATCAGCTGTTATGGGTGCTGTACATGTCACTGTTACATTCAATATGCCTAAGCCCGGTCCCATTTTTATTTTAGCAGTGAAAGGTCCTTGAATGCTGAACCCAAACAATACCCTTTTTTGAAAACAATATAGATCCAGATCAGCTGGGTTCTTGTATCCATCATAAAAACTGAAATCTTGCAACACAAATGGCTGAAAATTGGGGAGGAGTGTAGCATACTGAAATTTTCAGCAATGCCGAAAACCTTGAGATCTGAAACAGTATATCAGAATGCAGACTAATACCAATTCTGTCAAATTAAGAGAAACTCAATGTTTAAAAATATTTTTTCTCCCTAATTATCAATGGGGCTCTATACCCTGGCAGCTGAGAGAGAAGACCTGGCTTTGTTTATAGGTAAGCAAACAAAAGTGGTGAAAGTTGTCTCCCCCTTTCAAAAATTGTAGAAAATATTCCTACTTAAGTTAATGCACAAATTTCAGAAGTAAACTGCACTTGCAGCCCAGATACAGGTAACAGCAGCACAGAAAATCAATCACCTGTGTTCACTGTTTATCCTGCAGCTGCCTTAATATAAAGCTAATTAAATATTTAAACTGAGGTCTAAATTGATCATTGGCAGTAAGAAGTGAACTGACAAATTCTTTGTTGCTTTTCTTGTACATTCACAAGTACCCATATGTACTCAGACTGTGTAATCCCAGTTGAGCCACAGAATGTGGTTTCTCATCAGGGTCTACACTGTTTACCAATCTTTTAGACATAACATCTGGTAATAAATTGTACTTGTTCAAATTTCAGAACAAGAATGGTTAAGAAGTTGAGATGTCTGAATATTTTGGGTAAATATGGTACACTGACTGACCGATATTGTTTCTTCTTGCATTATGGTGTTAACCCTTTTTGTACCAAATGGAATCTTCCACCTTATATATAGCAGGAGTCTATTTCAAAACTCATGTGTGTCAGGTTGTGTTTTCTTCAAAAACTATTTGTAAATAGGCTGAAAATTTTGCAAACAGTGTAGGCCCTAATCAGACGCCGCATTCTGCAGCGTCTGATCTCGGCATGCACTGTTTGCAGGGCATACCCGGTTTGGGGTTTCTGGTACAAAATGGGTAAACCACAACAACAGGTACAAACTAATCACCAATAGGCTCTATCTCTTGTTCTGCTGAATAAATTAATTTAGCAACACACTTTCAACCAGTCTGAATAATTTATGTAATTCACACACTAAATGCCAAATGGTGTAGATCCTGATCAGAAGCCATCTTGTCTGGATCCCCACAGTTTGCAAAGGTAGGGATTGGGTGTATTAAAATTTCAGTCATTTAAGTCCAAAAATTAATTTATCAATTCTTACATTACTCGCTGTGACATCAGTCATGTCAATAATGCCTCGTTAACAGCAAACAATGAGGCACAGTCAAGCTAATCCAATCAGAAATTCTTCTGTTTGAAATGTACAAGAATGACATGTACATCAGATAAAAATTTTGTACATGTATTTGAAAAATTTGTTGTAAAAATAACTGAAGACAAAGCAGACACACCACTACATCCTCAAAAAATCTTCGTCATAGTATATCCCTTTCATCCCTCAGTTTAAAAAATGGACACTTCCATCTTTGGCTTTGGCCCCCACCCATCGGGGCTTGCAGAAATAAATGGGCAGCATGATGCTTCCACGCAGAGCTGAAACCGACCATCAAGTACTGGTAAACTGCTTAAGAGGATCTAAGCTTGCCCAGGCAAAGCGGTGCGAGTCGGCCCGTCCATGCTTTTAAACACTATTGGTTTCATTGGACGGCAGGACTTGAGATGTCATTTCATCTCAATGTCAGGTAAAAGTCCCACAAAATTGGAAGCAACGTCTCCAAAATGACCTTTACAGTGCTGACGGAGACATTAAACCTCAAATCAAACAAACAAACAAACCAGGATATTTAAACCTCAGAACAACCACAGAATCCCAAAGTCCTCAAACTTAATTACAAACAATCATCATACATTACTATCCAAACCACAATGTCCATGAATGATAATTTGCTTTAAATATCAGAAAATTTTTCTATTTCCTTCAAGATCAAGGTGAACAGAAGCTTATCAAGTTGTAAAGAAGGAAAATATCCCTAGGTCAACACTGTTATCATTTCATTATCCTAGTGAAAGTAATGTCCACAATTGTATCCAGCAACTAAAGTGTTCATGGTCGAAATGTAAAACAAACTCACTGGGCTAGTTAAGTGAATAAACAAAATGCATGTTATCCTTCAGCCAATCAAACCAAATCATAATAAAATTTCAGCAAAAAATCTTGCAAATTTTTTCCTGTGCAGAAAGTGTTGCAGTTTATCTGTAACTCTCGCTGCACAAGTAAATAAGATTTAACTGAACCCACAATTACGTCCCAACAACATCTAAGGTCATATAAAGACAAGACCTTGCTTTACAGACATATCAAAAAAGTCTGGAGAAGCCCGCCCTCATACCCGCAACCCCTGGTTTTTGAGGTACAGCTACACCAGAGGCTTCTTGCATGTCAGCAATGATATGTTGCAGGTTAGAATTTTAAGTTCCAATGAAGTCTATATATGGATGAATATCCTATACCGTAGCTTTGCCATGGATAAATGAGTATTAATTCAGATGTGTGTCCAGTAAAGACTCAGATCAGCCAACTGCCTCGCACAGTCTGATCATCAGTGTCTCCCCTAAACACATGGAAGCATAGCCCCAGAGGCTAGGTTATGTATAATCCACATATTTTTCTTATTTCAGCATGAAAATATATATTGTGGGTAGATTTATTAGTATTTGTTTGTTTGATTTGAGGTTTAACGTCCCCATCAACAATGTAAAGGTCATTTCGGAGACGCTGCTTCCAATTTTGTTGGACTTTTACCCGACATTGAGATGAAATGACATCTCAAGCCCTGCCGCCCAAAGAAACCAATAGGGTTTAGAAGCATGGACGGTCAGACTTGTTCCGCTTTGTCTAGGCAGGCTTAGATCCTCTAAGCGGTTAACCAGTACTCGTGTGCGATGGGTTTCAGCTCTGCGTGGAAGCATCATGCAGCCCAATCTATTTCTTCAAGCCCCAATGGGCGAGGGCCGGATTTATTAGTAGCACCTCACCGAGGTGCTTCTAATTAGTACCCATAAGTTTTTGTGCGAAATAAGAAAATACTGGTAATTTTCAGTTAATCTAGAGCTATGCATGTAAACAGTCTCTCATAAGAATTACTGCAAAACAGCTATCTAATGTGACAGTACAAAAATCTGTATCCTTTTCTCTTCATTCACTTATGTACTTCCCAACCTGGGCTTTTAAAATCAAACTACATGGTTTTTAGCACTTTTTCACAATCCTAACTGCTCATCCAGACCGTAAACTGAATATAAATGATATAACATCCTTTTCACCTTAAAACCAAATCTTTAAGGGGAATGGGCATACCTATCACTTTGTCAACATTTTGTACAAGGGGAAATAACTTCCTGTTCACTTTCCTATATTTTTTCAACACTCAGCTTCTAATGAAAAGGGATCTACTCTTAGAGAGAATTTAATCCTAAGGAGCAAATTCTTTCCTTTAACTCTTCTCTTGCTGAATATTCAATTAAGCCACACCCATTTCTGATTTTGAACCAATCAGATTATTTGAAGTAATTTATTCCTACATATTCATAAAATGAATGCTAAACAGTGCAGATCCTGATCAGATGGCTTCTTCAGAAGCCATCTGATCTGGATCTACACTGTTTGCAAAGATAGGGGTTGTCCTGAACAGCAAGATAAGGGTTAAGGGTAGACCTATTCTGATTACGGAGACAAAAAATATTTTTTAAAGAGTTGCCTCCCCTGAAGGTGTATCCGTTCCTCATAAAACTGGCGTAAATAAATTTCCAATCCTAAGAAGGGTAATCGAGCAAGCCAAACTTAAAATCCCACACAAACTATGGACGTCATAATAAATCCTGCACCACACCATTCCTTTGTGTTAATACAACACTTCAACGCTGATGTATCGGTGCGCTTAATTTCAATATTAAAAGGGTGCTTATCGAAATAAAATAAATGGTTTGTCTGTTTGGCAAAAAATATCTTGCGTAAGAATATAAAAAGCATTCAAGAGTTAATAACATGAAAAACTGGTAAACATAAATAGAGGCCCCAAAACACAGCCTGAAATAACTTATCCGCAAATTCTAATAATTAAAGATGGATACTTTTAAACGTTCATAGCCTTAATTATCTTGACAGTACAGTCAAGAATATTAAAACAATCACAGAAAAAACTTTTAAGAATCTGTTCTGATTTCTGGTTTTAACAGCTCTTCAAACATGCTTCATAAAAAATCATGTGGCTCCCTAACCTTACCTCAGACCAAAGCAACAGCAAGAGTGTAACCCACAACAACACCTTGCTGAATATTCAGTTTAGCCACATCCATTTCTGACTTTGAACCAATAAGATTACTTGATGTAATTTATTCCTATAAATTCATAAACTGAATGTCTAACAGTGCAGATCCAGATCAGATGGCATCTTCAGAAGCCATCGGATCTGGATCTTCACTGTTTGCAAAGATAGGGGTTGTCGTGAAGAGCAAGATAAGGGTTTTAAACCAAGTCTTTCTGAATAGAAATTTAGAAATGCCAGATAAAGTTGTTTTCTTTTTCAGAATAGGCTGATTTTCTTTCAATGCAAACAGTGAAGGCCCTGATCAGATGTATTCTGTGGCATACTATGGGACTGATGCTACACAAAGCATGATTAGAATCTATTGTAAAATGTGTGTGTATTCATTAGAAGAACCTCAGTGAGGTGTTTCTAATGAGTACCCACAACATATATATTTTTGTGCAGAAAATAAGTTAAGTATGTGGATACCCCCTCTTGTCATATAAAATGGCTTTAGATTAAAGCCAGCACCCTTGGTGGTTTAGAAACACAATATCCATACATTTTTTAACTCAAGAGTTTGAATTTCAAGCCAATAAAGCTCTATTTTCAAAATCCACCTGATGTCACTGTATCAAATCCAAGTCAAGAATATCACAACTTTCCGATTTGTCCCAAAGGCAGTGTAAAGATTAACCTTCTAACACTAAATGTCCTTAAACAACATGTCATTATGCGTACAAGCAAGAAAAAGACAAAAACTGAATTTGGCGTTCATTCAAATATGGTCTTTACTTTCACAGTAATATCCGATAAAACACGATCAAGAGGTATAACTTCATTCATGAATCAAGAATATTAACCCTTTTTGTACCAAATGGAATCTTCCTCCTTATATGTAGCAGGAGTCCATTTCAAAATTTAGGGGTGTCAGGTTGTGTTTTCATCAAAATTTATTAGGAAAATGACCGAACTTACTGCAAACAGTGGAGGTACTGATCAGACGCCGCATTCTGCGGCGTCTGATCTGGGCCTGCACTGTTTGCCAGGGTTTCTGGTACAAAATGGGTTAATAAAGTGATTTTCTTCAGGTGTTGTCAACATATCCTTTGCTTATCCATTTACAACACAAACTCTAGATTTAAAAATATTATATTGACTTTTGACACTTCGCGTGCCTTGAGGACGAAAGTTTGGTATCATGAAGGACTTTATTCAATCGTTAATGGTTTGATTGACAGGATCCCCATTTTCACTGAAATACAATCTTAGTAACTAGGACACCTGACCCAGGCGACAGTTATATATACAGTAAAATTTCTATATCAAGACCGCCTTTGGGACAGTTCGAAAGTGGTCTTTAAGAAGTTTACAGAGAGACAGACGGATGGACACCAGGGGGTATAACATAATATGTCCCGTTTTTCAAACAGATGTACTTGTCCAAATTGAAAGATGGAAGAGCCTACTCCAGAAACTGAGGGAAATTGTTAGCATTAAATGCCATAATGTAATGGCTTAGCAACATACTGAAATGGCAAACAGCGCAAAGGCTGGATCATTATGCTGTTGATTGCTCATGCCAATATTAACTAACCCTTATCCTGCTGTATAAATTAATTTTGCCACACCCATTTCAGACTATCAACTAATCAAATTTATTAACCCTTGTCCTGCTGAGCCCGGATATGCCTTATCTTTGAAACAATGTAGATCCAGATCAGATGGCTTCGAAGCCATCTGATCAGGATCTTCATTGTTTGCCATCCAGTTTATGAATTTGTTGCAATAATATGCACCAAGTAATCTGATTGGCTGATAACCAGTGGTGGGTGTGACATATTTAAATATTCAGCAGGACAAGGGTTAATATAATGTATTTGTCCAATTCACAAACAGAATGACAGATGAACAGTGTAGATCCAGTTCTACACTGTTTGCACATGTTTAGCAACTAAGGCTATTAGGTTAACAGTAACTTACTTACATACCTTTATATGAATAAGCCAACTCACTACAAAATGGATCTCAGAGCTTTATGATGAAGTAAGACTTATGGGCCCCATGCTCAATTAAAAGTGATCAAGCCACAAGTTCCACTCCCCAGCTGCATGTGTGTGAACGGTCAGTTTCAGGCAAGACATATGTCCAGTCGACAAACTGGATGTAAACCCAGTGCTGCCCGGACCTTTGCTCAGGCTCAAATAAAACCTGCTCAAATAAAACAATGAACAATACACGCCTTAATTTACATTTCAAAGGCAAAATAAAATTACACCTCAAGCCAATCTTGAAACATAATGAGGTGTGATGATGAATAAGATCATTTTCATAAAGGAGTTTAGAGAACAAAGGCAAAAGATATATACTTATCATACACTTGATGCATACTAAGACCCCCACCCATCAGTGCTTAGAGAAATCGATTGGGCTGCATGGTGCTTCTATGCAGAGCTGAAACGTGCCCAGTAATAATTGTAAATCCTATTGGTTTCATTGGGGCAGGGCTTGATATGTCATTTCATCTCAATGTTAGGTAAGAGTCCCACAAAATTTGAAGCAACAGCTCCAAAATGACCTAAATATATGCTGATGCATGTTAGAACTCAAATCAATCAATTTGCAAACGCTCATATTAGAATGTGCTAATGTGAAAAATTCACTGCCATTTTTTAATTGACCGAAGTTACAAAGCATGCTGAGCTTTGTCGCTTATGCTGTGAAAGAGACAAACATTTTGCTTTAGGCCCCATAAATCCAAATTTTATAAGGCATTTTCATTCAAAACTTAGCCACCCAGACCAAAATTAAGGCGCCTTGGGCAATTGGGTGCCTGTTAGTCTGTATCCCTATTATGTCCATGTGACTATAATCATGTGAGGTCAGTGATGTATCAAGAGGATTCTCTGTTTGTTTAAATTTGTTTGAACTGAGGTTTTGAATTTGTTTAAACACAATTTAGGTCATTTTAGAGATGTTGCTTCCAATTTTGTAGGACTTTTACCCAACATTTAGACGAAATGACATCTTAAGCCCTGCCACCCAATGAAACCAAAAGGGCCTATATGCATGGACTGTTCGACTTGCCTTGGCAGGCTTAGAGCTTCTAGGACGTTTACCAGTACTCAGTTGCTGTCGGTTTCAACTCTGCGAGGCCACCATGCAGCCCAATCTATTTCTCCTAAGCCCGATGGGCAGGGGCCTCAAAGAGGGTTACCTGTTGAATCAATATGGACTGTCCTCAATTGCTGGTTTTGACAAACAGTGTAGACCCAGATCAGACTCCATATATGCGAGTCTTCACTGTTTGCTTAAAGTTCAGGAATTAAATGGTTCAACAAAATAGTCTAAGTAACTGTTCTGGACCACTTTTTCTTGCACACCAGACAAGGAAATCCTTGATTTTACCCTGGGATAGAAATTTATGTTCTGACCCTGGTGTTCCGACCGAGGGAACTAACATAAATGCGCTTCAATTCTATTCAACTGCCTGAACTACTTCCGCACTACTTTCATTTTGTAAACAATATACATGTGCGAGCTGTCAAAACTAACCAGGTGTGGTGCAAGAAAAAGAATCCAATATGGGGTTCTGTTATAGATGGGCGTTTCCAAACCTCGGGATGACCGTGCTGAGTGGAACCTCGGCGTAGCCTCAGTTCCGCTCAGCACGGTCTACATCCAGACAGTCAACCATTCATTGCTGTCAGCTCTTTGATTTGTGGTGGGTACCAAGAAACAGCAAATCCCAAGGTTACATACTTTTGTGTCCCAGTACAAATGAGTTCCTTCAATATTTTCCAACAAAAGAAATCAATATCTGCAATTATCAAACAAAGGACAGAACTCCCACCAGAAATAAATCTAGAGATTCACTGAGGCTGCAGCAGCTGCTGTCTGGTTATTTTTTTATCAACATCAATTAAATGCTTGATAAGCTGATAACCTAGGTCACATCTATATGTTATTATAACATTCCATTTCAGTAATTGATTTGACAGAAATCAGCTACTGACTCCTCAAAGTTTCTGATATTGAACTTGAAGTGGAAACAGCAGGTCTATAGTTCATGCAAACAGTTTAGATCCTGATCAGATGAGCCATCTCATGACAGGAATGTTAAATTCCTCTCGCCTGCTTGCATTTTTGCAAGTATATTTTTACAGCAGAACTAGTGAGATTGTCATTACTTACTTCACTTTTTCTTCATTTTTAGCATCTAAATAAAACTTTTTCACCTTAATAGCAGGTAAGATTCCAGAATACCGTATTTACCCTATAAGTATTTGGACACCTCAACCAGAGCTGGAAAATTCTTCAAAATTTTATTCATCCGGAAATAGACTTAGGTAAATTTCATAGTTATGAAACAAAATTTTTACTCCACCACCAGAATTTTTAGTCGTCATGGGGTGAATGAGTCGAATTTTTGAGCCCGGCCTTGACTCCTTATTATATTGATGTGTCTAAAAATAGCTGGATGTATACCCTGACAAGACACCACATCATCTGGGTTTACACTGTTCAGGACCACAATGTCCGAATACATAGTGTAAATACGGTAAACAGTTTTCATAGATTCCTGTTATCCCTTTTAGTACCAAATTGAATCTTCCTCATTATATATAGCAGTCCATTACACAATTTAGGGTGTCAGGTTATGTTTTTTCTTCAAAATCAATTTGGTAAATGCACGGGCAGTAAACATTCAAATTGACCTCCGCCGGTGGTCAATTGAAAACAGTTTGACTTATATCCGGAGGTTAATTTAAACGTTTCCTGTTATTGGTATTTGTGGGCTGCAAGAAGGTCACAGGTAAGATTATTCTTGATCAAAAGCATATTTTAAAAATCGGAGAATGTCATGTTATCAGTTTTTTTGTACCTGCATGTTCATGCCAAGTATTATCGAAAGGTTTTCAGTCATTTCGTCGCAATCATTTTTGTCCTGCCCGCTCTGTGGTGAAATCGAAAGTAGAAAGTCAGCAAACACAGGTGAATTTGCTCTGATTGTCCAGTGACAAGCTTCCAGTGAGCAATTGTTGTTGCAGTCAACACTGTATAAATCATTTTGGAGATGTTGCTTCCAATTTTGTGGGACTTTTACCCACCACTGAGATGAAATGACATCTCTAGCCCTGTCTTCCAATGAAACCAATATTAGGGTTTTTAAGCATGGACGGTCCACCCCACAATGCTTTACCTGGGGGGGATTAGATCCTCTAATGGGTTTACCAGTACTCGTGTGCCATTGGATTTCAGCTCTGCATGGAAGCATCATGTAGCACATCTATTTCTTCAAGCCCTGATGGACAGGGGCTGACAAAACTGCTGGACAGATGTCATAATTCATATCTGAGTCCAGATAAAAAGATAGAATAATTTTCGGATAAATTTTCTTACTCATTGAACCATTAGATTTTAGAGTACCCAAATTTATCTAAAAAAAAATAATGATAATTATTTTTGCATAAATAAGTTCGCCTCTGTGCATTTTCCTGTGATTATTATACCCCATGGTTGATCAAGGGAGACAAAACAGAAAGTGTTCCCCACTATCCTCAAGTAAGTTTAATCCCTTGTCTTCTTCAAGTGCATCAAGACATGTGCATTTACCTCCCTTGGTATCTCAATATTACATTGGTCCAATTGGAGGGGGGGGGGGGAGGGGAAGAGAGAGGGGGCAAAATGCCTTGATATTCCCAACTGCTGACAAAGAAATGGTGACTGGACTCATTTTAATTAGGAACACCAAAAATAACGACCCTACCAAACAGAGTGAAGCAGGAATATTTCCGACATCAAAATATAAAGAAGCATCTTGACAAGCTGAGGACCTAAGGTTCTGACATGTTCAAAATAAAAGTAACTCAAATGAGATAACACTCCCAAATTTTGCCCCTGTAAGCTGGACAATTCCATTCCACACAAAATGGGCCAAGACTTGCTAACCTAATGTAATCTTCACACAAAATCAATACAAACTCATGTTGGACTGACAGACAGTCTATTGATTCTTGTTTTTATTTCTGTCTTTCCTTTCTTTATCCAATTTCTTGTGAGAAATCGAATTCATTAATGTCACTTTAGTTCATCTGACAGCTACATATACATGTATATAGCGCCAGTTAAGGGTAGTGACGAAGAGGATTCAGGGATAATTTTTCTCTGTCCTCTTCAGAAACCTATGTTGTGGATACTTGTTAGAATCACCTCAACGAGGCGATTCTAACAAGTACCAACAACATATGTTTGTATACAGGAACAAAAATTATTTATTAGTTAACCTCGTTGCTCTCACTCACCTGAATTTGTTTGTTTGATTTGAGGTTTAACATCCCCGTCAACACTGTATAGGCAATTTTGGAGATGTTGCTTCCAATTTTGTGGGTTTTTTACCCGACCTTGAGATGAAATGACATCTCAAGCCCTGTCGCCTAATGAAACCAATAGGGTTTATAAGCATGGACGGGCCAACTCGCACCGCTTTGCCTGAGCAGGCTTAGATCAATGTTTACCAATATTTGTGTCATATTCAGAAACAAGAATTATTTATTAACCCTTGTCCTGCTAATCCCGGATATGCCTTATCTTTGAAACAATGTAGATCCAGATCAGATGGCTTCTGACGAAGCCATCTGATCAGGATCTACATTGTTTGCCATTCAGATTGTGAATTTGTTGCAATAATTTGCATCAAGTAATCTGATTGGTTGATAATCGGTAGTGGGTGTGGCATGTATAAATATTGTTACTCACACTCACCTGAAGCTTTGGCTAGCTATCTATATATATGGAGATCAAGTGGGCCATGTAAAGGCTCCCTGTCACATCACAACTATCGGGCCTGGGGGTTCTTGGGAGCCATTGTCTTGAGCACAGCATAGGAAAGGCAGAGTCAACCTTTCCCGACCTTTTTTTGTCTCAAAATGATCTTAATAGTGTTGACATGGATGTTAAACCTCTTTTCAAACAAACAAGAACTATGACACTGACTGAGTTTGAAAAATTGTTCGCATACATACATGATTTTAATAGTTTCTTTTGAAAAACTGTATGATCCACAATAAATTGAGCATGTCAAATTACAAGTAATTTTCTTTTTCCTTCTGAATGCTGAGGTGAGTTTCTGAGATGGCCCATTAGCAAAAGGAGTAGTTACACATAGTGTGTACATTACCAGTGTTGATTAGTGATCACACACACATGCAAGCACGATGCGCGCGCACACACACACCTCCTTATCCTGCTGAATAGATAGCGCCTATCTTACCTTTATAGATTATTATATAGCAAAATGACAAAAAATTTTGTCAGTAACACAATGTCTTTGCTTTGGACAGTGACAGATTTGTACAAAACCACACTATGTGTTTCTGCCCTCACTTAAAGTGAGGATTTTAAGGGCGACTGTTACCCCATTTAGTATCAGAAACACCAAAATGGGTACCAGGGCAAACAGTGCAGGCCCAGATCAGACGGCGTCTGATCAGGGCCGCCACTTTTTGCTAAAAGTTCAGCCATTTTTCAAATAAATTTTGAAGAAAGCACAATCTGACACCCCTAAATTTTGAAATGGACTACTGCTATATATAAGGAGGAAGATTCCATTTGGTACTAAAAGAGTTAATTACACTCATTTACATGTGTACATTTCCCTGCATCCCTCCCCCACCCCACTCTCCTTATTCAAGTATCAGTCTCTTGCAATTTAGTACAAGAATACTTACCATTTTGTCTCCCTCTAAGGATGCATCATTTACTGTTTCTGCCATATCATTTATGGAAACAGTCATCCTACAACTTGAATATTTCTTTACTATGCCTTCATACTACAGCATTCATAAGTTTAATTAGCACTTATTGTAGGCACTTTCCTATATTTAAACTCAAACTAGCTACATATAGCTGTGTTCCACAAATAGAAGATAGCCACTCAAATCTTAATGGACTACATCCTTTTTGTATAAAGTAGAGTTGCCATGTACATGATCCAGGATAATGGGAAAAACAGAAGCAGTCAATATGCGTAATTTGATCTCTAGAAAATTCCCAGAGACATCACAACAGTTCATCAATCAGTTATCTCCAATTTATGCTACTGCAGCAAGACTAAATTTACCCTTTCACCCCTGCACTCATCCCTCTTCAAATACTGACATGTCCATTGGTATCAATTAGGAATTAGGGTTCTAAAGTCCAAATCGCTGGCAAATAGTGTAGATCCTGATGAGATGGCTCATTATGAGCCGTCTCATCTGGATCTACACTATTTGCACATGTATTGATACCAGTCTGCAGGGTTGAAAGGGCATTAATTCCAAGCTTCAGAACTGATTATTTCCCTTGAGCTGAACTTTTTAAACTGAACTATAATTTTCTCAATCTAGAGGATTACAGTAGTGTAAAAACTTACTAAAACAGCTGCCCTAACAGATGTTGCTGCTCTTTACAAACAAAATAGCTCCAGATGATGGATAACATGCAGTTTAAGGAATGAATTCCCCCTTTTGTTTTGGATTTACAGCTCTTTAGATATAATCCAAATCAGAGGTGTGTCAAAAGCTGGACACCTTGACCTCCTAAACTTGCAGGCTTGGTGTCTCACAGAAGCCAGATTTTCTTATATAATAACTTCATGTAAGAAACAATATTACACTTGTTAAGGACCTCAACAAAGTGATCCTTTGTCCATCCAGATCAGAGGCCATCTGAACAGGATCTACACTGTCATGCTGTTTTTAAACTGAGCAAAAACAGTAATATGATTGGTGGGTTATCAGAAATGGGTGACAAAATTAATTTATACGGCAGAATAAGAGTGAAATAAGAATCCATAGCATGTTTTTTTTTCTCTTTTTTTAAAAAAAAAAAAAGCCCAAAATTATCCTTGCAAACTCTTCCTTAACCCTTAAATGCAGTAAATCCATAGCAAATGTCAGACCTAGATCAAACTATCTGAGGTCTACAGATCTGACAATTGCCTGTTTGACCAGTCTCAGGGCCTCCACTGTCTATGCAAATTATAAGTTCCCTCAATAATTATGGTTTCCAAATAAAGCAATACACCACTTATTATAGATTTTCCAACATACATGACTGTATATAGCACAAAAAAGTTATTCCTGTTTTGACAAAACTGTTAAAAAAGAAGGAATGCTAGAATTTCTGCCAGTTGTTGCTCAACCACCATGCATGTGTAGCTTTCTCTGCTGGAATAAATCAATGCCTGCTAATAAACTGAAAATTTTCCCATAACCCCTGATCTCATTATTGAATCCAGACAGACAGAACAGAAGCATGTGATATCACAAATAGTCTTTTCATCTTAAAATTCAGAAGCAACCATAAGGATCCTAAGTATTTGGACAGAAAAGTCTAAGCAAACAGTGCAGACCCAGATCAGACTGCTCCCAGACTGATCAGGGTCTACACTGTTTGCCAGTTAGTCTGCATCTTTTGGACACTAGCTGGATCATGAAACAAAATTTGTTACGCGAGTCTTCAAAATGTCCCAATTTTTAGGATTTTACGGTAATACAAATCAAAGCACTCACAACACAGTCAAGTCCATTTTCTCTGAGTACAGGCTGAAATAATTGGTTCTCAACACAGACTTAAGAGTGTTTCGTTAAACCATTAATTTCCTATCTCAAATGGTTCAAAATTTATGATAAAGTAGGTCACCAGTCAAGGTCACGGGTAAAAATTTTGTATGAGTGGGAAGCCCTTGTCACAAGGAACCTACATGCCAAATATGAAGGCTCTATCTCAAAACGGTTCAAATGTTATGAAAAGCAGGTCAAGGGGAAGATTTTATACAGGTGGGAAGCCCTTGTCACAAGGAACCTACATGCCAAATATGAAGGCTCTATCTCAAAACGGTTCAAATGTTATGAAAAAGCAGGTCAAGGGGAAGATTTTATACAGGTGGGAAGCCCTTGTCACAAGGAACCTACATGCCAAATATAAAGGCTCTATATCAAAACGGTTCAAATGTTATGACAAGAGGCTCAATGAGCCTAAACCGCTCACCTGAGGAACTTAAGTTTTATCAATTCACAGACTTGACTACTAAATCTGCTAATAGAATCCAGCCCATTGACCCTTACAGGATATAAGTCATCATTATTGCATTGCATTCCAAGTTTGAGACTTCTAGCTTCTATAGTTCCTGAGAAATCTTTGACGAAAATTTAACATTGGTCAAAATGGAGAGAAAGAAGAATGAAAGAACAGATGAACAAATAAGCTGAGAAAGCCCAATGTCTCTTACACAAAATAAGTCATCATTATTCTACTGAATACCAAATTTGATGCTTCTAGCTTTTATAGTTCCTGAGAAATCTTTGATTAAAAATTTAACATTGGTCCATTATCTCTATATGGAGAGAAAGAAGAATGAAGGAACAAATGAACCAGACTAGCTCCAAAACCTAATGCAGCCTTTCCCCTTGCCCAATGGTGCTACACATAAAATTTAAACAAGATTGGTTGACTGCCTTCTGAGATATGCTTCATTGAAAGTGTGGACGACGGATGGACGGACGACAGACGACGGACTCGGGAGCCTTGGTATACTATCAGCTCACTGGAGCCTTTGGCTCAGGTGAGCTAAAAATTCAAGTCGCTATTTCTGTCACAACATTTTCCCTACGTTAAGTCTATGGGCAAATTTTTTTGTCCCTCAAGGTCACGTAACTCCGAGGTCAATATTCTGATTCGGCCCAAAATCGAACTTAACCGAGATTTTATGCCTGTCCTCGTTACCTGCAAGTTTGAAGCTGATATGAATAAAAATAAAGTTGCTATCGTGGTCACAACATATTTTTTTATGCTCAAGGGCAGGTAACTCCAAGGCAAATATTCCGATTCGGCCCAAAATCGAACTTAACCGAGATTTTATGACTGTCCTCGTTACCTGCAAGTTTGAAGCTGATCTGAAAAAAATTCAAGTCGCTATCGTAGTCGCAACATTTTCCCTAATTAAGTCTATGGGCAAATTTTTTGTCGCTCAAGGTCACGTAACTCCGAGGTCAATATTCTGATTCGGCCCAAAATTGAACTTAACCGAGATTTAATGCCTGTCCTCGTTACCTGCAAGTTTGAAGCTGATATGAATAAAAATAAAGTTGCTATCGTGGTCACAACGTATTTTTTTAAGCTCAAGGGCAGGTAACTCCAAGGCAAATAATCCGATTCGGCCCAAAATCGAACTTAACCGAGATTTTATGTCTGTCCTCGTTACCTGCAAGTTTGAAGCTGATCTGAAAAAAATTCAAGTCGCTATCGAAGTCACAACATTTTCCCTATGTAAAGTCTATGGGCAAATTTTTTGTCGCTCAAGGTCATGTAACTCCGAGGTCAATATTCCGATTCGAACTTAACTGAGATTTTATGCCTGTCCACGTTACCTGCAAGTTTGAAGCTGATCTGAATAAAAATAAAGTTGCTATCGTGGTCACAACGTATTTTTTTATGCTCAAGGGCAGGTAACTCCAAGGCAAATAATCCGATTCGGCCCAAAATCGAACTTGACCAAGATATTATGCCTGTACTGATTATCTGCAAGAATGAAGTCGATCAGAAAAAAATTGACGGAGCTAAAGTGATGACAAGCTTTTTCCTATGTGAAGTCTATGGGAGCTAGATGTTGCCATGGCAACCAGAGTTCCACTCAGATCTGCCTGAAAACCTAATGAAGCCTTTCCACTTGCCCAATAATGTGACACATGAAATTTGATCAAAGTTGGCCAAGTAGTCTTTAAGATATACATTTTTGAAATTCCCATTAACCCTAATGCAAAAACACACAAGGGCAGGTAACTCCTAAGTGAATGATCCGATTCTGCCAGTTATCGAACTTGACCGAGATTTCATGGCTGTGCCAGTGTTCAATCCAGGATTTGGGGTTTGGGGGCCCTCTGGGCCCACAGGCCGTGGAAAAGGGGGTCATTCAGATATTTAGGGGGCCCTTAAATTATACTATATAAAGTTACCAGATTTATCTTAAGGTTTTAGCTGCATGATAAAAATGTACACAAAACAAGTTTAACAGCACAGACAAAATCTGTTAGTTTATCTACCCATCTTCTAATACAGAGTTGGCCACATTTGCTCATTACCTCATTTAACCAGTACAAAACAATTTGGATAAAGTGTCTTGTTCAAGTGCTAAATGCATGTTTTATCTAGAATGAATGACATTAAAAATATTTCTGGAAGAGAACTTTATAATAAATAGTGCCCGCATCGGTATATTGCGGTATTTCGGTCCGGTATTTGGCGTAAGCCGCACGGCGCACACGAATTTGGCGTAAGCCGCCCGGCGCACACAAGTATACCGAACATGGCCGCATCCCCGGTAAACAAAACATCGATTTGGGTTTATAAAAATAAGAATTGTTACTAGTTAAACATATGAAACAAAATGTTTTTCTAAGTTATTTTGTTCAGGCAACATGCGGTTTTTTATCAACTCAACAATACGCAACAGGCAGCCGAAAAACCGCGAGAAAATCGCAAAAATGAACTCCCGAAGAAACAGTCTCTAAATTCTACTGTTGCGCCCTACAGGCCCATTGAATGATCTCTAGTGCGCCCCTCATGTGAAAAGCGGGCCCAGGGCGCAATGGCGCAGCCTAGATTGAACACTGTGTGCTGGTTATCTGCAAGAATAAAGCCAATCTGAAAATAATTGAAGCAGCTACGGTGATGACAACATTCTCCCCATGTTAAGTCAATAGGCAATTTTTTCAATGCTCAAGGGCACGTAACTCCTGAGCGAATAATCCGATTCAGCCCAAAATCGAACTTGATCGAGATTTCATGCCTGTCCTCGTTATCTGCAAGAATGAAGTCGATCAGAAAAAAATTGACGGAGCTAGAGTGATGACAAGCTTTTTCCTATGTTAAGAACGCTCAAGGGCACGTAACTCCTGAGTGAATAATTCGATTCAGCCCAAAATCGAACTTGATCGAGATTTCATGCCTGTCCTCGTTATCTGCAAGAATGAAGACAATCAGAAAAAAATTGACGGAGCTAGAGTGATGACAAACTTTTTCCTATGTTAAGTCTATGGGAGCTATTTGTTGCCATGGCAACCAGAGTTCCAATCCGATCTGCCCGAAAACAGTATGCAGCCTTTCCCCCTACCTGATAATGCTTCACATGAAATTTGATCAAGATTGGCCCACTGGTTCCGGAGATATACTTCTTTGAAAGTGTGGACGACGGACGACGGCTCGTGGTATACTAATACCTCACATGAGCCTTCGGCTCAGGTGAGCTAAAAAAGCAGGTCAAGGGGAAAATTTTATACTGTGGGAAGCCCTTGTCACAAGGAACATACATGCCAAATAGCAGGGTTTCAATAAGGTTTTTCTTAATGGCCTGTGGCAAATTTCTAAAATATGTGTCACAAATGTAAAAAATCGGCCCAGGGCACTGTGAATGGCACTGTAACCCTCTCACTTGACTATAATTGCTTCAGCAATGTCAGATATTCTGCCATACTGGACTTCAATAAATAATTATCTTCAAACATAAGATTTCTTAATCCATTTTGTACTGGAAACCCCAAAACAGGTAGTTGGCAAACAGTGCAGGCCCAGATCAGACGCTAAAGAGCCCACACCGTTTGCCAAAATTTCAGTCAATTTTCATATATTTTTTGAAGAAAACACAACCTGACAGTAGCAGACACCCCTAACTTTTGAAATGGACTCCTGCTATATATAAGGAGGAAGATTCCATTTGCTACAAAATGGGTTAATTCAGCATTAATAAATCATTTAAGTTGAACTAAAGCTTCGTGAACTCAAAATAACAAGAGGCAGGGAATGAAACAGCATATTAGGCTTGTGCTAAAACACACCTTTGCAATTATGAAAGCTGTGTAAAAATTCATGGCTGTCATAAAAAAAAACCAAGTTAATATAATACAGAACATTTTTATTGCTTTATTCTGGACTGATCAGACCGATGAACATAGTGGACCTAATCCATAAGCCAGCAAAACAACTAGCAAGATTCTATCCCCTTTACTCAAAATAATTTTTGCCCCACTGTCAAAATTATTCTGCAATACTTGAACCCTTATCCTACCCTACCTTTGCAAAACAGTGTAGTTTTTTTGTTTGTTTGATTTGAGGTATAACGTCCCCGTCAACACTGTATAAGCAATTTTGGAGGCATTGCTTCTAATTTTGTGGGATTTTTACCCGACACTGAGATGAATGACATCAAGCCCTGCCGCCCAATGAAACCAATAGGGTTTAAAAGCATGGACAGTCAAACTCGCACCGCTTTGTCTGGGCAGGTTTAGATCCTCTTAGCGTTTACTGTGTGCGGTCGATTTTAGCTCTGCACGGAGGCATCATGAAGCCCATCTACTTTTTTCAAGCCCCGATGGGCAGGGGCCGCAAGCATTAGATTATTAGCCTCTGTGGTGTAGCAGTTAAGCTATTCGCCTAATTAACCAGTGATCCTGGGTTTGGTTCAGTGTTTCTCCAGACTTTCGGATGAGTTTTAAACCGAGGTCCCACCTCCATATGACCTTGGTTGCTAGTGGGACATAAAACAGGGAGGATGCATCAAGTTAACAATCTGAATGTGTAATGAACAGCCTTATGACCACCTGCTTTATATAGGAAAAGAGTACCATAATGATCCTAAGTATTGGGACAGATATGCCTAAGCAAACAGTGCAGAACCAGATCAGACTGCTGAAGGAGCAGTCTGATCAGGGTCTTTGTGGTTTGCGATTCTATTAGCAACTTTTGGACATATTGCATGATCGTGAAACAAATTTGTTAAAATTATAGGAGAATTACAGCGACAAGGCACCCCAATATTTAGGATTTTTAAGGTCCATAATTATTTTGCATACCAGTAGATTGTGGGCACTCTTTCTGCCTCAACCTAGGGGTTAGAATAAGCACCAATGATCTATGTTTCATATGGAAATAAGAAAAATATCATCTCAGCACATGTTTGTGTTATCCTAATGTAGCTAGTTATGATACAAGGGTTGACATTTACAGGACAATGTTCATAACAAAATTATGGCAACTATTACTGCATTGGCCCGACACATAATACAGACATAAAATTTGCAGTTTTCATCCGAAGTAAACTTAACCCTTATCTTGCTGTTCATGACAACCCCTATCTTTGCAAACAGTGTAGCTCCAGATCAGATGGCTTCTGGAGCAGTGTAGATCCAGATCAGGATGGCATCTGATCAGGATCTACACTGTTTGGCATTCAGTTTATGAACTTGAAGCAATAAATTACATCAACTTTGATTGGTTGATATTCAGCAAGATAAGGGTTAACTGACCAGAAAGATTGAATTTGCTAAGAAGGCATTCATTTGCATTTTTTAATTCCCCTTGATATGCAAATCGCCCTAATTACCGCACATGCTCCTATAAGCGCACACCAAAGCTATTTTTGAAAAGGTAAAGCATAAGCGCACACTTTATAGTAATCTCCCCTTGAAGCTCTCATAGTAAATCTATAAAAAACTTACCATTATTTCTTCCAACAGTGAAGGCAATGCTTAAGTATCTTTTTCCGTCCCATTAAATATCAGTATGCATCATCTTGGAAGCTGTTGTTTTCGTATCAAGTGTGCGCTAATTAGGTAGATTTTTCACCATGATTTTATGACACGATTTTGAAAAAACTAAGCGCACGGTGCGGTATTTAGGGCGAATACGGTATATATTAATATAAATTGTGAACAGTCAAAAAAGGGTGTGCGTAAATTAATTTATTCAGTAGGATAAGGATTGATACTGGTTAAGATCGAGAGAAAATCTCAACATAATGTATCTATTTCGCATATCATCTATCCATTTTGGTTTCTCAGAGTCAAGGCTCTTTAATACCCACTAGGCAATAGAGACCCCTTAACCCCTATTATAATTATTTAAAGATAAAACAAATTCATATTATCAGAAGTGTAGCAAAAGTATCAGCTGATTCATTATGATGACTTTTGACAAATTACATGGTCAAACAGGAAACACTGCCTGGGGGAAGGGTAATTAGCACTAATTACTCTCTTTTGAAAAATCCAAAAATACTAGTTGTCTCATTGAAAGTGAATTCCTTCATTTCACCCTTATCCTGCTGAATACAACAACCCCTACCTTTGCAAACAGTGTAGATCCAGATCAGATGGCTTCTGAAGAAGCCATCTGATCAGGATCTACACTGTTTGTCATGCAGTTTGTGAAATGAACCAATACATTATATCCAGTAATTTGATTGATGGAAAGTCAGAAATAGGTGTGGCTTAATAAATTTATTCAGCAGGATAAGGGTTAAAACAGAGTGGTACCCAATTTCAATTCTTTCTAAGGAAAACACGAATTCTGCTGAAGGTTTGTTTGTTTGATTTCAGGCTTAATGTCCCCGTCAACACGGTAAAGGTCATTTTGGAGACGTTGCTTCCAATTTTGTCGGACTTTTACCCGACATTGAGATGAAATGACATCTCAAGCCCTGCCGCCCAATAAAACCAATAGGGTTTATAAGCATGGGCGGGCCAACTCGCACCACTTTGCCTGGGCAGGCTTAGATCATATAAGCGGTTTACCAGTACTCGTGTGCGGTCGGCTTTAGCTCTGCATGGAAGCATCGTGCAGCCCATCTATTTCTTCAAGCCCCCATGGGCGGGGGTCGGATTTGGTTTTACAAACCTTTGATGATCATTTCACTTACATTGATATGATGTAAATTTTGCACACCTAGCCATCTGTTGCAGAGAATGGCATCAATGTAAACTAAGGCTTGAGCCCATGGCAGTGAAACCTAATGCTTAATTGGTCTGCAAAGAGGGCCTGTAAACTGAACCATTACTTACCAAGTCTAAACTTTCCATTTTGGTAGATATATCACAGACAATATTCCAGTTTCATTGTATTAAATTTGAGTACTTAATCCAAAGCATATTTCCATGCCAAACCAGTGTGTAAACTGTAAATGACTGTATATATCACAATTCAGGAGAATGTATATACATTTATTGCAGTTAATACTGGGCTGACAACTTTTGACTTCCTGCAAGCATTACAGGAGCTACCGGTACATTACATTGTATAATTAAAGGAAAGAATTTGTTCCATAGATGTGACCTGCTCTTAAAGGAAAGAATTTGCTCCATTATAGATGGGACCTTCTCTTAAAGGAAAGAATTTGCTCCAATTGGTTACATCTATGGAACTAGAGAAGGTCCTTGCTGATCAGAGTACTAAAAATATCTCAGAGAGTTGCCTCCCCTGAACATATTCCATAGCCCTTGAAATAAAAGGCACAAAATCCTGACACAGAAACCATATAAAAATTTATGAGAATGAAATCACTAGCTGCTACATATGTTCATTACATCCTGGTGGGGCTGTCAAGTCTGTTTATAAATAAACCAAATTAGCCAGTAACATATGTAACAAGCCCCAAAATGTAGTTAGATCAGGTAAAAAGCTGCTTGTTCAAGTATACCAGAAAATTTAAAGCACACTTGTGCTAGCCCATAACAATAAAAACAGCTTGCTTGTAATTCAAATTGAATTAAAAATTGAATTAAAAATAGCCACACTATTTGCAAACAATGAAGGTCCTGATCAGGCAAAACATTGGCATTGGATCTTGGTTTTACGGCCCTTTCAAGATTATTTCACTCATATCCAGCCGATCGTTAATCAGAGGTGGGCGAAAACCGGAGCATTGGATCTGGACCTGCACTGTTTGCCAATGCCCTGTTTTGGGGCACCCTGTCCAAAATGGGCTAATTAAACAAACCCAGACCTTATTTACCTTAAGAAGCTGTTTCCGAAGGCTTATGCAGGCAAGCAATGTGGCTCATATGCCCATCAGCTCGAAGTGGTTTTTTCGAATCCATTTCGGAAAATGAATAAGCGGTCATATATTCAGTGGAATGGATAACCGTTCATGAGAGACACTTTCATCAAAACAATTTTGATCTCCCTTAATGACAATGAGCTACTCTCTGACAAAAGTATTCAGATTACAAGGTTGTAACACTTAACAGGAAGTCACAAAAGTGTGTCCCCCTTGCTGAAAAGGGCAGAAAATATATTGGGGGTTTACTCATTTTTGCTCTTAACTGACCTACAGGCAACCAGTGTGATAATGCTCCATCACACCATATGTACATAGAACAGTCCTGATTGGCACTTTAAGATTTAGACTGAATGTCATCGTCTTGTCTTTTTAAGATTAATTACACAGCACATTATTGTTCCATGATCTTGCATACCATCTTATTCTACATTAGCATTTGTATTTGTAAATTACCATAACACACCTGCCTGTGCTATACAATGAAATCTTGTTTTTGAGAGGCGCCATGACTTTTGGCATGGAAATTCATACTGTCTAGTCTTCTGGAGCCAGTAACTAAAAGATCCAGTTAAATAAGTCAGCTACGTGACTATCAGGCCTACTTTTTGTATGTTGTGGCTTCCAAGACCTTAGATCTCATCAGGATTTACACTGTCTGAATCATGTTAAAAATTCATAATATGATGTCGCGTCTGAGAATGTAATAACATCATGTAAAAAACTTGATAATCCACTAGTGGATTAAATATGCAAATTAGTTAGATACACCTCGTAACGTTACATGTACAATGCCCTATTCGATGTTGTGTTTACTTGTGGCGGAATATTGCGTTTTAAATGTCTTATGATAAACAGAATCTTGCATTCCTGCTCATGTACTATCAAATTTAATAAACTTGTTGAGGAAAAAGGATAAAATGCCCGGCAAAACCTCGCATTTTATCCCACTTCCTCAACTCATTTAATAAATTCAATAATATATGAACACTCATGGAAGATCCTCTACTGATAAAAAAACCCTTTTCACAAAATGGGTCAGGTAAAAGTCCCACAAAATTGGAAGCAACGTCTCCAAAATGACCTTTACAGTGTTGGCGGGGGACGTTAAACCTCAAATCAAACAAACAAAACAAAATGGGTATCACGAAAAGTCCACTTCAGAAGCTAAGGCGTGAAATGGTTAAATTCTCATAAGCAAGGGGAAGCACAAGTTTCTATTTAGCATAAAATTTCAAACTGAGTTATCTATCTTGAACATTAGTCAACTAGATGCCTACTTTGTCTCTATAGACAGTAGGACGCATGTGTTTATTTCAACTGCCTGTGTTCAACATCCCACACAAAACAAGAACGAAAGGGTCTCAACAGGCAGGAAGTCCCAAATGATTCTCTTGTAAAAATGCGAGAACAGACTTTATCCAGGATAACAATTCACAACAGTAGCATTAATGCCTCAACTCTTGCCCTGCTGAATATATTAATTTAACCCACTCATATCTGACTTTCAACCAAACAGATTACTTGATATAATTTATTCCCAAAAATACATTAAAATTGCAGATATTGATCAGATGGCTTCTAATCGCCACTTTCAGAAGCCCTCTGATCTGTAGCTACACTGTTTGCAAAAGACAGGGTATTCTGGTCTGACAGGACAAGAGTTAAATTGTCAATGCCAATATTGTTGTTATTTAGGGGTTTAATTCAAAATGTTATGGCAAAGGGTCAGTAAAGACACGGATCAGACTGGTCCTTATCCCTTTTAGTACCAAATGGAATCTTCCTCCATATATATAGCAGGAGTCCATTTCAAACTCCAGGCATTTCAGGTTGTGTTTTCTCCAAAATTTATGTTGAACATTTTAGCAAACAATGGAGACCCTGATCAGATGCTGCATTCTGTGGCATCTGATCTGGGCCTGTACTGTTTGCCAGGGTACTCATTTTGGGGTTTCTGGTACAAAATAGGTTATGGAGCAGTCAGATCTATGTCTGAAGCCTCCTTGGTGTAGTGGTTACGCTTTGAAAACCAGGGGTCACATGATCAGACCCGGGCTTCTCCAGACCACGAATGAGTCTTTAAACTGAAGTACCATCTCTGTATGACCTTGGCTATTGGTGGGATGTGTTTACACTGCCTTTGCTAATAATGTACTGCCCCAAAACTGAAATCTTAGCAAAAGCATATACAGCTATCATAGGGAAAAAATGCACAGACATAAGTTATAGAGGATACACAAATGGCAAGAGGAATGGCTTCGTACCTTGAATCTTTTGTTGCCACGAAGACCAAGGATAGGGCTGTTACAGTAGTCCGAGATAGCATGTAAGAACCGCGTGTTGTCTGCTTGGTTTGGCAAAGAATAATCTTGTAAGCGTCTCATCTTTGATCTCATAACTGACAAAGACACTCTTCGTCTTAAAGTCCTACGCAGCGTGGCCTTGTGAGCTTTTTTCATCTTCTGTTCTGAGTAAGTCAGCTTCTTCATTGCCTCATTGTCACATTTCAAAAGGTAGTCCCCTCTGTCCTGAAAAAAATAAATTATATGCATTGTTGTCATGGTCAAGAGACCATTTTGTACTGAATGGAATTACAGCAGGAGTCCATGTTTAAGTTAAGTTTCAAAATTTATTTAAACCATATATTTTCTAACCTATACTTAAGGGCAATCAACCAATGTTTGACTTTTTAAATTTTACACTTCTTTCTTGAGCAGGGAGTTTCTCTCTGATTTGGCGGGAGGTATTATGTAACACTTAACCCTTGTCCTGCTGAGCCCGGATATGCCTTATCTTTGAAACAATGTAGATCCAGATCAGATGGCTTCTGAAGAAGCCATCTGATCAGGATCTTCATTGTTTAACATCCAGTTTATAAATTTGTTGCAATAATTTGCATCAAGTAATCTGATTGGCTGATAATCAGTGGTGGGTGTAACATGTTTCAATATTCAGCAGGACAAGGGTTAAACTCATAGTCGGGAATCCAGCTGCTAGGTTAATTGTGACTGAAAATTTGTAATACAGTGAAATTCCACTATTAACCCTTATCTTGCTGAATATTCTTTTAAGCCACACCCATTTCTGTCTATCAGCCAATCAAATTAATCGATGCAATTTATTGCTACAAATTCATAAACTGAATGCCAAACAGTGTAGATCCTGATCAGATGGCTTCTTCAGAAGCCATCTGATCTGGATCTATACTGTTTGCAAAGATAGGGGTTGTCGTGAACAGGAAGATAAGGGTTAGTAGACCAACTAAAATTCAGACTAATTCTACTTTTATAAGCTTATTTTGAAGACTGCACTTAAAATTTCTTTGCGTTTTCTGGCCGCAGTGTCCTCTAGTCAGGGACCACCTTTGGGACTGTCTTAAAGACCAGTTTTGAACAGTCCCAAAGGTGGTCTTAATAGTGAAATTCCACTGTACTTTTGAAATTTCTTTTCTTCCTATTTCTGCTACAACAATAATGATTTGTTAGAATCCATCTCAATGAGGCAGTTCCAATGAGTACACACAATTATGTTTCAAACTGAATTTTCCTCCTGATATAAAGTCCACTGCAAAAATTAGGGGTGACAGGGGTGACAGGTTGTGTTTCTTCAAAATTTATTTGGAAAATTGCTGAATGCTTAAGGACTTAATAGCTATTACTAAATTATCCAAAAAAATTGACAAAGTCTCACAATCTAGATCAGAATTGTAACTGGTGACACGTCAAATGACATTCATACACCAGGAAAAGGTGCAGAGTCCAAAATGTGCAGATGGAATGGCAAACAGTGTAAACCCTGTTCAGCCTGATCTGGGTCTACACTGCTTGCATAGGCCTGTCTGTCCCAATACTTAGGAGCATTAGAGGACATTTGCAAACACCCTTTTTCTTACATATTTGGCTGTTCAATGCACACAGACAAGGTGACAAGAGATTCCATAGATTCTGAATTATTATCCTAGCAAAACAGGGTGCTGTACTGGTCACAGCCCAAAATCATTCTTCAATGTACAAAAAGTAATTATAAACCTTGAACTTTGTCCTGTTGAATAAATTGAATGTCCACATCCTTTTCTGATTATCAACTAATCAAATTACTTGATAAAATCTATTTGTTCTAATTCACAAACTGAATAACAAATGAATCAGAGTAGATCCTGATCAGATGATCTCTTCCAAAGGCATCTGATCAGGATCTTCAATGTTTGTAAATGCAGTGGGTTAATCAGGACTGGCTCAGAAGGACAATTTCTTGCATAAAAATCCTTTGAACATAGCTGTTCGAAGCTATTGTTGAATGGACCAGAAGCTGTGTCCAAAAAATTTAAATCATGAAATTCACATGCAATATTTCATTTGAATCATCTGCCTAGCATGAAACATCAAGACTTAACCCTTTTAGTACCAAATGGAATCTTCCTCCTTATATATAGCAAGAGTTCATTTCAAAATTTAGGGGTGTATATTTTCTAACCTATACTTAATCCTTTTTGTACCAAATGGAATCTTCCTCCTTATATATAACAGGAGTCCATTTCAAAATTTTGGGGTGTCAGGTTGTGTTTTCATCAAAATTTATTTAGAAAATGACTGAACTTTTATCAAACAGTGGAGCCCCTGATCAGACGCTGCATTCTGCGGTGTCTGATCTGGGCCTCCACTGTTTGCCAGGGTACCCGTTTTGGGGGTTCTGGTACTAAATGAGTTAATTTGTCTCAGTTTCAAAATGTCATCTGCTATGTTGGGTCTCCAGACGTTAGCCCCCCAGGACGTTTGCCCCCCAATGACTTAATCTAAAAATGGACAGATAGATAGATAGATAGATAGATAGATAGATAGATAGATAGATAGATAGATAGATAGATAGATAGATAGATAGATAGATAAGTTCTGTTAGTATGTGATAGCTATACTTGGATAGCGAATAAAACGAAAAGTTACGTAAAAACTTATTTGTAAGTAAGCTTTCGTGAATAACGGTATCTCAAGCCGTTGACATGGCCGATTCAAGAGATTTTCGTCAATTAAAAACGGATTTAGGATAAATGAATTTCGGTAATAAAAGCAAGATATCATTCTTTCCTTCTCGAGGCATTATTTCAATGTAAACGGGTATATTTTCTCTCAAAATGTCTGAATAGTGTTAGCATTTTAAGTTCCGCCAATACATTTGAATAGCCATGGCCGTTTCAATTGACGGCCAGTGCTTTGCGCATGCGCAAGAATGACGTCATAAACGGAATTCCTAAAACCTCCTATAGTATAAATCTACTTGTTCACATGTATAATCATTGTAACCACCGTTAACCCTTTTTGTACCAAATGGAATCTTCCTCCTTATACATGTTATATATAGCAGGAGTCCATTTTAAAATTTAGGGGTGTCAGGTTGTGTTTTTCTTCAAAATTTATTTGGAAAATGACTGAACTTTTAGCAAGAATGGAGGCCCTGATCAGACACTGCATTCTGTGGCATCTGATCTCTGCCTACACTATTTGCCAGGTTTCCAGAACAAATGGGTTAATAAATAAAGAAATAAATACCACTGAAGGAAGAAAACAATTCCAGTTCATAATGAAAATCTAAATAGTACACATTCACTCTGAATTGACTTTGCTGAATGATCACAAACATGTCATTTTTTAATTATATTTGCCATTCAAATACATAAACCAATCAAAAGGTGTGAAAACATTGGACAAACTCATCCTCTTAGAGAAACAGTTGCTGATAAACAGGGGTAATGTTTTCACACCTATTTAGGTGGCTTATCACTTCCACTGACCTTGTGAAAACAATGTTTGCCAGAAGGTGTGAAAAGTGGCTTATTTATTTGAGTCTCAAGTGTCAAATTTCAAATCCACATCAAAGTGTATTCACATGTTAAATGCTACTGAAATTTGACATTTTTGACAAGTGATTTTTGTCTGTCTGTCAGAAACCTTCATACATGTATACATGTTCATTCAATCACTGGAATACACACAAGATATGGGTGTCTGAAAATCTTTTAAACCCATAGGAGGTTTTAGGAATTCCGTTTATGACGTCATTTTTGCGCATGCACAAAGTACTGGCCGTCAATTGAAACGACCATCGCTATTCAAATGTATTGGCGGAACTGAAAATACTAACAATATTCAGACATTTTGAGAGAAAATATACCCGTTTTCATTGAAATAATGTTTCGAGAAGGAAAGAATGATATTTCGCTTTTATTACCGAAATTCATTTATCCTAAATCCGTTTTTAATTGACGAAAATCTTTTCGTGAATGACCCATGTCAATGGCTTGCGATACCGTTATTCACGAAAGCTATCTATCTATCTATCTTATCATTTTATCTATCTATCTATCTATCTATCTATCTATCTAATCTATCTAATCTATCTATCTATCTATCTATCTATCTATCTATCTATCTATCTATCTTATCATTTTATCTATCTATCTATCTATCTATCTATCTATCTATCTATCTATCTATCTATCTATCTATCTATCTATCTATCTATCTATCTATCTATCTATCTATCTAATCTACCTACCTACCTACCTACCTACCTATCTACCTTCCTATACCTATCTATCTATCTATCTATCTATCTATCTATCTATCTATCTATCTATCTATCTATCTATCTATCTATCTATCTATCTATCTATCTATCTTATCTATCTATCTATCTATCTATCTATCTATCTATCTATCTATCTATCTATCTATCTATCTATCTATCTATCTATCTTTAGAAATCTGTCCAACGATCTGTCTACATGTGCCATTTAAATGTCCACACTGACAGTCGAAATAAACTAATGAGTGGACTGACGGAGGGACGTTGAGTCCATGTTGGTTCGACGTCATGCCGTCGACACCACTCCAACTCACTTCATTGTCACATGGCCGCTAACATGAGAGAGAGAGAGAGAGAGAGAGAGAGAGAGAGAGAGAGAGAGAGAGAGAGAGAGAGAGAGGGAGAGAGAGAGAGAGATAGATAGACAAAGAGAGGTTTGACTGACAAACTGACAGTAGACAGACAGACGACACACAGACCGTCTGACTGAATAAATGACTAACAGACGATCAGACGGACTGTTAGGCAGGCAAATAAACATACTGACAGTCGAAAAAAAACAACAACAACCAGTGAGTGGACTTCCAGACGGGCATCGAGTCAACGTTGGCTCGACGTCATGCCGTCGACAACCACTCCAACTCACTTAAATGTCACGTGATCGTTGAGATGAGAGAGCGGTTTGACTGATCCCTGTATCCAAGAAGCCCATAACCCTTTTTGTACCAAATGGAATCTTCCTCCTTATATACATCAGGAGTCATTTTCAAAATTTAGGGGTGTCAGGTTGTGTTTTCTTCAAAATTTATTTGGAAAATGGCCGAACTTTTTGCAAACAGAGTAGGCCCAGATCAGACGCCGCGTTCTGCGGCGTCTGATCTGGGCCTGCACTGTGTGTCACTTACCCCTTTTGGGGTTTCCGGTACCAAATGGGTTAATGTAGTAGACCTAAGGGCTGGGCAGGTTGAACCAATCTACAGATCTACCAGATTTTACTATAAAAATCTGGCACTTGCGAAGCAGTGTTTCATTCTTATGCACTGAAAGGGTGTTCTACGTTTGTTTTGAATTTAATGTTCCAATCCCACTGAGACTTGATGGGTCCGAGCATGCACTGGGCAAATGACATTTTATTAAGCAACACCGTATTATCGCCAACGCAGCGTTCTGACGTTTCATCGACGTTGCAATGTCAAACTCAATGCATCGCTTTGAAGTTGGTTTGATGTAGACACGACGTTGTTCACACGCTACATGTCGGTTGACGTGGCGTCATTTAACGACAAACTGTAATTTACATTTGCCTGCGCTCGCTAATTGTTGGTGCGCTGAGAGAGAGAGAGAGAGCCGTTGGGTCGTATGTACAAAATATCATTTTCGTAATGCGAAATTTCACATCTGGCAGCATATCGTTGTTTCTCCCTTTATCTTACATTAGAATTCGCCAAAAGTTTAAAAGAATTCCACTGTTTTACGCTGTAATTAACACTTTATCTGTCCCACTGCCTTTGAAGCAATACGACAGATGACGGCCAGGGCTTTTCCCGTTCTATTTTTAGAACCGGAAGTACGTCACGAAAAAACCTCCTATTGTATGCGAACACTCCTAAAAGGGTACCTTGGCAAACAGTGCAGCTGATCAGGGCAAGCACTATTTCCGTAAAAGAAAAAATAGGCCTGACACCCAATGATAAATGGACTTGTCCAACATACAGATATGTAAGAGTCCACGAGTACGTATACAATGGGTTAACCCTTGTCCTGCTGAGCCCGGATATTGCCTTATCTTTGAAACAATGTAGATCCAGATCAGATGGCTTCTAAAGAAGCCATCTGATCAGGATCTTCATTGTTTTCCATCCAGTTTATGAATTAGTTGCAACAATTTGCATCAAGTAATCTGATTGGCTGATAATCAGTGGTGGGTGTGACATATTTAAATATTCAGCAGGACATGGGTTAAACATCCATTCCCTATTCCCCTCATGGTTAAAATATACAGAAGAAGAATCTAAGTACTAATTGGTTTGTGTAATGAATACATTCTCAATTTTTTCAGCAAAAGTTTTACATTACAAAAAGACATCTATACAAATGTATTACCACCAAAAAAGGAAAATTTCCAGATAAAAAAATCTGATGTTTTTCTTATTTTTGCTCAAAACATAGATTGCGCAGACTAGATAGTACCGCCTTGTCGAGGCGGTTCTACTGACTACCTACAATCTGTGTTTCAGCAGAAATAAGAAAATAAATAATGTTTGCCCCATGAAAACCCCATGCGACCCGGACATTTGCCCCCAGAGCTTATTTTTGGTATGGACATCTGCCCCCCAGTGCTTATTTTACAGGTGCACCTTTGCCCCCCTCCCCCCCCACACTGCTTATATCAGAAAGGGACATTTGTCCAGATAGACCAGGGCTAACACAAAGGAGGAAAACACTGTATTTATTGGTTTGTTATCATCATAAATACAAAATGTTAAGCAACAAGGCATCGCATGCGATACAAATCCCCTCGCACTAGACAACTTCATGTGTGGAAAACAATGAAATGGCAAAAGTCCAACTTGCTTGAGATATTATCATATGCAACATTTGTGTAAACTTTGTTTAAAAATCCATCAATAAATGTACATTCTAGAGTGATGACAATGTTTCTCTAAAAATAGCCATAGTGACCTTGACTTGAGGCCATGACCACGAAAGTAGATCTTGCTCAAGATATTTTCATAAGCATCTTTTGTGTGAAGTTATATAAAAATCTGTTAATAAATGTAGGCAGTAGAGTGATGACAAAGTTTTTCTAAAAATAGCCACAGTGACCTTGACCTTGAGGTCATGACCTTGAAAGTCAAAGCAACTCGAGATATTATCATAAGAAACATTTGTGTGAAGTTCTGTTAAAATCCATCAATAAATGTAGGCGCTAGAGCGATGAAAAAGTTTTTCTAAAAATAGCCACAGTGACCTTGACCTTGAAAGTGGAAATAGCTCGAGATATTGTCATAAGGAACATTTGTGTGAAGTTATATTGAAATTGGTTAAAAAAATGTAAGCGCTAGAGCAATGACAAAGTTTTTCTAAAAATAGCCACAGTGACCTTGACCTTGAAAGTCAAACTCGCTCGAGGTATTGTCATAAGGAACATTTGTGTGAAGTTATATTGAAATCGGTGAGGAAATGTAAGCGCTAGAGCCATGACAAAGTTTATCTAAAAATAGCCACAGTGACCTTGACCTTGACAGTGGAACTCGCTAGAGATATTGTTATAAGGAACATTTTTTGATAAGTAATATTGAAATTGGTGAAAAATGTAAGCACTAGAGCAATGACAAAGTTTTTCTAAAAATAGCCACAGTGACCTTGACCTTGAGGCCTTGACCTTGAAAGTCGAACATGCTCAAGATATTTTCATAAGGAACATTTGTGTGAAGTTATATTGAAATTGGTGAAGAAATGTAGGCGCTAAGGTAATGACAAAATTTTTCTAAAAATAGCCACAGTGACCTTGACCTTGAGGTCATGACCTTGAAAGTCGAACTCGCTCGAGATATTGTCATAAGGAACATTTGTGTGAAGTTATATTGAAATCAGTGAAGAAATATAGGCGCTAGAGCGACGACAAAGTTTTTCTAAAAATAGCCTCAGTGACCTTGACCTTGAGGCCATGACCTTGAAAGTGGAACTCGCTTGAGATCTTTTTATAAGGAACATTTGTGTGAATTTATATTGAAATTGGTGAAGAAATGTAGGCACCAGAGCGATGACAATGTTTTTCTAAAAATAGCCACAGTGACCTTGACCTTGAGGTCATGACCTTGAAAGTCGAACTCGCTCGAGATATTGTCATAAGGAACATTTGTGTGAAGTTATATTGAAATCAGTGAAGAAATGTAGGTGCTAGAGCGATGACAAAGTTTTTCTAAAAATAGCCACTGTGACCTTGATCTTGAGGCCATGACCTTGAAAGCTGAACTCGCTCGAGATATTTTTATAAGGAACATTTGTGTGAAGTTATATTGAAATTGGTGAAGAAATGTAGGCGCTAGAGCGATGACAAAATTTTTCTAAAAATAGCCACAGTGACCTTGACTTTGAGGTCATGACCTTGAAAGTCGAACTCGCTTGAGATATTTTTATAAGGATCATTTGTGTGAAGTTATATTGAAATTGATGAAGAAATGTAGGCGCTAGAGCGATGACAAAGTTTTTCTAAAAATAGCCACAGTGACCTTGACCTTGAAGTCATGACCTTGAAAGTCGAACTCGCTCGAGATATTTTTATAAGGATCATTTGTGTGAAGTTATATTGAAATTGGTGAAGAAATGTAGGCGCTAGAGTGATGACAAAGTTTTTCTAAAAATAGCCTCAGTGACCTTGACCTTGAGGTCATGACCTTGAAAGTCGAACTCGCTCGAGATATTGTCATAAGGAATGTTTGTGTGAAGTTATATTAAAATCGGTCAAGAAATGTAGGCGCTAGAGCGATGACAAAAGTACGTACGTACGTACGTACGTACATACGTACGTACGTACGGGACAAATGCTATATCCCCCCTCACAACTATGTTGTGCGAGGGGATAATAAATTACTCCATCTATATAACTATGAATCCCATAATAACCTGCTGTTATGGACAACCCCTACGTTAGAAAGCAGTATGGATCCCGATCAGATGCCATATCTGATGGGGATCTATACTGTTTGTCATGCAATTTTTTAACAAAAATATACCAAGAATGTGATGGTTAATAGTCAACAATTGGAGATGCTTAATTTATTCAGCAGGATAAGGGTTAAGCAAGTCAGCTACAGAACCATATACACTGTATTGAGTTTGTTCCTCACTGAGGGGCCAATGTCAGATGCCTATACTCAAGTAGTTTTTACACTGGACACACTGATGGTTAATTCTTGAAGAAATTGAAATGATCTTGAATGGGCTGTAAAACTTTAACCAAAATGTTATCATGTAAATTATGTAGCTACATGTATATACAAGTCTGTGTAATGAATATCCTTGTCTAGCCAGGTTGGGGGGCAAATGTCCCTTTCTGAAATAAGCAGTGGGGCGCAATTGTCCACATGTAAAATAAGCACTGGGGGGCAGATGTCCATACCAAAAATAAGCTCCAGGGGGCAAATGTCCGGGTTGCATTTTCAACTGGAGGGCAAATATCCATTTTTAGATTAAGTCATTGGGGGGCAAAACATCCCATGGACAAAACGTCCCATGTCATTTTTGACATGGTGGACAAAATGTCCCACATCATTTTTTCAGGGTGGACAAAACATCCCGCATGATTTGACAGGGTGGACAAAACGTCCCTTGCTATTTCGACAGGGTGGACAAAACATCCCATATGCAATTAGAAGGTAGAGTTTTATTCTCTAAAAGTTTGTTTGCTTTGTGGTTTAACGTCCCAGTCAACACTGTATAGGTCATTTTGGAGACGTTGCTTCCAATTTTGTGGGACTTTTACCCGACATTGAGATGAAATGACATCTCAAGCCCTGCTGCCCAATTAAACTAATAGGGTTTATATGCATGGACGGTCCAACTCCTACCACTTTTCCTGGGCATGCTTAGAACCTCTAAGCAGCATACCAGTACGCATGTGCGGTTGGTTTCAGCTCTGCATGGAAGCATCATGCAGCCCATCTATTTCTTCAAGCCCCAACGGGCGGGGGCGGTAATTCTCTAAAAGGGAATCATTAAACTTAATAAAAAGGAATTGTCCAATTAATATAATAAATAACTAATTGTTGTTTGTTGAAATGATATTAGAAATGATATTAGGCTTACCTCAATCATTCACAGTATTTCCACATTCATTTTTAACAGCCTATTAATGTAAACTAGAATGTATTTTTAGACATAGAAAGTGGCAATTTTTTTTTCAAAGAAAATTTTGTGCATAATGCAGTGCTTTTTTGGTGCTGCCATTGAAAAAGTCAAGAATATATATACTGTAGGACGATTTGGCCAGCGGACGATTTGGCCCGGACGATTTGGCCTAGGACTATTCGGCCTAGGACAATTTGGCCAGCCAAAAATATTGGGTAGGACAATTTGGCCAGATTAATATAATGACTAGTTTAAACTGAAAATTTAATGTTTTTGGTTTGTTTTTAATATACAGTAATACTTGAATGTGTGGAAGGAACATTTTGAAGAAGATTTTAAACAATTAGACTTTTTTGTTGGAATTTGTTTTTAAACTTTTATAACTTTTGGCTTGAGATATTATTTATGTGCAAATTAATAAAAAAGGTTAAGTATAATCCCCCCAAACACAAAAAATACAATACAATAAAATAATAAATAAATAAATTTAATGCTTTTGTTTAAATTGGCTGGAAAACTATGTCATGTCCACAATGACTACTTTTCTGGTGAAAATCTGTGATATTTTTTCTTATGTATACTCCAAATATAGATTCTAACGAGTACCCACAACCTACGTGTATATCTTGAAGCAGAAATAAGAAAAATAATGTATACCCTCATAAACCCTAATTTCTCTATATAAAGTTCATTTCACGGACCTGTTCACGCGATACCTGCCTGGTTCAAGAATGTGGACTGCCCTGGTTAACCACTTACACTTAGGGAAACTGATCTGCTCAATATGACCTAACTAGTGTTGGCTGGGCTCAGATACTATAAATGAGCAGAAAATATGTAATGATGTGTGATAAAAATATGTTGTCAAATGAAGAAACTGCCCAACTTATGCAATTTCCTCTTATGTCAACATTGGATTTTCACTCAAAGCCAAGAAATAAGAGACGAAATCACTGAAAAAAAAAGAAAAAGGAAATATTTGATGAAAATATGTGGCCAAATGAAAACAATATACTAATGAAATGATTAATAGAAAAAGAATTTGTAAAACCCCTAGAAGGAATCAGTTTGGCCAAATTGTCCACCCGGTATTTTTGGCTGGCCAAATTGTCCTAGGCCAAATCGTCCGGGCCAAATCGTCCGCCCACCAGTGTGCCTGGCACGGGGTTAGCAGCTAAGTCTTTGCCTGGCACGGGGTTAGCAGCTAACCCCGTGCCAGGCACGGGGTTAGCTGCTAACCCTGTGCCAGGCACAGACTTAGCTACATAGGGTTAGCAGCTAAGTCTGTGCCAGGCACAGACTTAGCATGCAGCTAACCCTGTGCCAGGCACAGGCTTCGCTGCTAACCCCGTGCCAGGCACACTACAGTATAAGTTTTCTTGACCTTTTCTATGGCAGCACCAAAAAAGCACTGCATAATACACAAAATTTTCTTGGAAAAAAAAGTGCCACTTTCTATGTCTGAAAATACATTCTAGTTTAAATTAATAGGCTGTTTTTTGTAGTTTTCATGGGAGTATATTGTCGCATACCCTTCCAAATCCCTTCCTTCTCCTGAACACCACCTCAAGAATATGGGACATCTTGTCCTGTTGAAATAGCATGGGATGTCCACCCTGTCTAAATCATCAGGCCTCATACTGACCAAGCTTTCTCAAGCCTGAAAGACCTGATTTTGTAGCCTTAACACTTATCCTGCTGTACATGACAACCATTACCTTTGCAAACAGTGTGGATCCAGATCAGATGGCTTCTTCAGAAGCCATCTGATCAGGATCTACACTGTTTGTAATGCAGTTTGTGACTCAAATACATTATATCATTTAATTTGATTGGTGAATAGGCAGAAATGGGTGTAGCAAAATAATTTTATTCAGAGGATGAGTGTTCAATTGTCATTTTAAACAGAATATAGGAGGAAAACTCAAAATCTAAAAAGCCTGAAATCAAGAAAAAATCAAGAAACAATCAAGCCCTAAAAGCCTGAAATCCTGCATATGCCTGAAAAATATGAGGTTTGAATCATGTGGGACGTTTTGTTCACCTGATAAAATGATGTGGGACGCTTTGTCCTCCCTGAAAAAATGACGTGGGATGTTTTGTTCATCTGGTCAAAAATGGCATGGGATGTTTTGTCCTACATTCGTCCTGGGGGGCTAACGTCCGGAGACCATGTTTTCGTGATGGCATATCTGACACATTAAATGATCAAAGTTTTAACGATTTGTATTTTTTAACGACTGGCCCCTGATCTTCAATGATCATCAAAAGACTGTACACATGTCAGACTTTGCCCCAAAACTTCTATTTTGAAACTCCAAAATAGGAGACTTACAGATAGGACCAGACCTGTAAGTAATGTAAGTTATTTATCACAGTATTGAAATTGGGAACCGGACAAAACGACCCATGGACAAAACATCCCACATCATCTTTTCAGCGGACAAAATGCCCCACACGATTTTGACAGGGTGGACAAAACGTCCCATGCTATTTTGACAGGGTTGTCCCATATTCTCGAGGTGGTTTTAGGGAGGAGGAAATGGGATTTGGAAGGGTATGCAATTGACAAATTATACTCCCATGAACACTACAAAAATGAATGTGGAAATACATGTTTAGTTTCTTCAGCATGCCGGCATGCACTGATTTGGTGCATTTTAAAGGGGGTAAGAAGATTGCTTGCTGACAGCTGAAAATAATTTTACAAGTAAAATTCATTTAAATGATCCATACTTACCGCAATTCACATTTTATAGCTATATATTCTTTTGACTTTTGGAAGAAAAAAACTTTATTTAATAAAAGCAATTACTTGTTGATAACCCTGCACTATAATAGTGTTACAGACCACAATTTCTCCGTTCAATTATCTACCTTGGAAGATTATGCAAGCTTATAGGTTTATCACCAATCTCTGACAACTGCGTCAGGGAGTCGACTCTTTGGCTTAGTGGTAAGAGCATTGGACCCGAATCCCATTTTCTTCATATATGCTTCTTTCCTTTGTTATGGATCGGCCCCGATAGCTCAGTTGGTAGAGTGTCCGCTCCGGGGACCGGGAGGTCACGGGTTCGATCCCCGGCCGCGACATGACAAAGTCGTTAAAAATGGTACTAGCTGCTCCTCGCTTGGAACGCTTGGATTTACGGGGTAGAGCTAGGACTGGTCGACCCAGTGTCAGGATAATGTGACTGGGTGTGGTATCATGTAATGTGTCTGGGACATGATACTTCAGTGAGGCAGCACTATAGAAGTGAGCATTGAGCTCCCTGTCGCAACCAGACACCATCGTGATATGACTGAAAAACTGTTGAAAGCAACGTTACACCCAAATTCACACAAATTCCTTTGTTATAGTTTTCATGTCGTAAGAAAAGTTACAGATGTTCCGTTGCTAGGCAATGATTTTAGGAACAGTAAACTGACACACAATGGCTTTGAAAATTTGACTTGTTCCCATGTTACACCTATAAGAAAAGATTGCAATATTTGCTCAGCAGCACTGTTAATCTGCTAAGCTGAAATACTGCAAAAGGATTTATTTCATAAAATGTTTGAAGAACTGGGGCCAGTTGTTCAAACTAATGATGTCGTTAGCTAACTATCTTTAACAATTTGACCATTTAATATGAAACTAGAAATGTGTCCAGACGACACAGATGCCCCCGCCAAGGGCCCCCCTCACCCCGAAAATCTATGCTGCAACACAATTTTCAAAGTGTGTGACCTTGACCTTGAGGTCATGGGCAGGGTCGTTGGTATGGGTGAATGAGACTTGGGACCTGTATCTATCATCATTCCAAATATGAAGCCAATCTATAAATATGAGCCCTAAAACTTTAAAAGCATAATAAGACTAAGTCTGTGACCTTGACCTTTAGGGCACGTGCATGGGTGGGGGTACTGGACCAGTATCAATCATCATACCAAATATAAACTTAATTCATCATACAATTTGGAAAATATAAACTCTAAAATATCTAATTAAAAATTTCTAAGTCTGTGACCTTGACCTTGAGCTCATAGGCATGGGTGGGGGTATCACTGAATAAAATGGACAGGTATCTAACATCATACCAAATATAAACTCAATCCATCACACGATTTGGAAAATATCAACTCTTAAAATATCTATTTAAAAAATTTCTAAGTCTGTGACCTTGATCTTGAAGCCATAGGCATGAGTGGGGGTATTGCCAAATAAACATTTGGACCTGTATCTATCATCATAGCATATATAAGCCAAATCCAATATATGTATATGGTTTGGAAAATTTGAGTTCTTTAAAATCTTTAACATTAAAATTGTCTAATTCTGTGACCTTGACCTTGAGGTCATAGGCATGGATGGGGGTATTGCAGAATAAAACATTGTACCTATATCTAACATCATAAGAACCAAAGCCATCATAAAAGTTCAGGTTCTACCAGGTACAAATACCTTAACTTGAGTCTTTAACATGGAAAATTTCTAAGTCCATGACCTTGACCTTGAGGCCATGGGTATGGGTGGGTGTGTCGCGGAATAAAACTTTGGACCTATATCTATAATCATACCAAATATGAACCAATTCCATCAAATGGTTTGGAAAATGTTCAGGTCTACCTGTTACAAAAACCTTAACCTGAGTCTTTAACATTGAAAATTTCCAAGTCTGTGACCTTGACCTTAAGGTCACAGGCATGGGTGGGGGTATTGCTTAATAAAACTTCGGACCTATATCTATCATCATACCAAAGATGAACCAGTTCCATCAAATGGTTAGGAAAATATGAGTTCTAAAAGTTCAGGTTCTACCTGTTACAAAAAAACATTTAACCTGAGGTTACAGGATCACATACCTACGTACGTACACACACACCTACAGAGGGACGTACAGATGTATGATGATGATGTATGCATGTATGGAAAACCGAAAAACTATATGCCGCCGGCATCATATGATGCGGGGGCATAAAAAAATGCTAATATTTTTGCTGCAAAAATGTGAGCAGCTTTTGCATATGCAAAAGCTGCTCACATTTTTTTTCAGCAAAAATACCAGTACTTTAGATATTGTATTTGCTAGAAAAGTTAACAATTTGACCACTAACGAGCTCATTGAGCTAACGATGCTTTGAACAAATGACCCTTGAGCATTTTGTTAAAAATATTTGACAAAAGTGCTGAATTTCTGCCACTGGATTTCGGGGTAGGGTTGACATTTGTCATGACATTAGGAAATGATAAGAACAGGGCTTGCAAAGTCAGTGAATCATGAAATGGTGAGTAAAGGCAACTATGGCTGCTTGCATTAACCCATTTTGTACCGGAAACCCCAAAACGGGTACCATGGCAAACAGAGTAGGCCCAGATCAGACACCGCATTAATGCGGCATTTGATCAGGACCTACACAGTTGAGCCAGTTAACAAACAAATTTTGAAGAATACACAGCCTGACACCCCTAAATTTCGAAATGGATTCCTGCTATATATAAGGAGGAAGATTCCATCTGATACAAAAAGGGTTAAAGTTGTCATCCCTATCGTTGTTATAGGGATCACCCATGGTTTTCCATGCATTAAAATTTGCCGGGTCCCGAGGAGTGAGTGTTTTGAGTTTTACGTCCCACCAACAGCTAAGGTCATACGGAGACGGGACCTCGGTTTAAAGACTCATTCGAAAGTCTGGAGAAGCCCGGGATCGATCCTGCGACCCCTGGTTTACAAGGCGAGTAGCTTAACCACTGCACCACGGAGGCTTCTCCGGGTCCCGAGGAAGGCATTTGAACACGAGGCCGCTAGGCCAAGGTACGTATCTTCCAAGTGACCCTGCAAATGTTATTGCCATGAAAAATCTATGGATGATTGTTCACCTTGCATAACTTTGATTCCAATGGCAAAACAGTCCATCCAGGTGGCCAGAAAGTACAGATCAAATGGCAAACAGTGTAGATCCTGATCAGACTGCTCCTTCAGGCGCATGGGTCGGCAGTGTTTGATAGGCCTGTTGGTCCCAATACTTAGGATCATTACAGTAGTTTTGCAAACAGGCAAACAGTGTGGACGGATTGATCAGACTGTTCCTAGAGGAGCAGTCTGATATGGATCCACATTGTTTGCAATAATGACTTTTAAAGTAACCAGGGGAAATAAAGCAGCAGACATTTATTGTGGCTGGCATCTTAAGGGTTGTATATGTTATAAGGCTTAGCTAGGGACGACTAATCAGAGCTGACAAGATAACTAATATTGTTTTTCCTGTCATTGGGATTGATAATCAATTGTTAATCATTGTAAATTGGGTCTCTGGCTTAAGTGTCTAAGTACTGATTATATAACCATATTTGATTCTTAACCCATTTTGTACTGAAAAACCCAAAACGGGTACTGCAGCAACCAGTGCAGGCCCAGATCAGACGCCGCAGAACGCGGTGTCTGATCATGCCCTACACTGTTTGCAAAAAGTTCAGCTATTTTCCAATTAAATTTTGCAGAAAAACACAAAATGTCACCCCTAAATTTTGAAACTAGAGAAAGTGCCCAGTGGGGCACATATACCCCCGGCCAGTGCCAGCCCCATTAAGTGGAAATGACAATTTGTCTGTAGCATTGAACCTTTCCATATATTTGTTTGTTTGATTTGAGGTTTAACGTCCCCGTCAACACTGTAAAGGTCATTTTGGAGACGTTGCTTCCAATTTTGTGGGACTTTTACCCGACATTGAGATGAAATGACATCTCAAGCCCTGTCGCCCAATGAAACCAATAGGGTTTATTAGCATGGGCGGTCCGCCGCGCACCGCGGTTCCTGGACAGGCTTAGATCCTCTAAGCGGTTTACCAGTACTAGTGTGCGGGCCGGATTCAGCTCTGCGTGGAAGCATCGTGCAGCCCATACCTTTCCATATAAACATTTACTCTGAGAATAACTATTGCATTTCAACAACAAGGAGTATGTGTATAATGAAAGCAGTTAACACAAAATTTGGAAGTCTTAATTATTGACCCCTACCCCAACCCTGGGGAATGACCCAGGAGCTTAGATATTCCATATGAAAGTTAATACTACAGCTATATTCTGTACCATGTATGAAGAGAATCTAACATGAGGTTCCAGAGATATGAGCAATCAAAAAGGTTTAACACAAAACTTTGACGTAAAAATTGACAAACGGACAGACAGCCCACCTAGGGGCTTGACCCAGGGGCTTAGATATTCCATATGAAAGGTAATGCTGTAGAGATATCTTTTACCAAATATGAAAAGAATCTAACATGTGGTAACAGAGATATAAGCAATCAAAAAGGTTAAACACAAAACTTTGATGTCAAAGTTTACAAACGGGCGGCAGCTCACCCAGGGGATTGACTCAGGGGCTTAGATATTCTCTATGAAAGGTAATGCTATAGAGATATTAAGAGAATCTAACATGTTGTTACAGAGATATGAGCAATCCAAAAGGTTCAACACAAAACACTGACGTAAATGTTGATGAAGGGACGGACAGACTGACGGATGGACAGCCCACCTAGGGGCTTGAACCATAAGCTTAGATATTCCAAATGAAAGATAATGCTATAGAGATATCCTTTAACAAATATGAAGAGAATCCAACATGTGGTGACAGAGATATGAGAAATCAAAAAGGTTTAACACATTGACAAACAGATGAACAGCCCACCTAGGGGCTTGACCCAGGGGCTTAGATATTCCACATGAAAGGTTATGCTATAGAGATATCCTTTACCAAACATGAAGAGAATCTAACATGTGGTTGCAGAGATATCAGCAATGAAAAAGGTTTAACACAAATTTTTTACGTAAAGTAGATGAACAGACAGACAGCCCACCCAGGGGCTTGACCCATGGGCTGAGATATTCAATATGAAAGGTAATGCGATAGAGATATCCTTTACCAAACGTGAAGAGAATCTAACATGTGGTTACAGAGATATCAGCAATGATAAAGGTTTAACACAAAACTTTGACGTAAAAGTAGATGAACAGACAGAGGGACAGACAGACAGCCCACCCAGGGGGCTTGACCTAGCTTAGATATTCCATATGAAAGGTATCCTTTACCAAATATGAAGAGCATTTAACATGTGGTTACAGTCTTACAGAGATATGAGCTGTCAAAAAGGTTTAACGGAAAACTTTGATGTAAAGGTTGATGGACGGTGGGACAGACGGACGAACCAACTAATGAACGAGCGAACAGAAAGACGAAAACTATATACCCCCTGACACACTTCGTATGCCTGGGGTATAATGATTCCTGCTATATATATGGTGGACATTGTCTAGTGAAAAGCTGGTCAGGTCTAGTAAGGTCAGTGGCTGGCTGGCTGGTCCGAATGGTCTAGTTGAAAAATCTGCTGCCACATATATTAAAATCCATATTTTTAACCCTTTTACCCTAAAATGTTTGTTTTCAATTTGTTGCTCGAGTTTTACTATGTAAATAAACTAGAAAAAGTGCCCAGTGGGGCATGTATACCCCGGCCAGTGTCATTCCCTTTCAGTGGAAATGACAATTTGTCTGTAGCATTGAATCTTTCCATATACCGGTACCAGTAAACTTTCCATTTAGTACACTGAGAATAACCATTGCATTTCAACAACAAGGAGTATAATGAAAACAGTTAACACAAAACTTGGACGTAATCAAAATGCCAAAGTCTTAATTTAATTATTGACCCCTAGCCCCACCCAGGCGCTTGACCCAAGAGCTTAGATATTCCATATAAAACTTAATACTATATAGCTATATTCTGTACCAAATATGAAGAGAATCTAACATGCGGTTACAGAGATATGAGCAATCAACAAGAGGGCCATGATGGCCCTGGATCGCTCACCTGATCCATAGAATAACAAGTGGGCCCCGGGGAGGGCCATTATTGACCCCAGGGCTATAATGTGCATAATGTTGAGGGAGGTCTAAAAAGGTGAAGCTTCATAACAAATATCAACAAAGGCTATAATTTGAACAATCTTGGCAAAGGTCCACTAGATGAAGCTACACACCAAATATCAAAGACCTGGGCCTTGCAGTTTCAGAGAAGAAGGTTTTTTTTAAAGATATTCCCTACATAAGCCTATGTAAAACCAAATGGCCCCGGGGCGGGGGCATTATTGGCCTCAGGGCTATAATTTAAACAATCTTGATAGAGGTCCACTAGATATAGCTTCACACCACATATCAAAGACCTGGGCCTTGCTGTTTCAGAGAAGAAGATTTTCAAAGATTATCTCTATATAAGTCTATGTAAAACAAAAGGGCCCCAGGGCGGGGGTATTTGTGGCCCGAGGGCTATAATTTGAACAATCTTGGTAGAGGTCCACTAGATGAAGCTGCATACCAAATATCAAAGACCATGGCCTTGCAGTTTCAGAGAAGAAGATTTTTTAAAGATTTCCCTATATAATTTATAAAGTCTATGTACATGTAAAACCAAAGGATCTCCGGCGAGATGAAATTTCACACCAAATATCAAAGACCTAGGCCTTGTGGTTTCAGAGAGGAAGATTTTAAAGATTTTCCCTATATATGACTATGTAAAACCAAAGGGACCCAGGGCGGGGGGCTTTTTTGGCCCCAGCACTATAATTTGAACAATCTTGGTAGGGGTCCACTAGATGAAGCTTCATACCAAATAGCAATGACCTGGGCCCTATGGTTTCAGAGAAGAAGATTTTTAAAGATTTTCCCTATATAAGTCTATGTAAAACTAAAGGGCCCTGGAGCTTGGGAATTTTTGGCCCCAGGGCTATATTTTGAACAAGCTTGGTAGAGGTCCACTAGCTGAAGCTTCATAACAAATATCAAAGACCTAAGCCTTGTGGTTTCAGAGAAGAAGATTTTTCAAGATTTTCCATAAGTCTATGTAAAACCAACGGCGCTTAATAAAATGCCATTTGCCCAGTGCTCGTACCCATCAAGACTCATTGGGATTGGAACATTAAATTCAAAACAAACATAGAACACCTTTTCAGTGCATGAGAATGAAATACTCCTTCACAAGTGCAAGATTTTACAGTAAAATCTGGTAGTTTTGTATATTTGTTCAACCTTCCCAGCCATTATATTATCCAATATGTTACCGGAAACCACAAAGGGGGAAGTGGAAAACAGTGCAGGCCCACATCAGACACAGCAGAACGCGGCATCTGATCAGGGCCTACACAATTTGCAAAAAGTTAACCCATATTCCAAATAAATTTTGAAGAATAAAAAAAACTGGAATTTATCAAAATTGCACATATATCCAAGTAGACAGATTGATGGACATTTTTTTAACTGCACTTCTAGACAGATCGTTGAACTGTATTTTTTTTAATTGAACAGTTGGACATTTTTCTCAATAGAGAGAGAGAGAGAGATAGATAGATCAAAGTTCAATCAGAATCAGAATTGTAACTGGTGATACGTCAAATGACATTCATACACCAAGACTTGTGATGTGGGAAGTTAGTCCCTAGCTCTAACCAAAGAGGTAAATTTAGCTACACAATCATCAGCACGCCATCTGTCCGTGTGTGATAGCTATACTTGGATAGCGAAAAAAAGAAAAGATACGTAAAAACTTATTTGGTAAGTAAGCTTTCGTGGATAACGGTAGCTGGGTCATTCACGAAGAGATTTTCGACAATTAAAAACGGAATTTCAGTAATAAAAGCAAAATATCATTCTTTCCTTCTCCAGGAATTATTTCAATGTAAACGGGTATATTTTCTCTCATAATGCCTGAATATTGTTAGCATTTTAAGTTCCTCCGATAAATTTGAAAAGCGATGGCCGTTTAATTGACAGCCAGTGCTTTGCGCATGCGCAAGAATGACGTAATAAATGAATCCGGGCCAACTCAGCCCTGAGTCAAGTCGGCCGGGGTCAACTCGGCCTGGTCAAGTCAGACCCTTATATAAATTTAGCTTGACGGACGTGTCCTTGATGAAATTATATGCTATATCTCTTATATAATATAGTGTGTGATCCTTCCGTTTTTCTGTCTTTCGGTAATTCATATTCCATACATCTTTTCCAGCAGACCTCGATGGCATGGTTGGATTGTCATGCAATATTATCATCTCGAATCAATTTGTGGGTAGCAGGTTAATTTCATTTAGAACAACTTCTAACCAATACTTAAGATGTGGCGTGGTATTTATACTAGACTGGAAAACTACTCAACGGAGCAGAAATGAATGTAAACCGCTGATGTGAATTTTGGACCCATGATGGGTCCGAGTGTGAATCTATACATTTGATGTTCACGTACACGAACTAAATACCTTTTTGATCAATACAGCTTGAAGATGTGCATTTAAGTCCGATTCCAAATTAATAATTTTTAGAAAATATAGCTTTGGTCAAAGGCGAAAAAAATTGTCCATTCACTAATGATTTGTCATATAATGACAGGCCGAGTTGACTTGAGGCCGAGTTAACTCAGGGGCCGAGTTGGTTACAGGCCGAGTTGACCCGTTTCCTAACGAATGGAATTCCTAAAACTTCCCGGAGTAAACCTGGGTGATGACAAAGTGCTTGGATTGTCTACTGGCAGTGTTAATATGGAGCCAGACACATCGCCAACCATGACAAACGATAATCCATGTCAGATTTCATAGGGAATGTGTCAAAACATTGGATCAATCTCGGCTATATCCTCATTCTATCCCGTAAGGGGAAGTTTTATTTCCCCCATTTCAATGACACATACTTGTACTACTGTTTCGGGATCAGTGTCTTTCAGACGCTTGCAATGTATTCAACAAAGTAGTTCCGATTATAAAATTTATACGGGGAAGAATCAGGACCAGTATATATACCAAAAGATGTGAAATATTCTTCATAATGCCACGCAGGGGCGTTACTTTCCCAGATTCTTAAAGGGTTTATTTTGGGGACTATTCCGGTAGGAAAAGGGGCTCGGAAGGTTTTTCCTGGGGCTATACGGTATTAAAGAAAGAAAATAGGCGCACTTTCTACACGGGGAAAAATGTATACGGGGAAGAATCAGGACCAGTATATATAGCAAAAGATGTGAAACATTCTTCATAATGCCACGCAGGGGAGCTATTTTCCCAGATTCTTAAAGGGTTTATTTTGGGGACTATTCCGGTAGGAAAAGGGGCGCGGAAGGTTTTTCCTGGGGTTATACGGTATTAAAGAAAGAAAATTGGCGCACTTTCTACACGGGGAAGAATGTATACGGGGAAGAATCAGGACCAGTATATATAGCAAAAGATGTGAAACATTCTTCATAATGCCACGCAGGGGAGCTATTTTCCCAGATTCTTAAAGGGTTTATTTTGGGGACTATTCCGGTAGGAAAAGGGGCTCGGAAGGCTTTTCCTGCGGTTATACGGTATTAAAGAAAGAAAATTGGCGCAGTTTCTACACGGGGAAGAATGTATACGGGGAAGAATCAGGACCAGTATATATAGCAAAAGATGTGAAACATTCTTCATAATGCCACGCAGGGGAGCTATTTTCCCAGATTCTTAAAGGGTTTATTTTGGGGACTATTCCGGTAGGAAAAGGGGCTCGGAAGGTTTTTCCTGGGGTGATGCGGTATTAAAGAAAGAGAATAGGCGCACTTTCTACACGGGGAAGAATGTATACGGGGAAGAATGTATACGGGGAAGAATCAGGACCAGTATATATAGCAAAATATGTGAAACATTCTTCATAATGCCACGCAGGGGAGCTATTTTCCCAGATTCTTAAAGGGTTTATTTTGGGGACTATTCCGGTAGGAAAAGGGGCTCGGAAGGCTTTTCCTGGGGCTATACGGTATTAAAGAAAGAAAATTGGCGCAGTTTCTACACGGGGAAGAATGTATACGGGGAAGAATGTATACGGGGAAGAATCAGGACCAGTATATATAGCAAAAGATGTGAAACATTCGCAGGGGAGCTATTTTCCCAGATTCTTAAAGGGTTTATTTTGGGGACTATTCCGGTAGGAAAAGGGGCTCGGAAGGTTTTTCCTGGGGTTATACGGTATTAAAGAAAGAGAATAGGCGCACTTTCTACACGGGGAAGAATGTATACGGGGAAGAATGTATACGGGGAAGAATCAGGACCATTATATATAGCAAAAGATGTGAAACATTCTTCATAATGCCACGCAGGGGAGCTATTTTCCCAGATTCTTAAAGGGTTTATTTTGGGGACTATTCCGGTATGAAAAGGGGCGCGGAAGGTTTTTCCTGGGGTTATACGGTATTAAAGAAAGAGAATAGGGGCACTTTCTACACGGGGAAGAATGTATACGGGGAAGAATCAGGACCAGTATATATACCAAACGATGTGAAACATTGTTATAATAATGCCACGCAGGGGAGCTATTTTCCCAGATTCTTAAAGGGTTTATTTTGGGGACTATTCCGGTAGGAAAAGGGGCTCGGAAGGTTTTTCCTGGGGTTTTACGGTATTAAAGAAAGAGAAAAGGCGCACTTTCTACACGGGGAAGAATGTATACAGGGAAGAATGTATACGGGGAAGAATCAGGACCAGTATATATACCAAAAGATGTGAAACATTCTTCATAATGCCACGCAGGGGAGCAATTTTCCCAGATTCTTGAAAAGTTTATTTTGGGGACTATTCCGGTAGGAAAAGGGGCTCGGATGGTTTTTCCGGGGTTATACGGTGTTTCAGAAAGAGAATAGGCGCACTATTTACACGGGGAAGAATGCTTACGGGGTAGAATGTATACGGGGAAGAATCAGGACCAGTATATTATGTGAAACATTGTTCATAATGCCACGCAGGGGAGCTACTTTCCCACATTCTTAAAGGGTTTATTTTGGGGGCGATTCTGGTAGGAAAAAGGGCTCAGAATGTTTTTTCTGGGGTAATTCGGTATTAAAGAAAGGAATGGGCGCACTATTTACACGGGGAAGAATGTATACGGGGAATAATGTATACCCGATATGAAGTCATTTTGGAAATAGCTCTTCTTTCACAGAAATATTGGAAGAATAATTCAATACGGACCCTATCGGATGGATACCGATTTCATACAGAATCCTACTGTACACATACATGTAAACATTTCTAACCCTAACACTAAACCTAACCCTAACCTCTTAAACTAACCGTAACCCTAACCCTAAAACCTAACCCTAACACCTAAACCCTAACCCCAAAACCTAACCCTAACCCTTAACCCATAACCCTAACCCTAATGCCTCTCGATCTGGGGCCCTAACCCTAATGCTTCTCGATCTTGGGCCCTAACCCTAATGCCTCTCGATCCGGGGCCCTAACCCTAATGCCTCTCGATCCGGGGCCCTAACCCTAATACCTGTCGATCTGGAACCCGTTTTGCTAACAGCTCTCCATTCACACAAGTATTAAAATATAGCCAAAACGGGCCCTAACCGTAATGACTCTTGATGTGGAGCCCTTACCCTAATCATTCTCGATCTCGAGTCCTATAGCTAATAGCTGTCCATTCACATAAATATTAAAATATAAAGTCGGTTCGATCGAGAGGTGTTACGGTTAGGTTTAGGGTTAGGGATTAGGGTTAGATTTAGAGGTTAATGGTTAGGGTTAGTTTTAGGGTTACGGCTAGGTTTTAAGGTTAGGGTTAGGGCTCCAGATGGAGAGTCATTAGGGTTAGGGCTCCATATTGAGAGTCATTAGGGTTAGGGCCCAAGATCGAGAGTCATTAGGGTTAGGGCCCCAGATCGAGAGGCATTAGGGTTAGGGCCCCAGATATAGGTATATGTTGTAGTGATAGGCATAAACTAATATATGTACGATAGCCTATAGGGTTAGGGTTATTTATTCCGTGAATGGTCTGCTGTATTGTTTATTAATTTACGGAATAAATCGTATCAAGTCGGTGCTACTCAGATTATAAAAATTGTTTTCGTTCTTAACATCGCTATGAATGAACATCCCACCCGAACTTTACTTCATACTACTATATTCCACGTGGTCATAGTATTAGCGGTTATTTGGTCATTGTAGTATCCTCGTGCGTGACCCAGTCTATGTTTTGACTGGTTCCCTCACCCTATAGCTCTCTGGCTTTCGCATATTTTAATAGAACACAGGCATCCAGTTAAGTCTATGTTGTCCCGTTTAAGTCGCAAACAGATGCATGCAAGCGTCTCAATGACACAGATCAGGTATTCCTGCGCTTCTAGTACTATTTTCGAGTATTTTTCTCTAGCAAGATAAATTTTCCCGTAATTTGATTTTATGGGGGAGAATGAGGATATAGCCTCAATCTCTTCACATTTTTGCATTATTTGCTGGCGCCCAGTCTAAAAAAAAAATATTTGGGGGCACTGTAGACTATGTATGATTTCCATCCTGCAAATCTGGTGCGTATGTAATTTATGGTCAAATGTGATCGCCGGATAGATCTAGACAGCTTAGAGTGCGTCACGAAAACTAATGACATTGACAGGAGTAGCTGTCAAATCCTAGCTTCTCACCTCTCTTTTTAACAAAGCTCTCGGTAAAGACTTCCTTCGCTTTTTTAAATTCACTCCCGTAGAAAATCCGCATCCCTCCACGGTAAAACTATCGTCGATGTCTATTTCGACCTCTTGAATATCGCGCTTCCTTTTCCTATTCGCTGAAATCTCCATTTTGAAATCAATTTTGAACATTGACATGGGAAGGTAATCCAATTAAGTCGTAGGCGACACCTAGTGGTTATTTACATTTCATATCCTAAGGGTGACGATTAAGCCGACAATTGGCAAAAGCATTAGCTTTCCCAAAAATATACTGGCCCTTGGTTGCCGGAAAATCGATATAGGAAGACCCGAATCAAAATTAATAAAAAAATGAAGTTCACTTTCTCCTTTCGGGTATCATGGGAATATTTTCCGATTCTTACCTGCTGATGAGTCACGTGAATGACAGATGTTGCCAACAGAACGAGCCGCTGCACAGGAAAACCTTAAAAATGCCGCATCCGGAGATTCAGCCAGTATACAGGGCAACGATAAAACTGAACTGAATCGCGCGGGCCGCGCAGGAGTATAATACTGCACGGTCCCCGCGAAGCATCAAAATGCGGATGTACAGACACTGATGGGTAGTGAGTGGCTAGAGAGATATGAAATTTTCAGTTACTTTCGCATTGTGCGGGCTGTTCCAGTTCGTATTGATATAAACCCCGTCGCGAGAAACTCTGTCGATGGGACCAGGTAAGACACAAACAGGCAGACTAGCAACAATCTTGAAATTATGTATATAGAAACTATAGGTTTTGAACAAGCAGCGATCACAAAAGAGCTGATCAGATTGCGCGGATTACCCAGGCTGATCTACATTTTTGTTGTTTCGCAGATGCCATTAAACAGCTTTTTTCACGATGCGGCTCATGCATGCGTTCATACCACATAAACCATCTTAAAACAAACAGGGAAATTCGCCAACTTTTATAAAGTCCATGATTATGTTTGATATACATAGGCTGATGTATCGCAGGGTCCTTGGATCAGGGAACACGCATATTATTTTGACCCCCTTGAGCCCAACTTTTATATAGTAAAACTGGGGTTTACAGGCGTAAATCTTATTTTCTTATTTCTGCTTTAAAATATAGATTGTGGGTACTCGTAAGAACCGCCTCAATGAGGCGGTTCTAACGAGTACCCACAATCTCTATTTTGAGCAGAAATAAGAAAAATATCACATATTCGATCTTTAAATTCTCATTTTTTCGGCGATAAAGGTTACAATGTATTTGTATAGGCGTGTTTTCGTAATGATAGATCATATCAGTCTCAGCGGGACAAAGAAGATGAGCATATCGAATGCTTAGTGCAATAACGTTATAAGTGCAAAATGGCAACTTTTCAGGAGAGACAAAAACTGTTTTATTTCAGAATGGATGATAGTAAACCATACTATAAGCTGGTTTCTTAACTTGGCGATTTCTTTCATTTTTGTGTGATGTCTATTGTTGAATAATGGCATTTGAAAAGAAATATTTAGCATTTAAGGGTTGATCCAGCATTTCTGCGCTGATTGTTTTTGGTGCAAAAAATGGTGTAAGTGCATTCAGCGCTAAAACTGTGTAAATGTACAAACCTTATTTCTTTGCCTTTTACATGGTAAAGCAGTAAATTAAAGGCACTGGGTAGGTAATAGGTCACATTTTATACATTCTGCATGGTACTTACATGCTTATTCTGAAATATCAAGCAACAGGATTCAATATTTTTGAGGTATTAAAAAAACTTTGCGCAAAAATGGGGTAAGTGCACTTACATTGTTTTTGCGCCAACTTTTTTTTTCTAAAAGTCAGAGCAAAAACGGTGTAACTGACAAAAAAAGTCCAAAATGCTGAAATATAAATCATGATTAAGGCAGAATCCAGCTGTAGTACTTATTTACCAAGTGTGTCAAGTCCTAAGGCACCCATTTCATAAAAAAAAAAAAACAAAAAAAAAAAAACAAACAAACAAAAAAAAAAAACATTTTGGCCAAAAATGTCAGTTGCACCACTATTGCACTCAGCATACGATATGACGTTTAGGCGTCGATGTTTAGGCATCGATGCAACACAATGACGTTGCATCGACGTTTATATGACGTTGTCTTTCCCTCGCCTCCGCCTTTATAAAAGCCTTTGGAACTGAGCAACATATTATGTCTTCGGGGGATGTGGCGTTGCTTGAATTCTACATGCTTGAAAAATTGAAAAAGTATGACTTTAAACTGATCACATGTATTACATTTCATACGAGCGCTTGATCGGCAATAACAGCCCCCCCCCCCCCCCCCCCCCCAAAAAAAAAAATAAATAAATAATAATAAAAAAAAAAAATAAATAAATAAATAAAATAAAATAAAAAAAATGTTCATTTGTGTTTAAAATTGTCAGTGCAGTAAATGCACTGAGGGCTTCGATTCCTATACAAAAATCCTATATTTTAACCATCTTTGGGACTATTTTGAACAGTCCCAAAGGTGGTCTCTTTGTGGAGGACAATGTGTGTAGAAAACGTAAAGAGAGGACAGCTTAAACCTTTTAAATATAAAGGATGAATTTAAGGGGAATGGCAGAGCTATCCGCCATTTTTCAAAGGGAGACAACTTTCGAGACTTTCTGTTTGCTTTTCTATAAACCCTGTGCAACTGAAAAAAAGGGTCTACTCTTAAAGGAAAGATTTGGCTTCTCAAGTGCAAATTCTTTCCTTTCAGAGTTAGCCCCCTATTGGGATGGGGGACAAAAACACTTTTGCAGGAGTCGCCTCCCCTGAAGGTGTTCCCATTCCCCTTAAGATGGTCTTAATAGCAGAATTTCATTGTAATTGTCCAAAACATGGATTGCGTTTTCGCATTGGAACAAGTCTTAACCCTTGTCCTGCAGACTCTCGATAACCACTACCTTTACAAACAGCCATCTGATCAGGATCTAAAGTCAGTCATTCAGTTTGCGAATCCGTGGATGTGTACATTATATGAAGTATGGGTAACCGTACATCGTCTGACGACCAACTGAAATCAGGGTCATGAGAGTACCGGATATCACAAATTCAAGTTCGGGTGAAAGCATGATTGCAGGCGAATATGTTTACCAAACTGAGGTAATAGCTAAGTATGACCGACTCAGTATATGAAGATAGATAGATATAGAGAGTGAGTGAGTGTTTGAGTTTTACATCTCACCAATAGCTAAGGTCATAAGGAGACGGGACCTCGATTTAAAGACTCATCCGAAAGTCTGGAGAAGCCCGGGATCGATCCTGCTACCCCTGGTTTATAAGGCGAGTAGCATAGCCACTACACCACGGAGGCTTCTAGATACAGAATACAGGTAAGATGTTCAATATTGTCTATAACACACATTGTATGATCACGTATATTTGGTACATTATGAATATTTCATAAGTAAAACAAACCTATTGCGTGGATAGACCTTAAAAACAGGACTGTAACCATAGACACACGTATGTAATGATTTACTTTTGTATTTTCTTCTTCCCCTCACCACGCTGAATATTTTAATATGCTAAACTCCTCCCCAATGTTTGTACCACAGATTTCATGGCTGCAGTAGCCGCGAATGGAAAGCAGTATAAATCCTGATCAGCTGGCTGATCTGAATCTGTACTATTTTCAAAATAGGATATATTCGGGTTCAGAATGGCGAGGGTTAAGGGGAATGGGTTCAGGGGAGGCAGCTCCTGCAAAAGTAATTTTGTCTCCCATGTCAACTCTTAAAGGAAAGAATTTGCTCCTGAGGAGCAAATTCTTTCCTTTAAGAGTAGACCCCATTTTCAGCAAAACTGAGCCTATAGAAAAGCGAACAGGAAGTTCCGAAAGTTGTCTCCCTTTGAAAAATGGCGGATAAATGTGCCAGGTGTTCCCATTCCTGTTAAGACCCTAAAACAGATAATAATTTTCCAGAAAAATACGGCTTGGAATTTCAAGGGAATTGTCAGCCTAGTTGACGAGTCACATGAAATGTCACACCCTGTCTGAAAACATTTCAAAGTCATGTAGCTATTTTTCCAGGCGCTTTAAGGGTTTAATTATTTCAAAGATGTTTCCGCCCATCGAGGCTTGAATAAATAGATTGGGCTGCATGATGCTTCCACCGAGCACTGGTAAACCGCTTAGAGGGTCTAATCCTGCTCAAGCAAAGTGGTGCAAGTTGAACCGTCGATGATTATAAACCCTATTACGTCAACACTATTTAGGTCATTTTGGGGACATTGCTTTCGATTTTGTGAGACTTATACACTGTAAAAAAATTAGTGTTAATTATACCTAAAGGCAGAGAAAAGTTTACACTAAAACTCGTGTGAGTTCGAACCATATACTATCTTGAGTGTAAAATGTAACTTTGAGTAACAATACACTGATAACTTGTATAGTTTACTCCAAATCTGGTGTAGCGCTGCAAATTAGGTGTTTGGTGTAACGATTCTGTAAAACAAGTGTTACGTTTCATATCAATTGGTGTTTGAAATAACTACACTATTTATGGTGTCAGGGTTGCTACTAAATAGGATAATTTCAGGGGTGTTAAAGTTCAGGATTAATCCTGATTTCAGGATTGAGAGCTTTGGCATGATGCATATAAATTGTCATATATTTTTGTCCATTTGAAGTTTTAACATGTCTCAATTAAATGGTTAGCTACAAATAAGCATGAAGCAACTAATCTCATTTGATATTGGAAGGGTAAACCAATTTATTTTCGATTTCAAGATAACATAAGTGTCACTTCAGGATTCAAATAGCAGATTTTCAGGATTGAGATTTTTGGACTGTTCTCACCCCTGTAATTTTAGTCATACTAAAGGGTAAAATGTTTTTAAGAGCGTTGTAACTGTGAACATTACACTTTTTTCAGTGTAACTAAATATCGGTGTAATATTTCTTCAAATGGTGGCTAATATTTTGTTATGTTCAGTGTAATAAAGTAATTACACTCTGAAAGCGTTATCTCTCCAGCTTACCGGTTCTTTGCTGCACCGATACTGGTGTTTTGTTTCACCGTAACGTAAGTTAACGTTTCTTGTCGAATCGTGTAACTAGTCGTATAAGATGCATTACATGTACGACATATGTTATTTTGATCCTCTTTCGTGTCATATAGCTCAAAATGGCATAAATATCAGACAAATTATATAATTGTTAATATTGATTATAGGGCTGTTTCATGCGTAATGAAAATCCTGCTAAATAAGATTAAAATAATGTAAACTCCATTTCAGTATAAACACAATTTCTGATTAATAAAGAATGTGTACAAAATCTAATGGAAAAAGCATTTTTTACACCAGCATTTTACAGAAGCTCTAACATTATCATTGAAAAATGGTAAATGATACCCTATAATAAGTGTATCAAAGGTACCCTATGAATGGGGTATTAGAGTATGACAAGTTCTATACCAATGAAAAACAAAAATAAATAAATAAATACACTACACAAATGTACATTATGGTATAGCCAGTCTTAGTTATTGGTGTAATGTTACATCGACTGAACGAAGGAAACATTACACCCGGAAACGTTTCCTTCAAAATATGACGGCACATTTACACCGGTAATGAAGATCAGTTACACTATGGTGTAAACTTTCTGTCGATTCTCAGGTGCGTCGAGGCGGTTCTAACGGTTACCCACATACTCTGTTTTGAGCAGAAATAAGAAAACTATCAGATTTTCTTTTATCTGAAATTTTTTCATTTGTTGGTGGTATTTGAATAGGCATTTTCAATCATTTGAAGGCATGTTTTCGTTTGAGTAGTTCAGCCACGACAAGCTAAAATGTGTCTTGGCCCATGCGCTTACAGCAAAGACCTCAGATGACGCTGCGCATGCTTATTCGCACAGTCAATTCAGTGTATTCGCTGTTCGCTCTATGAATGCTCTTCTAGGAAACAATTCGTTCTTATATGAGTTTTTATACCCCCCCCCCCCCCCCGCAAACGAAGTTTAAGGGTGGTATATTGTTTTTCATGTTGTCCGTCTGTCCGTCACAGACTTTGCATGTGTTTTCATATAGGTCTGAAGATGTGCATGTGGTTTTTTTCTTACTCCTAAAATTATTTCTTTCACTTTTTTTTTGTCTTTTTTTTAACTTAGCCATTTTTTTTAGGTCTAATAATGCTAAAGTGTATAGGGAGTGAGTACCTTGTTAGCGCAACTCCTCTCACAGTTTTAGGGTGATCGTTTTGAAACTTTGCAGGTGTTTTCATAAAGGTCTGAAGATGTGCATGTGGGTTTTTTCATACTCCTAAAATTATTTCTTGCACTTTTTCGTCTTTTTAACTTAGCCATTTTTTTTAGGTCTAATAATGTTAAAGTGTACAGGGAGTGGGTACCTTGCTAGCAAAACTCCCCTCACAGTTTTAGGACGATCGTTTTGAAACTTTGCAGGTGCTTTCATATAGGTCTGAAGATGTGCAGGTGGTTTTTTCATACTCCTAAAATTATTTCTTTCACTTTTTTCGTCTTTTTTAACTTAGCCATTTTTGAGGTCTAATAATGTTAAAGTGTATAGGGAGTGGGTATACCTTATTAGCGCAACTCCCCTCACTGTTTTAGGGTGATCGTTTTGAAACTTTGCAGGTGTTTTCATATAGGTCCGATGATGTGCAGGTGGGTTTTTCCTACCCCTAAAATTATTTCTTTCACTTTTTTTTGTCTTTTTTAACTTAGCCATTTTTGAGGTCTAATGATGTTAAAGTGTATATGGAGTGGGTAGCTTGTTAGCGCAACTCCTCTCGCAGTTTTAGGTTGATACTTTTGAAACTTTGCCTGTGTTTTTATATAGGTCTGAAGATCTGCATGTGGTTTTTTCATACTCCTAAAATTATTTCTTTCACTTTTTTCGTCTTTTTAACTTAGCCATTTTTTGAGGTCTAATAATGTTTAAGTATATAGGGAGTACCTTGTTAGCGCGAAGTTGAACAGATGCTTAAAACTCATCAAATAGATTTTGTGTTCCAATAATTTTGGGCCAAGTTGCCGGCCATGAGTTCAACTTCTTTTAAACCTGTCTGCTGTTTTTTATTATTGACCATTGTCTTTTGTTTGTTTGTTTGATTTGAGGTTTAACGTCCCCGTCAACACTGTAAAGGTCATTGCATCTGTTTTTGCGGAGGAAAGCAAAGGTTGTGTAAGAAATAAGAGGTGAAACGGCTCCCCATCGCCTTTGCACGCAAGATTGAAATTCCCTTTGAGAATACATGTATAGGTGTCTTAAGCCAAGAGTGGTGGATTCGATCACATCACGAAAATACGCCTTTACAATTTTGACCCCTTTAAACCCCACCTTTATACAGAAAAAACTTGGGTTTACATGGGTGTATATTATTTTTTTTCTTATTTCTGCTAAAAACCTATATGATGGTACTCGTTAGAACCGCCTCGTCGAGGCGGTTCTAACGGTTACCCACAACCTATGTTTTGAGCATAAATAAGAAATCTTTGGTCGGCACCCCATCGCCTTTGCATGCAAGATTGAAATTCCCTTAGAGAAAACTGTACAGGCGTCTTAAACCAAGAGTGGTGGATTCGATTCCGGTCCCGTCTACATATGAACTGTTCGTGTGACTGAAACTATGAAAGCAATAAAACTTCTGTCATCAGGCAAGGCTCCACGATCAGATGCGATACCTGCTGAGATCTACTAAGCAGGAGGCACACCAGTTGCAAAGAGAATGACAGAGTTATGACATGCTGTGGAGAAAAGAAACCATCCCTCAAGAAATCAAAGATGCGCCAATTATCCACCTATTCAAATGGGAAAGGAATCCTCAGGTCTGCGACAAATACCGTGGCATATCTTTATTGTCATCGCTGGGAAGATCCTTGCACGAGTACTGGTAAACCGCTTAGAGGATCTAAGCTTGCACAGGCAGGCTAGTCCATGCTAATAAACCCTATTGGTTTCATTGGGCGGCAAGGCTTGAGATGTCATTTCATCCCAAGGTCGGGTAAAAGTCCCACCAAATTGGAAGCAACGTCTCCAAAATGACCTTTACAGTGTTGACGGGGACGTTAAACCTCAAATCAAACAAAACAAACTCCGGCAGGACCTGGTGGATTTTTCCATAACAGGTGCATTTATTTTTACTTCTGCTCAAAAACGCACTAATTGTAGCTACTCTTTCGAGAGCCTCACACTGTAAAAACATTGTAAGGCGGAGTAAAGTTTACACTAAAACTCGTGTGAACTAGAACCATGCACCATTTTGAGATAACTTGTATAGTTTATTCAAAATTTGGTGTAGTACTGCAAGTTTGGTGTTTGTTGTAACAATTCTGTAAAACAAGGGTTACGTTTCGTACCAATTTGTGTCTGAGATATTTATGCTATTTATGTTGTAAGGTTTGCTAATAAATATGTAGTGTAATATTAGTTATACCACAGGGTAGCAATGTTTGAAGTCGTAACTGAGAACATTACACTTTTTTCAGTGTAATGTTGGTTGTTTGTTTGATTTGAGGTTTAACGTCCCCGTCAACTCTGTAAAGGTCATTTTGGAGACGTTGCTTCCAATTTTGTGGGACTTTACCGGACATTAAGATGAAATGACATCTCAAGCCCTGTCGCCCAATGAAACCAATAGGGTTTATTAGCATGGAGGGTCCGCCTCGCACCGCGGTTCCTGGACAGGCTTAGATCCTCTAAGCTGTTTACCAGTACTAGTGAGCGGGGCAGATTCAGCTCTGCGTGGAAGCATCTTGCAGCCCATATATTTCTTCAAGCCCCTATGGGCGGGGGCCGTTTTCAGTGTAATGAAATATCGGTTAATATTTGTTCGAATGATGGCTAATATTTTGTTATTTGAAGTGTAAAAATGTAATTACGAGTATACCTTGAAAGCGTTATCGGTGTTTTGTTGCATTCTGGGGCCAGTTGTTCAAAACTAACGACATCGTTAGTTAAGGTATCGTTAAAACTTTGATCTTTAAATATGGCAAATATGCTAAAATTTTTGCTGAAAAAAAAATGTGAGCAGCTTTTGCAGATGCAAAAGTTGCTCACATTTTTTTCAGCAAAAAATACCAAAATTTTCAATATTGCACTTGCTAGAACAGTTAACAATATGACCACTAACGAGCTCGTTAAGCTAACGATGCTTTGAACAACTGGCTCCTGGTGTTTTGTTCCAATCGTGTAACAAGATACGTTATATCTACGACATATGTTATTTTATTCATCTATCGTGTCATATAGCAAAACGGCATAAATCTCATACAAATTATGTAATTAGTAATATTGATAGTTTTTTTCAGGTGATAGTTTTTTTCCATGCGTAATGAAAATCATGGTAAATTAGATTAAAATGAGGTAAACTCTATTTCAGTATAAACACAATTTCTGTTTTATGAAGAATTTATACAAAATATATTGGAAAGTGCAACTTTTTACACAAGGGTTTTACGGAAGCTTCAGCATTACCATAGAAAATGGTATTAACCTTCTATTGCATTTCGAAAGCACGCCTATACAAATACATTGTAAATTTTACTTCCAAAAAATGAAAATTTTAAGAAGAAAAATTGTGATATTTTTCTTATTTCGGCTCAAAATATAGGTTGTGGGTACTCGTTAGAACCGCCTCATCGAGGCGGTTCTAACGAGTACCCACAACCTATATTTTAGAGCAGAAATAAGAAAAAATAAGGTTTACCCCTGTAAACCCACGTTTTACTATATAAAAGTGGGGTTCAAGGGGTCAAAATTATATAGGATGATGAGAAATTCTATACCAATGAAAAATAACATTATTCGTTAATTGTAATACATTGTCTAGATGTCCACTGTGGTGTAGCTAGTCTTATTTACTGGTGTAATGTAACACCCAGCTCGCAAAGGAAACGTTTCTTCAAAAACAACGGAACATTTACACCAGTGATGAAGTCCAGTTACACTATGGTGTAAACTTTCCTTCGATCTTCGGGTGATTAATTACATCATATTACTGGATTAATAGCCGGCTATTCGGTGAAAAGTTACCGAACACACAATGGAAAAAACTTTCACCAAAAGCTGCCACCAGTTTTGGTGTGATGTTTCCTTTCATTTTTTACAATAAATTGCAACGTTTCAACGACCTGTTATATAATGGCCACTTTCAACAATACAGACACATTCTTGATTGTCCGTTTACACCTATGAAATATGTGGTATCGCGGTATTAGATCTGCTATTAATATGTTGATAAAAAAGAAGTTTTGGACCTTGCCGTTGGCACTTTTTCTTTTCATCAAGCACTCTTACCCTTGGGTGGGGGTGGGGGGGGGGGTATTACAGAAAATCAGCGTTGATATTTCATGTGAAGAGGCTCCCAGCAGCCATGGGTTCCTTTGAAAAATAGCAATAAATAATAATAATATACAAAAATAAAATAACACATCAAATTGAAAATGGCATCTGCCAAGGCGTGATTTTGGATGTTCGTAAAAAAGCATCAGTGCGATTGTTAAAATGAGATTTTACCTACACACAGTAATTTACTATCAAAATGTGAGATATCTATAGGTTTATCAGCACGAACGTCTGCTAAAACTGCGACTTTCATATTGCCCAAAATAACATTTTGAGATGAAAATGTTTTTGTTTTGTTTTTTCCTTATTTCTGCTCGTTAGAACCATCGCACTGTGGCGGTTCTAACGAGTTCTAAACTCTATATATTGGCAACCAGTGTCTAACCCTGTAAACTACACTTTTCTCTATGTTAAGTGGTGTTTACGGGAACTTCTTAACCAGACGAAAACATTAATTTTCGAGATTACTGATGAGATTAAATATGTTTCTCAGTGGGTTTGTTTGAAGAACTTTTTAATAAGTTTTCCATAATTTAAGCCATTTTCAGACTCGAGTTTTTTTCATGAGGACACCACTGGCTTTGAATTTGGACGCACCCATTTCTGCGGTGGCTTCAGTTAAAACCCACAAAGACTCATAAGTGTAGATCCAGATGAAATGGCTCTTTTTATCAACTCATCTGGAGTCACACTGTTTGCACAGGTGACGGTTTTAGTCGGTCTACAGCCAAACAGGGTTCATTAGGCAATAAATACATTAAAATTTCAAAGACTCAAACTCGGATGGTTCGTTTACCATGGTTGGACCGAACTGGTTCTTGAGTCACAGGAAATCCAGGTAACAAAAAGCTCATGTTTGTTTGTTTGTTTGATTTGAGGTTAAACGTCCCCGTCAACACTGTATAGGTCATTTTGGAGACGTTGCTTCCAGTGTTGTCGGACTTTTACCCAACATTGAGATGAAATGATTTCTCAAGCCCTGTCGCCCAATGAAACCAATAGGGTTTATAAGCATGGACGGTCCGATCCGCACCGCTTTGCCTGGGCAGGCTTAGATCCTCTAAACGGTTTACCAGTACTCGTTTGCGGTCGGTTTCAGCTCTGCGTGGAAGCATCATGCAGCCCATCTATTTCGACCTTGGGCAGAACAAGGTCATGAACGTATGTTGTTTTCGCCTAATGTAATGAAGGCCACCGCCCATCGGGGCTTGGATAAATAGATTGGGCTGCATTATGCTTCCACACAGAGCTGAAACCGACCGCCAGTGAATACTGGTAAACCACTAGGGCTAAGCCTGCCCAGGCAAAGTGATTCGAGTCGAAGCGTCCGTACATATTAACCCTTTTGGTTTATTTGGGCTACAGGGCTTGAAAGGTTAGCGTTAGGAGTAGGTCACTGATGGTTAGGTTAGGGTTAGGAGTAGGTCACCGATGGTTAGGGTTAGGAGTAGGTCACTGATGGTTAGGGTTGGATTAGGGTTAGAAGTAGGTCACTGATGGTTAGGGTTAGGAGTACGTCACCGATGGTTAGGGTTAGGAGAACGTCACCGATGGTAAGGGTTGGATTAGGGTTAGAAGTAGGCCACTGATGGTTAGGGTTAGTTTAGGGTTTGGAGTAGGTCACCGATGGTTAGGGTTGGATTAGGGTTAGGAGTAGGTCACTGATGGTTAGGGTTAGGTAAGGATTAGGAGTAGGAGTAGATCACCGATGGTTAACGTTAGGTTAGGGTTAGGAGTAGGTCACCGATGGTTAGGGTTGGATTAGGGTTAGAAGTAGGTCACTGATGGTTAGGGTTAGGAGTAGGTCTACGATGGTTAGGGTTAGGAGTACGTCACCGATGGTTAGAGTTGGATTAGGCTTAGAAGTAGGTCACTGATGGTTAGGGTTAGTTAAGGGTTTGGAGTAGGTCACCGATGGTTAGGGTTGGATTAGGGTTAGGAGTAGGTCACTGATGGTTAGGGTTAGGTTAGGGTTAGGAGTAGGAGTAGATCACCGATGGTTAACGTTAGGTTAGGGTTAGGAGTAGGTCACCGATGGTTAGGGTTGGATTAGGGTTAGAAGTAGGTCACTGATGGTTAGGGTAAGGTTAGGGTTAGGAGTAGGTCACCGATGGTTAGGGTTGGATTAGGGTTAGGAGTAGGTCACCGATGGTTAGGGTTAGGTAAGAATTAGGAGTAGATCACCAATGGGTATGGTTAGGTTAGAGTTAGGAGTAGGTCACTGATGGTTAGGGTTAGGTTTGGGTTAGGAGTAGGTCACTGATGGTTAGGGTTGGATTAGGGTTAGGAGTAGGTCACCGATGGTTAGGGTTAGGTTAGAATTAAGAGTAGATCACCAATGGGTAGGGTTAGGTTAGGGTTAGGAGTAGGTCACCGATGGTTAAGGTTGGATTAGGGTTAGGAGTAGGTCTCTGATGGTTAGGGTTGGTAGGTCACCGATGGTTAGGGTTAGGTTAGAGTTAGGAGTAGGTTAAAATTAGGTTAGGGTTAGGAGTAGATCACCGATGGTTAGGGTTAGGTTAGGGTTAGGAGTAGGTCACCGATGGTTAGGGTAAGGTTAGGGTTAGGAGTTGGACACCGATGGTTTGGGTTATGTTAAGGTTAGGAGTAGGTCACCGGTGGTTAGGGTTAGTTTATGATTATCAGTAGGCCACCGATGGTTAGGGTCGGATTAGGGTTAGGAGTATGTCACCGATGCTTAGGGTTAGGCTAGAGTTAGGAGTAGGTCACCGACGGTTAGGGTTAGGCTAGAGTTAGGAGTAGGTCACCGATGGTTAGGGTTAGGGTAGGGTTAGGAGTAGGTCACCGATGGTTAGGGTTAGATTACGGCTAGTCAGGGTGAGGGTTAGGTAATATGAAGTGGCGGACAGATTCTTAAGTCGCTCCTTTATGACACGACGTTATCCACTGTTGTAACAATTCATGTCGTTTGTTTCCTTACTTTTTGTATGCTTATATTGCCATATATATGTTTGCTTAAACTTGATATCTCAATTTTAGATTTTACATACTAAATACTGTATCTGTTGTTAAAACTAAATGCTAGTGACAGATGTTACATTATTATTATTGAGGAAATAAAATCTTTAAAATTACGGTCTGCGGCATACATAAAGCATCTTACGTACATTTATTGAGACTGCATGTAGTTGAGTTAAAGTGAGAAATGACTGCACATGTTTGTCAAATAAACATATTGATGCAACGTGGAAGTACATGCACCATGCATTTTTCTAGGGTTGATAATATTGAAGCCCCGAGATATTATTTTTCTGTGATTCGACCCACTGGGCGCTCAATATCATGAAAATGCGCAGGCCATGTTTCCCACATCATCTTGTTTATCAGTTTTCCGTACAGAGTGACACACGACACGACAAGAGGCAGGAATATACATAAATGGAATAAAAACAACTTAAAGCCTCTGGTATGCATTAACCCTTATCCCAATGATCATGACAACCCCTACCTTTGCAAACAGTGTAGATCCAGATCAGATGGCTACACTGTTTGTCATTCAGATTGCAATTTTTTTATGTTTTGATTTGAGGTTTAACGTCCCCGTCAACACTGTAAAGGTAATTTTGGCGATTGTGGGACTTTTAACCGACGCTGAGATGAAATGACACCTCAAGCCTTATCGTCCAATGAAACCAATAGGGTTTATAAGCATGGACGGTCCGACTCGCACCGCTTTGGGCAGGCTTATATCTTCTAAGCGGTTTACTAGTACTCGTGTACGGGTCGGTTTGTGTGCGGGTCGGTTTCAGCTCTGCGTGGAAGCATCATGCAGCCCACCTATTTCTTCAAGCCCCGATAGGCGGGGGCCCCGCGCAAATTTGTATGCATATATTTTATCGAGTAGTTTAATTGGTTGATAGTCAAAGGGATAGTCAAAGGGGGTTGGCTAAAAGATTTATTCTGCAGGATAAGGGTTAAAAGAATTAGGGCAGCTGAAGGGTACACCAGCAAAGGCTCAGGCGAGTCACCACATAAGCACTGAACTATGGCTGATCGCAGGCAAATGGAGGAGATTCGAGGTAGCTTCAGTCAAGAAGCCATGTTTTGTTTAACCCATTTTGTACCGGAAACCCCAAAACGGGTAGTTTGCAAACAGTACAGGCCCAGATCAGACGCCACAGAACGCGGCCTCTGATCAGGGCCTACACGGTTTGCAAAATATTTTGCCAATTTCCAAATAGTTTTGTAAGAAAACGAAACCTGACACCCCTACATTTTAAAATGGACTCCTGCTATATATAAGGAGGAAGGTTCCATTTGGTACAAAAAGGGTTAAATTGAGGTTTTACGTCCCCGTCAACATTTTTTACCGGCCCCGCCCATCGGGGCTTGAAGAAATAAATGGGCCGAACATTGCTTCCACGCAGAGCTGAAACCGACCACACACGAGTACTGGTAAACCGCTTAGAGGATCTAAGCCTGCCCAGGCAAAGTGGTGCGAGTCCATGCTTATAAACCATATTGGTTTCATTGGACGACAGGGCATGAGCTGTCATTTCATCTCAATGTCGGGTAAAAGTCCAACAAAATTAGAAGCAACGTCTCCAAAAATAACCTATAGTGTTGACGGGAACGGTTAACCTCAAATCAAACAAAAACAAACAACACTATTTATGTCATTTTGGAGACGTTGCTACCAGATTTGTGGGACGTTCACCCGATATTGAGATGAAACTCTGCCGGCCAAACAAAGAAAATGGTTTTTATGTAGAGACTATAGACAGTCCAACACTTTGTCTGGACAGGCATCGACCTCTAAGCGGTTCAACATTACTCATGTGTGGTCGATTTCAGCTCTGCGTCACGGAAGCACCATGCAGCCCAACCTATTTATTCAAGCCTGATGGGCGGGGACCCCAAGAAGCCATGTGTCCAGCCATATTGAATGGCGTCGCATGTGCTTTAGAAAGAAAAAAAAAATAGGAGAATTCCAAAGGACATGCCACCATTGACAATCTTGTACCAAACGAGGACCAGTCCAAAGCAGGCACTGTGATGAACCATCGAAAACTCAGAGCGGACTGCGAATGCGTGTGCTGTCTACATGACTATAATATCAAATCGTTGAACGATTACGTCCACAGATACTTGGGGGTCAGTAGAGCTTTCTTGCGGGTAGTAGAGCGGATGGTCCAAAACTGATCTCTTGGATTTTTTTTTTTTTTTTTTTTTTTTGCATTTTAGCGTACTTGAACCACACCTTAATCAATACAAATGGTTGCGCCACGTCTAGAAAATTGTTTGAAAATAATGATATTTTATGGACAAGCTAAAATTACGCCAATTTAGCCTATCCATAAAATATCATTAATTTTCAAACGATTTTCTAGACGTGACACAACCCTTGATGTTTTTCAAGTACGCTCCGCTCTACTAACTGCAAGAAAGCTCTACTGATCCCAGGTATCTGTGATTACGCCCACATTTCATTCAGCAACACAGCCATCCCGAAGCTATGCGGATAGCGCATACCGAAAAGACTGTTCAGATTAGATTGCGTGGATGCGCAGGCTGATCAGAGTCTTCGCTGTGCCTACAGGTCCGAAGGCACATTTTCGCCTATGGGGAATGGGAACGGCTTCAGGGGAGATAACTCTTGCAACTGTATTATTCCCTCTTGTCAATAGGGATCACCTGAGGAGCAAATTGTTTCCTTAAGAGTAGACCCCCTTTTCAGTGGGACAGAGGTTATAGAAAAGCAAACAGGAAGTTCCGAAAGTTGTCATCCTTTGAAAAAATGCCGGACAAAATCTGTCTGCCAGCTGTTCTCATTCCCCTTTATGCGTCTCATTTGTATGAAAAGTCATGAGGAAAAATGTCCGTGTGAAATAATGGCGTACAACATGGTGTCAGAAGTAACACATTTAGGGTAAAAATGGTAACATCTTTGTTATTTCTGCTTTTAACATAGATTGTGAGTGCTCGTTAGAACCGCCTCAATGAGGCGGTTCTAACGAGTACCCACAATCTATGTTTTTGAGCAAAAATAAGGCAGGTAATGAATAACCCCGTAAACCCCACTTTTCTCTATATAAAGTGGGGTTTAGAGGGGTCTTCATTTCACGGACTTGTTATCGTGATGGATTGTGTTGGGGTTTAATGACTCGCCAACCCTTGTCGGTCATTCTGTGTTGCCTCCCAGAGAAAGGTAGAGGAGATGAAAGTGAGGGACAGGGGAGAAAGAGGAAAATAAATACATGTAGAAGTGTAGAAACAGAAGAAATAACAACATTACCCCCCGAACCCGTACCTGCTGTAAGGACAGCAGGCCTTGCCCAACTGTAAGCCAGTATCAGCTGGACGCCCCAGTGACGTGAGATACACTACACCTAGATAAATCCTAAATCTGTGCAACAACATAACTTGGACAAAGAATGTTACAGTTTGCAGTGTCTTATAATACCGACCTTCTCTCAGTCGGGAACATTCTAAGTTTTGTGAAAATAGTTTTTTTTCCCAAACTGATCGACCTGAAAGGTTTTGAAACAAGATACGGTTGCACAACAGGAATGCTACCGGGCGGCGCCTGTCGGTATGTCAAACATCACAGGATCACGAGTTGATTCCAACAGAAAGGTCTTACTATACAAGCAAACCATATGACAAATGAGCCGGGACACATCAATTTATACAATTTACATGTGCGCCCAGCGATGAATCAGATCCGGCTGCGCATCCATATACACTCAGTGGACATAAATGAGTTCCCAAAATGGCTGACAAGAAATTGGGGAAAAATATGATCTGAAAGAATTGCAATTTTCTGCCTAATTACAAATCATACTCAAATGCTTATTGGTGCAGCTAATTATTTAGGGTATATGTTTACGTCAGCACCTAGTACAATGATGATGTCATCAGTTGCTATGGCAACATCAGACAGCATACAGATTAGCACATTTCCTTTGAAAAATCAGGGTAGGTGTACTAAAAGATTTATAAAATTATCAATTTCTTATCTTTTTAGATATAAATTGGTAGCAATGTTGGCTAAGTACTGGAAAACAATCTGATTGTGTATAATATTACTTAGAGACAACAATTTATGTGAAATCTAACCTGCTTTCGGATGCAACATAAATACTTCAAAATCACTGAAAAGCAAATATTTTTGGTGATAGTCACCAAGGGAACAGACAAAAAAACGGACTTTGTTTTATATCTGATTTGAGAGATATTTAATCATTCTTTCTAGCAAAAACTGTTTGTTTGATTGTATCTCAGGGGATTGAAGCAGCAAGGAGATCCAGGAAACAATGGGCTTATTTCAACAGCCGTGCACTCTTTGCGCGCCATAAAACAAGATAAAAAATATGTTGTAAAATATTGAAAAAATATTGTTAATTAAAAGCACCATTTTAGACTATATTTTTACATAAGACTTCATTTTTTGTATAATAGTGTCCCAAAAATTTGTCAATCTCTATGGGTACCCCAAAAAAAAGACTAACATCCATCTAGACGTTTATCCACCGTTGTTAGCTACATTTCCTATATGAAAGAAAGATACTTCCTTTCAATGATTGCTACTAAAATATTAGAGCGTGTGCCACAAATTTAGATAGGAACTATGCAGCCCATTTACTTGATGTTTCCATAGCAACTATTTTTCTGTCATGGGTAGAATTACCCCACCCACTTCTAATAATGTATTAATTCAATTGGGAAAATGTAAACATATTTGGCTTCTCAGCTGTCAATCATACTACAAAGACATCAGAGTAACCAAACTTATATAGATTATAGGTGAAAATCTTAATCATTCAGAATAAGAAGAAATCTGTGAGCCAGCACAGAATTTTGAAGCCATTTTTAAAACCACGGTACTCTAAATGAAGAATATACCAGAGCTATGCATGGCAAGATTTCTAAGGCAAATTGCTATATTTGTTATTGGTAATGAATAAACAATACCATCTAGTAAACATAACATGCATTGGATCTTTTATTTTTCAGAAATTTGATCTGGAAATGTAGTTACAGATTTACAGTCATCACGACGTCAAACAGTTTTGGGAACTCATTTATGGCCACTGAGTGTAGTCTTACCAGAGACTTCTCTTGATGTATATGAAGGGGCACTGGGCCCTTAGCTATCCTTAGAGCGCACAACGAAGACCCTGATCAGGCTGCGCGGATGCGCTGGCTGATCTGAGTCTTCGTTGGGCGCACATGTCTTATTGTAGGTTTTGTCGTGCGCTGGCTCAAATATTAAGATTCAGATTCAAAAGTCGCATATGGCCAATGCTAATATAAGTTTTTCATTGTCACAGGCAGTCGGACAAACACATGATACGGACCAAACATCTATATCCCCCGTTACCTCCACCCCAGATTTGCTCCAGGAATGAAAAAATCATGTTTTGGTTTTGAAGTATAGCTGTTGATGCTTGTTAGAAGGAAAATTTAATTTGGCGGTTCTGCAGATGTTTTCTTTTTATCTTCTATTTTCTTTCTTTCTTTCTTTCTTTCTTTCTTTCTTTCTTTCTTTCTTTCTTTCTTTCTTTCTTTTTTTTTTTTTTTTTTGCTTATATTTTTTCGGGTAGTAATAAAAACTTTCGTTTAGTATACAAAGATAACGTCCAGAGGAGCTTGAAATTCTGTCCATAAGTCACACACACCCGAACGGGGATGGTTGGTAAATTGCATCTGAACATTTTCAATACGTTTTGATGGAACAAACTTCAAGCGCCTGTGGTAAAAACTGACACTGTTTCAGGGAAAGCAATCCTCATGACGAGCTATTGCGATCGGTAAATCGGTAATGTCCGTTTTGCGTCGTTCGTCGTGTGTTAGGCGGCGTCAACACTCTGCTTTAAACACCAACTCCACCTGAACCTTTGGGCCAGTTTAATTCAAACTTCACAGGAATGTTGTTTAGGCGGCTCCCTTCCAAATTAGCTAAATCGTTCCGCTCCGATGCTCCTGGTGTATGAATGTCATTTGACGTGTCACCAGTAACAATTCTGATTCTGATGAACAAGAGAACTGCCAGAGCTAAGAATAGAAAGAATCTTTTAACGGCAACTCCTGAAACCCTTGAGCTAATTTCATTCAAATTTCATTAGAATGTTGATTAGGTAACCCTCTACTAAAGTAAAACGATTTTGCTCCGATGAGCAAAATGGGCGACAGAGCTAAAACATAACAAGAGCACTGCATGCGGGTGCCAACGCTCGGCTGCAGTTTCTTTTAGTAATCAAAAATTCTAAATCGAAAAAAGGGGCATAACTGGGCCCAAAATATTTTAGGGTTATCTCACCTATTGGTATGAGTTCCCCTTTTCATAATGAACAACTAGTCCGAGTTTCAAGAAAATATGTTCAGTAATGACATTACAAAATGTCCAAGTTTTTGCACGACGACGCAGACGACACCAGAGCTATGACAATCCCTCGTCGTTTTCTTCGAAAACAGCCGAGCTAAAAGCGTCTATAATTTGCTTTAAATGCCAGTATAAAATTATTTGATTCAACCTTCAGAGGAATGTTGCTCAGGTGGCCCTCTACCAAAATAGCTTAAATGGTCCCGCTCCAATGCATAAGATGGCCATCAGAGCTAAACATAGAAAAGAAATTTAAATGATAACTTCCCCTTTACCTTTAACCCAATTTCATTTAAACTTCATAGGACTGTTGCTTAGGTGACCCTCTGCAGAAATAGCCTAACAGTTTCACTCGGGCGAAAAAGATGGCTGCAAGAGCTTAAAACAGACATGTCTTCAAATGACAACACCTATACCTTTGGTTCAATTTCATTCAAACTTCTAAAGAAGGTTGCTTAGGGACCATCTATCAAAATTGTTTTCTTCCACTGAAGAAAATGGTTGACAGACTTAAAAGTATAAAAAAAATTAAAATGACAACCTCTCCTAAACTCTTAAGCAAGTTTCATTCAAACCTCTCAAGAATGATGCCCGTGTGGCCATCGGTCTAAGTATACATGTAATTGTTATGCATCATGGAATAAGTTTGCTGTCAGTTAGCCATATATCTTCCAGAAGCTGTGTGAGTGAGTGAGTGTTTGAGTTTTACGTCCCACCAACAACTAATGTCATACGGAGACGGGACCTCGGTTTTAAAGACTCATCCGAAAGTCTGGAGAAGCCCGGGATCGATCCTGCGATCCCTGGTTTACAAGGCGAGTAGCGTACCACTGCACCACAGAGGCTTCTACCAGAAGCTGTGTGACATCTTGACATCAGGTGAACGATTCAGGGGCATCTTGGCCCTCTTGTTGTATCTCTAATCGACAGCGTATATCTCTTAACCCATTTTGTACCAGACACCCCAAAACGGGTACCCTTGCAAACAGTGCAGGCCCAGATCAGACGCCACAGAACGCGGCGTCTGATCAGGGCCTACACTATTTGCAAAAGTTCAGCTATTTTCCAAATAAATTTTAAAGATAACAGAACCTGACACCCCTTAATTTTGAAATGGACACCTGCTATATATAGGAAGGAAGATTCCATTTGGTACAAAAAAGGGTTAATTTCGAGGAGCAAAGTCTCCCTTGTAAAATAGCAGATATCCATTTGCCCAAAGATGATATGGGCCCCGTCAAGCGATTTTAGTACTTATGACCTATGCGAGCAGCGAAGGTTCAGGCGAGCCTGCGCATCCGCGCAGTCTCGCCAGAACCTTCGCTGCTCGCTCATACATGCAGTGAATCAAGTGGAACCTTCAGACAGAAAGCCATATCCCTGGCCCCTCTGAATGGCTGGGCATGCGCAGTTAAAATTTGTCATGACGGAATGCTCGAAGACACAAATTCGCTTGGCGGGGCTCATATAGAAAACAAAAGTGATTCGTCTTTCTGCTTTGTCTGTACTAGTCTCTTGTAAATTTTCCATTTCAGAAACCATGGAATCTGACAGTAATGCTGTTGCGAGTTGTTCTGCTGATTTAATACCCTACCGCTGCCCAAAGTGTGGGAATCGTCGCAGATTTGCAACTTTGAGAGAATTGAAGCACCATTTTGAGTCAGACCATGCTTTCAAAACTGCTTGTGTAAGGCCAGCTATATTCAGGAAAGAGAAGGATAAAACGTTACAACGCAATACAAACTCTAATGAACACAACTATGTAATAAAATCTGAGCGCCTCTTCAGTAGCCCCCAAAATGAAATGAACAAGACTACGTGTCATGATCTTAATTCTGAAACTGAAAGGGCCTCTCCGTTACTTCAGTCATATAAGGACGATGCAGCGATACTGGAGCTAGAGTTACAGATGTCCAAACAAAATGAAATGCGGAATAAAACGGAAAATCTAAGAGCTCTGTCCGGTAATACAGTCAGCAGTGATTTTAAGAGTACCCTGGATGCCCTGAGTAAAGAAGTGGTAAAGACACGGAAGCAGCATTGGAATACAGCTGATGCACTTTACCAGTCACATGACATCATGAACGGCCTCGAAGAAGCCGCTGAGAATAAATGTAAAGAGCAAAGAGAAATCATACGCCAGTTGCTTGATGGAATGAGAGTCAAAGATAGAGAGCTAAAAGTCGCAACAAAAGAACAGAACGAGCTAAGAAACGAACAAGAAAGGCTGTATCAAGAGACTGAGGAATTGTTTCGACGTGCAGATAATCATAATGAGACCCTGAAAAGAGAACTGAATGTCAGAAACGGAACGCTAGAATCCCTTAATAATGAAATGGAGAGAATAAAGGCTAGGACATCGCAACAATTGGAAGAAAAGGAAAATGAATTGAAGGTAAACTTTTTTTTCAAAGCATAATTACGAAGGGCGTTCATTTAATGCTGTCATTGGGGTTCTATAGGGTGCGTTAATAATCCCATTCACATTTCGTTTACTTCAACATTTCGAAGTATTCTCCCTTGACGGAAACACACTCGAAATCCATTCCGTAAAGGCAGAGAAGTGGGCCGTTTTAGGTATACCCATAATCATATGACGTCGCGTCTGAGCGTGTAATAACGCCATGTAATATTTTCGATAATCCACTAGTGGATTAAATATGCAAATTAGCTAGATACGTCCCGTAACATTACATGTACGGCGTCCTTAGCGACGTCGCGTTTACAAACGGCGGAATATTGACATTTTTGTAAACAATCGTGAATAAAATGCGTTTTAAATGTCATATGATAAATAGAATCTTGCATTCGTGCTCATGTATTATTGAATTTATTAAACTCGTTGAGGAACAGGGATAAAATGCTCGGCAAAGCCTCGCATTTTATCCCTTTTCCTCAACTCGTTTAATAAATTCAATAATACATGAACACTCATGTAAGATCTTCTTTGAAGACACTGGTAAATTGCACTACCAAGTGCACTGCGACGTCCAGAAAGGGTTTTCTTTACGAAAGGAAACGGGAAAAAGTAGCAGGGACTTAGTTTTGGCGAATACGGTAGATGAGAGAGCTGAACTACCCTTTCCTCTTTCAAGAAGTCTTGGACAAGAACGCACTTGTGGATAGGACACGGACCTCTTAAACTGGTTGCAGGTCTACGTTTTTCACATTGTGACATTACATTTGACAACACACCATTCTTTTAAAAGTTACCTGTTTATGTCTCGCCATTTGGACAATTTGAGTTTTGGGTCCATCGCTGTTGAAACATACCGCACACAAAACTTTTGCCGCGTTTTTAATTCTTTTGGCAATGACCGGTCTTGCTTGGTATTTCACAGGCACTGCTTGTTATTGATGAGAATAATAGAGCCAGGTTTCATCTCTGATAAACAGCCTTTTTGTACTAAAAAAAAAAAAAAAAAAAGATTTTCGCCATTTTTACATGGGTGGTCTTTTCATTTTCGGTTAAGAGATGCGGGGCTCATCGTGCATAGACCGTTCTCAGTTTTAACTCCTGAGTCCCCGATGAAACACCAACACTGTCAGCAATTGATTTCACCATGAACCTTGCATCTTGTTTGACCATATCTGTCACAGCAGTAACATTAGTTTTTGTAGCAGCTTTTCTTGGCTGGCCGGGACGGGGCTCATCTTTCAGGTCAGTTTTACCACTTAATTGTTTATGCCACCTGAAAATTGACGTTTTAGAGACACCGGATATCCCATGTATCTGACACGGTTCACTATATATCTGTGAAACTGAAACATTCAGACCAACGCTACCTTTAATGTAGGCCCAAGTGTCACAGCTTGTGTTTTTTTTTTCATTTTGCATACAGTAAGAGCTTAATGTATATCACATCAATGAAATGCTGAACAAGAATATTTCGTCACAAGTGACATGTTTATCAAAGTACAAAGAAGCCGTTATCCATATATAGCATATTCAGAAAGTGGGGACGGGGCTTAGCGATTGTCAAAAATTTATATCACTGCTTGCGCTGCATATTCAAAAATATTATTACAGATAACCTCTGTATACCGAAATTTCATACACTGACAAAAACTCGTTACAACGACAGTTTCAATGTAAAGAATACATAGCCCAGGATATAAACCAGATATTAGCATTACCTACATGCATAGACGAACTATAACAGCAATAATCCACAACAGGAGAACTGTCTTGGAAAGGTCAGTAAAACTTTTTTTTCTGCTGGCCGGGTGGGCTTGTGGCCAAAATTATCTTCATTGGTTCTATCGTGATTCACAGACTCTCGGATGAATCTTTAAACCGAGGTCCCGTCTCCGTATGGCCTTAGATGTTGGTGGGGCGTAAAACTGAAACACACTCACTCACTCTATCGTGGTTCAGTCCGCTTGAAGGATGTCTAACTCATCAGTGTAACATCTCCGAAAACATAAAATTCAATCGAATAAAGACTCTACAGCATGAAATAACTGAAATGCTAGAGCACAAGAAAACCAACAATTGGACTCCGGCGGGTCCGGCAGAGACAGAGCATCAGAATATCGGTGAAAAGAAATTGGAAAAACAGTCCATGAGGATTGGAAATATAAGAGCATTAAATGAATGTATGGAGAGACCTTTTACAGCCACCACACAGCACAAATAAAATAACCCTGATAAGTAGAATAGAAAAAGAAGGCAATGGTCCGGAATCGATACAATTACCTCAAACCTCCCATCAAAGACACGAAAACTGGGACTGTCTAGAGTACCAGGGTAAACATTTAACGGTCTTGTTGAAAATTAAAAGTGGCTTTATACTTTGCAACCATGATGCGCGATGACATCAGAAAAATCACCAGGAGGAATCTCGCGGATGCGGACACGGACGCGAACGCCGACACCTGAGTGACTGCAATAGTTATTCAGAGAAGCAAAAGGATAAATGCTTGTCTATTTCCCAGCAGGCACACTTCGCTAGGGCAACGTCAAATCAACGTCGCGCACCGACATTGCTGTGACGTTGCATAAAAGTCATGACGTTGTACCGATGTCGCTGTGACGTCGCAATTGCGTCATGTTCCTGCTTGGTTTTGATGACTTCCTTCAAATCCGATTATAACGCATACCCCATGCTTTCCATTGTATTAAATTGGGATTACAGGGGCACTCTTTGTGTCGCATATTGCAGCCAATAATGTTTAAGCTGTCTTTATCGTTTCGTGGTTCTTGCAGTTAGCAGAGGAGAAAATGAACCGTTTGAGATCTGAACGAGACCAACTTATTGAAGAAACCGAAATGATTTTAAAAAGAGCAGATGCTGACAGTGAGGAACTGAGACTGGGTTTAGCTTTAAAAGAACATACTCTTAAAGATGTCAATGAAGAATTAAATGCACTGAGGTAGGATTTTATATTATACCGCAGCAGCCATTCTAATAACCTTATAAAGGATTCGAATAGATAGACGCTTTATAATTGGAATAGTCCTGAAATACTGATCTACTCGTATTATCTTTGCTATACATATTGATTGAAATAAATTTTCAGAAATTTTAGCTAGATTCTTGCCGCTTTGCGCTTTTAAGATTCGAATTGTCCGTTGGAATAACTGCGCACTGCTTCTGCGGTTGCGTCTAATCCTCGAATATAATTTCTACATCTGAATTTAGGATTGTTTTGAGTTTAACGACAGGTCAACTCTTGTCGGTCATTTTGTGTCGTCTCCATGAGAGAGAAAAGAGATAAAAGAGGTAGTAGAGGAGATGAAAGTGAGGGATAGAGGAGAAAGACGAAAATGAATGGAAGTGTAGAAACAGAAGAAACAACAACACCCTCCCTCTACCGTTACCTGCTGCAAGGACTGTAGGCTTCTTGCCCATCTGTAAGTCAGTATCATCTGGACGTCCCAGTGACACAAAATACAAATCACCTTGGCCTCTCCCAACCACCCCCATTCTTCAGCTGAAATAAGCGACTTGTTTCCCAGTAAGCATTCTACATAAATCTACAGCGGGCCGTTAGCGGCCCGTCAGGGTAGCTGACGGGCCGCTAACGGCCCGCTGTAGATTTATGTAGAATGCTAGCAGGGTTGTAGTGTTTCACACCGTATGTAAAGCGCCGAGAAACATTAATTCGAAATACCATGTTGTCCGATGATTCAGCTCTTTTTATGAAATCTGATAAAAACATTCTCTAAATTTATACATCTTACCCAACGACCATTTTTACAGGAATGAAAAACATTTGATGTTACTAAAGACCATGGAGTTTTACAAACATACAGAGGAGGGGAATGATATAATGAGAAACATCATTCGTGCCAAAAATGAGCAGCTAGATCAGGCACTAGAACAACTTGAAAAGATGAAAGTTGTTCAAAAGAAGCTTGTGGAAGAATCGCAGAGTCTAACGGACCAGGCTGATGACAATACGAGTAGGATGAGAGCAATGCTAGAGGCTAAGAGACAAGAGGTTGAAGAGAAGGTTCTCCAGTTAGAGAAACTGAAAGAAGGTAGATGATAAATCTTTTTTTTGGGGATGGTGGGAGGGTGATAAAATGTTGGAACATTGAATGAAATTGCACAAATCAGGAATTGAATAGCGCAACAAAATCATCAAATCATATCAGTCTAATTTCAATTGCCAAACTTGGGGCATGTTGTTCAAAACTAACGATGTCGTTAGTTAACGTTAATTATAGTGTAAATGGATTGTGTAAGCAGTTCACTTCCGTTCAAATCCTCTCATTTCATGTATCTGCATATGTGTATCCGCATATGTTAAATTGGTTATTTCTGAATAAACATATGTTTAAACCACAGTATCATTAAAACTTTGATTATTTAATATGGCATATATGCTAATATTTTTGCTGCAAAAATCTGAGCAGCTTTTGCTGATGCGAAAGCTGCTCACATATTTTTAGCAAAAATAACACAATTTTAGATATTGTACGTTTTTTGAACAGTTAACAGTATGATCATTATCGAGCACGTTAAGCTAACGAGGTTATGAACAACTGGGCCTAATGTCAACCGGTTATCACGTCAACAATTCCATGTAATGAAACCATTATAACTCCCACTATACATTCGAGCTTCGTTGGCTCGAACCCCTTTTGGAGCATGAAAATTTGTTAGGGGCAGCGGTAGTTTGAGCAACGGAGGGTTACTATTAGCGTTATACCAGGAGGCATAATGTGGATAATTGTGTTCAATTTTAAATGTATGTTGTGTGTACTCCTTAGAATCGCAAGAAGCCTCCGTGGTGTAGTGGTTACGCTACTCGCTTTGTAAACCAGGGGTCGCAGGATCGATCCCGGGCTTCTCCAGACTTTCGGATAGTCTTTAAACCGAGGTCCCGTCTCTGTATGACCTTAGCTGTTGAAGGGACGTAAAACTCAATCACTCACTCACTCACTCCTTAGATTCTAAAGAGTACACACAACATACATTGGCAAGATAAAAGTAGAAAATCTCTCTACATTATCCCTATATCGTATTTGGAGAAATTCGCTGCGGATCCAAGGACGGGTTTGACTCATCCATGGTAAACGAGCCATCGGGGTTCGAGCCATCGAATCTCTACTGTTTATACAGATGGAAAAGTGTGCTCTGCACAGGTATCCGTTTAGGTTAATTCACCTTGTGATTGAAATACAGGAAATGTTCCCGAGGGACTTCCATTAACGATTAGCTAACACATTGCATTGCCGGTAATTCTCTTGATAATATAATTCCTTTAGACCATTTCATTGCCAAGATTTCCACAAAGTCAGACTCTGTACAGATTTTGCATGGATGTATACATCCTTCCCGAGCTAGAAAGTCGCCTGTAGTTTTTTGATTGACTGTCTTCACAGCAGACATTTATTAAAAGTCACATTTTTTTTTTATCTAAGTCGAAATTCAAGGAATGATAATATAATACATGCCTAATAAAAATAAAACGCACTGTCAGTACGGCTTGGAAAATGGCCTGAACGGGGACTTAGACTGTTGCGTTTAACTTTCAAATCTTCTACTTATAAGCAAACAGTGTAGATCCTGGTCAGATGCCGCGTTCTGTTGCATATTATCTGGATTTACATCGCTTGCCAATGTCATCCTAGGGACCGTGTGTATACATTTACCAATTCAATCATGGTACTAATACCTACTGTCCGGCTACTTGCGGCTCCTCCATCTTTACTGCACTCACCTTATCAAACAGTACACTAAACATCAAATTTGCGAGCGATTTAACTTCATTGGTCAGTGACAATCACATGGACAATAGCAGTGAACGGCCAGCAGTACTGCTGACATTCAATCGATCAAAAATGATATTGAAACATTTAGGGAAATGGGAACCTGGCAGATTTTCCTCCGTTTTTCAGAGGTATAGAACTTTCGGGACTTCCTATTCGCTTTTCTGTAAGCCATGTTCCACTGAAAAAAGGGTTTACTGTTAGAGGAAAGAATATGCTCAAAGGGAGACAACTTTCGGGACTTCATGTTCGCTTTTCTATAAGCCTTGTTCCACTTATAAAGGGGTCTACTCTTATAGGAGAGCAGATTCTTTCCTTTAAGAGTTGAGCTCTGTTGACATGGGAGACAAAATACTTTTACAGGAGTTGCCTCCCCCGAAGGTGTTCCCATTCCCCTTCAATAATCTCTAAAACCTTCATAGAGCCAAGTAAAATCATGCAATTATAACACAGATAACAACACAGCACCAACTAACTGCATGTACAGTAGAACTTCGATGGCTCGAACACCGATGGCTAGTTTGCAATCGATAAGTCGAACCAGTTCTTGTGCCCCAAGGGAAATCCTATAAGAATCTTATATGGATGTGAGGGGTGGATAGGAAAATCCGTCCCAAGGGTCACTGTCCGGCATCACGAGGCTTGCCGAGTGATGCCGGACAGTCCTGTATACCTTCCATTTCTTAGCGCGGAATTTCATGCTGATGTCACTTCGGTTACCAACGTCCGCCATATTGTGTTGACACTGCAGGAATGTAAAGTGACTTCACGGATCGTGCATGACGTCAACCTTAACGACGGCGCACACAAGGTCGTAATCAACCAGTGCATTTAACAAACACGCGATTATATTCGATTTTGGGTCAGAACACCAGGGTCAGAACATAGATTTCTATCCTAGGGTAAAAATCACGGATTTCCTTGTCTGGTGTGCAAGAATGTCGTATCATCGCCCGGCCATCAGCAACAAGAAGAGCTCAACTATAAATAACTGTTACCTGGAGTTCGTAGAAAACTTTGTGCGCGGTTAAGCTTAACTATTAGTGATATAACTGTAGGTTTTCTTTTGCTCCAGCATTTCAGTGGTTTCTTGCTGTCGAGTCCTCACCGTTGTTTCATCTCTGTGGTCGTTTCATTATTTGTGTTCACGGAGATGTTGCACTGATGAGTTAGGAGGCCTTCATGCGGACTGAACAAATTATTTGTCTAAATCGCGACGGAAGTAAGGGCGAGGATTGTGGCCACGTAATTTAATCGATTTAAGCCCCCCCCCCCCCCAGTGGAATTCGTTTCGTTTCCGCTGACCGTTCCAAGGCGGTTCTTCTGTCGCGGTCTATTTTTGTTATGGTTGATCTTTGGGTGTTTGTGTCGCTTATGTTGTTTTATTTTGGATAGCCTATTGGCCATTTTGTGGGAAAGTAACTGTCCTTTTGGATTTCCACTGTTGGTGTTTCCATTAGGGTCTGTTGTTTCAAGTTTGTGTGTCTTTCCATTTGGTGTCTCTGATGGGAGCTGTAGGTTGATTGCATGTAGGTTGATCATTGCCTCCAGTTCTATTCTGTACTGTTTGCCAGCTACCTGTTTTGGGTTTCCGGTACAAAAATGGGTTAAGAGTCAAATGTTTTTGTATTGTTTTGTAGAGAAACTAGACCTTGAGAGCCAAACAAAAAGGACAGACTCCAGTGTAGATGACATAGAAAAGTTACAGGGAAGGGTAAAGAAAAAAGAGAAGGAGTTAACAGCCACTAAAGGGTACAAATATTACACCTGGGGCCAGTTGTTCAAACCTCATGATGTCATTAGCTAACGTATCGTTAAATCTTTGATCATTTAATATGGCAAATATGATAATATTTTTGCTGAAAAAAAATGTGAGCAGCTTTTGCATTTGCAAAAGCTGCTCACATTTTTATAGCAAAAATACCAAAATTTTAGATATTGAACTTACAAGAACAGTCTACAATATGACCACTGACGAGCTCGTTAAGCTAACAATGCTTTGAACAACCCGACCCAGTTAGATAAACAAAAGACACCCAAACACAGAAATCACATAGAAACTAATGCATTCTCCAACTTCTTCAGTCATGAAATTCTTCAGTCAATCTGAATATTTTTTATATGTTATAAATGATCGTACATGTAAATCATCCGGAGTAACTTCGAAAGAATACGAGTTGGAGACAAACATAGTAAGTTTACTCATTCAAGAAAATTATGAATGTAATCTTTTAACATTCGGGGTTCGATTAAACATTGCTGGTGGCCTGATATTGTTCATACTCCAATGAAAGTTAAATTTTCTTATGTGCTTAAGATGTCATTTCATCTCAATGTCGGGTAAAACAGTCCCACAAAATTGGGAGCAACGTCTTCAAAATGACCTATATAGTGTTGACGGGGACGTTAAACATCAACTCAAACAAAGTATTATTTATATTTACATTACTTTTCATCCCCTACATGGCGTCTATAGCTTTAAGGCTTTTATTGAAACAAGAAAGCAATTGCACATAGTTTCTGATTAACAGCGGAACTGAGTCTGCGAGTCTTATCATATTTAAGGGAACCATGGCTCATTATGATCATGTTGTGTAGATGTATTCATTGACATCACAGAAATTAACTGTAACAGGTCTTTTATGTAAATATGCGTACAATGTTAATAAAGAGAAATGGAGATATTCAAGGAATACAAGTCTCTTTATTGTGAAAACTCGATATAGTGAGTAGAAATAAGTTCTGAATAGTTAGATCCTTTGGAAGCAAAGAATACACCAAATAAACGAAAACAGAAGACTCGGTTTTATTGTGTCGGTTCATGACCAGTACTGAAATGTGCAACACCGGCCACGCCCTCTAGCACCGGCTTAAGCAGAACTCTATTTTCAAAATGATTGTAAATGAACTCAATGATCACAAAGGACAAACAATATAATCTGCACCATGATGGATGTATGGGGAGACGTTTTGACAACAAACCCAAGGAATCGAAAACAACTATTTTCACAGCATTTGAGACTTTATTAGATAAGCCAGAGGTGTATACAAATTTCATCTACCTTCCAAATCTTCCAGCCTGTATTATTTGATCACCACGAAACAGAAGAAGAAATAGAAGCCACAAGCAAAGGTCACAGTGCACCAATGGCATTTATAGGAAGAACAATTACAACGTATTACTAATTAATTATAGCAGGCCACAGCATCACAGAAAATAAAGCAAGGTCGTCAGCTGTTTCGTCCTCCAAAACGGTGGTAACCATGCACATGCACTGATAACCTATCAAAGCTACAAGGTACTTGCGTAAAAAAGCAATAAATAAATAAAAAAATAAATAAAAAATAAATAAAGCAAGCCAACAAAAAGCCATATGACTGAAGTAGATTTTAACATTAAACATAGATTAGGAATACTCCGCAGCAATACAGCTAAATTTCCGAGGAGGAGAACTATCAATTCAGCCAGTCATTTTCTTGTCATTTTGCTTTGTTCTTTTAGGCAACTGAAGGAGCTGAAATCATTTCTTCAAAGTGCTGCCGAAAAAGAAAGGACAGCGCGTGCCAAACTTGAAAAGTTCATTGGCGAGTTAATCACCCGGGCCGAGAGAGCGGAGTCTGAACTGCGATCGTTGAAGAGTCAGTCCAGTTCATCACTGAATGGGAATAACAAACTGAATAAAATGAATAAGGTTAGAGAACCCAAACCTGTAACACGCACGGTCTCGCCCCCATCCCTTCTCTCTCTCTCTCTCTCTCTCTCTCTCTCTCTCTCTCTCTCTCTCTCTGACACACACACACAAACACACACGTAGGCACGCACACCAGAGAGAGAGAGAGAGAGAGAGAGAGAGAGAGAGAGAGAGAGAGAGAGAGAGAGAGAGAGAGAGGGAGAGAGAGAGAGAGAGCTCTGACATACACACAAACACACACGTGTCTGTCTAAAACCAGAAGGTTCAGGTCCTTGATATTTGATATGTAGCCTTATCTAATTTGAGCTCTACCAATGTTGATCAAATTATAGCCCTGGGAAATGGCCATGCCCTTGTTAGCTCACCTGTCACGTAGTGACAAGGTGAGCTTTTGGGATCACTTTTTGTCCGTCGTCCGTCGTGCGTGCGTGCGTCCGTGCGTCCGTAAACTTTTCTTCAAACGACATCTCCTCCTAAACCACTAATCTGATTTTGACCAAACTTCACAGGAATGATCCTTAGGTGGTCCCCTTTCAAAGTTGTTCAAATGGTTCCGGTCTGGTGCACATATAGGTCACAGTAGCCAAAAATAGATTTTTTTCACCGAAAACTTAAAAAATCTTCTTCTCTGAAACCGCAATGCCCAGGTCTTTGATATTTGGTATGAAGCTTCATCTAGTGGACCCCTACCAAGATTGTTCAAATTATAGTGCTGGGGCCAAAAATGCCCCCGCACGGGGGCCCTTTGGTTTTACATGGGCTTATATAGGGAAAATCTTTAAAAATCTTCTTCTCTGAAACCGCAAGACCCAGATCTTTGATATTTGGTATGAAGCTTCATCTTGTGGACCCCTACCAAGATTGTTCAAGTTATAGTGCTGGAGCTAAAAATGCCCCCGTACGGGGGCCCTTTGGTTTTACATGGGCTTATATAGGGAAAATATTGAAAAATCTTCTTCTCTGAAACCGCAAGGCCCAGGTCTTTGATATTTGGTATGAAGCTTCATCTAGTGGACCCCCACCAAGATTGTTCAAATTATAGTGCTGGGGCCAAAACTGCCCCCGCACGGGGGCCCTTTGGTTTTACATGGGCTTACATAGGGAAAGTCTTGAAAAATTTTCTTCTCTAAAACCGCAAGGCCCAGGTCTTTGATATTTAGTATGTAGCTTCATCTAGTGGACCCCCACCAAGATTGTTCAAATTATAGTGCTGGGGCCAAAAACGCCCCCGCACCGGGGCCCTTTGGTTTTACATGGGCTTATATAGGGAAAATTTTTAAAAATCTTCTTCTCTGAAACCGCAAGGCCCAGGTCTTTGATATTTGGTATGAAGCTTTATCTAGTGGACCCCTACTAAGATTGATCAAATTATAGTGCTGAAGCTAAAAATGCCCCCGCACGGGGGCCCTTTGGTTTTATATGGGCTTATATAGGGAAAATCTTGAAAAATCTTCTCTGAAACCGCAAGGCCCAGGTCTTTGATATATAAAGCTTCATCTAGTGGACCCCTACCAAGATTGTTCAAATTATAGTGCTGGGGCAAAAAATGCCCCCGCACCAGGGCCCTTTTGTTTTACATAGGCTTATATAGGGGAAATCTTTAAAAATCTTCTTCTCTGAAACTGCAAGGCCCAGGTCTTTGATATTTGGTATGAAGCTTCATCTAGTGGACCCCTACCAAGATTGTTCAAATTATAGTGCTGGGGCCAAAAATGCCCCCACACCAGGGCCCTTTTGTTTTACGTAGGCTTATATAGGGAAAATCTTTAAAAATCTTCTTCTCTGAAACTGCAAGGCCCAGGTCTTTGATATTTGCTATGAAGCTTCATCTTGTCAACCTCTACCAAGATTGTTCAAATTATAGCCCTGGGGCCAAAAATGCCCCCGCTCCGGGGCCCTTTGGTTTTACATAGACTTATATAGGGAAAATCTTGAAAAATCTTCTTCTCTGAAACCACAAGGCTTAGGTCTTTGATATTTGTTATGAAGCTTCAGCTAGTGGACCTCAATAAAGATTGTTCAAATTATAGCCCTGAGACCAAAAATGCCCCCGCCATGTGGCCCTTTGGTTTTACATAGACTTATATAGGGAAAATCTTTAAAAATCATCTTCTCTGAAACACAAGGCTTAGGTCTTTGATATTTGTTATGAAGCTTCAGCTAGTGGACCTCTACCAAGATTGTTCAAATTAAAACCCTGGGGCCAAAAATGGCCCCGCTCCGGGGCCCTTTGGTTTAACATAGACTTATATAGGGAAAATCTTGTTTTACATAGACTTCTATATGCACGGTAAACCTTTAAAATCTTCTTCTCTGAAACCAGAAAGCCCAGGTCTTTCATATTCGATATGAAGCTTCATCTTGTGGACCTCTACCAAGATTGTTCAAATTTTAGCCCTGGGGCCCACTTGTTATGCTTTGGATCAGGTGAGCGAACCAGGGCCCTCTGGGCCCTCTTGTTTTACAATGACTTATATCGGGAAAAGACTTAAAATCTTCTTGTTTGCCACAAGAAGGCCGATGTTTTTAATTTTGGGTACTTAGCTTCATCTGGTGGGCGTCTACCAGGGATTGTTCAAATTATAGCCTTTGGGCCAAACAGGGACCCACTTGTTTTACAAAGGCCAAAATATGGAAAACGTTTAAAAATATTCTTGTTTGAAACCAGGTTCGATCCCGGGCCGCGACATACCAAAGTCGTTAAAATGGTACTAGTTGCTCCTCGCTTGGCACTCAGATTTACGGGAAAGAGCTAGGACTGGTCGATCCTGTGTCAGGATAATGTGACTGGGTGTGGTATCATGTAATGTGTCTGGGACATGATGCTTCAGTGAGGCAGCACTATAAAAGTGAGCATTGAACTCCCTGTCGCAACCAGACACCGTCGTGATATGACTGAAAAATTGTTGAAAGCGACGTTAAACCCGAATTCACACACACATTGTTTGAAACCAGAAGGACGGTCGGTTTCAGCTATGCATTGAAGCACCGTGCAGCCCAGTCTATTTCTCCAGGCCCCGATGGGCGAGGGGCCCTTTCTCCCATTCTGAAGAAGCGAGACACCTTTTCTAATTCCTGTAGGCTGATTCCCTCCAAAAGGGTGGGGGGGGGGGGGCTGAAAGAATTTGCTCCTTCATTTTTGAGTTGATCCTTATTGACGTGAGACTGTTATATGGGCCCCGTCAAGCGATTTTGGTACTTATCGCCTATGCGAGCAGCGAAGGTTCAGGCGAGCCTGCGCATCCGCGCAGTCTCGCCAGAACCTTCGCTGCTCGCTCATACAAGCAGTGAATCAAGAGGAACCTTCAGACAGAAAGCCATATCCCTGGCCCCTCTGAATGGCTGGGCATGCGCAGTTAAAATTTGTCATGACGGAATGCACGAAGACCCAAATTCGCTTGGCGGGGCACAATATATCTTCCCTGAAGCGGTATCCATTCCGCTTAATCACACTTGTCCGAAACGGACCTCCTTTGCTTAATGGGTTAGAGCACAGATTCGTACCCAGCAGGCACTCGACGTTGAACTAACGTTGAAACAACGTTGAAAACGTTGTTTCAACGTTAGTTCAACGTTGAGTCAACGTTTAGTGCCTGCAGGGTAGTCTCTGGACTTTCAAGGCGGTTTTCTGTCGTGGTTTATTATATACATTGTTCGTAAAAAAGTTTTCTTGTGTGCATTGCTAATATCTTACTATTTTTGACAGCCGTTTGGCCATTTTGTGGGAAAGTAACTGTCCTTTTGGCTTTGCGCCTGTGACTTTTTCATGATAGTGATGCTAGTTTATGTTCATTTTTCTTTCCCTTTGATGTCATGGATAGGTGGGGTGAGGTAATTGTATCGATTCCCGATTTGACATTGCATTCACTTCTGTTACTACTGCTGACACCTGGGTTCCACGGGGCAGGCCAGAAGATAGACTGGAGTGAGTACAGAGGGCTCATTTTTTTGCCATTTTGTACAAGGGAGACTACTGTCATGAATTCCTGTTTCATTTGCCCTAAACCTATTTGGTCCGAAAAAATGGGTCTACTCTTAAATGAAAGACTTTCATTTAAGAGTAGACCCAGAACTCTTCATTCTCATTTGATATACACGTTCCTATTTTATACAGGATTCAGCCAAGGAACACTGTCCAGGAGATGATCCAGAGAAAAACAGGTAATTATAGTCCCAACAGGCGCTCAACGTTGTAGCAACGTTGGAACAACTTTTAAAACGTTTCAACGTTGATTCTTTCAACTTTGATTCAACGTTGAGACGGAGGGATGTATATGATAGATCACGCTCCCTGACTGCATTAAGTTACTAAATGTTTTCGGACATGAGCGCTGAGCGAGGACTCAAACCAATCTGTGAAACTACCCTGCCACAACTCTGCCCTTTTATGCCTGCAAGAACACAGCCAGTCTGCTCTCCCTGTGCCGATATGTCCGAAGACGCGCCTTTATAAGTTTGATCCGTTTAAACCCCACTTTTATGTAGCATCACGAAAACATGCCTACATAATTTTGACCCCCTTGAACCCCACTTTTATTTAGTAAAACTGGGGTTTACAGAGTAAACCTTATTTTTCTTATTTCTGCTCTAAAATATAGATTGTGGGTACTCGTAAGAACTGCCCCGATTAGGCGGTTCTGACGAGAACCCATATTCCCTGTTATGAAAAGAAATATTAAAACTATCGGATTTTTATAAGCCCATTTGAAAAACGGTCGTATTATTTATACCCCATGGCGTCCGTCCGTCCGTCCGTCAGTCTGTTAACTTTTCTTTTCCGGATAACTCCTAAGGTTTTCATCCAATTAAGCTGAAACTTCATACATAGATAGACCATGATGTGGGGCAGTGGGGCAGCGCATATTGTTTCGAGGTTACGGTCCACCGACAAATAATAGAGTTATGCCCTTTGAATTTTTTGTTTTCGGATATCTCCTACAGTTTACTTCCAATCAAGCTGAAACTTCATATATTGTTAGACCATGATGTGGGGCAACGCATATTGTTCGAGGTTGCGGTCCACCAGATAATTGTAAGAGTTATGCCCCATTGAAATTGTTTGTAAACTTTTCGTTTCCGGATAACTCCTCCTCCTACAGTTTATTTCCGATCAAGCTGAAATTTCATACATGGACCATGATGTGGGGCAATGCATATTATTTCGAGGTTACGGTCCACAAAATAATAATAGAGTTATGCTCCTTTGATTTTTTTTTTGGAAACTTTTTGTTTCTGGATGACTCCTCCTACATTTTACATCCGATTAAGCTGAAACTTCATATATAGTTAGACCATGATGTGGGGCAGCGCATAGTGTTTCGAGGTTACTGTCCACGAAATAATAATAGAGTTATATCTCTTTAAAAAATAGTAAACATTTTGTTTCCGGATAACACCTCCTACATTTTACATCCGATGATGCTGAGATCCAGTAAGACCATGCTATGGAACAGTGCATATTATTTTGAGGTTAAGGTCCACCAAATATTACCAGAGTTATATCCCTTTCACAGATTTTTTTAAACATTCCGTTTCAGGATAACTCCTCCTATATTTTACATCTGATGAAGCTGAAACTTAACATATAGTAAGACCATGATGTATAACAGCGCATATTATTTTGAGGTTACAATCCGCCAAATATTACCATAGTTATCCCCCTTTCATAGATTTTTCTACACATATTTTGTTTCCGGATAACGCCTCCTACATTTTACATCTGGTGAAGCTGAAACTTTACATATAGTTAAACTATGATGTGGAGCAGCGCATATTATTTCAAGATTACAGTCCACCACTTATTGCCAGAGCTATGCCCATATTATTTTTAGGTTAAGGTCAACCAAATAGTACCGGCCATGAAAATTTATTGGAGACAGGTAGTTTGAGCCATTGAGTGTTATTGATAGTGCCAGGTAAGAATATATGGAGCACATATTGTTCCTTGGTTACATTCCACAAACCCAAACCTGTACAACAGGCAGTATATACTCCATCTTACTGATTGCCACGGGCGTATAATGCCCCGCTTGTGGAGCTCTTGTTTTTTTTATCTGAAAATTTTTCAATTTTTGGGGGTAAAATTTTAAATATATACTCAGTCAAAAATGTTTCTATACATAAAATTGCTTTTGTTACCATAGTTGCTACAAATGAAAAATTCACAAAATTTGTTTTGCTTCGGTTAAATGACTCATTTCTCCATGCAAACACCCAAACTGTTATTGTTTATGTAAACTCGCCAGCCTGGGCCATTGTTTTAAACACCCAAGGGGTAACTGTGACAATTTCGCAGAATAAATCATTACAAACGCCAAAAAATTCAATACATAAAAAAATTACACTTAGCACAAGATTTCTAAAAATTGATATGTGTAACCTTTCATTAGATACCCTGTGTGTCTATTCACAAAAGATGGGGAACTTAAAAGCTCAGTTTGCTAAAGAAACAGACGATTACGTATAGGCATCCAATTCTTTGAAGGTGTGTGCAAATTGCTGTATTCAATTGAAACTCCATAGAAAATCGCAATGGCAGTGCTACATGCTATATGAATGTTCCACATTATTTTCCACCATTGTCAACAGCAATGGTGGCAACAAAGGGCTTTTTAAAGAAATTGCAAAAATTGAATGGCAGGTATAGAAATAACAACAGTTTGAATATCGCTATATTTTTAATTGAAAGGGAGATAATCTGAGAATTTCACAAATTAAAGTCTTGATTGTAGTGCAATATCACGAGATATTGTAAGTGTAAAGTGAGTTTCGATGTTCAATGGGTATGATCTTTCACTTCAGACAAAAAAATTATAATCTGCGCATGTGCAATGTTAAATTCCTTGCAAAACACTTCTAGGCACATATTGGAAGACAATTCTTGAGAGAATTGTATGGGCAAATGCAAATTTATGCATTTTGCAGCTAAACGTCCGATTCGTATATTTACAGCCCTTTTTAGCTGAATGGCTTCCGAATAGCTACTAGAATTTACCCGGAACTTGATATAGTTACTTTTTTGATTGGGTATATTTGAATACGTACGCTTGTTTTCGTAATCGGGTTTCCCAGGACAATGTTTTGCTTGTCGCGGCCATATCATTATGGTTCTTTCAGATTATGAACCCCAGTCCTTGATTGTTTATCGTAGTTTTTTTTTATAGTAGTCACTGACGAGCCAAACGGATCGAAACTAGCTAGACTGACCGAAATCTTCGACTCTATAGCATGTTTGTTTGTTTGATTTAGGGGATAATTGTATTCAAAATTGTCATTTGGAGAGGTAAATCGGTGGTTTTAAGGTACGGCGACGCGCCAGCGGAGCCGTAAAATGGAATTTTGCGACCGTAAAACAGTCGACTTACCTCCCCAAATGACAATTTTCAACAGTTATCCCCATTCTAATGCATTTATTCAGATGTTCTGTTAACATTTATTCTATTTTGCCCAAGGCGCAAAACCAAATGCTATCCAATGAAAAACGGCGTTATATCATGGCGTCGGGTTTCCGATAGTATATCGCAGGATATACTGTCGCAATTGTTTGACCAATCAAACATCGCGTGACCTTTACAGTGTTGACGTTAAACCTCAAATCAAACAAGCAAACATACGCAAGTGCAAGTAAAAACGACCTTGAAAACTTTCTTGTTTTATATGGAATCATCAGGAGTCGATACGGGTCATATACAGGCAAACGTTCGTATACAGCCTAGTCGTCTATGGAATTGCGTCTCTTTTATCAGCAGTTTAAACGGGATACCTTATTTTTCATTTGTTTCTTGAAGTTCTGAGCCATCAGCCATGCGTGTGTTTACATATTTCTCATCGCGTTTAAAATACATAAACTCGAGACTCATTGTAATGAATGTATGTTTTTGCTACAGCGCTGATCTTAAGATTATACCTGCCAAGCCAGTGAGGAAGAAATACAGCACTGCAAAGCCAATACGTCGACAGTATAACCGAAGTAAAGATCTCGGGCATGATGTAATAGATTTAGGTGCTAACACATGGCAAGATAAAGCCGGACCAAACGCAGATATATCGTCCGGCATTAAGGCACAATACAGAACTAGCAGTGGAAATTCGGAGCGTGATGACAGACGGATTATCCACACAAAAGCTGCTGACGTTCATACACCAGTTACTGATAATGTTAATAAGGATTTTAAACTAAAGGCAAGTGTAACTGACAGAGAAATAGATTTTCTGGCTGCCAACTATTCAGTCACTGAACACAGACAGGAAACTATTCCAAGCACAGAACAAAAGTTTATAAGTAATGACCAAAAAAATTACATAAATGATAACGTAAATGTTCATAAGTATCCTGTTTTTCATAACGTAAGCCATCAGCCTGAAGAAAGCAGCTTATGTGAACAAAACATAAGCTCAAAGTACATCATTCCTGATCCTGTGCAAAAATGCTACGATCACATAACTGTACATAGTGAGCCAATGGGACTTAAGTACAAACAAACGGTACCCCTTGATAAAGGTTATGTTTATCCACTGACAATTCAGAGTAGCATAAATGCCAATGAAATGCATGCGTTAGAGCATTCCCGAATTTCAGAACATGGATATTACCTACCGCAGCCACCGATGAGAGAACCAGCAGCAGAGGTTCGCGCCCCTCCATATGGACATGAATCAACGTTTTCCCTCAACAGTATTCCTCGTGTTCCGCCGCACATTTATAACTTAAACAATAGATCATATGGGGCCACTTCTCCGTTGCCAAATATAGCTAGAAATCAAACCAAACGGCACAAACATCAACTATGTTCTGAACCTCAATACTTCTCATCAGACCAATGTACTATGTTGGATTTTAATTCTGACATACATGCAGATTTGACTTTCCCTCGAAACAAGTCAACAGCAAAGAGGCGAACAAGTAACAACGCTTACAAGAGATACACACCACCCATAGATGTTGAAGGGAACTGCCAGAAGCCAGTATTGGATCCATCTAAGTTGCATAAATCAAGAAAAGAAAGGAAAAGCTATGAATCGAAAGAACAACGTATTTCTGAAGACAGGCAAAGGAAATCCGAACAAGTACGTTCAAGTATTTTTAATCATTTTGAAAAGTATACTAATTTACCATCGTAGTTTGCATATTCTTACAGGTAGGCATTGTCTTCTTAACGTTGTTACCAATTGCAGACCTTGTCCCATATTTTACAGTTTACTGGCCTTAGGGAGTACAAATTCATTTTTAGTGTTCATGTTCTCGCAAAATTTAGGGGTTATTTATTTGCTAATTTGTATACATGTATGCATGGAGATTGACAAAGGTTTTCTTCAGTTATTGCATGCTGTCGAATCCTCATCGTTGTTTCATCTATGCATTCGTTTGTTTTTTATGTTCTCGGAGATGTTGCAATGGTGAGTTAGAAACCCTTTCTGCGGACTGAACAAATTACTTGTCCACCATCTTATATATAGTGAGTGAGTGAGTGTTTAAGTTTTACGTCCCACCAACAGCTAAGGTCATACGGAGACGGGACCTCGGTTTAACGACCCATCCGAAAGTCTGGAGAAGCCCGGGATCGATCCTGTGACCCTGGTTTACAAGGCGAGTAGCGTAACCACTACACCACGGAGGCTTCTATCTTATATATAGTCCATCTCAAAAGTTAGGGGTGTCAGCTTGTGTTTTTTTTTTCAAAATTTATTTGGAAAATGGCTGATCCTTTTTCAAACAGTATAGGCCCTGATCAGACGCGAACGCGGCGTCTGATCTGGGCCCGTACTGTTTGCCGCGGTACCTGTTTTGGGGTTTCCGGTACAAAATTGGTTAATTTGGGATAGCTGTTTCACCAATCTATTATTTTGTCTTTGTTCTTGTGAGGTTTAATTATGGTGAATTGTTTTATGGTTGGTGTCTCTTTCTCTGTGTCGATTCCTGATCATTGCCCACACTTCTGTTGTGAACCGCATTTTGACCTTGTTCTACATTGCATTGAACATACTCCATCTTTTCAATAAGCATAAAACATTGAATTATGTTGAATTCTTGCTATGAACAGATTTTAATGATCCCTATTTGGCTTTGACCTACAATTAACGTGACGCTGACTATGGTTTACTGAGCACTGTTTTCATGCCTACATGAAGCATACAGAAGACCCCATGGTCTAGTGGTTACGCTACTCGCCTCATAAACCAGAGATCATGTGTTCGATCCCGGGTTTCTCCATGCTTTCGGATCAGTCTTTAAACCGACGTCCCGTCTCCGTATGACCTTAGTTGTTGGTGGGACGTTATACTCAAACACACATATGAAACATATAACAATTAAGACGTTTTAGCTGTTCAGTCCTTTGCTTGCCTTTCGGGCCGTCGTGATTGCAATTATGTAGAATGGGCAATACTCTTCATAATGAAAGCAGCCGCATAATAGTAATTAAAGAGAAACGATCAGGAATTGACACAGTCAGCTCCCAAATACTATCCACAATATCACTAGGAAAAGAAGTCGAAACATGGAGTGGTGACAGTAAACAAAACGGACCACAGTTAAAACGAGTCAACAGCTCTTCCCTAAACAGGTGGTGACTCAGAATACCCAAACATAACTACAAAGGAGCAATATACATAATGGGGGGAAAGAATCAGAATCACCAACATGACAAAAATAAAACTGGGAGGACAAACGTAACTAAAATGAACAACCGAAAAGGGGGGGGGGGCAGAATCAGAATCATCAACGTATCTCTAATTAGGGAAATAATCAGAATCACCAGCACAAAACATGAAATAACCACAGAAAAAGCACCGACTTGGTTCAAACAAGTTTTTATTTGGTCCGCATGATGGTATTCTAACTCATCAGTGAATCAACTCGGTAAACAAAGGAGTCATTGACACAAGGATGAGGACTCGACAGTAAAACGCGCTGAGCCATCCGGTGCTGAACACAACGCCACAGGAACACTGGAGCAAAAGAGAACCAACAGTTGAACTCCGTTTATAAAACATTTACATGCACTTCATATATTACATGACACCGGCGGGCGGGAGGTCACATGGATGTATGCTTGTTTGTAATCGATCATGTCTTAGGTCGCCTGTAATAAAACTATAATTGTTGCTTTTGGAAACAAAATGCGATTATCTTGTGATGATGTAAAGCTTTTAAGATTGCCTTGATGTACAAAGAATACATTGCATAAAAATTGAAATCCCTGTTTATTAAGTCGCTCCATGAATTTGTTAGTATATTACCAAACTGTAACTCAGTAGATTCGTTCAATGTTCGTTATTGTTCATGAACTGACAGAATGCTCTAAAATGAGGAAATGTTTCATAGTTTATTCAGCAACATCACGCGGCTGTAGGATTTACATGGGTGCATAACAAAAACAATAAGATATACATTACAAACTTATATTGAATCCGATTTACATTCTCCAATATCATTCAAACATTTGACTTTTGGTATGGAAGTTGGGGCCATTAATGACGTTCCCCTTCCAAAATTCAATCCGGACTTCAATAAATGAAGCATATTATGCGTCTCATGGTCCTCTTGTTGTTTTACCAGGTTCAATACGAGGAAATCCAAGCAGATGAAACCGACTTCCCTGATGAATTATATGTTATCCCAAAACCAGCATCAGAGGAGCTAACTCCTGAGTTACTAAGCCCCGAACGAGAGACAATAGAAGAGAAATTCAAAAGACCTACTGATCATATGCAGGGTGAATACGGGCAAACAAGAGGTAATTGTTGCATGGCAATAACGAAAACCAATGTAAGCTTGAGAGGGTGTACATCCTGCAATCCCTATCAAACGGTTTTTGTTTTGTTAATGTATAACCTTGCCACTGCATTAAGTGAGGAAGAGAGGACTGACTACACAATTATACGTTTTTTGCGAGTCGAACTTTGAAGTGTAATACCCTCTTCTATAACTATTGTAGTGTCTAGTATGTGTTAAAACGAATTTCTACACAAGCAGTCCAACAAAATAAAAACGGATTTGTGCGTAATATTTTTATTGAGAACATTTAAAGTCTGTGCATAATTTTCATGGACTACTTATGAAAATTAAAATCTGGTCTAATTATTTTGCATGCAATATTAAAAGATCATTTGATGGACAAGAAACATAATTATACATATCTTGTGCACAGCATTATTTTAAAGGCTATATTTACTTTCCTTTTACATGTGTATAGTATAATTGGTCATATTTTTCCACGTTTGATAGTGATGCTTTGTTCTTACGTTTATAGGTGCCTTAACGAGAGAGCTTGCAAGAAAATATATAGAAGAACGCAGTGATCGAAAGTTTGAAAAAATTATGGATGACAATGGTATTCTGTGGGATGATATGGCCACCTTACCTGACGTATCAGACTCTGAACTTGATCAGCTGGAGGACAGATTGAGTCCGTCGGGTAGTGAGGCTATTGCGACTAAAAATCAAACTAACATACCGATTACAAATACAAAATCAAATGTTACAAATGACAGAGAAAGGAACGAGAACCTGAAACAGTTATCAATAACCAATACTAGTGCTTTAGAAAATGAAACCAGTGAAAATCTTAATGTAAGCGCAAATGCAGGAAGTGGTATTTGTTACCAATCTAGTGAAGCATCATTAATGAAAGACAGAAGTGTTAATAATAGAAAACTGTCGTCTAGTCATAGAAATGATTCTACAAGACCGGAAAGGAGGCAAGGACATGAAGATGACAAACTGCGTAAAATCGGTATTTTACATGAATGGGAAGACAAAAATCTCATTGAAACGACGACAGACAGTAACTGCAGAACATTAGACTTGGCTGAAGGTTCAGATACCCGTCAAGCATTAATCCGTAAGGACTCAAACTCTAAACAATTCAAACCTATTAACGCAACAAATTCGGGTAAAAGTACTTCGTCGGAAAAAGAACTGACTTCTGGTGGAGAAGAGGTTAAAAATTTTATGAGAAAATCGCAAAACATCATTGTCCGTAAGTACTCCGAGTGCAGGTCAGATGTCACAGAAAAAGCGGACGACGACAAAATAGCCATGGACGTCCATAGTAAAATAAATGCTACTTTTGATGAAAAACTCCGACAAATTTCGGAAAAATACAGTCTAAAAAGACATCAGGATGATATGAACCATGAAAAAGATAAAATAAAGGCAATAACTGACAAATACCGTCAAAGGCGGAAAGATATTTTAGCACAAGTAATGATTAGCGATAGCAGCAATATTAATGACAGTTATTTAAAACCAATTAACCATATCGAGATAAATCACAGCAAATATGTTCCTTCGCAAGAACATTTAAACACACCAACTAAGCCTGATATGCTAAGACAAGCTATTCCAAACGACAAAGAAGACGCTGAAACTATTACGTTCGAAAGACCTGAAAATACGTCTTCACGGAATGAGCTACAGGATTTTCAAATAGCAACAGACGTTCGGCTTCAAAATTGCACTGGTGCTAACGATGATAAGAATTCGTTTCATCGTCATCCAAATTCTGAAATTAATAAGAAAAATGGTAATAAAATAAACGAGAATAAAATGTTTGACAATACAGCTTCGTTGTTTCAAATTGACAATTTCAAGGAAATAATTCACGGTAAAAGTACTGATTTGTCATCTACCGCAAATGGAAAGACCGAGCCGATACGAAAAGGAGAGAGTTTGCAGGTCAGAGATAAGGAATCTTTTGAAAACCAGTCGCTTAATTTAGAAGAAAACAAAATGAAAAGTGGTGATGCAGATAATGGTTATAAAAACAGAAATGTCTCCAATGTCAAGCCATTAAAAGATGTAATGCACAGAATGCACCATCAGGCTCATGAAAGCGAGGATGTGATGTATGAAAACGCAAGCCACGAGGCTACTCGTGTAGGCATTCCAAATAAAACCGAGTCACAGAATATTCAGCTTACATCAGAGAGCTCTTCAGGCGGATTTTCCATATTTGCAGAACCGATAGACGATTCATGTTCGATAGGCGGTGATTCAAATACACAGTCGCAGATTGATCGCAGTCATTTCAATGACACCGATCCGGATGTGGATACGGACACAGAATCGCATGGCAAGGGGATTATAGCAGAGTACGGTGATGAAACTGACTTTGCTGCAAAAGTCATGCAACTAGACTATGCAGATGTGAACAGACTTAAGTCATCCAGAAATACAATGTCTTCAGCCTCGTCTCAAGGTTAGCCATTCAAACCACCCTGGGGTATCTTATCTGATTTTTTGTTTTTTGTTTGATTTGAGGTTTAACGTCCTCGTCAACACTGTATAGGTCATTTTGGAGACGTTGCATCCAATTTTGTGGGACTTTTGCCAGACATTGAGATGAAATGACATCTCAAGCCCTGCCGTCGAGTTTATATGCATGGACGGTCCAACTCGCATCACTTTTCCTGGGCATGCTTAGAACCTTTAAGCGGTTTACCAGTAATTCTGTGTGGCTGGATTCAGCTCTGCGTGGAAGCATCGTGCAGCCCAATCTATTTATTCAAGCCCCGATTGGCGGGGGCCCTATCTTATCTGATGTTTTTCCTGTGGTGCTGGGAATTTTCATAGACACAAGCCCCAATTCAACATTATCCTCCTCCTTATCAGTAGTTAGGAAGTGGTGATGGGCTGACTTCGACAGTGGTGCTGGGGATCTTTATAGTGCTTAAGCAGTTAATTCGTCTTGTTAATAGAAGTTAATGAACACTGCGTATTTATTAGACAAGCCATTTTAGGGAGAGAGAGAGACCTATTATTTGTTTTCATTGGTAAATCAGTTTTTGAATTTCCTAGAAATTGCAGAAAATCTGAGCCAGCGCATGATAAAATCTACAAGAAGGCTTGAGCGACCAGCGAAGACTGATCAGAGTTTTCGCTGATCGCATGTACCTACTATAGGCTAATATATATGCAAAAAGACATAAGCATAAGGTCTTGTCATAGCGGATGGGTGCGCAGGTTGATTTGAGTCTGTGCTGGTCACATCGGTCTTATTATAGGTTTTGATTTGCGCTGGCTCATATATATATATATATATATATATATATATATATATATATATATATATATATATATATATATATATATATATATATATATATATGAAAAAATTAAAGAAACACTGGAATAAAAGTTATTTTTCCTGTATTTTTAACAACCGGTTTCATCCATGATGGAATTTTCAAGTTAACAATCTATATATAGTTACAAGGAGGGTAGTTGTACACAATGAGCAAATATTCTAAACTGTACGTTTTCGTCAAATGTATGCTTGTACCCAGCAAACTGGTGATCAAACTGATATCACAGAAGCGCAGCTTGTTCGCTCTATAGTCCAACTACCGTCATATAAAAAAGATACTCCAAGGAGAGCCACAATCACAAGGCGTAGCCCACCCTTGCCACCAAGACCAAATCAAAGCCCTGCGAGTACTGGTGGCTCGATTACATCTGAGTGTAGATTGAGAAAATAGGCCTGCATGTGTGTGTGTCAAACACAAACGAGAGAGAGAGAGAGAGAGAGAGAGAGAGAGAGAGAGAGAGTGTGTGTGTGTGTGTGTGTGTGTGTGTGTGTGTGTGTGTGTTTTACGTCCCACCAAGAACTAAGATCATATGAGACGGATCTCGGTTGAAGACTCAGATTGGAGAAACCCGGAATAAGTTTTGAGGAGCCCGGAATCGATCCCAAGCGCCTAGTTTGCGAGGCGAGTAGGTAGGTTATTCACTGCCCCACGGAGGCTTTTCTTTCCCAAACGTAACAACAATCCACAATAGACTACGAAACGCAGAACTGTTTTGTTGAAATGCAGTAAAAATCAGCTATTAAAATTTGACACTCATTTCCTTTAAAAATCTTAATTTTTCTTTCTGTTTCCTGCGCACAGTGTCGTCTGGTCAGAGACCACCTTTGGGACTGTTAAAAAGTGGTCTTAAATACCTCATCGAGGCGGTTCTAACGAGTACCCACAATCAATATTTTAGAGCAGAAATAAGAAAAATAATGTTTTCCACTGTAAACCCCTGTTTTACTGTATAAAAGTGGGGTTCAAGGGGGTCAAAATTATATAGGTATGTTTTCGTGATGAAAAGTTGTGATATTTTTCTTATTTATACCAGCCCCCGCCCATATGGGCTTGAAGAAATAAATGGGCTGCATGATGCTTCCACGCAGATCTGAATCCGACCGCACACGAGTACTGGTAAACCGCTTGGAGGATCTAAGCCTCCCCAGGCAAAGCGATGCGAGTCGGTCCGTCCCGATGATGCTTATAAACCCTGTTGGTTTCATTGGGCGACAGGGATTGAGATGTCGTTTCATTTCAATGTCGGGTAAAAGTCCCACAAAGTTGGAAGCAACGTCTCCAAAATGACTTTTATAGTTAGTTACGTTAAACATCCGAAATCAAACGAACACATTTCTTATTTATACTCCAAACATAGGTTCTGGGCGCTCTTTTGTACCGCCTCATTGAGGCGGTTCTGAAGAGTACCAACATTCTATGATAGTGTATACCCCTGTAAACCCCATTTCAAGGACTTGTTGTTATGACGTTTGGGACTCACAGAAAACTTAAATACGATTCAATGAGAAAAGTTTCTACCTCAGATCAGCCGATCGTGCTTATAAAGACTAAAATGCCAACGGTTGTTGGTATTTTTACATTTATGAGCAAGAAGAAAATTTCACGATTAAATGAAAGACTGTGAAAAATGTTATATATGTGAATGATCAAAGTTGACTTTAAGCATCACTGTGTGTCTCTGCTGTCTGGCGTTTTTTTTCTTAGCTACGTATTTAGATTTAGTTTATGGTTTGGGAATCTGTTTCTTCATCCCTGTTTTGGTTTACCTTTTAACTTACATTCTCCTTTTGATCATCTTGCATACTTTTGGAAGCTTAGAAAGCGCACATAAAATGGTTTATTTAGCAATAAATTATTGACGAATGCACATTACGAAAGTATATATGTTCCCTATTATTTTACCGTTATTTAGAATTTGCCGCTATAAAAATCCCAATAAAAAGTAGTATAATATGCAAAAAAGGATCTGACCCCCCACCCCCCCCCACACACACACATACACACACAAACACACAAACAGTTACTCCGAAAAATGTGTTGTGGATATTTGTTAGAATCGCATCGCCGAGACGATTCCACCAACTATCCACATATTATTTTTGTATGTAAAAAAAACAAAAAAAAAAACAGTATTTTTGAAAACCTCCATTAATTCGTGTCATCTGGAACTAAGGATAGGTTCCAATGAAAGTATCTTTATCAGTTATCCCCCATATTAATTGCATTATAACAATTTGACCTGATAAAGATGTTATCTCAGGACAAGGATGCTTTATCAGGTCAACGTGACATTGCACTTTTATGAATGAACTTGATTGCTGGCAAAAATGGCAAAAATGTTAATATTACTGGAAAATTGGAAAAAATACCAGTGACAAAATATCATAGGAAAAATTACGATCGGCTGATACTTAATATATCGACCGATTATTCGGCTCCCGAATGTTAGGTCGCACTGCGGACAATCGGTAATTCATCGTAAATTGTTAATTTGAAAGTGTACAAGATCTTGAAAGGACCGTGAAACGAAAACAGAAAAAAATATAGAATACGAGATTCTTGTCATTTGATATCAAGTTTATCAGGCTCTGCTTTGAGAACGAGTGTAGAATCGCTCGGCAAGCCTCGCGATTCTACAAGCGTGCTCGGAGCCTTGCCTGATAAACTTGATATCAAAAGACACAAATCGGAGTGCGGGTGCTCGCCGAGCGCTCACTTTGTTGCCGCGGTTCTGTAGGCAACAAAATGAACTCTCGGTTGGCGCCCGCTTTGTTGAACGCGGCTCTGGTATTCTCTTTTTATGGCGGGTTTATCTTTATATAGAATGTGGGTTTAAAGAGGATTTACCCGCGAAGCGACAGTATGTTTCGGCAAAGAAGACTTAAATCAGCCTGCATGCCCACTCAGCCAATATACATCTTTATCTTAAAACATGAACAGCAACGACTCTGACTAAACATGTGCACAAATGCTCAGGCTAATCTGAATCGTGGCTGTGTGCACATGTAGGAAGACATAATTTGGTTTGTCGAGGCTCATGTGTGAAAATATATCATATCACCAGCACGGAGCACGTGTTGTACATACCGGCCCCTATAGCTCAGTCGGTAGAGTGTCCGCTCCGGGGAACGGGAGGTCACGGGTTCGATCCCGAGCCGCGACATACCAAAGTCGTTAAAAATGGTACTAGCTGCTCCTCGCTTGGCACTCATATTTACGGGGTAGAGCTAGGACTGGTCGACCCAGTGTCAGGATAATGTGACTGGGTGTGGTATCATGTAATGTGTCTGGGACATGATACTTCAGACAGGCAGCACTATAAAAGTGAGCATTGAGCTCCCTGTCGCAACCAGACACCGTCGTGATATGATTGAAAAATTGTTAAACCCGAATTCACACACACCCACCCCCCCCCCCACACACACACACACGTGCATCTACATGCATATCACAGCAATAGCATAGTGGTAGTATAAGACTTTCGGCCAGTGACTGCTGACCAATTTTCACTGTTAGGCCTATGCCTTCTAAGATGAACCGATACGCTTGTGTAATTTAGCGGGGAGAGAGTAATTTTCCTGGAAACTACGCTTTCTAAAAGAACCAGTGCTTCAGCTGAAGTGCACGACCCGTCGGATGCTTTTAGCTTTATGAGTGTTGCCATATATGGGTATGGCGGCCATTTTGGTCATGTGACCTGGACCTAAAACGGTTCCCCCAATAAATGCGTCTTATCGTAAGGAGCAAAAATATATCTTATACTTTAGTACTGTAATCTGAATCGTTTCAAAAGCATATGTGTCAAAGTTTGACCTAGGCACAAAGAAGGTCAAAGTCAACCCAGGGTCACCATTTTAGCAATTTATGATGGGCCTACGTCCCATATGTTATTTATCAAGTTTCGTGGAAATCTGCCCAGTGGTTCTGGAGAATACTATTTTTGAAAGGTTTTTACCATATATGGCTTGGCGGCCATTTTTTGTCATGTGACCTGGACCCCATGAGCAAATTTTGGTTTCCCCCATCCCATAGAGGCTCCATATGAAATTTGACTTCAATCGGCCAAACGGTTTCCGAGGAGAAGCAGTTCGAAAATTTTCACATTTTTTGCCTCGGCGAGGCTGTACTAAATGGAATGTAATATTTCACAAGTTCATTGGTTAGATCTCATTGATATCTATCGGTATGCCAAAAATTGTTTAAATATTCCAAGCGGTTAAGTCACTATCACCAATTTTCACAAACGGGTTACGGACGGACAGACAGACAGACCATATATGGCTTGGCGGCCATTTTGGTCATGTGACCTGGACCTCATGAGCAAATTTTGGTTTCCCCCATCCCATAGAGGCTCCATATGAAATTTGACTTCAATCGGCCCAACGGTTTCCGAGGAGAAGCAGTTCGAAAATTTTCACATTTTTCGCCTCGGCGAGGCTATACTAAATGGAATGTAATATTTCGCAAGTTCATTGGTTAGATCTCATTGATATCTATCAGTATGCCAAAAATTGTTTAAATATTCCAAGCGGTTAAGTCACTATCACCAATTTTCACAAACGGGTTACGGACGGACAGACAGACAGACCATATATGGCTTGGCGGCCATTTTGGTCATGTGACCTGGACCCCATGAGCAAATTTTGGTTTCCCCCATCCCATAGAGGCTCCATATGAAATTTGACTTCAATCGGCCCAACGGTTTCCGAGGAGAAGCAGTTCGAAAATTTGCTTTCCTTTTTGGTGAATGTATACGCTGATGGTATTATCTGCTATTTATTTCGCACGGGAGACAACTATCTTAACCAGCTTTCACCAAGATCTATTCTGAAAGAAAATATTTTGGTTTTGGGGGGGTCAATGTTTCTTTAAGGGTAGACCCTTATTGATAGAAGTCAAATAATGTTTAGAGGACTGCCAACCGCCCCCTTAAAGCAGCTACTCGAAAAGGGCGTTTACGTTGGGCGTTTTTCCATTGTTTTCTTTTTCTGCGTCAATTGTTGATCATACGACCAAAAGTTCCGTTACCCTTAAGATGCCATGAAAACTGCATCTGTATTTATTGTATATATGTATAAATGCTTATTGGTTGTATATATGTTTGTTTGTTTAATGTGTTACATAGATCCACGTGGTAGACAAACCATACGGCTAAATATGTTTATTGTATTTGTTTGTTTGATTTGAGGTTTAACGTCCCCGTCAACACTGTATATGTCATTTTGGAGACGTTGCTTCCAATTTTGTGGGACTTTTACCCCGTAACCCGACATTGAGATGAAATGACATCTCAAGCCCTGTCGCCCAATGAGTAAATAAATAAAAATCTGAAAATGTCGTATGTTTATGTCGTCTGCTGCGTGCACTCTTGCATTTAAAACATACAGGCAAACAGTTTGGACCCTGATCCTAGAGGAGCAATTTGATCTGGATCCACACTGTTTACAAAAATGTTTAGTAAAGTTAACGACAGACTAAAAGCAGACGACGATTTTCATGATTGGCATGTTATGATCAAGAAGTTGTCCTGAAATTTTCCATCTAATTATCGCTCTAGAAAACGGGTCTTTAGAGCCGTCAGTCTTATGTACATCAAATCTTTCTCTGAAAACATGGACTAAGCCACTGGCAAACAGCGAAGTTCCAGATCAGACGTCACAATGTCTATAACGTTTGCCATTTTAAGGGTAAACAAAAACGTTCTAAAGAATCTATGTCCTGATGCAGGACCATTTGCTCAGTCATGCGCATCCATTACGAAAACCCGCCTTTACAAATACTTTGTAAATTTTCTCGCCGAAAAATAAACGAAAATTTGAAGATGAAAAATTGTGATATTTTTCTTATTTCTGCTCAAAATATAGATTATGGGTACTCGTTAGAACCGCCTCATCGAGGCGGTTCTAAAGAGTACCCACAATATATATTTTAGAGCAGAATTAAGAAAAATAAGGTTAACCCCTGTAAACCCGAGTTTTACTATATAAAAGTTGGGTTCAAGGGGGTAAAAATTGTATAGGCGTGTTTTCGTGATGGACAAGCGACTCAACAGTGCTGTTAGTTCTTTGATTAATCTTCTTTATCAACAAGACTCTACTCTTACATATGCTCTTGTTACCATTATGGGTCGATTGTATGACAATTAACCCAAAGTTACTGAGCATAACAGCTCTTCAGTGTTCAAGTCCACGTGACTATTACTGGCTTGTCGGAAATCCAGGTAACAGTTATTTATAGAAAATAGCCACTGTGAGGTCAGTGTTGCGTAAGTGGGTATCTATTGAATCTGGACTGGAATCATTGGTTTGTTCGGCAAACAGTATAGACCCAGCTCAGACTCAACAGAATGCAGCGTTTGGTCAGGGTCTATTCTGTTGACAAACTGGAATTTATAAATTAAAGGAAACAGTCTAATCTCAGTCCAGGCCCCGAGGTTATACTTTTTTTCATGCTCAACTCAGCTGAGCATGGAACGTGTGGTGCTCATAAAAATTAAAATACTAAGAAGTTGAGCGATTTTTCTTTCTCAGAGAGCAGAGAATGTTATTTGTCCTGCTCACAAATTTTAAAATGCCAACAATTGTTGGCATTTTAAAATTTGTGAGCAGGATAAATTTCATGCTCAAGTGAGTTGAGCTTGAAAAAGGTTTTATAACCTCGGGGCCGGGACTACTTTCCCAGACTACACTCAGAAACAAATATCCATCAGTACTCTCAATGCGGCTAGCAAAGTGGAAGTCTGAATGGCGACAATGTGTCATATGTAGACTTCTGGTCAGATGAATTCCAGATTTTGTTTATTTCGTGCTCGATTTTGTAATTTACAATTAAATTATTGATTGTACATTTATGTTACTTGAAAACAATAAGGAATAATAAAAAACACGGTAAAATTCCTATATACAGACCAACTTTAGAACTGTTTGAAGGTAGTCTTTGAGACTAATTCGGATCAGTCCAAATAAATGGCACTGGCTGTAGAAAGTATAAAGAAAGAACATCTTGAACCGTTTAAATATGCTTTTAAAAGCAGAATAACACTTGTTTAGCTGGTCTTTAGAGCGGAATTTTACTGCATGTAACAATAACAAGAGGGCCCGCATGATGGCTCTGAATCGCTCACCTGATTTCCAGATGTGACATCTGCTTCTGAAAGACATGTGGATAACTGGCAGCCAGGTGTTCTATGAAGCATAACTGTTACACTTAGATAGATGGTCACCCAGGCAACATTCTTGCACAGATTGAATGAAACTCGCTTGAGTTTAGAAGAGTTTGTAATTTAAAGATATATATATATATATATATATATATATATATATATATATATATATATATATATATATATATATATATATATATATATATATATATATATATATATATATATATATTTTTTTTTTCAATTTTTAAGTCTGGCAGCCTTTTTCCTCATGGGAGCAAATCATTTTGGTAGACGACAACCTTCTATCGAAGTTTGAATGAAATTGAACCAATGGTACAGGAGTTGTCACTTAAAGATATTTCTGTTTAAGCTATGACATCCATCTTATTCATTCGCGCAAAACTGTTAAGATATTTCACCTGAGCAACATTCCTATAAATTTTGAATGAAATTGGACCAAAGGTATAGGGGCAGTTATCTTTTTTTTTCTATTATAGCTCTGGTGACCATGGGATTCATTGGAGCGGAAACGTTAAGCTATGTGGGTAGAGGGTCATTTAAGCAACATTTCTGTGAAGTTTGAATGAAATTGGACCAAGGCTATAGGAGGAGTTATCGTTTAACGATTTTTCTATTTTTAGCTCTGGCGGTCATCTTGTTCATAAAAGCGCAACCGTTATAGCTAAATTGGCAGAGGGTCGCCTAAGCAATATTCTTATGAAGTTTGATCGAAATTGGCCCAGGGGGAAAGAAGAAGTTGTTTAAGGATTTTTCTGTGTTAGCTCTGGCGTTCATCTTGTTCATCGGAATGAAAAGATTTTTGGTAGAGGGACACCTAGCCAACATTCCTGCGAAGTTTGAATCAAATCGGCCCAAGGGTTAACGAGTTGGCATTTCAAGCAAGTTCCTTACGTTGTTTTTTTTTTTTTTTTTTTTTTTTTAACTCTGGCGGCCTTTTTGCTCATCGGAGCGGAACCGGTTTAGCTATTGGTAGATGGTCACCTATACAACATTCTTATAAAATTGAATGTAATTGGCACAAAGGTATAGGAAGAGTTGTCGTTTGAAGATTTTTCTATTTTTAGCTCAGGCGACCATCTTGTTCATAAAAGCGCAAACGTCAGTTAAAGCATATTTTGTAGAGGGTCACCTACGCAACATTCCTGAATTGTACCAAAGGTATAGGAGAAGTTATTGTTTAAATATTTTACTATATTTAGCTCTGCTGGCCATCTTGCTCACAGAAGCAGAACCGTTTGAATGACACCAAAGCAACATTCTTATGATGTTTGAATGAAATTTGCCCAAGGGTATAGGAGGAGTTGTCGTTTAAAGATATTTTGTTTAGCTCTGGTGGCCGTCTTGTTAATCGGAGCAGATTTGGTAGAGGGTCACCTGAGCGCAATACCTGTGAAATTTGATAGAAATTGGCCCAAGGGTTTAGGAGGAATTTGTATTTCAAGCAAATTGTTGACGTTTTTTCTATATTTAGCTCAGGCAGACATCCTGCCCGTCGAAATGGAACCGTTTTAGGTGTTTTCGTAGAGGGTCACTTAGGCAACATTCTTATGAAGTTTGAATCAAATTGGCACAGACGTATAGTTGTCGCTGCCACCTTGTTCATAAAAGCACAACCGTTCTATTTTTTGGCAAAGGGTATATTCTCATAAGTTTGAATGAAATTGGACCAAATGTATAGAATAAGTGGTAAATATTTTGCATTTTTTCGCTCTGGTGGCGATTTTGCTAATCGGAGCAAAAGCGTTTTAACCGTAGTTCAATAGATATTCAACTAAACAACATTCCTGTGAAGTTTGAATGAAATCGACCCAAGGATATAGGAGATATCGTTTAAAGATTTTTCATTTTAAGCTCTCGCATCGGAGTGGAACGATTTTATCAGTTTTGGTAGATGGTCACCTATAAACATTCCTATAAAGTTTTATTGAAATTGGCCCAAAGAGTTAGGAGGAATTGGCATTTCAAGCAAATTGTCGATGATGTTTTTCTATGTTTAGCTCTGGCATCCATCTTGCTCATTGGAACGGAATCTTTCTCGCTATTTAGGTAAAGGGTCACCTAAGCAACATACTTATGAAGTTTAAATGAAAAAGGCTCACGGGTAAAGGATGGGTTGTCGTTTAAACTTTTTTCTATGAAAATGGTCCATGGGTTTAGGAGTAGTTGTTTAAAGATTTTTATGTTTTAGCTCTGATGGCCAGCTTGTTCATCGGAGCGAAACGATTTTAGCTATTTTGGTAGAGGGTCGCCTAAGCAACATTCCTATGACGTTTGATCGGAAATTTGCCCAAAGGTTTAGGAGGAGTTAGCATATAAAGCAAATTGTTGACGCCGCACGATACACGACGGACAATAGCTCACCCTGTTAAAAATGTGAGTCTTGGCTCGGAGATTTAAACTTCGCCCAGAAATAGTGTGAGATTCTCTCATACGATTCATGTAGACTAATATTACACTGCTATAACTTGTATATTATACAACATTTTATCCTGCTATAGCTTCAATAGACTTGCTAGACCATGTACCATTTTCACGGCGGGAGATCGTCCGGCGCCGCCGACAGGCATTGTGTTATATTTTCTCGTTCTTGGACTGCGAGACGTTATTTCGAGTTGCAGTGGTATGCAGGGAATGGAAGATAGTGAGTCGGAACCCAAACCTATGGACAAGACTCGAACTTCGGAATAACAGAATATCTGGAAAGGTTAGCGCCCAGGGGCCAGTTGTCCTGAACTAACGACATGGTTAGTTAACGTATCGTTAAAACTTCCATCATTAAATGTGGCAAATATGCTAATATTTTTTGCTGAAGAAAAACGTAAAAAGCTGCTCACATTCTTTCAGCAAAAATACTTAAATTTTCGATATAGTACTTATTAGAAAGTTAAAAATTTGACCACTAACGAGCTAGTTAGACTAACAATACTTTGAACAACTGGCCTCAGGAATTTTGAAAACACCACGTGAATTGGTCCATTTAATGAACACCCTGGTAGACCTTTTTTCCATAACAAAAGTGGGATCTTCAGAGATACACATAAAGTGCATTTACTGCTCTCAAACTTTTGATGTTTGTTGAACCGTCTACATAGGACCTAGAATCTATTTCTAGAACATAAGAAAATAGCATTATATTTGTATAGGGCTCCCATCGGGGCTTGGAGAAATAGATTTGGCTGCATGGTGCTTCCCCACAGAGCTGAAACCGACCGCACATGAGTACTGGTAAACCGCTTAGGTCTAAGTCTTCCCAGGCAGAGTTGTGCCTATTGGTTTATTTGGACGGTAGAGCTTGAGAAGTCATTTAATCTCAATATCGGGGAAAACCCCCACAAAATTGAAAGCAACGTCTCCAAAATGATCTAAATAGTGTTGACGGGGACTTAAAACCTCAATTCAGATTAACAAACCACTGTGAAAAACGAAGTTTAATGATGAAGTCGAAGAAATGTATACTTTATGCACTATCGACACATCCCAGTAGGCACTCAAAATGTACAGTAACGTTGAAACAACGTTGTGTCAACGTTTTGTGTGCTAGCAAATTGCCTTGCACACAACAGAATTGGCAAGTCCATTACCAAGAGATATCTGGTTAATTGTATTTATTGTACATTTTAAAAAAAAATATTTGTATATAACCCCATATAGGACGCCGTGTTCTGTGGCGTCTGATATGGGGCCACGCCGTTTGCCAATGCTCGCTTAAATATTCTATTCTTCATTATTTTCCGGATAATTTTAAGGCGAGCTTGCAGAATTCTCGCGGTTTCATTCGGTGTCTGTATAGGCACCATTGTAACACTGTAGCGTGATTTTTCTAGTGTGTATATAGTCCGCGTTTCAGTTCGAAATTTGTATCGCTTTCACTTTGTCAACGATGTTCTTTGCATTCTTACAAAAGTATATTTCTTTTTCCAGTTTTTATCACAACTGGCGAGACGCTGCTCCAAACTTCGATTTCTTATTCTGGAAGGTATGATTGAAAATACAGAAAAACTCCGCTATTAGGACAACCTTAAATGAAGTTCATATATTGTCCCTTTGTGTTTTCTAAAACCAGGGTCTCCAAATAAGAGGTCTTAATATAGGAATTTTAATGCAAACAGGCCCCATATGTCAAAAGGGTTTTGTTTCATATGCGTCGTGCGATCATTCAAACCAACAACATGCGAGGCAGCTCTTCAGGGCCTGCTTGCATTCTCAACGGAGAAGTGATAAAACGTTTCAGCTGTTTACAAGTGTTGGTGTTTTCATAGTTTTTGAGCAGGACATTGTTGTCCCGATTTGAGCAAAGTTGTTCATATTCTTGTATTGACGAAAGTAAGTTTTCTCTTCAATTGGTTGAAAATGAAATAAGTTTTTGTTGCCTTGACTTTTGAAAGCACCACCTGCGATCGTATTTCATTGTGAACAGACGTCAGAAGCCTCCGTGGTGTAGTGGTTACGCTACTCGCCTTGTAAACCAGGGATCGCAGGATCGATCCCGGGCTTCTCCAGACTTTCGGATGAGTCTTTAAACCGAGGTCCCGTCCCCCTATGACCTTAGCTGTTGGTGGGACGTAAAACTCAAACACTCACTTGTGAACAGACATGCTTTTCGAAAAATGCGGTGAGTACATATTTCACTTGGCCTGTCACAAAAGTTGTCACAATCAGTTCCGTCGACAATAAAAGCATTCGGCACTTCATTTTTCATCGTGTATAACCCAGCCAACAACGAATGTCGGGACAGCGTCGGGCAAACCTCGATACGACACGTGCCAAGATAGTATCGACGTTGACCTGACGGTCTTCCGCCTTTTTATGGTGGCTGGAAGTCGCCCGCCTTTATAGCTATCATATATGAGCTTATAGTATGGTGAGGCTTTTCATTGCTCTTAAAGGAACTCATTTTTGATTTTTATTTTGCCTTCACTGCAGCTGGTGTTGTGCCGTGTGGCGGCGGTAAAACGTCTCTCCGTACATCATTATAGTGCAGTTTATATTTTACTTTTGGTCCTTTGAGATCATCGTGAATATTATGAGAAATCAGAAATAATTCTTTTGTTTAGACTCATACTAGACAGGTTTTTAATTATTTGGACCCCTTTTGGATTTATATCAGTCTTTGAATCGACTGCCTATTCGAAAATCGCAAAATTACAGTATGTTTCCTCTGGTTTTTTTGCCGAATCATTACAGGGTCACTGATGAGGCTTTATTAGCCGAAACTACGTAGTATGGCCCATCTTCTTTCTTATGAATGTTTTCATTGCTCTTAAAGGAACTCATTTTTGATTTTTATTTTGCCTTCACTGCAGCTGGTGTTGTTCCGTGTGGCGGCGGTAAAACGTCTCCCCGTACATCATCATAGTGCAGTTTATATTTTACTTTTGGTCCTTTGAGATCATCGTGAATATTATGAGAAATCAGAAATAATTCTTTTGTTTAGACTCATACTAGACAGGTTTTTAATTATTTGGACCCCTTTTGGATTTATATCAGTCTTTGAATCGACTGCCTATTCGAAAATCGCAAAATTACAGTATGTTTCCTCTGGTTTTTTTTGCCGAATCATTACAGGGTCACTGATGAGGCTTTATTAGCCGAAACTACGTAGTATGGCCCATCTTCTTTCTTATGAATGTTTTCATTGCTCTTAAAGGAACTCATTTTTGATTTTTATTTTGTCTGTTATCTGTCGTCTATTGTCTGTCGTCTGTCAACATTTTCAAACATCGTCTCCTCTGAAACCACTGGGCCTACTGAAGTTAAATTTCATGTGGAGCATCCATGGGATGGTGGAACCAAGTCAAGGTCATATGAGTCAAGGTCACATGACCAAGATAACCGCCATGGCCATATGAGGTAAAAACCTTCAAAAATCTTCCTCCCCGGAACCTGTGGGTCGATTATTATGACGTAGCATTAGGGACTCAAGCCAATAGAAGTTCGTTCAAGTGATGTCACCTGGATGACGGTGACCTATTTTAGGCCAATGTCAAATTTGGTCACATATGCTTTTGTATTGGGGGAAAGTCAAAACCATGTAGTTTCCGTAAACTATTGCAAACTTTGATTTGAAAATTGGAAGATGCAGTAAGCCAAATGCGTAAATGAAACTATACGAGTGTTCAAGGTCCAGGTAATCTCTTGACCTTGGCGAAAGGTCATTCAGATATGAAACTCGGGGAAACACTGGGTCATTTGCAACCGAAATTTATATGAAAGCTTTTACACAGCAACAGATATGGTAATTTGTTTGTTTGATTTGAGGTTTAACGTCCCCGTCAACACTGTAAAGGTCATTTTGGAGACGTTGCTTCCAATTTTGTGTGGGACTTTTACCCGACATTGAGATGAAACGACATCTAAGGCCTGTTTCCCAATGAAATCAATAGTGTTTATTAGCATGGACGGTCCGCCTCGCACCGCGGTTCTTGGACAGGCTTAGATCCTCTTAGCGGTTTACCAGTACTAGTGTGCGGGCCGGATTCAGCTCTGCGTGGTAGCATCATGCAGCCCATATATTTCTTCAAGCTCCTATGGGTGGGGGCTTAACAGATATGGTAAGTTTTTTGTGATAGTTGAAGGATAGTTTTCCTTATTTCTCCATATAAACCTATGTTGTGGGTTCTAATGATAGTTGGCCATCCAATCCCAAAAAAAGATTGATATTTTTACTTTTGATGGCAAAATTGAGTAGAGTATGGCACCCATGCTAAATGTAATCCTTGATGTGTGTCAACAATCATAGGGGTGGATGCCACGTCTGGAAATGCGTCTGAGGCTCAGAAGTAGGTCAAAGGTCAAATGAGTGCATAATAGACATGAAACTACTTATAACTCTCTTTTAACATATATTTGGGGAAAATAATTGCTTAAAATCACCATAAACTATTCAGGTGCAGTGAACAATGGAAAATACTTATAAATGTACCCTCAAAGTATGTCAGTCGTGTAGGTCAGGGGTCATTTAAGTGCAAAGCTCGTGAAAAACAGATGTTTTCTGAACACATTTTGTTATATTTAGCTTAAGGATGTGTTGCTGACCAGTATTGATTATACCCCCGCAATACAAAGTATGCTATGGGGTATATAGTTTCGTTCTGCCGTTCGTCCGTCCGTCTGTCCGTGTGTCTGTCCGCACCAACGAAACGACATTTAGGGGGCAAAAAATTTGGACATTTTGACACTTAAGTATATATTCGTAGGTCCAAATGGGGTTTATTCCGTTATTTGGGTACTTAAGTGGCAAAAAATTTGCTCTTAGGTGGCTTGCCGCTTAAGAGAATTTGCCGCTTAAGTAGTCAATATGCCGACGCCTAGCTACTTAAGTATCCGTTCGTGAGAACGTGCGTCCATCCGTCCGTTAACATTTTGGTTAAAGTTTTGCGTTAAAGTTTTTAAGACATTGCATCTTCTGAACCCTTTGGTAGATTTAGTTGATACTTACACTGGAGTTACATACTGGTCTAAAGATTTCATTCATACATGTCCCACCACCCACAGTGACCTTGAGGTCAAGGTCACAGACTTAGAAATTTTACTTTTGGTTAAAGTTTTATGACAGGGTTTATAGATGCCTGTATGTTCTAAACTCTAGGACAGATTCAGTTGATACTTGCATCAATGTTGCATACCAGTCCAAAGATGTTGTGATGCATGTCCCTTGTCCCACCCTTTGTGACTTTGACCTCAAGGTCACAGACTTAGACCTTTTATATTTGGTTAAAATTTTATGACAAACTTTATAGATGACTGTATGTTCTAAACTCTAAGACAAATTCAATTGATATTTGCATCGATGTTGTATACCAGTCCAAAGATTTCATTGATGCACACCTGCTTCAGTAACATTGATGCCCCCACCCCTTCAGTAACTTTGATGCCCTCACACTCTTGGTCCATTTAGAAATCGTATGTTTGGTTTAGCTTTTACAAACACATTTATAAATTCTTATAGCTTCTTGACTTCTTCATACAAGCTCGAAAAATAAATCAGAGGGTGACGCTGGCCGGGGGTATACGTGACCCACTGGTCGCTTTCTCTAGTTATCAAAATATTCAAAAAAAAAAAAAAAAAAAAAATACATTTGTAACGTGTATTTGATCAGAAAATCTGCTTGTTTACATTGACTTGAATCATTGATGATCCCCGATATTGATATAGCACTGGATTCTTTCTTTGTTTCTGCTATGGGTCTGAAACATTGCCTTTGCGCAACTACCGTAAGTCAAATTGTGACTTCCGTTGAGCTAGCCTGTCCGACAACAGGTTTTATTAGTCAGTACCCACCAGCTGACTGAACCGGGTTGCCAGGCCGGTTTTTATCACAACATAGACAGAATACTACACTGTGCCATTTCTAAAACAGAAAAGGGATATAAAATGGTTTTACAAGCATTAAATATTTTCAACTAAAATGTTAGTCTATTATGAGCAGGACCGATTTTAACACGTTCTTTGTGTAAGACAATTAAAAATCAAACTTTAACCTTATCCCCTTAATTAAAATGTCGCATCTCGGATAACTGGCAATAATAGATAAATCAATTAACAGCACATAAAAACATCCCTTATGCGTGACTAAGCAGGTGCAAAAAAGCTTGATATTTTAACGTTTGATGACAATATTTACTAGAGTATGGCGCCCATGCTAAATGTAATCCTTGATGTGTGTCAACAATCATAGGGGTAGGTGCCACGTCTGGAAATGCTTCTGAGGCAAAGAAGAAGGTCAAAGGTCAAATGAGTGCAAAATAAACACGAAACTACTCATAACTCTCTTTTAACATATATTTGGGGAAATTGCTTGCTTAAAATCGCCATAAAACTATCCAGGTGCAGTAAACAATGGCAAATTATCTAAGTATGCCAGTCTTATAGGCCAGGGGTTATTAAAGTACAAAACTCGTAAAAAATGGTTGTTTTCTAATCAAATTTTGTCATATTTAACACAAGGATGTGTTGATGACAAGTATTTATTATAAAAAAAAAGTTTGTTACGTGTATTTGATTGAAGTGAAGGCAATGATCAGGAATCGATACAATTAACCCACAGCTCCAATCAAGAGCACCAAAGGGAAAGAAACACAAAAATGAAATGACTAGACCCTAATGGAAACATCAATAGCGGAAAGACAAAAGGACAGTTACTTTTCCACAAAATGGCCAATTGGCTATCCAAACCAAAATAAAAGAAGCGATACACATATTCAAAGACAAACAATAACAAAAATAAACCGCGACAGAAGAACGGCCTTGGAACGTTCAGTAATGTGAATTCCGCTGGGTGTGTGTGTGTGTGTGTTTGTGGGGGGGGGGGGGGTCTTAAATCGATTTTATGCAGCTGCAATCCTCGCCCTTACTTCCATCGCGATTTAGACAAATCATTCGTTCAGTCCGCATGAAAGCCTCCTAACTCATCAGTGCAACATCTCACAGAACACAAAATTCAAAACAACCACAGAGATGAAACAACGGTGAGGACAGCAAGAAACCACTAAAATGCTGGAGCAAAAGAAAACCAAAATTTGTACTCCGATGGGCCCAACCAGAGACAGAGCATCAGGCACCAACTCATTTACATAAATATTCTCAGCAAGCCATTACGCTGGGACCGTCGTAGAATCTTACCCACCAGCATGCAATTAAAGAGGGAAGCAACTGTGCTTGGGTTAACTACCATGCATGCAGTCTGTCGTATAACCTTAATGTTGTATCCATTATTTTTTTATCGAAGAATGAATTTACGAAATTGGGTGCTGAAATCATTGAATTATATATATTTTTTTCTGAATTTATATACTAAGTCACCATAAATTTCGGGTTCCGATAGACCTTTTAAGTCCAACATTGGATTTTGGAATTAATTCGGAATGACGTCTTCAAAATTTTGAAAAGGCTTTGCGTAGTTTATGATACCGATAGTCCTGATTAAGAAGTTTAGCACTTAACAATTTATATCGAGTGCTGAAGTCAGTTACATGACTAGACACTCTGGCAAATCGAATTAATTGCGAAATATAAAACATCACCATCCAGCAAAGGAAAATTTACAATCTCTAAGTCAAAATCATCGTGTTTATCATAAATTTTCCAGGAAACAAACCTTTCTACAATAGACAGATGTAAATCTAAAAACGGGGCCTCGGTATCAGAAGAATTTGCTTTATTTACCTGAAGTTCTGGGGGTAAATCTGACTGATCAAACCATCGAAATAGGTATCGTTAATATTTAATAAACCACCCAAATATCTAGAAGTCGAGATATGAAGTTAAAATGGCTTGTTATTTATATATGACTATGTCTATCATTTCAGATTATGCGGAAGAAAGCTCGTATCTGTGATATCGGAGAAATCCCTATTTGGTTTGCAATGCATAAACTTGTCAATGTTGAAGTAAAATCAATAAATCATATGGGCACAATCGCGAATACATATTAGCTGTTACCCTTTACATCTTAGTGATCTAAACGGCTCTTAAAATGAAGTGGAATCTTGTAAACTACAAACTTTGAATACTGTTAAACACTTACATTAAACGGTATCAAATTTTGGCGCTTTTTATGAGTAGACCTTTTCGCAGATTTATATTTTGGCGGATTTTCGATTTCCGAAGAAAAAGAATCGGTCGAATCTACAAAGCCATGTAAGATGACAAAAAATCATCGGAGTTGATCATCAACAGCGTCATGCAAAAACTATAGTAATTAGTTAATTTTTTGTGTTCACCGCATGATTAACCCAATGTGCTACCTTGATAATCCAAATGTCTGTCTGGAGGTGTGTCACTTTCCTCTTATCTGATTGGTTTACCCATCTTATTGAGCTCACAGTTAAAGCCATCAATCAATTACTTAAATTACATCCACAATTTTGACAATAACTCTCAAGGTGTGTTTGTTTTCATTCAGCCTTTTGAGCTGTCTTATGACTAGAACATTGTCTTTCTTTATTTCGGCTTCTAAAGAAGTAAATACACGTTTTCTTTTGTCACCGATGATGCCTATGACCTATTGACACATTATAATTCTGATGTGTAGAATAAAGTTTCTTCTCTTGCATTCTTTTAGCTTTATTGATGGATTTTTATTTTGGCGTTTTTTACCTTGACTGCAAATAGCGCCAAAATAAAATGACCGCCAAATATAAGTGTTTTACAGTAGCTGCACTTGACCTTTGATGATGACCCACTTGTGTTATTATTAGATATATCTTCATCATATACTATATCATTATGACGTTTAGTAAGAACTCAGAAGACAATTTGGAATGCTACTTATAATAATGGATGGCATGTGAATAAACAACGTAATTTGTAAAATAAACATGTTTTGTCAAATATGTGCTTAAATGACCTTTGACCTAAGGCTGCTTAGGTTGGCCATTATGCTATGTGTATAATGTGTGGGTTTTATGCTGCCTAGATAAGGAAATGGCAACTCATTTGGCTTTTGTTTCAGTTGACATACTACATAACCCTTTGTACAATAAATATTGATGCATATTTAAAGAAAATTTGTACTTAAATGACCTTTGACCCGGGCCAAATCTATGAAAAAACTTCTTTTCTCACATATGATGCATAAACAATATGTCCTAAGTACATTGCTGGTGTTTGAATTAACTTTATTTGGTCTGCTGAGATAGAGAGAGGGCACAAATACCAGCATATACAAAAAATTATTGTATTTTTGTACTCGTTTGACCTTTGACCTAATTCTGAGGCTCAGGGGCATTTTCAGAAGTGGCATCCACCCCTATCACTTTTGCATCACACTAAAGAACACTATTAGCATGGATGCCATACTCTACTCAATTTTGCCATCAGAAGTATTTTTTCGTGGTTTGGATGGCCAACTATGAATACCACAACATATACTTCTATGGAGAATCCACAAAGACTATCCTTCAATTAGCACAAAATACTTAGCTTATCTGCTGCTATGCTTTTAGGAACTAATTATACCCGCCTTTTTGTGAAAAAAAAGAAAAAAAACAATATGGACTTATTCAAATACGGACTTATTAGTTTCGTTTGTTCGTCCGTCTGTCCGTTCGTCGTTCCGTCTGTCATAAACCTTGTGAGTGCAACTACTTTTTTTATTTTATGCCCTATGGTCACCAAACTTGGCACACATATTGCTTAGGAACTGCAGATTTGCATTAGAGTATCCGAATTTTGATCTGAACCTCTAGGGTCATGGGGTGGGGTCAAAGGTCAAATTTTCAAGAAATGCTTGTGAATGCAACTACTTTTTTTATTACTTGCGCCATGGTCACCAAACTTGGTACACATACTGCTTAGGAACTGCAGATGTCCATAAGGGTACCAAATTTTGATCTAAACCCCTTGGGTGTCATGGGGTGAGGTCAAAGGTCAAATATTCAAGAAAATGCTTGTGAATGCAACTACTTCTTTACGCACGGTTGCGAAACTTGCTACACATATTGCTTAGGGACTGCAGATATGCATGAGTGTATCCAATTTTTTTTATCTGAACCCCTGGGGTCATGGGCTGAGGTCAAAGGTAAAATTTTCAAGACAATTTGTGAATGCAACTACTTTAATATTTCTTGGCCTATGATGCCCTAACTCGGTACACATAATGCTTAGGGACTGGGGATGTGCATGAAGGTATCCAAATTTTGATCTGAACACCTGGGGTCATTGGGTTACGTCAAAGGTCAAGCTTAGAAAAAAGCGGGTATTGGCGATGATGCACCATCGACATGCTCCAGTTAATATTAGTTTGGTCACACGACCAGCATATATGGTACTTCAAAAACCTTCTCCATGGAACCAATGAGTCAGTTGCCTTGAAACTTGGTATGTAGCATTGGAGACTCAAGCCATCATAATTTATTCAAATAATGACTCTTACCTCACGTTCGTTCAATTTACGTCAATGTCAAACTTGGTCGCATATGCTTTTGTTTGGGGAGAAGAGGAAATTGTTAACTTTCGGAAATGTGTGTTTCCTGTGAACTTTAGTTTGTATATACAATCAGCTGAATGAGTAAGTGACCGTAAAACCGACGATTTACCTTCCCAAATCACAATTTTGCAATACAGTTATCACCATTCTAATGCACTTAGACGTTTGTTTTGTTGAAAATTGTACTATTTTGCTCAAAGCGGCAGGCTCTGTGAGCTGCGTAAAACCAAATGGCTGCCAATGAAAAGCGACGTTACGTGGTGACGTCGGATTTCCGACAGTATATCGCAGAATATGCTGTCGCAAATATTTGACGTTACCCAATCAAACGTCGCGTTACATACGTGAGTGCATTAGAATTGAGGTTTTACGCCCCCGACAAATAACAGAGGAAAAAATGCTTTCCTAAAAGGTGGACCCTCTTGTAGGTGTTCAGTTTACAAGAAGACAGTTGTCGCCACCCCACTACAAAGGGCACCGGCCTGGGTAGCTCAGTCGGATAGGCATCTCAATGGTGATCATAAGGTCGGCAACATTCTTTCGTATGGACGGATTTTGGAATCTTTCTTGCGGTCATTCTCTCTCATGCGCTTATTTAAGAAGGGCAGTAGTCAATTTCTGGCGAAAGTGTGTACACAGTAGGCCTATTGCTTCCTGCTTTTGTATAATCTTGCCGAGGCAAATTGTGATAAGGAATTTGATCGAGTGAGTGTTTGCGTTTTACGTCCCACCAACAACTAAGGTCATACGGAGATGGGAACTCGGTTTAAAGACTAATCAGAAAGTCTGGAGGAGCCCCGGATCGATCCTGCGACCCCTGGTTTACAAGCCGACTAGCGTAACCACTGCACCACGGCGGCTTCTAAGGAATTTGATCGACTAGATATGACCTTTATAGTGTATACTGGGTCGTTTACCCCCCCCCCCCACCCCACAAAAAAAAAAACTCATTAATTTTAAGTAAATTTACAATGATAAAAAATGTAACCTGCCGCCTCTTGCGACAGCAATTAAAAAGCTAGTTCAAAAAGTGGTCACAACATCAAATAAACCCGGCAAGAATCGGCAATTAGAACATATTTGCTTTCATTATTAACCCTTAAAGAGAGTGGGAACACCTTCAGGGGAGGCGACTCCTGCAAAAGTATGTTGTCCCCCTTGTCAATAGGGGTCGATTCTTAAAGAAAAGAATTTGCTCCTGAGGAGCTAATTCTTTCCTTTAAGAGAAGACCCTTTTTAGCATGTTGTCCCGAAAGTTTTCTCCCTTTGAAAAATGGCGGAAAATCTGCCAGGTGTTCCCATTCCCCTTAAAACGCCGTCTGCTTAGGTCGTCTGCTGAATCTTCCTACAAACTTTTTAAAAGTATTTTGTATACAGTAAACAGTGTGGACCCAGATCACACTGTTTGCAAAAATGACTTTTAAAGTAACCGGCAGACGACAAAATAGACGACAATTGTCGTGATTGGCATTTTATGGGTTAAACACCGCAGAGTTGACACCAACAACTAAGATGTATTTAGATGTTTTAATTTTATTTTGAACAGATTTGCAACCCAGACCTCAACTAAAATCTGAAACCGTGGAAGAGTACACAGAGTCTACGAGGTAGGTTTTGCAACACAAAGAGACGCTTGGATAGCTCTAAAGTATGGAACGCCCTGGCTGTCTTACGGGGATAAAATTCATTATGTTTGGTGGTTTTCGTATTATTGCTGTGATAAAAACAGTATATGTAGTGGTTAATCTAGTATATGTAGTAGAAACCTCATTATTTTCGGTGGTAAGACCTGTATATGCTGTAGTATTTTCGTTATATGCGGTAGTATTTTTGTTATATGCGGTAGTATTTCTATTATATGCTGCGGTATTTTTATTATTTGCTGTAGTATTTTAATATATGCTGTAGTATTTTATTATACGTTGTGGATACTCATTATTTGCTGTAATATTTTTATTATATGCTGTGGTCACAGTTTGAATCGTTATATGCAGTAGATTCGTCTTTATCTTGGGTGCAAAATGTTATTATCATGATGAGATCATGCGTATGCATTCGTAACCTACCAGCCGATAATAAGGTAATAAGCATGATAAGAGACAGTCCACAATTATTTCCCTTGTTTGGTTGGATACTTTCAGGCAGATAGTTCCCTTGTTGATTGGCCCTACCGATGTTATCTAATGCCCTGCTTATTATGGTAACTTGAAAAGGGCATTGTATCAGCTTTTATGAAATTTCAAGTTTGATCAGAATTTTTATCATTGGAAGAAACACCTACATTAATCGGTACACGATTAACTAAAGTGTTAATTAAATTAACCCAAATGGAATCTCAAATCAAATCAAATCTTTTATTCACTCTGATTACAAATAAATGTAATAACAAGAGGAGCGATACAAATAAGCAACATTTGGCGGCAAAACATTAAACACATACAAAACAAAACAACCAGAGGGCAACATTAAATTTTACGAGATGAAATCAGTACTCTCTCTCTCTCTCTCTCTCTCTCTCTCTCTCTCTCTCTCTCTCTCTCTCTCTCTCTCTCTGTATGTGTGTGTGTGTATGTGTGTGTGTGTGTGTGTGTGTGTGTGTGTTTTAAGCACGCAACTCTGAAACAGCACCGAATCCACGGCATTGTGTGCTTTGATTTAGTCAGTCAACAAAAAAACAAATCAAATTAATTTTTCTCAGCATCACGAAAACACGCCTATACAAATACTTTGCAAACCCCATCGCCGAACAAAGAAAATTGTTGTCAATTTTCCAATCTTCGCCAAAAAAAAAAAAAAAAAAGTCTACCCCCTGTAAACCCCAGTTGTACTATATAAAAGTGGGGTTCAAGGGGGTCAAAACCATACAGGCGCGTTCTCGTGATGGGTTATATAATATGATGACGAGAAGCAGAACATTTTACAAACATACTGTTTCATGGCGGCACATGAAGAGAATCGACAAAGGTCGAAAAAAAAACTTGAGGACAACAGTGGGTAGATCTGTAGTCATTACGTGTAATAAACTTATTATTTCATCATTTATTATTATTATTATTATTTATCCGACCACACCCGTTCCTGACTTTGAACCAATCAGATACATGTAACTTATGTAATTTCAAACAGTGTAGATCCTGATCAGACTCAGAAGCCATCTGATCTGAATCTGCACTATGTGCAAAGATAGGTGTTATAAGGAATTGCAAGTTGTGGCAGACTGGTCCGTATGTAGTAAACTATTTTTCATTCACAAAATCATAGAACGTGAAACGTGTGAAAAATAAATAGGCCGTACAAAGCATGTTCTGCACGAGCATATGTAGTTTGGTAAATTTTCAGTCGTGTCGCCAGCACGTTAAAGAAAAAAAAAATGAATGGGATATGTTTACAACAGAGTGGTAAGTGTAATAAAAATATTATAAATGCGTCTCTCTCGCTCTCTCTCTCTCTCTCTCTCTCTCTCTCTCTCTCTCTCTCTCTCTAACAGTCAATACAAACATGTAGACAGATGCCTAAACAAATACATTGTAAGCTTTACCGCCGAGAACAACGAAAATTTTCAGATGAAAAAATGATATCCGACACAGATCGTGGATACCTGTTAGAACCGCCTCGTCGAGGCGGTCCCAACGAGTACCCACAATCCATACTCCTGAGAAAAATAAGAAGAATAAAGTTTACCCCTGGAAACCCCAGTTTTACTATGTAAAAGCGGGGATCAGGTGGGGTCAACATTTTACAGACGCGATGTAAAGCGGCTGCTTATAGTAACAGATATTTAAATCCGGGACACAGTGTTAATTACGGTGTTTAAGCCAGTCAGTAACTTGAGTAACTTGTATTGTTTATTCTATGCTGGTGCGGCCTGGCCTTATTTATCAAACAAGGCCGCTGGCAACACCAGTCATTTTAAGCTGTTGGACCTGCCCACTATCCTATAGCTCTGCCTTGACGAAACGAAATACAAGGCTAGAATTCAGGAATAGTGAGCAGGTATCGTCATACCTACGGTGCTTAGTATAACTACTGATCTCGTAAGTACATCGACAGCAATAATAGTAATATTTAGTGTTCAGCCATTTGATATTTAATTATGTTTTTATTTATTATTATTGTCGAGACTTATAACGTTACAATAACGTTAACATATACTGGGCTGGAGAGAGAAGGAGCTTGTTAGGTGTCTAGAGGGCTGCTCAATTTCCTGAGCAACTTTTAGTATTTCGATGATAAAAATATTGATAATGTCCGTGCGAATAATAATGGTTTTATTTGTTTGATTTGAGGTTTACGTCCCCATCAACACTGTAAAGGATAGTTATAATCTGTTGCATACTTGGTAAGGGTTTATTCATTTTATTTATTTATTTATTTATTTATTTATTTATTTATTTATTTATTTGTTTGTTTGTTTATATGTTTGCATTTTCGTTTCTGTATTGTTCGGTCTTGTTTTCTTTAGCTTTCTGTTGCTTAGCTAATCATTACAATGACTACCATAACACGTCGCGTCTTTCAACAGCATGTCAATTTTGATTTTTTTTTTTTTTTTTTTTTTTTTTTCAAAGACGGCTCGAACGAGTGCCTACAATCAAGCTTTTAGGGGAGATCCCAGTTTTTAGCAACATGGTAGCTAGTCACAAAATTTCAAGGTCGAGCTTAAATGACGTACGTATAATAAGGCCACGCACGTGGAAATAGTGGGTTTCGCCTGGTCTATTAAACCACTGCATTCCGGAAACCACCAAATGGGTACCTTAACAAAACCGTGCATTCCCAGATCAGACGCCACAGAACGCGGCGTCCGACCAGGGTCTACTCTATTTACCAACAGAATCCTCCGCCGAAAACAGACATAACCAGCTTAATGTCAAATGGACTTGTCCAACATACAGCACCGGAAGAGCCCAGCAGCATACACTGGGTTAAATATTTTGTTTTACAGAATAATTGGTATTGAGAAGCACGTTTGACTTGTGTAAGAAGGACGCTATTAGGAAATGTCCAATATGTCAATTGATTGCTGTAGATTTGTCTTTAGAATAATCTCTACGAACCTTGCAAGCCTTTTTTGAGTCTGTACGTTTGCGACATTCATTAATTCATGAAGTTTATGGGTATTAGGTCTTTTCGTATAATATGTGTTTATATATTTTTTTTCTATCGTTCTCAAAAAATTTGCATTGTAACAAATAGTGGTACTCATCGCCGACGTCCGAATTGCATTGTGTGCAAATGCGTTCGTTTAATGGTATGGAATGCCACCGCCCAGTTTCTATCGGCATCCTGTGGTTTCTGGTTCTTAAAGCGATTAAAAATTTACATTCTCTGTTGGATAGATTACTGAAAAAATTGTTCATTTCAAATTTGGGTTTGAATATTCGGTAATTTAGACCACTGGATGATACGTTACAAAGTGAATCCCATTTTTGTAAATACAAATCTTGCATTTTTTGCTTAAATGATAGGCAGAACCACTTTCTATTGAGTTGGTTGGGCGCTTCCCAAATATTGCCAAAGCCGCTGTTTTCAATCAGTTGTTTAATATTTTCCAACCAGGGGGATTTGCATTTTCTGTTGTCAAATAAACATTTATGTATTTGATACACCATAGTTGACAGTTTTGCGCTATTAAAATCAAGCAACTTTGTCCAAAATGATATAATTCGTGCTTTTATATCAACTTCTAGTGGATAGATACCAAGTTCACCATAAACCATGTAAGATGGTGTGGATTTTTTTAGGTTAAGAATTAATTTTAAAAATTTTAACTGAACACGTTCAATTATTTCTAGGTTGCCTATGGCCCAGATCTCACAACCATAGAGAAGTATCGGTTTTATCATTTTATTGAAGAGGTCTATTTGCATATTTAAAGGTAGATTTAAGGAACGTGATTTTCTAAGGAGCGAAAACATAGCGTTATTTGCTTGTTCAGCAATATGTTTCTTCGCCTTCAAGTATGTTCCGGATTTAGATAGAAAAATTCCCAGATACTTATACTCGTTTACTAATTCTATGTTTTCCCCTTTGAAATAAAAATGCAGGTTACTAGGGTACCGCCTGGTATTGAATATTAATACTTTTGTTTTAGTTATATTTACTGTTAACTTCCATAGATCGCAGTAATTTTCAAAAATATTTAACATGTATTGAAGATCTTCTTTTGAGTTGCTGAATAGTACAGTGTCGTCTGCGAAAAGAAGGATAAATATCTTTGCAAAGGCATTTAAATCATCTTCATCAACTTCGCAGATTACCCCATTGGCTCCACGCGACATAAAATAATGCTCAAGATCGTTCAAATATATCGAGAATAAAAATGGTGAAAGATTTTCGCCTTGGCGAACTCCTTTACAACACGGGAAAAAGGCCGTAGCACCCTCATTTGTTGTCACTCTAGATTTTATGTTGTTGCACATATTCTGAATCAGATTGAGGCATTTAACATTTATTTCGCTGTTTGCTAGTTTTATCCATAACCCATTGCGCCAAACGTTGTCAAATGCTTGTTTAAAATCAATAAACGCGCAATATAGCTTATTTTTATTAGTTTTCATCATTTCAATTAATCTTCCATCTTATAAAGTTTGAAATTTAGGGTTGTGTTTTCTTCAAAATTTATTCGGGAAGTGGCTAAACTTTTTCAAATAGCATCCGCCCTGATCAGACGACGCCGCGTTCTGCGGCGTCTGATCTGGGCCTGCAGTGTTTGACAACCCAAATGGAATCTTCCATCTTATATATTTTGAAATTTAGGGGTGTCAGGTTGTGTTTTCTTCAAAATGTATTTGAGAAGCGGCTAAACTTTTTCAAACAGCGTAGGCCCTGATCATACGACGCCGCTTTCTGCGGCGTTTGATTGGGCCTGCAGTGTTAGACAAGGTACCCCTTTGTTGGTTTCTGGTACTGAATGGGTTAAAAGTGAATAATAATAAAATAATAATAATAACAATAATAAAAATGATAATAACTAGAGTAGGCGCACCCCCGCGTTCTGCGGCGTCGGATCTGGGCCCGCAGTGTTTGACAAGGTACCCCTATGTGGGTTTCTGGTACTGAATGGGTTAAAAGTGAATAATAATAATAATAAAAGAATAATAATAACAATAATAAAAATAATAATAATAACTAGAGCAGGTTGATGGCGCGCCATCGCATATCCCCACACTGTGAAAACCATGTTACAATAAAAGGACCCAAAGTACTTCTTTCTGGCCTCCGGTGAACTCAAGACATGTCTCGGGGCAAGTTATGACCCATTTCAGCTATTGTTCGGCAACAAAAATATAGTACCCCACCTATCCCTGGGGTACGAGTTGACCAAAATAGGTACGATTTGACTAGGGGGGTATGAGTTGACCAAAGAACGGGTACGAGTTGACCAAAAACAGGTACGAGTTGACTTAGGTACGAGTTAACCAGTTACCCTTGGTACGGGGGTTTACCGCGGCAATTTATCTTCGGTTCTTTTCGAGTAGTTCACGAAGGCATCCGATTGATCTCATCCTGATAATAAAGTTTGCACCCAAGATAAAGATATATCTTCTGCACGTAATGACATTACCAGTTAATATAATGACGTGACTACCTCAAATAAAGAGAGAGTGTGAAAGGACCGAACATAGGAACAAAAGCACTCAATATAATGGAAAAAGCACTGCACCAACTAATGAAGACACCGAATAGCAAGAAATATCTACTATAGATAATGGAAAAAGCAGAACATATAACACTGAAACCACAGCATATAATAAAAATACTACAGCGTATACACCGTTTTACCACCGAAAATAATGAGGTTTCCACTACATATACTAGATTAACCACTACACATACTGTTTTTATCACAGTATATAATAGGAAAACCACCAAACATAATGAATTTCATCCCCGTAAGACAGCCAGGGCATTCCATACTAAAGTATGTCTCCTTTTCGTTGATACCACAATCTGATTTGATTACCGGTGTCGACATGAGACAGGGTAGCGGCCATCCTTCCAAGGGAGGTGTCTGGATTCTTGCAACACGGTTACAGATTTTTTACGCCCCCGTTAACACTTGTAGACTGTGGGACTTTTACCCGACAATGAGATGAAACGAAATCTCACCTACAAAAGTATTTTTGTATTCCATGTCAAAAGGGATCAACTCTTAAAGGAAAGAATTTACTCCTCAGGAGCAAATTCTTTCCTTTAAGAGTAGACCCCTTTTCAGTGGGACAGGACTTATAGAAAAGCGAAAGTTGCCTCCCTTTAAAAATGGCGAAAAAAAACTGCCAGGTGTTCCCATTCCCCTTAAATGTTGAATAAGTTACCACCTAGAGTGGTACTTCAGTAGCTCGAATACGGTTGCTCTTTTAGGCCCCCAAAATGAACATGGTTCCACTGACTTGACCAACTCTGATTTTATGCGGACCCTGCAATGTTTATGGCCATCCAGAAAATAATAATAATAAAAAAAATATAACCCACCGACCCTAATTTTTTTTCTAGCACTTTTGATTAAAATTTTTAAAACTGTCAAAATAGCAAAACTAATACTTAGTTTAAACTATTCTTTTGGTTCCTTGATGCTTTAAACCTCATTATTTATATGTTTTCTGGTGCTATGGTTGGAATTTAGCACATCTAAAGATTTTTGGCATTACTGCTCATGTTCAGAGGCTCGGCTGGGCCATTTGTGGTCGTCTATGTAATAAGTGACCTTTTCTTATGAATTGCTTCGAATAGTTTCCGACACCTACATTCCTGAAGCATTGTTAGCTTAACGAGCTCGTTAAGTGTCAGATTGTTAGCTACTCTGAGCCCCGCCAAGCGAATTTGTGTCTTCGAGCATTCCGTCATGACAAATTTTAACTGCGCATGCCCAGCCATTCAGAGGGGCCAGGGATATGGCTTTCTGTCTGAATGTTCCTCTTGATTCACTGCTTATATGAGCGAGCAGCGAAGGTTCTGGCGAGACTGCGCGGATGCGCAGGCTCGCCTGAACCTTCGCTGCTCGCATAGGCGATAAGTACCAAAATCGCTTGACGGGGCCCATCTAATATATTGTTATTTATGCTTCAAAAATGAGAACAGCTTTTGCAATTAAGCTGCTCACATTTTTCAGCAAAAGTATAAGCATATTTGCCATATGATCAAAGCTTTAAAGTTATATTATCTAACGACATCGTTAGTTTTGGACAACTGGCCCCTGGTGGCCCTCGGGAGGAATTATTATTTTATAAGAGTGGACACACAATTTATAGAGGAGCATGAATGTGTTAGGAGTCGTCCCCCATGTAGGCGTATCTCTCTTTACAGTGTCTTCTCATTGCAGATGCTCTCTGGAGGCTGGACTAGAACAAATTCTAAAGAGATCCGAGTCGACCCTAGTTTCTTTATCAATCGTCAACTGTGGTTACATGTTGTCCTCAAAGTAAGTATGAGCGGGGGAGACTTCAAGCACGTAACTCAATGACGCGAATACTAATGACTCATTTACCATCACTGACTAGAACTCATTCAAATCTCAAGTGTTCACGACATTTCAGTGCGTGCAGCTGTACGTACAATCAACCCTCTTTCTTATGCAATTGCGTTTGTAACGCGACGTTTGGTTGGATAACGTCAAAGTATTCTACGATATACTGTTGGAAACCCGACGTCATCATGTAGCGTCGCTTTTCATTGGTTGGCATTTGGTTTTCCGCAGCTCAGAATGTTTGCCGTTTTGTGCAAAATAGTACAGTTTTTAATAAAACAGCCGAATATGTGCATTAGAATGGGGATAACTGTATTGCAAAATTGTCATTTGGGGAGGTAAACTGTTGGTTTGACGGTCGGAAATTCCGTTTTACGGCTCCACTGACGCGTCGCCGTAAAAGAGATACCGCCGATTTGCCTCTCTCAAATGACAATTTTGAATACAGTTAGTTATCCCCTAATTATACCGACATTCGCTAGAAGGACAATACTCGTAATAACGGCAACTTCAAAAGAACGAATCCATAGCTCAAGGCTTAGCCTCGGTTCCAATCGGTGCGGGCTTCCCTAGAGTTGGAAACGCCTACATAAAATCGATATTCATGAAAGATTCTTGTAATCTAATACTTTAAAAAATGTCGGGGAAGTCTGCTAGAATCGCGAGGCGACCCTAACAAATGTCCTCAACAGTTTTTTCTTGGAATAATTAAGGGGAAGCGGCCCTTTATTCATTATTATATTACTAGGTATGGGCTTCTTTATAGCGTCAAATTCTTTATAACAGAAACATATAAAGGGTTATATCGAGGATCCGCTGTCTATGATGTTTCAAGAGAACACAAACATTTCCTGGTTGGGCATGTAACGCTGTCTGAACACATTTCAGTATTTCCCTTTTGATAAATTCACCGCCTTATCTTTTCAGCGTTGGAAAATGTTATATCGTTCTTGGGCGGTCACATCGGTTTTCAGATTTTGTTTATAACCACACTGACATACGAGCACGTACGCTTTCAATAGTGCCTTATCTGAATCTGAATAGATTACAGTTACAGTTTGAAAGATCAAGAAGATGTTCCTGACTTAAGTATTAGTCACGAAACTTAACATGAGAGGTCTGCTTGGATAGAACATCTCTAGAAGCTTCGGCTGTAGATATGAGCGATGTACAAACAGTAATTGTATTTCTGACATGTGGTACTTAGAAACAAAAGGGTTCAAGGCTTTTAGGCATGTTTCTTTTTAAGGGGAGGGGTTGGGGTATCTATAGCGGGTTTGGTGCCCATATCAATAGGTTTTGTCTTCCAGTTATTGACATAAACTACATGGGGTCTTCAGTCCCAGATGGCCATCCAGAAACTTCCACTCAAGTCTAGCGAGCTTCCTTATGAGAATAAAATGTAATTTACAAGTTAGTTTAATATGCATGCTATCTCTTATTATAAAGATTCGCGAATCACTTACATAAGACGTATAAACAAAACATTACAACAACAAAAACATAGCAATTATTTATAACATTTTAATGTTCTAGATGTCTGTGGGCAGCCAGTTGCTATAGCCGAATGTTGAACCACGTGACCTACCTGAGCGATGTTGATCCAGTCAGTGCCGAGGTTTTGTGGGCGCTTGGGTCGGGTTGTCGAGATATCAAAACTTTCAGAGTGGCGCCCATATACCCATGGTAATATTTGATTTATTTCGGTTATAACAGATTTGAATGATTTCGACGTAACTTTTGTGTACATTATGTTTCTTGTTCTTGCTGAAAAATGTACACAATATAGGTAGGTACGCATAAGAACCGCCTTCATTTCAACCCTGTATGCATACATATAGTGTAGGGCCGTCTCTTCAGGATCTACACTGTTTACAACACTGCTTAGCTTGTGACTTAATCCCCCATTTACAAGAATACAAAAGATGGAAGAGTTCACTTCAGAAACTCAGGGGCGAAAGTGTGGACGCATCACCAAACTTAATCTAAGACAGATTACCGTAAAATACTGAAAGTTCGGACACTCTGAGCGCCTAAAATTTTAACTATGTTTCACAGTCAAGCAATGAGTCCTAAAAGTGCAGATGGAATGACAAACAGTGTAGACACTGATCAAACTGCTGTCTGAACTGGGTCTGCACTGTTTGCCAATACTCAGGATCAACTGTTATATCTCATGAGGACAGATAACCGTTGGTTCCAACAGGAGAAGGTATTCATTTAAGGAGTAAAGCCCCATTTCGAAATAATCGGTTTATAGCCAAGTAAAAAATAGGAAGTTAAAAATGTTTCACATGGAAAAACACATTCTCACAAATTGCTTCTGTTTTCTTCTTTTTGTTTTATTTTGTTTCCTAAAACAATATTTGATTGTATTCTTTTGATATAAACTTTTACTGTTATTGATTTCAGCCAAAAGCCAGGCATTTTCAATACGAAATGCCTACAGCTAGTTGGCAAATGCTTTCGAGATCTAGAAATTCTCAGTATAGGAGGATATGAAGTGGATTTATCTGCCCTTACCTTTGTTGGTAGGTGTATGTTAGGTTTCGTTCTGTGCTTTGCATAAGTGACTAGGGGAAATATGAACGGGGAATAGCAATTAATTGAAGCCAGAAATATCATGATGAAGTCAACTACAAATGTCGCATGCTTTCATGGCGTGATTTCTTCTCTTTCCATTGTTTTGATCGATTTGTTTTCCTCCAAATTCTGAGAAGGTACTTGAGCCGACACATGACAAAAGATACAATAAGATATATGCGATCAACAACGACAGATCAGCATTTGCATCCTGTTAGGCTGTTCAGAAACCTCGCATGGTTCACATACTGTAGGATGTTCATGTGAACAGCGAAGAATATGCTAGCTCAGGAAATGGCCGGCTAAACCTCATGATCAGTGTTGACTAGGTCGTAAAACTCCAAACCAAACCTAAACCTTTTTAGCGGCCATAGTTATCTTTTGCACATATAATTTTCTTATTTTTTTCAAGTTTCATAGTAAGTGAAGTAAAGTGATTGAAGGGGTCTCCCTGGCCTAGTAAATAAGAGCGCTGACTGTTAATCATTAGGTCTCCCGCCGCTGTGGTTCGCGCCTCGCTCGGGCCACATGTGAGACGCCAAGTTCTGCAATGGAAGGTCAAGTGGTTTTTCTTCGGGCACTCCGACTTTTGCTCATTTCTGATTAACAATAGGCTCGAAATGAGTGAAATAATCTTGAAAGGGCCGCAAAACCAAAACAAAGTTATTTTAAAGTAAAGTAATTAAAGTCGGATGAAGCCAGTAATACAGTAGATTTCCGCTATCAAGATCAACAAAAATAAAGACTATTTTTTGTTCTCTTTTAAATGTTTCAGTTTTTCTTTCTTTGTGTTTTCTACACCCAGTGTCTTGGAATATTAAGAGACCACCTTTGAAACTGTTCAAAAGCGGTCTTTAGACCCCTTTTGAACATCCCCAAAGGTGGTCTTAATATAGGAATATAACTGTGTATTATGCAAGAGGCCGCTTTGGCGTGCGCGATCAGCAGAGGTTCAGATAAACTTGCACAACCGTGCAGCCATACATGTATACTTTTGGGAGGCACGAAGGTCCACATATGAGTTATGCTAGTTGCGAGAACTAATTAGATGCGAAGTGTGATCTAAGTCACTGATGGTCGTTTGCTCTACCCTGGCTTATTTGCCTCTTTTTCAGCGAAATGTTGCCAGCGCCTTGAGTTGTTGGAACTTGACCATATGAGTATAGTAACAAAATCACTAGCGAAGGAAGTGACTGATGCCGGATTGAAAAGTATCCGGGACTTCCGCTTTATGGGGACACCGATCGAATCGAGCGCTGTAAAACTCTTGTACGGTAAGGCACAGATTTAGGGTTTTTTTTTGTTTTTTTGACACGTGGTATTCAGATTTTGTAACTATTCTGTAACTACCATAAACAACATATTTGATTTTACCACACGGTAAAATGAGTAAAACATTAAAGATAAATATGAGCAAAAGGTGTAGTCCTGCTTAGGCTGTACTGTAAACTTGCAAATGAACATTTTAAGCTGAAAATCTTTCCAGAAAACTACATGTACTTTCCATCCTATGTGTTACCGTCTTATGGCTTTCTGTTACCAATAGATAGCTTGAAAGAGAAACGAGAGGCCTATAATCGTGCTTATTGTCCGCAAGAAGAGTATATATTGTAAAACAAAAGTAGAGAGATTCTTTTCTACGTGCGTGAAGTTTTTTAGCTCACCAGAGCCGAAGGCTCCGGGGGAGCTTATAGGATAGGCAGTTGTCCGGCGTCGTCGTCGTCGTCGTCGTTGTCGTCGTCGTCTGACGTCAACACTTTCAAACATCTTCTTCTCTGAAGCCACTGGACCGATTCAGCCCAAATTTTATCTGTAGCATCCTTGGGCTGGGGGATTGAAAGTTTGTGTTTTTTTATGAAAATCGGCCTATTAGTTTGGTTGCTATGGCAACTTAGAGTTTCCATAGACTTATAATGGGGAAAATTGAAAAATGGCATTTACTGCCAAGTCATTGCAGATATTTGGACAAAACTTTTATAGAAATGTTTCTTGAGTAAAATTCTTTCAGCCATATGCTTTTATGCCAACCTGAGGGTCCCCCAGGTTGTGCCGGGGCCATGCCCCACTCCCTCCACTTCATAAAAGGCCATATATCTCAGAAACCATTCAGATCCCGACCCCTAAACCATATATATTCTTGTTCCTATTGATAAGACGCATTTAGTAACACCAACCTTGGGGTCCTCAGGGATGCGCCAAGGTCATGCCCCACCCCTCCACTTAATAAAAGGCCCAATATCTCGGAAACCATTCAGATCCAAACCCCTAAACCATATATATTCTTGTTCCTTATGATAAGACCCATTCAGTGACATCAACCTGGGAGTCCCCTGGATGCGCCGGGGCCATGCCCCACCCCCTCCATTTCATAAAAGGCCCAATATCTCGTAAACCTTACAGATCCCCGCCCCTAAACCATATATATGCGTGCTTCTTATGATAAGACACATTCATTGACACCAACCTGGGGGTCCTCAGAGATGCGCTGGGGCCTTGCCCCACCCCTCCACTTCACAAAAGGCCATATATCTCAGAAACTGTTCAGATCCCCACCCCTAAACCATGTATATTCTTGTTCCTATTGATAAGACGCATTCAGTAACACCAACCTGGGGGTCGTCAGGGATGCGCACAGGTCAGGCCACACCCCCTCAACTTTATAAAAGGCCCAATATCTCGGAAACCATTCAGATTCCCACCCCTAAACCATATATATTCTTGTTCCTTTTGATAAGACCCATTCAGTGACATCAACCTGGGAGTCCCCTGGATGCACCGGGGCCATGCCCCACCCCCTCCATTTGATAAAAGGCCCAATATCTTGGAAACCTTACAGATCCCCGCCCATAAACCATATATATGCTTGCTTCTTATGATAAGACACATTCATTGACACCAACCTGGGGGTCCTCAGAGACGCGCTGGGGCCTTGCCCCACCCCTCCACTTCAAAAAAGGCCATATATTTCAGAAACTGTTCAGATCCCCACCCCTAAACCATATATATTCTTGTTCATTATGATAAGACGCATTCAGTAACACCAACCTGGGGGTTCCCAGGGATATGCTGGGGCCATGCCCCACCCCCTCCATTTCATAATATCACAATATCTCGGAAACCCTACAGATGGCCACCCCTTAACCATATATAGTCTTGTTCCTTATGATAAGACACATTCATTGACACCAACCTGGGAGTCTCCATGGGCCTTGCCCCACCCCTCCACTTCACATAAGGCCTTATATCTCAGAGAATGTTCTTAGCCCCACCCTAAACCATATATATTCATCTTTCTTATGATAAGACGCATTCAGTGACACCAGCTTGGGAGTCCCCGGGGCACGCCCAGGCCATGCCACACCGCTTTACTTCATTAAAAGCCATATATATCAGAAATAGTTCAGATCCCCACCCCTAAACCATATACTTGTTCCTTATGATAAGACTCGTTCAATCACACCAACCTGGAGGTCTCTTTGTGCTGAGGCAATGTGCCCCGCCCTTCCATTTCATAAAAGGCTTTATATTTCAGAAACCATTCAAATCCCCACCCCATAATCATATATGTTCTTGTTCCTTATTATTAGCACACCTACTGTAGCAGGGTCCGCAGGGGCCATTCCTATTTCATAAAAGGGCCTTAAATCTCTGAAACCGGTCAGATTCCCAGCACTGAACCATATATATACTTGGTCCTTATGATAAGACACATTTAGGGACAACAGTTTGGGCTTTCCTGGGATCAACAGGGCATGCCCCAACCCCTCAACTGTTAAAGAGGCCTTACAGATCCCCACTGCTAAACCATATATATTTTTGTTTCTTATGATAAGACGCATTTAGTGATACCAACCAGGGCTCCATTGGGTCCATGCCCCACCCCCTCTACTTCATAAAAGGCCTAACTTTTCAGATGCTGAGTCCACATGGGTGCTCATTTGGACATGGGGGTTCATTTGGTGGATTAAAATGATATCATGTTAAAATACATGGCTGCCATTGGGCAGGATGGGCAGTGCCCACCTGAGCTCTGGTGAGCATAGTGGCCCATGGGCCGCTTGTTTATGGTCTGCTTTTGTAATGTTTGTACTGCATCTAATTTCCATTGCATTGTTATTGTTTACATTACATTGCATCGTATTGTACTGCAAATTTCATTGTAATGTATTTTCAATATTTCAGGTACGTGTAAACACTTAAAGTCTATTGAAATTCAACTTGCACCTGAAGATTACTTTGAAGGGACGAAGAAACCAAATGATATGAAACGATACAAAGATGAAATGGAAAAACTCAAGGTATGCAAAAAGGTTGATTACGAGGACTGTTCAAATATGAATGCAACTAAGCACATAAAAATGATTCCGTGATAGATTTCGATGAAAAATTTATTTTGTCCCCTCAAAGTATTCCCCTTTAACAGATATACAAACTTTCAGTCGTCTGATCCAATCATTGAATGCATTTTGGTAGTCTTTTCGAGGTATTCTATGAAGGCACTGGAATATTGCAGAACCGAGGTGTTTGCGCTGTACAAATTTTCGAACAGAAAGGTATTTTTTCAGCCGCGGGAACAAAAAACAAGTCACACGGGGCAAGGTCAGGGGAATACGGGGGGTGAGGGAGTTCAACAACCTTTTCCTGCTTCAGATAGTCTTGCACAATGAACGCCTTGTGCGATGACGCATTGTCATGTAGCAATCTGACATTGGCTAAACCAGTTGCGCGTCTTCGTTCTTTGAAATATTTCTTCAATTTTCGAAGAACTTAATTCTTGTAAAACTTGGCATTTACAGATTTGCCTTTGGGCACAGCAGCCTGAATAGCAGGGCCCTGATTTGAAAAGAATATGGCATATATTACCTTATTGACGCTCATGGTCCGCTTTGCAATGCATGGTCTTTTGCAATACTTTGTTGCCCATATTTTGTTCTGAATCTTTCGTTTTTGCTAAAAAAAGTGAACCCATGTCTCGTCACCTGTGACGACATTAGCGAAAGACAGTGCATTGTAATTTGAAAACTTTTTAAGCAACTTCTTGGCGCACTGAACGCGTGTCTTTTTCTGCCCATCTGTCAACAGGTGGGGAATACATCTAGCACAGATCTTTCTCATTTTCAAATCCCGTTTCAGAATTGTATGAGTTGCTCCTAATGAGATGCCAACCATACTAGCTATTTGCCTAGTGGTATATAGTGCATCGGTAGCAACTATTTCTTTCACTCTAGCAACCATCTTGGCAGATGTTGCTCTTTTCGGTCGACGATCATGTGGTGCATCTTCTGTTGAGCCTAGCCCACAGCTGAATATCTTACACCAACGAAAAGAAAAACTGCCGGAAAAGACATTTCATTATGCCCATAAACCGAAAATATTTCATCAAAAATGTCTTAGAATACAACGATTCTTAATATAGGGCCGTATTTCAACGGCGTACTCTGACCTTCTTCCAACCATGTTTTGTATTAGTATTCAAGAGTAGACAGTGTTTATCGAACGATATACATGGCTAAAGTGCGCGGATTTTAACAGGTTTGGTATCAATGTATAGGTAAAATGTTTTTCTACGCTGTGATATTTATTTCCAGGTGATTTTCGCATTAGTGCATGAGAAACCGTTCTACTTGCATTCATATTTGAACAGTCCTCGTAAATTAACAGGTTATTTTCAAACTGTTCAAAGCATGATTGACTAAATGAGCTCGTTAGTACTCAAAGTGTTACCTGATCTAGCAAGTAAAATATCTATTTATTTATTCAAAATTTTATGACATATACATACATCTGTACTACAAATATACATACAAATGTCAAAGGATTGGATGTAGGCACAACCTATATTTATCCTCTCCTTTGTGGTGTTGTAGACATATACATATAATCAGTGTCATTCTACATTATTTTTGTATTACATTCATTAGATAAATCTATATAATTAACATATATGTATATGTCTACAACACCACAAAGGAGAGGATAAATATAGGCTATGCCTACATCCAATCCTTTGACACTTGTATGTATATTTGTATTACAGATGTATGTATATGTCATAAAATTTTGAATAAATAATTAAAGTAAAATATCTAATATAGTGGTATTTTTGCTGAAAAACTGTGAGCTACTCTTAGTTAATCAGTAAAAATCATCACGAAAACACGCCTATATAATTTTGACCCCTTTTAACCCCACTTTTATATAGAAAAAAAGTGGGTTTACAGGGGTAAACCTTATTTTTCTTATTTCTGCTCTAAAATATAGATTGTGGGAACTGGTTAGAACCGCCTCATTGAGGCGGTTATAACGAGTACTCACAATCTTTAGTTTGAACAAGAATAAGAAAAATATCACAATTTTTCAACTTAAAAATTTTGTGCTTTTTTTTTTTTCAGCGGTAAAGTTTACAATGCATTTGTAAAGGTGTGTTTTAGTAATGATTAGCATATTTGTTATATCAAATTTTAATGGTATGTGAACTAACGTCATCGTAAGTTTTGAATAACTTGGCACCGCAAGAAGAAATATTCTCTCAGACCCGACGTATTGAGGGGAATAACTATGTCTTACGTTATAAGCCATAGAAAACTTGCAGAAGTCGCTGTTTGCTTTCTTATTAAGTGGAAGAGTGCTCTTCTCTTGACGGAAAGAATTGGAGATGGAGCTGAGAAGGGAGACAAACATATATTTGAATGATTTGCCTTCCTTGAAAGTGTATCAATTCTCCTAAAAGGAGGCGGTTCCTGAAATACACTTTGCACTGGCATACAGAGCCGCACGGTGCAGAATAATAATTTATTATTCTGCGGCATGCGCCTCCAGTGCCAAAAATGCCCTTACATTATCCACATTACTTCTCATACATAGCTATGGCATTGCCGGTGCACACCTTATGCACACCATACGCACAAAGGGTGTTGTTATTTTAACTTATGACTAGTATAAAGTATACATAAGTAGAACTTCGGTGGTTCGAACACCGCTGGCTCGTTTACAATGGCTGAGTTGAACCCGTTCTTGAACCTCCAGGGAAATCCTCTACATAACAAATAGCTGGGGATAGTTTAGGATATTTAATCTTTTACCTTGCAAATGCATGTTGGGTGTACTTATTAGAATCGCCTCGATGAGGCGATTCTAATGAGTACACACAGCATAAATTGTCATTAAAGAACACCGAAAAGATGTCAAAAAGTATCTCGTTATGCCTCCTGACCGTAACCTTCAGTGGCTTGAACTACCCCTGTCTGGAACAAATTTTCTAGGTCCCAAAGAGGTTCGAGTCATTGAAGTTCGCCTGTATAGGTACAATACAATGTTTGGTATAATTGTAGATACTGTATTACTGTATATGGTCATAAGACCCAAAGCAAACAGTGTAGATCCAAATCAGACAGTCGTTAAGGAGCAGTCTGATAATTTTATCTAGTTCGTTTGATTCATGATTGCCATTATGAAATTTTGAAGATATTTATGGGCCACTGAGGCATATAAATTGGCCGAAACTAGCTAGCATGACCCAGAAAAAATCTTCTCTACAATTTTCAGTTCTGTGGTGTAGTCCTTACTTCCATAGGATTACCTATTTACAGAACATATTTGTACTAGTTGTCATTTTGTACTATTTCAATTCACTCTGTTCAAGTACACGATCTGACCAGAGTCTTTGCTGGTCACGGAGTTCTTCTTGTACGCTTAGCTAACCTCGGTTCGATTTGTATTCAGTTTAATATCTACAGGAATTATACCAAGCCTTGAAATCCTTATATTTATCCTGATATTTTTTCTTTTTACATTTACAGGCTCTTTCTAAGAAACCAGGAATTGGCCAGATACTGAAGTTGACTATGTAGTTGACACACAGTGTCATACAAAACAAAATAAGCGAGCTCATGTGAAAAGTGTCATTATCACATATGCGAGCAGCAAAGGCTCAGGCGAGTCTGCGCGTAAGCACAGTCTCGCCTGAGCCTTTGCTGCTAGCAGAAGCGCATCCTTAGTCTTTACTGCTCGCAGAAGCGCGTATGCACTATATCGCCTGCGTACGCACAGTCTCGTCTGAGCCTTTGTTGGTAGCAGAAGCGCATTTGAGCCTTTGCTGTTCGCAGACGCGCGTACACGCAGTTTCTCCCGAGCCCTTGCTGCTAACAGAAGCGCATTCTGAGCCTATGTAGCTCACAGACACGCGTACGCACCGTCTTGCCTGAGCCTTTGGTGCTAACAGAAGCGCATCCTGAGCCTTTGCTGCTAACAGAAGCGCATCCTGAGCCTTTGCTGCTCGCAGCCGTGCGTACGCACTGTTTCGCCTGAGCCTTTGCTGCTCGCAGGCGCGCGTACGCACAGCCTCGCTTGAGCCTTTCCTTCTAGCAGAAGCGCATCATGATCCTTTGCTGATCACAGACGCGCGTACGCGCAGATTCACTTATGCCGTTGCTTCTCGCAGACGCGTGTATGCGCAGTCTCGCCTGAGCCGTTGCTACTCACAGACATGTAGAAGAGACCTTATGGTAGATTCATGCAAAAGTTTAAGCGTCTAGCCCTATTAATTGGCTACGCATGCGTGTTTGAAGTTCATAAATTGGAGAATGGTAATGACCCGTTTCGCATGTTTTGGTTCAAATAAAATATAAATATTAATAAAACCATAGACAGCAATGAAGGTGAACATGAATAAATGCTTAACTTCTGAAGAGACGTTGGTGTTACTTCTACAAGTTCCTAGATAGTGTGACTTTTTCCCTGTTCCTGACATGCAGAAAAGTATCCAAGAAATCCAAGAAATTGAAAACGTGTCGGCTTCAATTCGTGAACTGTGTTGCCTTAGGGAATCAACTGCTATTGTTACTTAGTTTCAAGCAACAATGTCGGGTGCTTTAATATATTGCCTTCTGTTTTAGTTGCTTTTCTATTTTAAAACAGTCTTACCTTATATACAGGTAAAGGTCGGCAGAGCGGAGCTAACCTTTGCACAAGTTTTGAAATAACTATTCTAATAAGTTGTTTATTATCTTTTTTGTCCAGAGTTTATCTGACCGGTCAACCATTTGCTACGTAGGTCATATCGAGCCGGCCATTTAAGCTTATCACACTGTGCACACTTGTTCATATCTGGTTAACCATTATAGAGTACATTCGTTTGATAATATTAGGGGAAGGGATAGAACCGTCATAGAAAAGATGATCAATCGCCAAAAGAACGTTGCCGACCCGGCAGGCATCGAACTCGCAACCCCCTGATCAACAGTAGGACACACATCCGACTTAGCTACCGAGGCCGGCTGTTTAGTAAAAAGGAAAACCAAGTCTAACGACGTTGATAATAATGAGAGGGTAACACATTTAGTAAACTAGTACTAGTCTTCCATGTGGCCCTTCCTGTGTAAAAACCAGTACTAAGCAATGTGGATAAAAGCTCTTACTCAAGGAAACAAAACTTGGCGCTTGCGGGGATCGAACCGGCTACCACTCAAACTCAAATACGATACTTTACCACTGCATCACAGCGCTCCACACTTTCAGAAACAAAGGTATGGTGTATATGGTCATTTAGTCCGCTTGCGAAAAAAAACAAAAAAACATGCAAACTCTTTTTGTGAGTTTTGACGGCTATATAACCACCACTTCAGCTGTCCCGTCCTCAAGTGCGACTATACACGTTTTGTCTGCGACAAACCAAAACCAACTTTATCACTAGTAAACTCCTCAAACAAGACCAGCTAAAAGCTCCTACACAATGCTGTTATTCTAATTTAACCCTTAACATGCCAAAAAAAAAAAACTACACCTAAACATGTCGTCTGTTTATACCGTCAGCTACATCTTGTAATCATTTCAAATATATTTAATCACAAGGCACACGGTATGGACCCTGATCAGACTGAGCAGTCTGATCGGGATCAACAATATTTGCTGCAATGACTTTCAGTCTTCAGCAGATAAAAAAGCAGACAGCAGTTGTTGTGATTGGCATCTTAACGGTTAATGTGTGAATACCTAATTTGAGTAAGCATTTCCTTGTACTGCAACACATGAGAATGTTTGTCTGACAAAAATATTGTTAGAATTTTACATGGGTGTGACGGGTTGATAGAAAAAACCGTCCCAAGGGTCGCTCTCCGGCATCATGAGGATTGCCGAAGTATGCTGGACAGTGATCCCGAGGGACAGACTTTCTACATTGTAATATTCTTTTTCTTGTAAAACTGTTCTATCTGAGAGTGATTTTTGAAAGTTGACTTATAAAATCAAGTTTCTATGTCATTACATTTCTACTTCCGGTACTGGACCGCGTTACTCCACTTCCGCTATTCGTTCGCGGCATAAAATAGTCCAAAGGAACTCTTGAAAACTAATTTTGTAGGCATGGAACGTCTTTCAAAATATTTCATTTTTCGAAATTTTATACGGATTGAATATAAATTGGAACAAAATGACATAATCTGAACAGAAAACAATACTCCAGGACTATTTTCCTACGCGCTTTCAGATGATATTATGTTTTACTCTTTTATCCCTGAGTTTCTGACAGGACTCTTCTCGCTTTAAGTATATTCTTATAGAAAGGGATTTCTGATTAGTTCACTGACATGATGGCATTAAACAGTGTACATGTAGATTCTGGCGAGACGTGCTAGCTACGTACCGTCTTATCAGAATCTACAAGGTTTGCAGAGATACAGTGTATTTCTACCTCGGCGTCTGCACCGGTCTACAGGGTTAAAAGGGTTAGCTCGCTTCTCTGCGATTATCAGTGACCGACTAAACAACCCATAACTGACCGACATCAAACACAGTTATTCACCTGCTTTCGAGAGCTCTAATTACAAAACATGTGTTGTAAGCTGTGAGTTTTACATCAATTCTCGTACATTTAGCAAATAGTGAAGACACCGGTCAGACGCTACATTCTGTGGCCTCTAATCTGTCTTAACTGTTTCCGAATGTCCCAGTATTGAAACAATTGGCATTTATGGGTTACTGTTTTTATTGGGTAGTCGAAGTTCGCTAAACGCGGCGTCTGATCAGGGTTATAATGTCTAAATCAAATGATTTAGCCAAAAATGATTGTTTTCCGACGACCGAAGGAACATAGCTCCAAGCGGCTGCACAACGTACGTGCATCGTCGTATCAACGCAACGTTGATGCGACGTTGCTAAGACGTCATGTGCCCGCTAGGAGAAAGTGTCTATAAGATTATTAGCAGATGGGACAAGCACAGAATGTACTGAGCTAATTTATAAATTTATGGTTTTACCATGAAGAAATTAGCAGACACGTTTATCTTTCTTTCTTTCTTCCTTTTTTTTCTTCGCCTTTTTTTCTTCGCGGGGTTAGTTGGGGGAGGCCCAGGTGATATGTATCTTGTGTCACTGGGGAGTCCAGCTGATACTGACTTACAGTTGGGCAACGCCTGCTGTCCTTGCAGCAGGTAACGATAGATGGTGAGGGTTGATATTCACTCTGTCCCTCACTTTCATCACCTCTGCTATCTCTTCTTTCTCTCCCCCCCCCACTTCCTCTTGGAGAAGACAAAATGATCCACAAGGGTTGACCTGTCGTTAAACTCAAAACAATCGATGAATCATTTTAATTTTCTTCGTCGAATGTCTAGATAACTTCTTGATCTACGACTGGCATTGTTATCATAATAATTATTCCCCATAAATCAACTTTCCTCAGTACTTTCAGTACTTTGATTTTATGATGCAGTCACTTCGATTGTCAACGTCGAACATAATGCAGCGTTTTTACGTCACTGCACGTGCAGTGACGTCAAACTGAAGGACGGCGTACATGACGTCCTAGACGTCCTGTTCAACCAGTGCATATCAAAAACGCGATAATTCTCGATCTTTATCGTATCTCTCGGAAGGATGCTTACAAGATTGAATTGGCGAAGTTTTCAAAGGGCTTTAACTCTTGATTTTTTTTCAAAAAAAATTAACCAGGCCATTTGTTTGTTTGATTTGAGGTTTAACGTCCCCGTCAACACTGTATAGGTCATTTTGGAGACGTTGCTTCCAATTTTGTGGGACTCTTAACCGACATTGAGATGAAATGACATCTCAAGCCCTGGCGCCCAATGAAACCATTAGGGTTTATAATCATGGACGGTCCTACTCGCACCGCTTTGCCTGGGCAGGCTTAGATCCTCTAAGCGGTTTACCAGTACTCGTGTGCGGTCGGTTTCAGCTCTGCGTGGAAGCATCATGCAGCCCATCTATTTCTCCTAGGCCCGATGGGCGGGGGCGATAACCAGACCATTTACTCATCATTTCGTATCAGCCTGTCAAGTTTCAAAGCAATATCTTAAGCAGTTTTCAAGATATCTTGCTTATAAGGTTCAAGTGACGAACTGTTCAAAGGGCCATAACTTAAGAGAAAAATTCGGATTTTTTTTCAACAGTTAGTCATGTCATCTACTCATCATCCCATATCAGCTTTCAAGTTTCAAGACAATAGCTCAAATAGGTTTCGAGTTATTTTTCTTAACTGTTGTAAAATGCCCACATTTTCAAAGGGCCATAACTTAAGAAGCAAATTTCAGATTTTTTTCAAGGGTCAATCAGGTCATCTACTTATCATTCTCTTGCAGGAACGATTCTGGGCTTCTCCAGACTTTCGGGTGAGTCTTTAAACCGAGGTCCCGTCTCCGTATGACCTTAGCTGCTGGCGAGACGTAAAACTCAAACACTCACTCACTCACTTATCATTCTCTATCAGCCTGTAAAGTCTCAAGGCAATAGCTGAAACAGGTTTTGAGATATCTTGCGTACAAGATTGAAATGCAGAAATTTTCAAAGGGCCAAAAACTCAAAAAGAAAATTTAAGATTTTCTTTCACAATTTATTCAGGCTATCTACTCATCATCTCCTACCAATCTCTTAAGTTTCAAGACAATAGCTTAAATAGTTTTAGAGCTACAGTTCAACCTGTGTTAAGCAAGCACCTCAGGGATAATGAAAATGTGCTTGCTTTAGACAGGTGCTTGCTTAATAGGTGTGAATTTTAATGCATTTGCCTTTTTCGGGAACTAAATTCCTGCTTACTTAAGACAGGTTGCTTGCTTAATAGAGGTGGTCACTAAGACAGGTTTGACTGTATTTTGCTTCAATACTTAAATTTCCAAGTGCTCAAAGGGCCATGACTCAGAAAAAAAATCCGACTTTTTTTTCAGAAGTTAATCAGATCAACTGTCAGTCTGTAAAGATTCAAGGCAATAACTTCGGCCCCCGCCCATAGAGGCTTGAAGAAATATATGGGCTGCATGATGCTTCCACGCAGAGCTGAATCCGGTCCGCAAACTAGTCCTGGTAAACCGCTTAGAGGATCTAAGCCTGTCCAGGAACCGCGGTGCGAGGCGGACCGTCCATGCTAATAACCCTATTCGTTTCATTGGACGACACGGCTTGAGATGTCATTTCATCTCAATGTCGGGTAAAAGTCCCACAAATTTGGAAGCAACGTCTCCAAAATGACCTTTACAGTGTTGACGGGGACGTTAAACCTCAAATAAACTCGGTGCTGAAACTCGGTGCTGAATTTCTAAAATCCGAGAGTTATAGAGGATATTTGATTTTTTCAGTGTAAGAGCGAATTTTGTTTCATCGAATGAACACCAAAACTGGTATTTTCACGAGTGGTGTAGCCACGAGTAAAAATATCAGTTTTGGTGTTCATGAGGGAAATAAAATTTGATCTGGCACTGAAAAAAATAAATTTTCTGTTTCTTACATGCTTCAAAAAGGCAATATTGGCGTCGCTCACACTCTGTGAAAATTGTCTTTGTTCCTGGTCATTTCGCGTCAATTTATTGGTGTCCAACGTGTTTAGTGGGTATAATATTGGGTGTAAACTGAAAGTTTGCACATGAGAAGTAACATGGGACGGTATTATTATGAATGAATATTGAAATAACTGAGATAGTAGTTTCTCAAAGAAGTTGTGGGCTGGTCTAACCTCGCGCGACAAAATATGTGACGTCAGCGTCGAAAAATGACGTCATTAACATCCTCATCACGCAAGAACGGGATAAGAGTCAATAAGAACACAGTTCATTAATTTTCAATCATCTGACAAAGATAAAACTGAAAACAGAATTGGATTTTAAGGACAAAAAGTAGTCCCAAACAGTGTAAAATAAAAATCGTATTTTCACTGTTTGAAACAATGAAAATATCGATTTATATTTCACTGATAAATCTGTATCATTCATTGTAAAGCATGTAAGAAGTGTTCAGTTTCATCAAACACAGCGTTATATGTTATTAAGCATGTGTTAATTTCACCTTCAAACTTTTTTAGTGTGATGCTACACGATGAAAAAATGATACCTTAAACCGTAATGTTTGGCGTAAAATGCATAAATCAGTGCAAGGTGACTTCTAAAGTCTGGGCGTAACATTTGTTTGCTCAAGTATAACGTTTATTTGACTATATATATATATATATATATATACGTTACGATAGTTCTTTACTTACTTTAAAACTTTGCTGGTGTTAAAAAACATAATAGGTGGCGAGCGATAGTCCTAACCCAAACTGTAGTGTAACATTTCTAAAGCAGTGTCAAATCTGGGCGATATTTACACTTTTCAGCGTGTACATCGTAGTACTTTATTGTCAAAATGCTACAAACACAATGCAACGACTATGTTTAAATCTTATTTGGGTTTTAATTTGCACAATGGTTGGACGATACTGTTATTCTTGATGTTACATGGAATTCAACGCGATATAACGTTTTTAGAAGATGAAGCCATGTCTGGATGCATACTGGGTGCCACCGACAAAAGAAATGTATAAGAAGGTTCTGGATCTGATATTCTCTGATAGGCGAATTCAGGTGGAAGAAATAGTGCAGGCGTTAGGCGTTTCACATGGTAGCGTGTCAACAGTCTTACATGATCGTTTAGGTATGCGCGAGCTAACCGCCCGTTGGATCCCCAAATCCCTTACCGATGAGCAAATGGCAACCAGAGCATCAGCATGCAGCGCCTTGTTGATGCGTTTTAGGTCAAAAATGATTTTCTCTTGCGACTGGTAAGACTCTTGATTGTAGATGAGATTTGAGTTTTCATTATTATGAGCCAGAGGATATAGGTCAGAGTCGTCAGTGGGTATCGTAGGGCCTGGGTCCCGAGCCAAAGAAGTTCAAGACGCACAGTCTGCTGGAAAGGTGATGGCCACTGTATTTTTGGACGCAAAGGGCGTTATTATGTTGGACTTTTATCCAAAAGTAGTACAATAACTGAACTTATGCAAACTTGCTTGACCACCTGAGAACCGCCATCCGTGAAAAATGCCGAGGTAAACTCTCTAACGGTGTTTTGCTGCAACAGGACAACGCGATAGTCCACACTAGTACTTGCAAAGTTGCAATGGATGCTGTAGAGCGAAACGGATATGAATTAATACCACATCCTGCCTATTTGCCTGGCCTAGCTCTTAGTGACTTCTTCATATTACCAAACTTGAAAAATGATATCCGTGGTCGTCATTTCCGGTCTGACGAAGAATTCGTGACAGAAGTTGAGGTGTGGGTCAATTCAAAGGACCCTGATTTTTTATGTTCTGGACTGATGGCACTTGAACACCGTTGGTGTAAGTTCATTACATTAGAAGGCAATTACATACAAAAGAAGAGGTGGATCTCAACCGGAAATAAGTTAGGCCTGTTACTTATTGACTCGCCCTCGAATCAAATGCTTACTATCACATTCTTGGAATAATGTAGTCATGTCAGAGGTCCTTAGTGTTTGTTTGTTCAAGAAGAAATTTCTTCTTGAAGAACCACACACTGAGGACCCCTGACACAACTACATGAATGTACATTATTCTAAGAATGGGAGAGCATCTGTTGGAAAGAAGTAACTACATGTAGCAGTTACTGCTTTGAAACAGAGTATGGCTGAGATACTAGAAAAAAATGATAAATGCCTCATATGAAAAGGAACAGGGATTGTATAAGCTTAGACTCTTGTACAAAGGTGAGTGTAAAGGGTGATACCAGAATACCAGCAGATGACCTTATCATCACCCCCATCCTATCACTCTTCATTCGGAATACATCCTTAACTGAGTATTGTGTGCTCAACTAGGTGCTGCAGACATCACCTCAATTAAAAAAAATTAAAAACCAGGGGTCATGGTTTGATTCCAGGCTTTAAACTTTCGGATGAGTCTGTATGACTTTAGATGTACGTGGGATGTAAAACCCAAACACACATACACAAAATATTATCAAATTTTATGCCCCGTTGAAAAATGTAGTAAACTTTTCCAGCAAACTCGTCCTACAGGATAAATCCCAATTAGACTGAAACTCAATTTATTGTTAGACCATGGCGTGGAGCAGTGCATATTATATTGAGGTGACAGAGTACACCAGACTTTAGCAGAGTTATAGTAGGCGCAGATAAGATTGACTAGGCGGAGCTATTCAGGTGTTGTCAATATATGTCAAATTCGCTGAGTCCACCAGAAGATTCGGTAGAGTGCCTTTCGCATGGTCGTATACGCCACTACTGTGCTTTTGTTACAGTTGAATTCACACAATCGGGTGACTTGGTTTACCTGTTTGTTAATGGAATATTCCTAAGGTACAAACGATAGCTCCGCCTAGTCAATCTTATCTGCGACTACTATACACATCTTTAAAAATGCCTGAAAGCTTTTCCTTTTTGGCTAATTCAAGTAGTTAACATCCAATCAAGCTGAAGCTTAGTCTATGTGGAACTGTGTATATTGATCTGAGGTTACTGCCAACCAAATTTTGCAGATTTTTTGGTATTATTTGGTTTATAACTATCTCTACTTACATTAGTTGGACTGAATTTTACAAGAGTAACAATATAAGCTAGATCTTATTACTTGTCACAGTTATATGATGCCTTCACTTGCAGAACTCTGATTGAAACTAGGAACACTGAACCGAAAAAGAAACGCAACGTTTTGACCCAAAAGATTTTCATGCAACCATAAAGGTTGACTGAATTATCGTTTTGCGATTTACTTTCATACTTTTTAAACTTTCTTATGCAGAAAATATTTGGGCGATATCTTTACAGTTTAACGCTCCACTTGGCAAGTCGTTGTTTTCAATATATCTTCGTGCAGTACATTAAATGTATACAGTAACCTCATCATATTGGCATATTGTGTTAGCTGGAGTTTAGGTTTAAAAAGTCCGTTAAAATTTCTCTACGGAATATGGTACGTTTGACGCAAGATCAACGTAACGGAGCGGTCCAAATGCTTCTACGTGGGACGTCTCAGGCTGTCATCACCAGGAACTTACAAGTGAGTAAATCGACGATAACTCGCTTGTACCAGCGTCTACGTCAAACGGGAACGACAAATGACAGGCTCAGAAGTGGACTTCCACGCGTCACGACATGTCGTCAGGACCGATACATCCGTCTAACCCACCTTCGTAATCGGTTCCGTACAGCCGTCGAGACGTCTCAGGTGACACCAGGAACGCACAACAATCGAATAAGTGCAGCTACTGTCAGGAATCGCCTTTGAGAGTTTCGCTCACGTCCTCCTCGTCCGTACGTTGGTATGCCATTAACACCACGACGACGTCAGGTTAGAATGGCGTGGCTCACACAACATAGGCCAAACCTGTTTCCCCTTTGTCAGTGGCGAAACGTAATGTTTTCTGACGAGTCCAGGTACTTGTTGTACAGAGCTGACGGCCGTCAACGTGTGTATAGGCGTGACAATTGTTTGGCTGAACGTGATCGATTTGGAGGCGGTGGGTTGATGGTGTGGGCTGGCATATCTTATGGTCATAGAACGCCCCTGGTATTCATTGATGGATCTTTGACGGCTCAGCGTTACGTTGACGTCGTTTTACGACCGGTAGTTGTTCCATATGTACGACAGCACAACGTGACGTTTCAACAGGATAACGCTCGGGCGCATGTAGCAAGGCTCAGCATGGCGTTTCTTCAGCAAAACAACGTTGACGTGATGCACTGGCCTCCGTATAGTCTAGATCTCTTTCCTATAGAACATTTGTGAGACGCCGTGGATAGGCGCGTACATAACCGCCCCAGCCGCCCAACAACGCGTCAAGCCTTGCGTCTCGCGCTCATACAGGAGTGGAATGCTATTCCCCAGGCAGAGATCAATCGTTTAATCTTGTCCATGACCAGGCGTGTGCGTGCAGAACTGAATGCAAACGGAGGACATACTCGCTTATGTTTTGAACTTGTGAAATGACTATAGTTTATCAACGACCTTTGAGAGTTCAACGTTCAAGCGTGGCAAGACTATTCCATGTTTCAGGGGAAGCAGGTTTCGGATTTCTTTTTTCACAGGATGTTAAAATTATTAATAAGTTTTTTTGATAATGCCATTATGTAGAAGTCGTGGCCAAGTGGTTAGTATGATGCAGTACGAATCTCAGTACAACTATATCTCCCAATGTAAAATCCCAATTGAAGGCGACCAACCTAAATCACGGACTTGTCCAAAATTAAAAGTGCAGCCACGTCTCATTGCGTTTTGAAAGACTATACCTCTATGACAAAACGGAGTTGTATTCCAAACATTCTCACTGGAAATTGAACTCTCTATAGTAGTTACATTCAGGAATGATAATATACTACTCAAAGTTTGATAGGGATCCCTTTTTTAATGCAACATAATTTTTGGTTAAATTAATCAGCTGAATTCAAATTTGATACTTAATGTTAGAAAACATATCCTTCACAAAGACTAGTGATTAATTTTGTCAACTGGCACTGCATTCAAGCGTGACAACAGCAACCGTCATGGCACCCACAAAAGTTGGCGTAACACGAATAGATTTGGACAATTAATTTTTCACAAATCCAAAGGGGGAGTTCCAAATCTGCCCACGCACAGATTTTCTTGAAACTTCAGTTGTTGTTTACTTGAGGTCTATCAACTATATATATAACTTTGTTCTATTTGATAAATTACTATAGGTCTCAGGAGAGGTCCCAGAATTATTCCCTGATGAGGTCCTACACACATGTGTACTTTTCAGTCTTAAATCAATAGGTATGATTATTTTCAAATTTTGATGCTTTGATTGGATACAGAACTCCATAAGGATTAATCTAATACAAAAAATGTAAATGTATCTATGTCCTTTAATCTTCCTGATAAATTTATTTACAATATTTCATCTATTTTTCATGAAAATTCGCAAAGATTAAGATGTTCATTATAAGTATAAGATGTGTTACTGATCTTGTCACCCCAAGACATTGCATATAAAATAGGCCACATGTGTGCTCTATATAGCAAACAAATTTCAATAAAATCAGAAACCGGTAACAATGTTTTTGAAAGCTAGATATGGGTCCAGGTCAATTTTTGTGCCATAATCAGTTTCAATACCAGGGGAAAGATTCCTTAAAGTGTATATTTATTGTGTTTTATGTCCATTTAGGGCCACCTTATCATACAAAGCTTAGCATAGGCATTTATATAATAACACCCCCCCCCCCCCCCAAAAAAAAAAAATAAAATAAAATAAAAAGTAAATGAGAACATACATTATCAACGTATACAAGTCAAGTTTTGTCCAAAAAATTTAAAGAGAAAAATAAAATGCATTCATGCAATGTCCATGATGAATGTTATTGTTGACAATATTGCTGAAAAAATTACATTATGACACAATAGGAATAAGACATGGTGGATCTTTTTACCCTATTTATTTGGCCTTCTTGTACATTTTAAACCCTGCATTACAAAGACACTTGATGTCAGTAATACTCAATGACGTTATGGATTTGCTTAATTAATTACTTTCATAATCCTATTTTTTCCTTAATTATTTTTGTTGTTGTCATTTTCTTCTTTAAAATAAAACAGCAGTCAATAATTTGCAAACTTGAAGGGACAGACTGATTTTCTGATTTGTTCTTATGATTGATTGGTCCTTGGTATTGTTGATGTTTTCTTACATCACTTGGTCAAAGAGACTCACACTCCGCTCCCCCACCAAAAGTTTTGTGAGATCATGGAAAGAATTTTCTGCATTTTTTCTAGGTTCATTATAACATCTGCAAAAGTGTAAGGTACAATGTTTTAGTCTTCAAAATAAATGCAGAGCTAGTCACACTGGAACTAGTTGTAGAATTGTCATTTGGTATACACTTCCCTAAATGAAATAGGTGGAAGGCAATTTGCTGAAAAAAAAATTTATAGATGATATTATATTTAGATGTAGCTATACCATTCCCATATTTAGTCATATGTATGCAGTACCTGCCATCAATGTTAAGCTTATTAGCTCTGTATTCATCAGCTTTACAAATGGCGTGAATCAGTTGTTAGCTGTACTACTAGCATATTTGCGGAGCCAAAATCTGCAGTTGGCTTTATATTTTTCTATTTCTATAGCACTGATAGCAAATATACTGTTGGCTCTTTTCTTCCTCTGAAATTGTTTGAAAGTATGAATAGTCTTCTCTATTATATTACATCATGTTACTCAAAAATAACTGGTTGTTTTTCAGATCATATTTAAGAATATAACTTTCTTACACAGATTTGCACAGCAGGCGACATTTGTTACGTTTTAAGTAGACTGTAGCTTAGTTCAGATTTTGAGGGGACATTGTCAGCGTGGCAAAAGAGACAAAACAACAGTGTTTCCATTTTGTCTATGGTAATCTGTGTATACAGTGGGCCAAAAGTCTGTGGTATTATTTACTACCTGGCACACCATAATAAAAACATCATAAATCTTGGCTATTCAAGCAAGCTGTGACATTCCGGTATGACAGACTTTTCAAACATTTTAAGTTGACTGCATCATACTTATAATACTGCATAATACATACTTATTACAGAATCAAGAAAATTGTCTGGTTTACAGAACCATCCATTTTACTTGCCGATTCAACATTCTTTGTCATAATAAGCTTCAGCAAGCTTTAAGATTACATTAAATACAAAAACTCTTGTTATATAATGAAATATAATTTTATTGAAATGTTAATGAACGCTCAAATAAATTGTGTTATTGGTGTCCCCCAGGGTACCATAACTGATACAGCTGCTGATTATATGAGCTCATACTATACACATCATGGTTTTAACATACATATATTCATGTTTATATATATTATTTGCGGGCAATTTCTCGATTGAAAATGTTATACCATATCTACAAATGGTTTGAAAAAAATAAAAATCTGACCATTACTATATAATGTTCAAATGCAGTATGTTACCGGTCTCAGATTTTCAAGAAAATTTGATAAAATGTTCTACACATATACGGACAATTTTCATATTAAAATGATGAGGTGACAAGAACTGCAACAGTATGAAATCAAAAGTCAAACATACTCCAGAAGATTTTATGGTTGTGAAGTCTAGGGTCTCCTCCATATGAAATTGAGCATGGTCTATAGAACTTTACCTGAACAATTGTAAATGTGATACAAAAATAATCTCAACAGACTACAGTGATGCCTGAGAACAAAATAACTCAAAAACATAAGAAACTGTTGTGTATATCTATACTTGTTTGGGGGTACCCCTATTTTCAGATGCAGAAATAAACAAAACATTGTAGATGTATAATGAAAACAGATATGAGAGTGAAATAGCTAAATAATGAACATTCATTTACCAGGTATTAATTATGCACAATATCATGGACATCAGTGCGTGGGCAGAACCCTATGGAAATTTACTATAGGCTGGAACTCCCCCTTTGTTTAGATAAACGTGCCTGTTAACGTGTATGGCGACCATGGGCATCAATTACAGTACGATATCGCCTGCACATGCTCGAAATCAAAGTCTGTATCCGGTTTTGTGGAATCAGCCTCCATTCAGCAACCAATTCATCTTTGAGCTCCTTTAATGTCCTCGGCTGCACAGGTCGGGCTGAAACAGCACGCTGTAGCATGTCTCACGCATGCTCAATCGGATTTAAGTCCGGTGATCGAGCAGGCCAGTCCATACGAACGATTGTCTCACGTTCCAGATAGGCATCAGGGACGTGGGCACGGTGCGGACGGGCATTTTCGCCCATCAGAATAAAGTCCGGGCCGATAGCACCGACATATAGTCTCACAAACTGATCAAGACTCTCATTACAGTACTTCACTGCCGTTAACGTCCCGTTTGAACGACGTACAAGTCAGTTTTACCGTTCAAGCTTATCCCAGCCCAAACCATGACTGATCCTTTTCCATAGCGATCATGCTCTGCCACATTCAAGTCATCGAATCGCTCTTTAGACATTCGGCACACTAATTGACGTTTATCAGTGAAGTCTAGACAGAATCTGGAATCATCAGTAAATAGTACTGGCGTCCAGTCACGAATCGTCCACCTGACGTGGGTTCTGGCAAAGTCCAACCGGTCTTGCACGTGCTGTCTCGTCAACGGAATAGGTACAGCAGGCCTCCTGGCATTCAGTCCGAAATCGCGGAGCCTGTTTCTAACAGTTTGTGTAGAATTTCGTACTCCAGTTCCGTTCATAAACTCGTTATTCCAACGCGTAGCGTTCAGGAACCGTTGACGTCGAGACTGAATCAACAAAAACGGTCCTGACGTTGAGTTTCAGCTCTTTATCGATCCTCGCCGTGTCTATGTGAAGGGTTTCCGTGGGAATGATGACGACTCCACATTCGGGAAACCACGCTCTGAGACACATTCAGAATCCCATCAACACGACGTTGAGAGGCGCCAGATTCCAACATTCCGATGCCACGGTTCATTTCTTTGGGGCTTCTTAACTGTCCCCGAGGTATTTTAAAGTTTCACAAATCAAATGAAATCCTTTTAACGCTTAGTAAAGGAACACGAGACAAGTTTTATTTTTCTGTTGGAATGCAGTGTTACGCAAGATTTTTGGGGTACATGAATTAATTTGCTGAGTGTGAGAAGTGTGCACTTTCATGGGTAATGAATTGCACATGAGTTTCTGCTTAAGATATTTATCAATATTCGGAGTACAAATTTTGTCATGAAATTTTAAATTTTCAGTGCGAAATTCGGTATATGAAAAGTGATCCCTATCAAACTGAGGGTAGTATATATTATTGCGCCATTAAATCGATCTTCTGCAAACATGATTATTTCTGCAAATACTCGCATTTATATTTGGAGTTGCGTTTCTTTTTCGGTTCAGTAATTTGTTGTTCTAGACTATTTTTAAAAATTTCGACCACTAAGGAGTTTAAGTTCACATGGCTTTGACCACCTCGACCTTGAGATGCATGGAAGTTTGGTGTTGTAATGAAGCTCCAATAGATCTTGAGAAATGGACTCTTACATTAGGGTGAAAGTCAGGGTAGTCGCAATAATTCACAAAGTCGGTGAACCATGAAATATGGGTCAAAGTCAAATATGGATACTTGCGTTGCAGTTGCAATTCCTAGATGCAAGTTTATACCAATTATAATTTAAAAAGCATTAATAGTTTTCGAGAAATGGACTCTTACATTAGGGTGAAAGTCAGGGTGGTTGCAATAATTCACGAAGTCAGTGAACCATGAAATATAGGTCAAGGTCAGATATGGATGTTTGCGTTGAAGTTGCAATGCCTGGATGCAAGTTTGTACCAAGAATGATTAATGAAGCTCGAATAGTTCTCAAGATATGGACTTGCTGACAAGATTTTATTTAAAAAAAAACAAGGCATCGCATGCGATACAAATCCCCTCGCACAAGACAACTTCGTGTGTGGAAAACACTGAAATGGCAAAAGTCCAACTTGCTTGAGATATTATCATATGCAACATTTGTGTAAATAAAAATCAAAAATGAGTTCCTTTAAGAGCAATGAAAACATTCATAAGAAAGATGGGTCATACTACGTAGTTTCGGCTAATAAAGCCTCATCAGTGACCCTGTAATGATCTGGCAAAGAAAGCCAGAGGATACATACTGCAATTTTGCGAATTTCGAATAGGCAGTCGATACAAAGACTGATATAAATCACAATGGGGTCCAAATAATTAAAAACCTGTCTAGAATATGAGTCTAAACCAATAATTTATTTCTGATTTCTCAGAATATTCACGCTGATCTCAAAGGACCAAAAGTAAAATATAAACTGCACTATGGTTGATGTACGGGGAGACGTTTTACGGCCGCCACACGGCACAACACCAGCTGCAGTGAAGGCAAATAAAAATCAAAAATGAGTTCCTTTAAGAGCAATGAAAACATTCATAAGAAAGAAGATGGGTCATACAACGTAGTTTCGGCTAATAAAGCCTCATCAGTGACCCTGTAATGAAGTTTTTTTTTTAAAATCCATCCATAAATGTAGGTTCAAACGTGATGACAATATTTCTCTAAAAATAGTCATAGGGACCTTGACTTGAGGCCATGGCCGCGAAGTAGATCTTGCTCAAGATATTATCTTAAGCATCTTTTGTGTGATGTTAGATTAAAATCATAAATGTAGGCGGTAGAGCAATGACAAAGTTTTTCTAAAAATAGCCACAGTGACCTTTATCTTGAGGTCATGACCTTGAAAGTCAAAGCAACTCGAGATATTACCATAAGAAACATTTGTGTGAAGTTCTATTAACATCCATGAATAAATGTAGGCACTAGGGCGATGATAAAGTTTTTCTTAAAATAGACACAGTGACCTTGACCTTGAAAGTAGAAATAGCTCGAGATATTGTCATAAGGAACATTTGTGTGAAGTTATACTGAAATCGGTGAAGACATGTAAGCACTAGAGCCATGACAAAGTTTTTCTAAAAATAGCCACAGTGACCTTGACCTTGAAAGTCATACTCACTCGAGGTATTGTCAAAAGGAACATTTGTGTGAAGTTATATTGAAATCAGCGAAGAAATGTAGTCGCTAGGGCGATGACAAAGTTTTTCTAAAAATAGCCACAGTGACCTTGACCTTGAAAGTAGAAATCGCTCGCGATATTGTCATAAGAAACATTTGTGTGAAGTTATATTGAAATTGGTGAAGAAATGTAAGCGCTAGAGCCATGACAAAGTTTTTCTAAAAATAGCAACAGTGACCTTGACATTGAAAGTGGAACTCGCTAGAGATATTGTCATAAGGAACATTTGTGTGAATCGATTTTGAAATTGGTGAAAAAATGTAAGCCCTAGAGCAATGACAAAGTTTTTCTAAAAATAGCCACAGTGACCTTGACATTGAAAGTCGAACTCTTTCGAGGTATTGTCATAAGGATCATTTGTGTGAAGTAATATTAAAATCGGTGAAGAAATGTAGGCGCTGGAGCGATGACAAAGTTTTTCTAAAAATAACCATTGTGACCTTGACCTTGAAAGTCAAAATGGCTTGAGATATTGTCATAAGGAACATTTGTGTGAAGTTATATTGAAATCGGTGAAGAAATGTAAGCGCTAGAGCGATGACAAAGTTTTTTTCTAATAATAGCACCAGTGACCTTGACCTTGAAAGTGGAACTCGCTAGAGATATTGTCACAAGGAACATTTGTGTGAAGTTATATTGAAATCGGTGAAGAAATGTAGGCGCTAGAGCGATGACAAAATTTTTCTAAAAATAGCTACAGTGACCTTGACCTTGAGGTTATGACCCTGAATGTCGAACTCGCTCGAGATATTTTTTCTTTTAATAGCCACAGTGACCTTAACCTTGAGGTCATGACCTTGAAAGTCGAACTCGCTGAGATATTGTCATAAGAAACATTTGTGTGAAGTTATATTGAAATCAGTGAAGAAATGTAGGCGCTAGAGCGATGACAAAGTTTTTCTAAAAATAGCCACAGTGACCTTGACCTTGAGGTCATGACCTTGAAAGTCGAACTCGCTCGAGATATTGTCATGAGAAACATTTGTGTGATGTTATATTGAAATCAGTGAAGAAATGTAGGCGCTAGAGCGATGACAAAATTTTTCTAAAAATAGCCACAGTCACCTTGACCATGAGGCCATCACCTTGAAAGTAAAACTCGCTCGAGATATTTTTATAAGGAACATTTGTGTGAAGTTATATTGAAATTGGTGAAGAAATGGAGGCGCTAGAGCGATGACAAAGTTTTTTTCTAAAAATAGCCACAGTGACCTTGACCTTGAGGTCATGACCTTGAAAGTCGAACTGGCTCGATATTTTTTTATAAGGAACATTTGTGTGAAGTTATATTGAAATTGGTGAAGAAATATAGGCGCTAGAGCGATGACAAAGTTTTTCTAAAAATAGCCACAGTAACCTTGACCTTGAGGTCATGACCTTGAAAGTCGAACTCGCTCGAGATTTTTTTATAAGGAACATTTGTGTGAAGTTATATTGAAATTGGTGAAGAAATGTAGGCGCTAGAGCGATGACAAAGTTTTTCTAAAAAAAGCCACAGTGACCTTGAGGTTATGACCTTGAAAGTCGAACTCGCTCGAGATTTTTTTATAAGGAACATTTGTGTGAAGTTATATTGAAATTGGTGAAGAAATGTAGGCGCTAGAGCGATGACAAAGTTTTTCTAAAAATAGCCACAGTGACCTTGAGGTTATGACCTTGAAAGTCGAACTCGCTCGAGATTTTTTTATAAGGAACATTTGTGTGAAGTTATATTGAAATTGGTGAAGAAATGTAGGCGCTAGAGCGATGACAAAGTTTTTCTAAAAGTAGCCACAGTAACCTTGACCTTGAGGTCATGACCTTGAAAGTCGAAATCGCTCGAGATTTTTTTATAGGGAACATTTGTGTGAAGTTATATTAAAATCGGTCAAGAAATGTAGGCGCTAGAGCGATGACAAAAGTACGTACGTACGTACGGGACAAATGCTATATCCCCCCTCACAACTATGTTGTGCGAGGGGATAATAAAAAAAAATTCAAAGGGCAATAACTCTTGAAAGGGGCATAATCCGGATGAGAAAAAAATATGCGTCAGCTTATTTTCCATTAGGAATGCATATATGAAATTTCAAAACCATAGCATACACAGTTTTAAAGTTATGCTATGCATCACTTTTAGCATACATTACAATGGGCACAAATTACCAAAATGACAAAGGGCCATAACTCACAAAGTATTTTTCAGAATTTTGTCAAAAGTTAATCAGTTCATCTACTCATCACCACCAATATATTCACTAACATTCAAGGCTCTAGCTCCAATAGTTTTTGAGATATCTTGCTGACAAGATTTTATTAAAAAAAATTCAAAGGGCAATAACTCTTGAAAGGGGCATAATCCTGACGAGAAAAAAATACGCGTCAGCTTATTTTCCATCAGAAATGCATATATGAAATTTCAAAACTATAGCATACGCGGTTCTAAAGTTATGCTATGCATCACTTTTAGCATACATTTCAATGGGCACAAATTACCAAAATGACAAAGGGCCATAACTCACAAAGTATTTTTCGGAATTTTGTCATAAGTTAATCATTTCATCTACTCATCACCACCAATCTATGCAGGAACTTTCAAGGCTCTAGCTCCAATAGTTTTTGAGATATCTTGCTGACAAGATTTTATTTTAAAAAATTTCAAAGGGCAATAACTCTTTAAATGGGCATAATCCGGACGAGAAAAAAATACGCGTCAGCTAATTTGCCATGAGGAATCCATATATGAAATTTCAAAACCCCAGCGTACACGGTTCTAAAGTTATGCTATGCATCACTTTTAGCATACATTACAATGGGCACAAATTACCAAAATGACAAAGGGCCATAACTCACAAAGTATTTTCCGGAATTTCGTCAAAAGTTAATCAGTTCATCTACTCATCACCACCAATATATTCACTAACTTTCAAGGCTCTAGCTCCAATAATTTTTTAGATATCTTGCTGACAAGATTTTATTTAAAAAAATTCAAAGGGCAATAACTCTTGAAGTGGGCATAATCCGGACGAGAAAAAAATATGTGTCAGCTCATTTTCCATGAGGAATCCATATATGAAATTTCAAAACCCTAGCATACACGGTTCTTTAGTTATGCTATGCATCAAAAGCGTAACGGACGGACGAACGGATGAACGGACGAACGAACCAGAACCAATATGCCCCTCCAACTTTTTCAAAGTTGGGGGCATAATTAATTGAAAGGATGATGCTAGCTCCAATAGTATTTTAGATATCTTAGTTTATACTAATTTATTTTAGTTCGATTGCGATGAAAGCTTCAAGCTTATTGAATCGCTCTCGAACACTCATTCCGGGTGTTTTCACGCGCGCGCGAGAGAGAGAGGCAGTAGCTTTTTACACCACTGCTACCCATTTACACCTGGGTGAAGTGGGGCAGTGTCATTACGTGTCTTGCCCAAGGACACACCTCGATACCGGTGGCCGGATTCGAACGCACAACCTCTCGATCGTGAGTCGAACGCGCTAACCACTGCGCTATCGAGGCTGACAAATATCTTGCTGACAAGATTTTATTTAAAAAAATTCAAAGGGCAATAACTCTTGAAAGGGGCATAATCCTGACGAGAAAAAAAATACGCGTCAGCTTATTTTCCATCAGAAATGCATATATGAAATTTCAAAACTATAGCATACAGGGTTCTAAAGTTATGCTATGCATCACTTTTAGCATACATTACAATGGGCACAAATTACCAAAATGACAAAGGGCCATAACTCATAAAGTATTTTTCAGAATTTTGTCAAAAGTTAATCAGTTCATCTACTCATCACCACCAATATATTCACCAACTTTAAAGGCTCTAGCTCCAATAGTTTTTGAGATATCTTGCTGACAAGATTTTATTAAAAAAATTCAAAGGGCAATAACTCTTGAAGGGGGCATAATCCGGACGAGAAAAAAAAAATACGTGTCAGCTAATTTTCCATGAGGAATCCATATATGAAATTTCAAAACCCTAGCATACACGGTTCTTTAGTTATGCTATGCATCAAAAGCGTAACGGACGGGGGAACGGATGAACGGACGAACGAACCAGAACCAATATGCCCCTACAACTTTTTCAAAGTTGGGGGCATAATTAATTGAAAGGATGATGAGCAGATTACAAGATAAGCTTTAGAATAAAATAAAATGTTACAGTGAAATTTCATATGACAAAAGCTACAAGGAGGCTTGAGCGACCAGTGAAGACTCAGATCGGCCTGCGCATTCGCACAGTCTGATCAGAGTCATCGCTGATCGCATGTACCTTCTACTAATAATAATATTAGGCAATTATCTATGCCAAGAAATATAAGGTCTTGTCACAGTGGATGGACGAGCAGGTTGTTTTGAGTCTCTGCTGGTTGCAATGGGCTTATTATAGGCTTTGTCATGCGCCGGCTCAAATTATATCTTAAGCAGCAGCTTGAAAACATGTCTATTATGATTTTGACCCCCCTTAAACCCCACTTTTATGCAGTAAAACTGGGGTTTAAGGGGTATACATTGTTTTTCTTATTTCTGCTCAAAAACATAGATTGTGGGTAATTGATAGAACCGCCTTGACGAGGCGGTTCTATTGAGTCCCCCGCAATCTATATTTTGAGCAGAAATAAGAAAAAATATCACTATTTTTCATCTTAAAATTTCAATGTTTTGGCCGAAAAATTGACAATGTATTTGTATAGGTGTGTTTTCGTCATGGACTACCAAATCTAATACTTTGTGAAAACTGTATGAGCTAATTATGCTGTATATAGGATGTACAAATATGCCTCATTGAATATGATAAATCTGTATCGGTAGCTTCAAAATCTCCAAATTATAAGTTCCATGGCAGACAAATATTCTTGATCAGGCTAGGCTTTCTATTACAAATATTTATAATAATTTTTGTTTTCATGCAACTCATATGTTCTTTGAAGTGAAAATAACAAAAACATGTGAGATGTACTGATCATGTATGAGATTTGATATCAACTTTTAGATCTGGCATTCTGTCAAGATGTGGGTGAATGGCAAATAGAGTGATCAAACCGTTATTGATAAAGCAGCCTGATTTTGATCAACACTTTTCAGGGCAGCATGGTTTTTCAAATGTTGAGCGTTACAGTATTATGGTATTAATGTTTTGGAAAGTTTGCCAGTTGCTTTACTTTCCCAGGAGTCTATAGATTACTGTAATGTTCCTAAGTATTGGGACAGATAGGCCTAAGCAAACAGTGCATACACAGATCAGACTGTTTGCCATTCTGCCTGCACCTTTTGGACTCCTTGCTGGATCATGGAACACATTTGTTATTTTTTAGGAGAATTACAGCAAGTTCTCCAAGTGTCCAAACTTTAAGGATCTTTACTGTACTCAAAATGGGAATGTCAAAATAAAAATACATTTTCATTGTCATTTTATTAAATTTTGATACTTTAAAAACCGAGTACTGTAATAATCCTTAAAATTTGGACATCTTAAGGACTTGCTGTAATTCTCTTGGTGTCTCTGATGATAGGTGCATGGTAGTTGTAGCGATTCCTAATCATTGCCTTCACTTCTACTTTTATATGACTACACCTTCAGAAGGATGTTATGTGTTGGAAGAAAGTCCAGGTCTCAACTGTATACAGGCTTGGGTAAATAAACCTTCACCACAACTCGGAAGGATATCTGCCAATCATTGACTTCCTCAAGCTCATTCAAACCTGCAGAGCCTTGCCAGATTCTTAAGATTTTGTTTTGCAAGGCAAAGACAGTAGCAATGTCCTACCTTATCTAAAACATTCAACTTAAGATTACACCAAAACGGATAGAAATTTTCCAAAATGGCTTAAGGTTTCTTTCATGAATATGGTGTAAATATAAACCAATTTGTCAGGTATAGCCAGCAGATTTGTGGTGCAATCTTTACTGAAAAATGCTGTTAAAAGGTAACACCAATACCGATGGAAATGTTCTTATAAGGTGTAAGTTTTTTTTCATGAATTTGGTGTAAATATACCCCAATTTGCCGGGCAAAGTCAGTGGATTTCTGGTGTAATCTGTTCCGAAAATTGTTGTTGAAAGGTGACATCAAAATTTATGGAAATGTTTTTAAATGGTGTAAGGTCTCTTTCAAGAATACGATGTAAATATACACCAATTTGCCAGGTAAAGTCAGTGAATAGCTGGTGTAAAGTTGTCTAATAAATGCAAATAAAAGGTTACACCAAAATTAATGGGAATATTAGTAAATGGTGTAATGTTTCGTTAATGGCGTTGGTGTTATTGTACCCCAAATTGTTTGAGAAGGTCAGCAAATTCATGGTGCAACCTTTTTTTGGAAACACATTGCTGAAACGATACCCCAAAACGGCTGGAAATGTTAGTAATAAGCAATATGTTTCTCTCATAAATTGTGTGTAAGTTTACACCATTTTCCCTGGAAAGCCCAGCAGATTTTTGCAGTTACTTTATCTGAAAAGATTTAACTGAAACATTACAGCAATTTTACAGAAGAACTTTCTGATTGGTGTAATCTTGTCTGTACTAGAATGGTGCTTTCTTACACCAACTATTAGGCCTCTTTACCTGGAATTTGTTTCAAACATGCCTTCAAAACACTGGGGAAATGTTACACCAAAACAGGTGGCAGCTCAGCTGCCACATTTTTGGTGTAACCTTTCTTCAGACTTTTTACAGTGTACCTTAAAACATTCAAATAATGAGGTTTAAAGCATCAAGGAAGCAAAGGAACATTGCTATTTTGACAGTTTTATGAATTTTCATCAAAAATACTAGAAAATATTAAGGTCGGTATGTAAAAAAATATTTTCTTTTTCTGGATGGCAATAAAAATTGCAGGGTCGGCAGGAAAAATCTGGGTCGGTCGGGTTAGCGGAATTACAGCGATTTGTTTAGCCCTACTCAATCACACACACGCACACACGCACACACACACACACACACACACACACACACACAACGCTGTTCGCACGGTGCACGCAATCTTTGCCTGGGCAGCATGTGCGGTCAGTTTCAGCTCTGCGTGGGACCCGACTATGGCCAACACTATATTCTTATAGTGAGAACGACGTTTCTAATTTTGGAGCCTTACGTCCATTCCGCTTTCAACGGACAATCTACCGTATAGATGTTGCTCACTAATAGTGAGTATTCGGATGAAGTCATCTTCAACACCACTGGTTACGGTGGGACGACTATGTGGTACTATAAACGACAATGTCTGGTGGGACGGTATAGAGCGATATAGCCGTGTGAAAATAACAACTGCTAAACATCCCACATTCCTCCCAGATATGTGACGCCCTAACCGCGCAGATGCGTGGTAATGTTGATTTCATTTAATAAATATACGTCGTCCTTTGACAAAAGAAATAGATGGAAGCCACCTTTCATTGCTCGGACACTCCGTTTACACAAATCTCTAGGAGTGGTACAAGCGAGGCGTTATATATCAATGTATATTCGACATCAGCGATCATGACGTCAACGTAAATTTGACGTTATGACGTTGTAGTAAGAATATATGGTGGGAAAGATAAAGCCACCATAAAGATAAAGCCTCGTCAGTACACCCTAAAGTCATTACATGAAGACACAACCTTTTGAATACACAGATAAACACGGTAAATCATTTACTTTTATAATAGCCCATAGGGGCTTGAAGAAATAGATGGGCTGCATGATGCTTCCACGCAGAGCTGAAACGAACCGCACACGAGTACTGGTAAACCGCTTAGAGAATCTATACCTACCCAGGCAAAGCGGTGCGAGTCGGACCGCCCATGCTTATAAACCATATTGATTTCATTGGGCGACAGGGACTGAGATGTCATTTCATCTCAATGTCGGGTAAGAGTCCCACAAAATTGGAAGCAACGTCTCCAACATAGCCTATGAAGAGTTGACGGGGACGTTAAACCTCAAATCACAAATTATTTTTACCTGCCAACTAACTAAAATGCGCTACAACTGGATATATCGTTTCTAACGAATCACATGGCTATTAAAGACAGCGAATCAAAGTTTTACAAACATCACAGCGATAAAGAGCTGCTATAAAGTATACTCTACGACTACAGGGCACCAATCGACGAGTAAAGGCTTCTCACTGGTCATCACGAAAACACGCCTATATAATTTTGACCCACTTGAACCCCAGTTTTATATAGTAAAACTGGGGTTTACAAGGGTAAACCTTATTTTTCTTATTTCTGATATAAAATATAGATTGTTGGTACTCGTTAGGACCGCCTCGTTCTAACTAGTACCCCAAATCTATTTCTTGAGCAGAAATAAGAAAACTATCAAAATTTTTTCATCTTAAAATTTCGTTTTTTTTCGGCGACAAAGTTTTCAATGTAATTGTATTGCCATGTTTTCGTAATAGTTCTGACAACCAAAAGTACATACAGGGTACGCATCAACCCTGCCAACTTATACTGAGTAAATGGTCGGCCCCCGTACATCGGGGCTTGAAGAAATAAATGGGCTGCATGATGCTTCGACACAGAGCTGAAACAGACCGCACACGATTACTGGTAAACAGATTAGAGGATCTAAGCCTGCCCAGGAAAAACGGTGCGAGTCGGACCGTGCATGCTTATAAACCCTATTGGTTTCATTGGGCGACAGGGCTTGAAATGCCATTTCATCTCAATGTCGGGTAAAAGTCCCAGAAAATTGGAAGCAACGTCTCCAAAATGGCCTATATAGTGTTGACGGGGACGTTCAACATCAAATCAAACAAACGAACTGAGTACATGGTATTCTTGCAAATCTGAAAAACATCTGCGAATACAGTGAACTCGTTCCAGTCTGTCGAACAAAAAAGATGCTCACTACAAACTGGCAATCACCAGCATATTCGCTGATAGCTACTTTATCGCTAAAAACATAAAATGCAAAAAAAAAAAAAAACAAAAAAAAAAAAACACGCGAATTCTAGCAATAAAATATACAATAACACCATTTCTGTGTAAACTAGCGTTGAGTCTGGTCAGAGTCTACAAAAATTATATTGCTAAAATGCGTGCGTGCATGTCTAACTTGCGTACTCATGAATCAGAATTCACCATACGAGGTTAAACCAGAATAAAACGTCACGCGGTTATTTCCCCTTACAATGATTGGTGAGCTATGATGGCGATAGATCCAGCGCATAAAAATAATTCTCATCTGCATAACACAAAGCGGCCAACCTTATATGCTATACAGTGCGAAATGTGCAATATTAATCTAAGAAGAACATTTACATTCAATAAAGTGAAGAGATTTATCTAGAAAAACCAAAGATAATAGGAAATACATGTAGGTACTTATTGCTGTCAGCCGATGCTTTACACCTACAACGTCGCCTGATAGAATTTTGTTCTGTTCCACAGTCGACGTTAAGATGTCTTGGGTTTATATTCATGCGATGTTATATGACAAATATCTTGGATGAAGTGATCTGCATGATCGATATACTGCCTGTACAAATTACTTAACAGGCCAACCAGCTATTCATACCAGAGGTTATTTTAAGACATTGCTTCCAATTTTGTGGGACTTTTTCTCGACATTGAGATGAAATGACATCTCAAGCCCTGTCGCCCAATGAAACCAATAGGGTTTATGAGAACGGACGGTCCGACTTGCACCGCTTTGCCTGGGCAGGCTCAGATCCTTTAAGCGTTTTACCAGTACTCGTCTGCGGTCAGATTCAGCTCCGTGTGGAAGCATCATGCAGCCCATTTATTTCTTCAAGCCCCGATGAGCGTGGCCGGGAGAAACAGAGATAGAAGAGATCGTAGAAGAGATGAAAATGAGGAACATGGGAGAAAGAGGAAAATGAATGGAAGTGTAGAGAGAGAAGAAATAACAACATTCCCCCCTCTACCCTTACCTGCTGCAAGGACAACTGCAGGCCAATCCAGTGGCGGAAGATACACGTCACCTTTGCATCACCCAATCACCCCCTAACCCAGAGAAGAGATTATGCCTGTGCTACTGTAAAGATTGTCTGATACCTCCCAAAAGAATAGTTAATGGCAAATTTAAGGAAGGGGCTAAATTCTTTGTAGCAAATTACCGCCCTATCTCCCTGCAAGTACCTACCGCCCAATCTCACTGCAAGATACTTGAGCACACTGTCGCTTCCAACACAGCCAAGTAAACGGATCCCCGGGAAGGGACATTTCTGTTCCAGTATCTAGCAGAACAGAAATTAAAATAATAATATTAGACTGTAAAAAAAACACACACAAGAAATATGTCGTTTAAACGATATAATATGTCGTTTTCTTTTCCACTCTGAAAAAGTAGGGTGGAATTTAAAACAATAAAATTAGAATGACTCTGAAAAAGTAGCGTGGAATTTAAAACAATAAAAATAGAATGAAACAGAACAAAATATGACGTTTAAATTAACTTATGCCGTGACTTGTTGTCCGTCGTCCGTCCTTAACTATTCACGTTTTCGACATCTCCCGAACTGGAAGTCAGATTAAGCTGATACCTGGTGGGAGGTATCCTGACATGGAGATTCAGATTCGCTAAAATGGTTCTGTTCGGATTTCCAGGAGACATGGAGATTCGGATTTGCTAAACTCGTTCCGTTCCGATATCCAAGATGGCCGCAATGGTGGCCATCTCGGCCCCCGCCCATAGGGGTTTGAAGAAATATATGGGCTGCATGATGCTTCCACGCAGAGCTGAATCCGGCCCGCACACTAGTACTGGTAAACTGCTTAGAGGATTTAAGCCTGTCCAGGAACCGCGGTGCGAGGCGGACCCGTCCATACTAATAAACCCTATTGGTTTCATTTGGCGACAGGGCTTGAGAAGTCATTTCATCTCAATGTCGGGTAAAAGTCCCACAAAATTGGAAGCAACGTCTCCAAAATGACCTTTACAGTGTTGACGGGGACGTTAAACCTCAAATCAAACAAACAAACAAAAACATGGTGGCCATCTTTCGATTCTTCAAACGACATCTCCCAAACCAAAGGTCGAATTGAGCTGAAACTTGATGGGAGGCATTGGGATGACATGTAGATTCAGATTTGCTAAAATTGTCCAATATCCAAGCTGGCTGCCATGGCGTCCATTTTGAAATTCTTCAAACGACATCTCTCCAACCATAGGTACAATTGAGCTGAAACTTGATGGGGGGGGGGGCATCGGGGTGACATGGCTATTTTGATTTGCTGAAATTGTTTCGTGCAGATGTCCGAGATGGCCGCCATGGCTGCCATCTTGAAATTCTTTAAACGACATCTCCTCCCAAACTAGAGGTCTGATCAAGCTGAAACTTGATGGGAAGCATTGGGGCGACATGGAGATTCATATTTGCTAAACTCATTCAATTCCGATATCCTAGATGGCCGCCATGGTGGTCATCTTGAAATTTTTCAAACGACATATCCGTCCAAAATAGAGGTTGGATCAAATTGAAGCTTAATGGGAGGCATCGGGGCGAAATGGCGATTCAGATTTGCTAAAATTGTTCTGTTCCGATATCCAAGATAGCTACTGTGGCGGCCATCCTGAAATTCTTCAAATGACATTTCTTAACGAACCAATGGTTGGATTGAGCTAAAGCTTAATGGGAGGCATAGGGGCGACATGGAGATTCAGGTTTATCTAAAATTGTTCTGTTCCGATATCCAAGATGGCTGCGCAAAGAGGCTATCTTGAAATTCTTCAAAAGACATCTCCCGAACCAGAGGTTAGATCAAGCTGAAACTTCATGGCAGGCATTGGGGCGACATGGAAATTAGGATTTGCTAGAATCGTTCCATTCCGATATACATGATGGCCAACATGGTGGCCATATTAAAATTATTCAAACTACATCTTCTCAACCAAAGGTTGGATGGAGCTGAAACTTGATTGGAGGCATTGCGGCAACATGGAGATTCAGAATTGCTGAAATTATTCTGTTCTGTTATCAACGATGGCTTCCATGTTGGCCATCTTGAAAATCTTCAAGCCACATCAAGTTGAACTGAGCCAAAACTTGATGGGAGGTATTTGGGTGACATGGCGATTTAGACTTCTTCTGATACCTCCGATGGCTGCTATGTTGGCCATCTTGAAAATTGTCAAACCAAATCTGCTACCGAATTGAATTGAGTTGAAAATGACAGTTGGCATTTAGGTGACATCGAGATTCGGAATTGCTAAAATTGTTGCATTCTCATATCCCAGATGGCGGCCATCTTGAAATGCTTCGAAGCACCCGTATAGTGACTGCCTATAAGATTTACACAGAGGGGCAGCTCAGGTGTTGTCAGTATATGTCAAACTCGCTGAGTCCACAAGCAGATTCGCTATTGAGCGGCCATATATACCAGAGCTTTGTATCGCAGTTGTATTCGCTTGATTGATTGACTTCGTTTACTTTTTTTGATAACAGAATATGCCAAAGGCAGTTGCAAACGATAACTCTGGCCTGCCAAACTATATACTTCCACTCTGCATCAACATCATCTCTTCCTGAATCCTAAATCAGACAAAGCTGTTCAAAAACTTAATCAGAAGCATCAAGATTATTTAAACATGCAAATTCAGAATTGCTAAAGGCAATGTGAACTGATAGACAAAAAGGCCACAAAGACGCAATGTAATATATGATCAGCCTAATTCCATCTCAGTGTTGGGTAAAAGTCCCACAAAATTGGAAGCAACGTCTCCAAAATGACCTAAATAATGTTGACGGGGACATTAAACCTCAACTCAAACAAATCATCCAGGTGAGCGATTCTGGCCCACTTGGGCCTCTAGTTCTTTGAAAATGCAGCGTGGAAAGGAAACAAGAAATATGTCGATGTTTAAACATACTTTTGTTTTCTATTCCATTCTAATTTTATTGTTTTATTTTCAGAGTGGAACAGAAAACAAGAAATAGGTCGTTTAAACGAGATATTTTTTCTGTTCCATTTTAATTTTGTTGTTAGCGCACCTGAGCCGAAGGTTCCGGGGGGAACTATTGTGATTACTCACCGTCCGTCGTCGTCGTACGTCCGCCCGCCCGTCTGTATGTCCGTCCGTCCACAATTCTTTAAACGATATCTCCTCATAAATCACTGAACAGATTTTGACCAAACTTGGCAGAAAAGGTCCTTGGGCGGCCCTCTCTCAAAGTTGTTCAAAGAATTCCATTCCCAGTAGAACTCTGGTTGCCATGGCAACGAAAAGGAAAAAAAAACCTTTAAGTAAAATCTTCTCATCTGAAAGCAGAAGGCTCATGTCTTTGATATTTGGTATGAAGCTTATCTAGTGGACCTCTACCAAGATTGTTCAAATTACACCCCTTCGGCCTAAAAATGCCCCCGCGCTGGTACCCACTGGTTTTACATAGGCTTATACTGTGAAAACATTTGAAAATCTTCTTGTCTGAAACCAGAAGGCCCAGGTCTTTGGTATTTGGTATGAAGCTTCATCTAGTGAACCTCTACCAAGATTTTTCAAATTGTAGCCCTATGGCCAAATATGCCCCCCGCGTCGGGCCCACTGGTTTTACATAGGCTTATATAAGGAAAACCTTTAAAAATCTTCTTGTCTGAAACCAGAATGCTCAGGTCTTTGATATTTAGTATGAAGCTTCATCTAGTGGACCTGTACCAAGATTGTTCAAATTTTAGCCCTGGAAATTAACTGAAAATTAAAAAATCTCATTCTCTGAAACCGCAAGGCCCAGCTGTTTGATATTTGGTACGTAGCTTCATCTAATGGACCTCTACCAAGATGGTTTAAATTATAGCCCTGCGGCCAACAATGTTCCCGCAACAGGCACCCCACCCCCTGGATTTACATCAGCATATATTTTGTTTGATTTGTTTGATTTGAGGTTTAACGTCCCCGTCAACACTGTATTGGTCATTTTGGAGACGTTGCTTCCAATTTTGTGGGACTTTTACCAGACATCTATTTCTTCAAGCCTCGATGGGCTGGGGCCGTCATAAGCATATATAGGGAAAACCTTTTGAATCGTCTTGTCTGAAACCAGAAGGCCCATTGCAGGTCACAATTTCTTCAAAACAACATCTCCTCCTAAACCACTGATTGGATTTTGACCAAACTTCACAGGAATGATCCTTAGTAGGTCCTCTTTCAAAGTTGTTCGAATGGTTCCGGTGCGTTGCACATCTAGGTCACAGGAGCTAAATATAGAGTTTCTAACTGAAAATTTAAAAATCTTCTTCCCTGAAACCCCAAGGCCCAGCTCTTTGATATTTGGTATGTAGCTTCATCTAGTGGACCTCTACCATGATTGTTCAAATTATAGCCCTTGGGCCAAAAATTGACAGGCCGCGGGGCCCACTGGCTTTACTTGACTTACATAGAGAAAACATTTGAAAATCATTTTGTCCGAAACCATAAGGCCCAGGTCTTAGAGCTTCATCTAGGGGTCTTCTACCACGATTGTTCAAATCATAGCCCGGGGGCCAAAATTCACCTCAGCACTGGGCCCACTTTTAGAAATCTTATCTGAAACCAGATTGATATGACATATTTCTTGTTTTCTTTTCAACTCTAAGTTTATTGTTTTAATTTCTGTTCTGCTGGAAACTGGAACAGAATTGTCCCTTCCCGGGTTCCGTACAAGCACCTGGACGAAATATACGATCTTCAGTACGGCTTCACGAAAAAGCATTAATATGTGAGACCCAAATCATCATGTTTGTAGAGGAATTAATTAATACATGCCAGAAAGACAAGTGGTGGGCGGCATTCGAAAAGTTTTTATAAAGGAAATCGGAGCCAGCTTTAGTGGTAACGCCGTTGATGCGACATTAGAGATCGATTGGTGATTTAGTTGAGAATCGGCCCCAGTGTGCAATGATCGATAGAGAAGAATCGATCAATACCAGTTACAGCTGGTGCCCCAATCTTTTACTGACATGCATAAACGACCTGCTCCAGGTGATCAGCTACAATGACCGCCTGTTCGCCGATGATAATGCATGATAGTGCACTAAACTGGCTCTCTAACATACCCCATTGTTAAGCCCAGCACCCTAATCTAAGAGGGCTGATTGATATGTTGTGAGCCTCATATTAAAGGATTTGAATTTTGTCGGACATATTGTGTTATTTCTCAACATAATCCCCATTCAGTATACACTTTTGCCAGCGGTGTTTAAGGGCCTCAATGCCACTTTATAGAACTCCTTTTCTTGGCTGTTCAGAAAGTCATCCTATGCATATATGACGTCATCATCGGACTAAAAGTGGGTGACTGAAATAGCCGTTTTCAGTTTTGGAAATAGATGAAAATCTGATGGAGCTAGATCAGGTGAATAAGGCGGATGATCAATCAATTTAAAGCCACATTCGCGAATGGCAGCTATAGCAATGACAGATTTGTGAACAGGAGCATTGTCCTGATGGAACAACACACCTTTAGAGAGTTTTACGCGGCACTTAAGTTTAATATTTTCCCGTAACTGCGTCAGACGTGAAACATAGTATGTGCCATTGTTTGTGTGTCCCTTTTCGAGATAATCTGTCAGCAGAATACCACCTGCATCATAGAAAACCGAGGCCATAATCTTCCCAGCTGATGGAACAGTCTTTGCCTTCTTTGGCGGGGTGATTAAGGATGCTGCCATTGTTTCGATTGTTGTTTGGCCTCTGGGGTAAAATGATGGACCCATGTTTCATCCCTGAAGAAAGTTGGCAGGATCTTCCTCAAAGAGGTTAAGATTAGCACGCGATTATGTGCGCCTATTGTGCTTCTGATCAGAAGTCTTGGTACCCACCAGGCCGAAATCTTTCTCATTGAAAGCTCCTCTGACAGAATGGAATGTACACTTTCCTGTGAAATGCCAACTCAGCTGATCATATATCTTTCAATATTATGGACTTTATTGACCATTTCTGGGGTTGCAACATAGGCAGGCATTCCAGGACAGGGGTCATCCTCAATTCCGCCACCCACCTTTTTACTGTAACATATGAAGGGACATCATTTCCTAGTGCTTCGGCCATATCATTATGGATATCCTTAAGTGTTAAACCTATTTAACTGACTTCAACACTCGTATTAAAATGTTAACGGCTAAACTTCTTAATCAGGGTTATCGGTACCATAAACTACGCAAAGCCTTTTCAATATTTTATAGACGTCATTCTGATTTAATTTCAAAATTCAATATTGGAGCAACAAGGTCTAACGGAACCCGAATTTTATGGTCACTTAGTATATAAATTCAGAATAAAGTTTCCTTTCAAAAGGAAGACTTCCCAAGTTTTTAAAGTTAAATATTCCCCATTAAAAGACGCTAGAAGTTATGATCATTATTATTATTATTATTATTATTATTATTATTATTATTATTGTGGAGGGTCACGAGAAAAAAAAATAGCATTTTCAAATTTACATTTATTGAACGCATGAACGCGACCAACTAAAACGCATGGCCTGGGTACGAGGCTACGAGCGCTGACATGCCCTTATTAGGTAATTTCCAAGGAAACTAGACAAAGAAATTTGAGATACATGTATATTATACCGGCAAAGACATATTTGTAGATGTGGGTAAAAAGAGGATTTAACCTCCTTACAAAAGCATACCTACACACTTTTGACCCCTTAAAACCCACTTTAACATAGTAAAAATGGGGTTTATATATAGGGGTTCACAATATTTTTTATTTTATTATTTCCGCTCAAAAACAGATTATGGGTACTCGTAAGAACTGCCTCGTTAAGGCGGTTCGAACGAGTACCCACAATCTATGGTTACAACAACAAAAACAACAACAACAAAAAATGAAAAATATCAGATTTTTTTTTTCATATAAAAACTATCGTTTTTTGTGATAAAATTGTTAATATATTTGAATGGGCGTGTTTTCTCGTTATGTAATAATAATAATAAAGTCTTCATTTTCAGTGGGTAACACAATTAGCTTCAAGCTACTCTTCCTTGAGGCCTACTTAAACAGAACCATGCATGATAATATACAGTAAACATGCTATACATGAATATAAACAATCAAAATCAATATAGCGTGTAATTTACACTATCATTCATTTTACACCAAAAGGGACAACATGTCCGTATAATGAAGACCCCCAGAAATCCCACTTCATATAAGGAAACTGGGGTTTACGGGGGTATTCATTATCCTTCCTATCTCTGTCCTAAGACACAGGCCTGGAGTACTCGTTAGAACCGCCTCAACGAGATGGGTCTTACGAGCACCCACAACCCATACCCCGAGCACAAACAAGAATAATATTACAAATATTTCATCACAAAATTATCCATTTTGGAAATATGAAAGAATGTACTATGTCATGCGGATATGCTATCGCAGCAACCTATAATTAGGTTTTCATCCATTAATGAAAAGTTGTACTATTGTTGGATAATTTCATGTATTCTGGTAAAATGTCCCATATAACAGTTCCAGAAAATGACATGCTGTGTTTAAACAATTTTTTGTTTGGCCTGGGAATTATAAAATTGTTGTTTGGAGAAGACCTTAAAACACTGGACTCATTATTTATTTGGGTTCGCTCGAACATATTTTGAAAGTATATTGGTGCTTCTTGAGTAAATGCTTTAAACATAAATTTAGCTTTTCTTAAGAATATATGTTTCATAAATCGTTAATATTTTAGCTCATTTAAACTATCAGAAACGTTATCGACATTAAAGTTTAGAATAATCCTACAAGCTCTCTTTTATAATTTATACATTCTGAAGAGATTTATTTGAGATGTATTTCCCCAAATAATATTACAGAAATCTAATTGTGGCTGAATGTAAGCTTTATAAAATTTTACTCTGTTCTCTATTGATAAATATTCCTTAATTCTTGAAAGTAGCCATTAGTACGAAGAGATCTTTTTTGTTAAAGCATTTATATGAAATGTCCATGGAAGATTATTGTCCACATAAACGCCTAAAACTTTATCATATGTTATCATTTGAAGGGAGTCATCCTTGATTACTTCGTTTCTGTATGGTTGTAATAAGCATAACTTTGGTTTTAGTGGAGTTTATTAACATGCCCTTGTGTTTGTACCAGATGTCAAGTTGCTTAAGAGCAGTCTGAAGATTTGCTTGAATTACATTTTTTGAAACATTAATATCAAACAGTGTAGTATCGTCGGCATACATGTCGGTTTTGACACCTTCAGTAAAAAGAGGGAGGTCGTTTATAAACATTGAAAATAAAAGAGGTCCAATTATAGAACCCTGAGGCACACCGAGTAAAACGGACCTGTGCTCTGATAAAACATTATTTACTGAAACCCTATGTGAATAATGTTTTATCAGAGCACAGGTCCCTTTTACACGGTGTGCCTTAGGGTTCTATACTCGGACCTCTTTTATTTTTAATGTTTACAAATGACCTCCCTCTTTTGGTGTGGATTCATCAATGCATTTTACACATTATTACGAAAACATGCCTATTCAAATAATAGATTAGACTGAAAAATTTTGTCATCAAAGAATGGAAAATTTTCAGATAAAAAAAATCTGATATTTTTCAAGTATTTGCAGAAATCATAGATTGTAGGTACTCGTTAGAATCACCTTGCTTAGGCGGTTCTAATGGGTACCAATAATCTGTGATTTTGAGCAGAAATAAGCAACTAATTTATAGGCCACTTAACTGGGGTTAAAGGGGCGCAAAATTATCTACTCGTTTTCGTGAGGTGGTTACCTTTTATTGTCTCGGCAACAGGCACTGTGAATAAAACAAGTGTGCATGGTAGTCTTGCCCTCTTTAGGATGAAATAATGTTCTGAGCTGTACTCTTGCTCAGCAATTTCTGTGTCAATAGATTTACACTACTGATGTTCACGTGACTATCATTATAAAACGATATCCAGGTAACGTTTATTTAAGTCGCGCTATCCTTTTCAGGTACGATTTTTGGACTGGTCTTATTTGTTGGGGTAAAATGTGAAGACCTAGATCAGATGCTACACAATGCATCATCTGATCAGGGTATACACCGTTTGCCGAATGTGAAGGGCGTTAAGGACTACAAAACTGTCCGTGTTTCTGTTAATCCAACCGGTCCGACCCTGAACTTTTTTGTTAACTCTTTTTATGCTTTTATGAGCATCCCGAAAAAGATCATAAAGATATTTTCTTATATACCGACATTAATATTTACTAGAACTGATAATAAAATTCATAAATCTGCCAAAATAGCCTAACTTATACATAAAGGGGTTAAACCCTGTGTAAGTTTTCTTCCATGATGCTCAAAGCCTCATTATTTGAATGTTTTCTGGTATATTATGGTTGGAATTTAGTCCTTACAAAAAAGTTTACTATTTTTTTTTCCATATTTACTAGCACACTTATACAACATACACATGAAAAAAAAAATGCATTTTTACTTTCAAATAAATTATTCATTTGTTTGTTTGATACAAGATTTAACGTCCGCTCATCACAATATAGGCCATTTTGGAAAAGTTGCTTCCAATTTTTTAGATTTTTATCAGATATTGAGATGAAATGACATCTTAAGCACTGCCGCAAAATGAAGCCAATATGGTTTATATGTTTGGACGGTCCAATACCAGCAACTTCACCTGGACAGGCTTAGACCCTCTAAGCGGTTTACCAGGACTCTGGTGCGACCGATTTCAGCTCTGGATGGAAGCAACATGCAGCCCTAGGCCCCGATGGGCGAGGGCATTTTGTAAAAGCTTATACTTGTTAATTTACAGGACCAATTCTTGGAATTGGTCGATGTCTATTTATAAATCGACCAATCCGGATTAGCTGCATACAGCTAAATTTGAAATGTGTTTGCAGTACTCATTCTGTACTCGAGTGGTGACCGTCTATGTAAATGCGGTATGCAGCCTTATCTGTTGCGCACATCTTTGAACAGGGCTTTCCCAGTTACGCCAGTAGGCTGCCTAAATTAAACAGGGGTATCACCAATCCAATCTAAATGGCTTCTTGGAAGCCAAAAATATATAACCGCAATGACTTCAGCACCCAATTTCGTAAAATCATTTTTCGATATAGAAAGATTGGGTACAACATAAAGGTTATACGACAGACTGCATGCATGGTAGTTAACCCAATCGCTGTTGACAACGTTGCTTCCCTCTTTAATTGCACGCCGGTGGGTCAGGCCTCAGATTCTATAACGGTTCCAGCGTAAAGGCTTATGTTGGTTGGTACCTGATGCTCTCCCAGCAGGCACTCAACGTTGAACTAACCAGTGGAATTCGTTTCCGCTGACCGTTCCAAGGCGGTTCTTCTGTCGTGGTTAATTTTTGTTTGTCTTTGGGCGTTTGTGTCGCTTATATTATTTTATTTTGGATAGCCTATTGGCCATTTTGTGCGAAGGTAACTGTCCTTTTGGCTTTCCGCTATTGATGTTTCCATTAGGGTCAGTTGTTTCATGTTTGTGTTTCTTTCCCTTTGGTGTCTCTGATGGGAGCTGTGGGTTAACTGTATCGATTCCTGGTCATTGCCTCCACCTCTGTTATTCAAATATTGAATCACTGCTCTTTCACCGATTTTGTCCATTTTGCAAAATATGCTTGTCTTGTTTACTTTAAAGTGCTACCGCGTCGATTTAACTAACCAAATGAAAGCAGTCCTTGGGTACACGGTCCTATATAGTCAGAGAATAGTAGGACTTAAAAAGAACATCCCTGCATACCTCCTTCAATACCAGGCTCACAACATATCAATCAGCTCTCGTATCTGTATCCGTCTGAAGTTTCAATGAGTCTTCTGCGTTTCTAATTTCACGATAGGAAACACAGTCATCTGCGAACAGTCTTATTTCGGTATCAATATCAGTTAAAATGTCATTTATGTACAATAAAAAAAAAAAAAAAAAAAAAAAAACAATGGACCCAGAACAGTCCATTTTGGGACACCAGACAAACTAGAGCCCTCCCTGAAGTTTCAACATTAACAACAACTCGCTGTTTTCTTTAGCAAAGGAAGGAATCTATCCATTTTAGGTTATTTCCGCCAATGCCATAACGATATATTTTGCTTTTTAGTAGCTCATGATGCTCAAAAGCTTTTTCCAAATTCAGGATAAATGTATCCACCTGTCCTCCTTTGTCCAAGATTTACCCAGTCATGTATAACTATGGTCAGCTGAGTTTCACAACCGTGCTTTTTCCTAAATGCATGTTGTCTGTCAGACAAAAGTTGGTGTTCATCCAGGTGAGCCATAAAATTTTAGCAAACAATATACTCAAGTAACTTACATGGCACACATGTCAGCGACTCAGAACGATTGTTGCGAGCAAGAGTTCTATTTTCTTTTTGAAGCGGGTACACATGTTTACAAGAAGCCATTCTTTTGGGACTTTGCCAGTATTAAACAGGGGTGAAAACACTGGACCTAACTCATTTGCTAGTTCTTTAAGGACTCTAAAATGAAGCTTACTAGGCACTAAAGCTATAGAGGGATATAAGCCCTTAAGCAACTTTATATCTTCCTCCGATGAAACTACAATCTTATCCATGAATGGAGTCAATCTCTCAGTTAATGGAACCTCCTTGTACTCAGTTTTATTGAATGAATCATTGAACTGACCAATCAATTCTTCTGGCCGTTCAGAATCCGACTCTGCAACACCACTGTCATCCTTTTTTAAGGGGTGGAATACCTGCCCTGTCTTTTTTCTTACTGTTGACATACCTATAGACATCACTGGGATTTGCCTTTACATCACCTACCAAGTTATTCACATATACATCATGATCTTGTTTAATGCCTGTCTTAATTTCCCTTCTCAAAGTTTGAAATTTCGATCGAAATTTACTGCTACCTTCTTTTTTGCCTTAGCATGAATTTTTTTTCTTCTGCGGATCTTTCATCTTATCTCTGGAGTGATCCAAGGAATCGAGGAAACCGTCCTACTCGTTTTTGAGGGGATATGCTTATCAGCTGAATTTTGAATGAAGGAAGTTATTGGATTAAAGTTCTCCTGAACAGATCGAGCTGAGTGGTAATTAAAATATTTTCCCTCTCAAATATTTACGCATCCTCCCTCATAGCTTCAATGTCGCCCTTCTGGTATGAATATGTTATAGAAAGAGTAATCCTTTGGAAGCAAGGAATACACTACAGAACTGGAAAATATGGAGTGTACATGGTTTCTGTGCCAGACTAGCTAGTTTCGGCCAATTAGGCCTCATGAGTGACCCTCAAATATTTTCAAAATTCAACAAAGTATTCAATGATCCCAAAGAACAAAAAATAAATAAAATACACTATGATGTATGGCAAGGGGACTTTTTACGGCCGCCACACATTCCCAGACATCAGCTGTAGAACGTCAAACATGTTCTAGAAAGGGTTATCCTTTGGAAGCAAGGAATACACTACAGAACTGAAAAGTATGGAGTACACATGTTTTCTGGGCTATACTAGCTAGTTACGGCCAATTGGGCCTCATCAGCGAGCCTCAAATGTTTTCAAAATTCAACAATGGAATCAATGACCACAAAGGACAAGAAAACACTTTTCTCCTAGGTTATTTTGTGGGCTGGAATGTGCATCTTTAAAGATCCTGCAACAATGTCGTTATCACTAAGTTTGTCTGGAGAAAGAATATCTTCAAACTGGCCTGGTAAAGAGGTGATGATCAAAATAGAAGTGGAGGCAATGATCAGAAATCGAAGTCTAAAGTATTCTGATCACGAGTGAGGAAGTTAACCATTTGTTCCAAGCCATGGTCATCCATCATATCCAATAGAACTTGTCATTGTACCTGATTTGCTGAGTCTGTCGGACCAAACAAATTCCCTGAAGTTGAAGTCACCTAGGACATGGACCGATGGAGATTGTTTGCCTTTAAGTTGGGACTTTATGTGATCAAGCTGTTCGCGAAACAACTGGAAGTCTTCGACTGTACCACCCGGTGGACGATACCAGCTTGCCACAAAATGAGAAGTTTTGTTTGTGAACACCTTAACCCAAACTGACTTTGAATCATTTTCCAGTTCCGATACTGTTATGTGAGAGGTGTCTCTATGAATGAGCAGTATCACTCCACCATCGTGAAGTAGAAGTAAAACAAAGATCAGGAATCGATACAATTAACTTACTCCACCCACCAAAGACACCAAAGGGAAAGAAACACAAACATGAAGCGACCAGACCATAATGGAAACCTAAACAAAGGAAGGCCATAAGGACAGTTACTCTCCCACAAAATGGCCAAATGTCCATCCAAAATAAAAAGACACAAGTGATACACACAGTAAGTAACAAAGAACAACATAAATATACCGCCACAGAAGAACCGCCTTGGAACGGTCAGTGGAAATTAAGAATTCCACTTGTGTGTGTGTGTGTGTGTGTGTGGGGGTGCTTAGATAGATTTTACATGGCCATAATCCTCGCCCTAACTCTGTCGCGGTATACACTAATTTTGTTTAGTCCGCATGATGAAGGCTTCCTAACTCATCAGTGTAACATCTCCGAGAACACACAAATAAAAAAACTACAGAGATGAAACAAGTTTGAGGACTCGACAGCATATTTTTTACAGAATTGCTGGAGCAAAAGAAAACCAACAGTTAGACTCCGAGTGACCCGAACAAAGACGCAGCATCAGGCGCCAACCAACATAAAGAATACTAAAATAAAATTCAAGTTATGAACCGTCATATAATCTTAGGCCCGACCCACCGGTGTGCAATCAAAGAGGGAAACAAAGTTGCCAACCGTGATTTGGTTAGCCCACCATGCATGCAGTCTGTTTTATAACATTTATGTTGTACCCAATCTTTATATATCGGCGAACGATTTTTAGAAATCGGATACTAAAGTAATTACAGGCATGTATTTTTTCTAAATTTATATACTAAGTCACCATAGAATTCGGGTTCCGATCGGCCTTGTTGCAGAAGTGTTTTAAGTCCAACATTGAATTTTGAAATTTTGTGAGCATTCCTGTCAGGATCAGAATCAGAATTGTTACTGGTGATACGGCAAATGACATTCATACACCAGGACCTGTGATATGGGAAGTAAGTCCCTAGCTCTAACCAAAGAGATAACCGGTTGGTCGGGCCACGGGTTCTATGACGGTTCCAACGTGGAGGCTTATTGAGAATTGGAGAGATCTGGTTCGGGGTGGTGTTGGTTGGTGCCTGGTGCTCTGTCTCTGGTCGGGCCCGTCGGGGTCTGGCTGTTGGTTTTCTTTTGCTCCAGCGTTTCGGTGGTTTCTTGCTGTCGAGTCCTCGCCGTTGTCTCGCCTCTGTGGTTCTTTGATCGTTTGTGTTCGCGGGGGTGTTGCGCTGGTGGGTTAGGGGGGCTTCATGCGGGCTGGGCGGGTTGTTTGTCTAGGTCGCGACGGAGGTGGGGGCGAGGATTGTGGCCACGTAAAATCGATTTGCCCCCCCCCCCCCCAGTGGAAATCTTTCCAATGACCGTTCCAGGGCGGTTCTTCTGTGGCGACTTATTTGTGTTGTTGTTTGTTACTTACTGTGTGTGTCACTTGTGTCTTTTTATTTTGGTTGGCCATATGGCCATTTTGTGGGAAAGTGCTGTCCTTGTGGCCTTCCTTTGTTTGGGTTTCCATTATGGTCTGGTCGCTTAATGTTTGTGTTTCTTTCCCTTTGGTGTCTTTGATGGGTGGAGTAAGTTAATTGTATCGATTCCTGATCTTTGTTTTACTTCTACTTAGCTACACAATCCTCAACACCTTCAGCTGTCGAAATAATGGAATCCTTTCTGTATACACTGTTAATCAAAAGTTTCTGGGAAAAGTTCAGAAGTTGTTATTGAGCTGTCAATCTTTGTTTTCTGAGCAGCCACGACATGTGATTGGTGAGTGTCGAGGAAGGTCAAGAGTTCAAAGATTTTGCCTCTAATACCATTGATATTGATACTTAAAAATGTAAGACATTTCACAAAACTGGACTTAGTTCTGTCAAGAGCCGGAGATTTACCTCCTTTTCCCCTTGACAGGGCTTCAAATCTGTTTATTTGATCAAGTTCCATATATTCACTTAAGAAAGAGTCAGAAAGATTGCAAACTTCACATTTTGGACAAATCTACGAGCAGTTTGAGCTCATCAAAGTACCTACTCATCATCTGAGATAAAAGAACATTCAGCGTGTATCCACATTTCACATCGATCACACTGAACTGCCTTGTGGTGGTTAAGGACAGCCCCACTGCACAGGCCACAGTCAGCTTTGCAGTCTGTGCAATACCAAGTTCCATTTCCATAACAAACCATAACAAAAATAAACCCTGACAGAAGAACCCCCAAAACTCAGCTTGTGTGTCAGATTTCATAATGAGTGTTCTGGGTGGTATTTAAACCCTGAGATTTCAAAAGTCACCATCAATCATTATAGTGCATATTCTGTATTTCGTACATTATGAATTTTCTGTTTATTGTGTGTTCGAAAGAAGTTGTCGGAAGCAGCATGCGTTTCAGTGTGGTGGTTGTGACAAGTGGTAGCACAGAACGGGTAATACTGGTAAGCTTTTATATGAGTTTTTAAACTGTCGGTCTCTCTGCCTGTCCGCCCGCCCGTCCGTCCGTCCGTACGTACGTACACATGTAAGTATGTATACCGTGTAATACTGGTGAGTCTTTAAATGCGTTTTTGAACTATAATTTCAAAATAATAATGTGTCGATGAGTTGTCTTCAAAAAAGTGTCGATGAGTTGTCTTCAATTGTGTCGATGAATTGTCTCCAAAAACCGTATCGATGAGTTGTCTTGTCGATGAATTGTCTCGATTCCGCACATTCATTCACCAGAAACTTGAACCAGCGGAAGGGAGAGAATGACTATAGAAAAGATTTCATTGTCAATCTCCACGAAAGAATGTTGCCGACCCCGACAGGTATCGCACCCGCGTCCTCCTCATCACCAGCCAGACTCTTTCTTTGATGAATATGTAGAACTGAGTAAACCAAACAGGTTTGAACCTCTGTCAGAGGATAAGAGAGGCAAATCTTCGACTGCTGATGAACCTAAGTCAAATTTTGTGAAAGGTTTGAAACTTTGCAGTATAAACATAAATGGAATTAGAGGAAAAATTCTTGAACTTTTAGCCTTCCTCGATACATCTCAACCTCATATTGTTGCTATTCAGGAAACAAAGATTGGCAGTTCAATTACTACATCTGAGCTTTTCCCTGAAACTTGTCAGTACTGTGTCTACAGAAAAGATAGGAACTCTCATGGCGGTGGGGCGATGTTGCCCATTCATAGAGACATCCCTCACATGCCTTTCGTGGAACTGGAAAATGACACCGAATCGGTCTGGGTTAAGGTTTTTGCAATTTCGTAGCAAGTTGGTATCGACCACCAAATGGTACGATCGAAAAATTCCAATTGTTTAAAGACCAACTGGATTGCATTAAATCGCAGCTTTAGGGTAAAAAACTCCCGGCTGTTCATGTTCTAGGTGACCTCAACTTCAGAGACATTGCTTGGCCCGACAAGCTCAGCAAACAAGGCACAATCTGAGTCAGTCGGAAGGATAAATATTAATTGATATTATGAACGATCATGACCTTGAACAAATTGTTAACTTCCCCACTCGTGATAAGAACACATTGGATCTGATCCTTACGACTTTGCCAGGACACTTCGAAGACATTCATTCCCCAGATAAACTAAGTGACCACGATATTGTCTCCGGATATTTAAAAATTCACATCCCACCAATAAAGAAACCTCGGAGGAAGGTGTACTCATATCAGAAAGATGACTATGAAACTATGAGGAAGGTTGCACTCAGATTTGCAAAGGAGAAATACTTTAATGGTCATTCAGATGCTCGGTCTGTACAGGAGAATTTTGATTTGTTAACTTCTTTCATTCATACTTCTGTCGAAAATCATATCCCCTCAAAAACTAGTAGGTCTGTATCTTCTATTCCCAGGATCACTCCAGAGATAAGAAGAAAATTTCGCAGAAGGAATAAGATTCATGCAAAGGCAAAAAAGACGGGAAGTGGTAAACTCCGGACAAAATTTGGAAACTTGAGACGTGAAATCAAGACTGATATAAAAATCAACATGATTTGTATGTGAATAACTTGGTAGGTGATGTAAAGGCAAATCCCAGAGACTTCTACAGATATATCAATAGCCAGAAGAAAGACAGGCAAGGTATACTGCCCCTTAATAAAAAAAGAGGGAACCGGATTGCTGAATCGGACTACGTAGTATGACCCATCTTCTTTCTTATGAATGTTTTCATTGCTCTTAAAGGAACTCATTTTTGATTTTTATCTGAAAGGGCAGAGGAACTAGTTGGTCAATTCAATGATGCGTTTAATAAAACTGAGTTCACGGAGGTTCCATTGACTGGAAGATTGGCCCCATTCTTGAATAATATTGTTGTGACAGCTGCAGGAGTGATCAAGTTACTTCAAGGCTTAAACCCCAGTAAGGCCTTAAGACCTGATAAGCTTCATCCTAGGGTTCTGAAGGAACTAGCAAATGAGTTGGGTCCAGTTTTTGCACACTTGTTTCAACAGTCTCTTGATACGGGTGAAATCCCCAAAGAATGGCTCTTAGCAAACATCTGTCCACTCTTCAAAAAAGGAGATAGGGCTCTTGCCCGTAATTATCGCCCTGTGTCTCTGACTTGTGTTCTGTGTAAATTGCTAGAACATATAGTCTGCTCAAACATCATGGCCCACTTGGACGAACATAAACTTTTGTCAGACAGACAACATGCATTTAGGAAAAGGCACCGTTGTGAAACTCAGCTAAGCACAGTTATTAATGACTGGGCAAAACTCTTGGACAAAGGGGGACAGGTGGACACATTTATTCTGGACTTCGAGAAGGCTTTTGACACCCCTCCTCGTGAACTACTTAAATCTAAGTTATTTGGTAATGGAATTGGGGGAAAGACCCTCAAATGGATAGATTCCTTTCTTTGCTACAGAAAACAGCGGGTTGTTGTTAATGGTGAATCCTCGGAGTGGGCTCTAGTTTTGTCTGGAGTCCTTCTTGGTCCACTTTTGTTCTCCCTGTTCATCAACGATATTTCCACTGACATCGACTCAGAAATAAGACTGTTCGCAGATGAAAGTGTTTGTTACCGGGAATATTAGAGATACAGATGACTCAGTGAAACTTCAGGCTGACATAGATAGATTAGGATGTTCGGCCCGAAAATGGGGCATGAGATTTCAGCCAGTTAAATGCAATTTTATGCAGATAACTAGGAAGAGATCTAATAAAGTTGAGGCTTCTTACACATTAGAGGGAACGGTCCTCGAGAAGGTGGACTCCATTAAATACCTTGGAGTGACAATCTCACACAACTTGAGATGGAATACTCATTAGCAACATGTGTAGCCAAAAAGAACGCTTGGTTTCCTGAGGCGAAATCTTCATCAGTGCCCTCAGGATGTAAAAGAGGCAGAATATGAAGGTCTTGTTCGCCCAATCTTGGAATATGGTAGTTGTATCTGGGACCCCAGTGGAGTGGTCCTTAACGATGAAATTGAGAAAGTTCAGAATAGAGCTGCTAGGTTTGTAACAGGCAATTACTGCTTTGAAACTGGGAGCATGACTGGAATACTTGGAAAATTAAAATGGGAGTCTCTCATGAAAAGGAGAAAAGACAGTAGGCTAATTCTTTTATACAAAGGTCTAAAGGGTGCTGCCAGAATTCCAACATATGACCTTGTTCCCCCAGCTAGACACTGTAGAAATCACCATTAGTTGGCGTTTCAGACCCTTACTGCAAGAACTGACATTTATAAAGAGTCTTTCTTCCCCAGAACCATTAGAGATTGGAATGCCCTTCCCGATTCGATTATTTCGACAGCTGAAGGTGCGGATGATTGTTTAGCTAAATTTACCTCTTTGGTTAGAGCTAGGGACTAACTTCCCACATCACAGGTCCTGGTGTATGAATGTCATTTGACTTGTCACCAGTAAAAAATTCTGCTTCTGATTCTGCCAGACGCGCAGCCGACTGAGCTACGGAGGCCTGAAACATGTACCTCGGCGATTCGGTTGTTTGCTGTATTTCGGTGCAAAAATAATCTTTCTTTCTTTCTTCCGATACTTCTAAACCTCATAAGAGGACAACAGAAGGGTATCCGGTATACCAAGTGCTAAAGGGGGTTAGCTGAAATAAAAGGTAAGCAAAGTAGGTGAAATGAGTTTATACAGTGCGAAAAGAAAGTTAGTATAGTTAAAAGATAAAAACAGAATCTGGTGGCTTAGGGGGACACATGCACCACCTGGCAGACAGCATGACAGAACTGTGCCAAGGTTGGTAGCAAAACAATATAGGCTGGAAGACCGTTCCAGTGTATAACTGATCTTGGGAAGAAGCTATACTTGTGATAGTTGGTCTGGGTAGGGATTTGCTTGTATGCCAAAGGGTGGATAAATTTCGACTCTCTGCGATTGGGTGTGAGGTAATCTGAGACAGGGATTGCAACAAGGTCATGCGTGATCTTGTATAGCATGATAAGGCGATTATCGATGCGTCTCTGATCTAGTGGACGCCATTGGAGTTTTCCAAGCATAGCTGTAACACTTGATGTGTACCTATAGTCTCGTGTGGCCCACCTGGCAGCTCTGCGTTGGACAGATTCAAGTTTGTAGATATCTGTAGCTGTATGGGGTGACCAGACACTGGAAGCATATTCCAATTGCGCTCGGACAAGGGTTTTGTATGCTGTGGACTTAAGGTCTCGGTTGTGTACTTTGATATTTCTTTTGATAAAGCCGAGGGTTTGATTTGCCTTTTTTGTGATTTTGTCTATGTGCGTTCCCCAACTGAGGTCGTCAGATATGGTGACCCCAAGGTACTTTGCAGCAGACACACTTTCAAGTTCAGTGTTATGGAGGAAGTATTTGGAGGGAATGGGTGTCTTCAGCCTGGTGACATGTAAAACCTTGCGTTTTGTCGGGTTAAAGTTCATGTCCCAGGCCTTTTCCCATAGCTCCAATTTGCAGAGATCTTCTTGAAGGAGGTTTGCTTCAGACAAGGAGCTAATGCATAAGTACATTGCTGTGTCGTCAGCAAAGAGTCGGACTTTTGACCTAACCTGCTCTGGGAGGTCATTTATGTATGCAAGAAACAGTATAGGTCCGAGAACAGAGCCCTGCGGGACACCAGAGTAGACCGGGATAATGCTGGAGTTGGTACCATTAGTGACAACAGACTGTGACCTGTTATCTAAGAAATTTTTCATCCAATTTAGAGTGCCGCCCCTGATGCCGTAGTAGTGAAGTTTTTGTGAAAGTTTTTCGTGGGCGACTTTGTCAAAGGCTTTGCTGAAATCCAGTAAAATTAAATCAGTCTGTTTTCTTAATTGCATGTTTCTAGATAATTCATCTATCAACATGATTAATTGGGTCTCGCAGGAACGCCTTTCTCGGAACCCATGCTGTAGTTCATAAAGAATGTTCTTGCGGTGCTTAGTAGACCCACGAGGTCGCACTAATGATATATCCAGTTTAATCGAAACCCCGATTATGATCGAGTCGACCATAGCTGTCAAAAGCAGAAAAAGTGAGGGTTGCAGCTTTGGGCTCTGTGCTAGGTAATTCATGTCCTTAATCAGAAGGGTCGCGGGACGTTTCGGTCCTGAATCGTTTCGGACTCCGGGTCGTTTCGGTCCTAGGTCGGTTCGGTCGGGTAGCTTCGGCCTGAGTCGTTTCGGTCCAACTTTGGGGGTAGGCCGTTTCGGCCCAATTTTTTTTTCTCACCATTTCAAAGCATTGCTTTATAATATTGCTATCAAAGATCAGCCTATGCTATATCTTCTCTCGTTTCATTATTTATAGCGCAGAAACCATAGAGAGCTCCTTAATAGAACAGCGAAGACTGATCATAACACGGTCCATAGAAATACCAAAACGCACCTGTATTTACCAAAACGCACTGCCAATATTGGATTTTTCAATGTAGGGTAGGGTGAATTAGAGGATTAGACACTTAGAAACAAATATAAAATATATATATATCTATATATAATATATATTTAGGATATAAATAAATATAGGCGTTTATACATATTATACATTTGAGCCAGGGCTCAGCAGTTCCTACCAAAACGCACTGTCAATATTGGATTTTTCTAAGAACACCACTCTGATGCAGAAAAAGTATTTCCGAATGCCGCAGTTTTCTGGTCTCAGTGGGCCCCGACAAGTGTACAAGATCAAGGTCATAGTCCCAGGAATGCAGTCTGATCCATTATGTTAACAAGTCTGTGTAATAAGCACCCCTCTAAACACCACGTTATACGCTGATAACTGGGTTCCGGGTCATTTCGGCCCAGAACAAAATCGGCCTATGTCAAAATCGGCCCATGACAAAATCGGCCCATAGCAATTTCGGCCCATAAATGATTTCAATGCTCTTAAAGGGGTCAATTATCAGCTAGAATTAAAACATAATGAAAGATATAGTTAATTATGATAAAATATGTGTATATATACAATTTTTATACCCCTTTTCACCGCTCCGCATAAATTTGTATCATTATTTTCAATAATTACCTGCCTCAGATATGAGTCTTCTCGCAATGCAAACTTTGTAATGTAAGATAAGAAATACAAATAATATAAAAGAGGGTGTGTTTATTTATTTAGAAAAAAATGTATATTTATGAACTTGGAAATTGTAGTTCTGGGATCATTGTTTATTTGTTTATATCGTTAGCACATGTCGGTATGCAGAATGATCATTAAGCACTTTACGTTGTTACCTTTATCGGCACGTGCCTTAGAGTAACAAACAGAACGATTATCATATTACTCAGTAATTAGTGAGGCACGTGTAAATCAGCCATAAGTTCATCACGAAAACACACCTATACAATTCTGCCCCCCCCCCCCCCCCGACCCACTTTTATATAGTAAAACTGGGGTTTACAGGTGAAAACCTTATTATGGTGGAAAGGGCATTAAGTGTTACCCCTGTCCGTCCGTTCGTTCGTCCGACCCGACATCGTGTCCGGGCCATAACTCCTAAACCGTATGGAATATATTCATGAAACTTCACAGGTGCATTCATCACACTGAGACGATGTGTCATGAACAAGGACGACAACTCTTGCATTTTTGGTTTTTGAATTATTTGCCCTTGACTTAGTTCCATATAGTAAACTGTGTCCGGGCCATAACTCCTAAACCGTATGGAATATATTCATGAAACTCCACAGGTGCATTCCTCACACTGGGACGATGTGTCATGAACAAGGAAGACAACTCTTGTATTTTTGGTTTTTGAATTATCTGCCCTTGACTTAGTACAAATAGTAAACCGTGTCCGGGCCATAACTCCTAAACCGTGTATAATTTATTCATAAAACTTCACAGGTGCATTCATCACACTGAGACGATGTGTCATGAACAAGGAAGACAACTCTTGCCCTTGACTTAGTACCATATAGTAAACCGTGTCCGGGCCATAACTCCTAAACCATATGGAGTATATTCATGAAACTTCACAGGTGCATGCATCACACTGAGGCGATGTGTCATGAACAGGGAAGACAACTTGCATTCTTGGTTTTTGAATTATCTGCCCTTGACTTAGTACCATATAGTAAATCGTGTCCGGGCCATAACTCCTAAACCGTATGGAATATATTCATGAAACTTCACAGGTGCATTCATCACACTGAGACGATGTGTCATGAACAAGGAAGACAACTATTGCATTTTTGGTTTTTGAATTATTTGCCCTTGACTTAGTTCCATATAGTAAACTGTGTCCGGGCCATAACTCCTAAACCGTATGGAAACCGTATGGAATATATTCATGAAACTTCACAGGTGCATTCATCACACTGAGACGATGTGTCATGAACAAGGAAGACAACTCTTGCATTTTTGGTTTTTTAATTATCTGCCCTTGATTTAGTTTCATATAGTAGTCCGTTTCATGAATGGCATTTGGCGAGGCATCCGTGTCCTATGGACATTTTTTCAAGTTTTTTCTTATTTCTGCTCTAGAATATAGATTGTTGATAGTCGTTAGAACCGCCTCGATGAGGCGGTTTTAACGTGTACCCTCAATCTATATTTTGGTCAGAAAGGAGAAAAATAGCACAATTTTTATCCGAAAATTTTCATTTTTTGGGCGGTAAAATTTACTATGTAGTAGTATAAAGGCGTGTTTTCAAAATGCATGTCTCCTACTGCGTGTCTTTAATTCTTTCTTTGTTTCTTGCTTTCGTTTTCGTTTTATGACTGTAATTGGGCAGGGGCGCATCGATAGCTACATGTAGGCCTAGCGCCGGTGCCCAACGAAGACTCACGTCAGCCTGTGCATCCCCGCAGACTGATTTGTAACTATGAATCATAAAGTAGCCAAAGCTACCTCATGCCTCCAGCGATCATGACCATACTGTGCGGCTGAGCAAGCTGATCTGTGTATGCTGGGCTCGTGAAGTGGTCAAAGCTTCATCACGCATTCAGCGATCATGACTATACTGTGCGGCTGAGCAAGCTGGTCTGTGTATGCTCGCCGAATTATGGAAATTGCTGGGTCCTTGCTTACTTATTTACTATGTGTTCCAACCGGCCTTATATTCAAACGGTTTCCTGGGGCCCCGGCAAAAGATAATCCACGAAAACATGTGGGTGATTCCTGTTATAAAATTGAAGATTTTTCTACTGAAAACTAATCAGTGCGCCTCTTATTCATAACATATTCCATTACGTAAATGGAAGTGTTGAAAAGCAGAAATAAGAAAAAAGAAAAACAGTGCCGTCAACGAAACCCATAAGGATTTCATAAGCCCAACGTGACTGTGTCGGTTTTCTAACCATTGCCTAGCTGCAGTGAAAACAATCAAATATCATAAACCCTTAAGCATTTTCAAAATTCTTATGAGTGTGTTTTTTTTTTCTTATTTATATCCATTACGAAAACACACCCGTGTTTCTCCGAAAATGACTACTTTTCCGACAAAAAATGTGATATTTGTCTTATTTATACTCCGAGCATACGGTGGCGGTTCTAGCGAGTACCCACAACATATGGCTTGGATCCGAAATAAGCATAGTAACATATAGCCATTTAAAGCCCAAATTTCCCTACATAAAGTTGGGTTTAGGGCGATATTGTTTTCTCGGACTTGTTAACATGATTTGATTTTTTGATCATTTGAGAAAAGAATATTAATTTCTCAAACTGAACACATTTTTCACTTAATGCCATTTTTCGACTTATATGGTACTGATTTGGCCGTGCAAGCAAACCAATTTTATGCAAACATAGTAATTATATCATCATTAAAATGCTATGGGCCGATTTTGTATGGGCCGAATTTGTTATGGGCCGATTTTGTTATGGGCCGAATTGTCCAGGGACCGATAACTGCAGTTTACAGGGGTAGACACTTTTTTTTCTTATTTCCGTGCCCCAAGACATAGGTTGTGGGTACTCGTTAGAATCAAATCTATGAGCGGTTTTAACGAACACCAACGATCTATATTTGGAGTATAAATAAGAAAAAAACATATCCAAAAATTCAAAGCTCATTCTGATGCGGGCCTGACTGATAATCAGGAGGACCATCTGGCGAGTAAAAGCGTGGCTATGTAAACTGACCGGCTCAACAATGACCTAAAATAGCGTTGACTGGGCCGTTTAAATCCAATACAAACAAAATGAAGGCCCGATTTTGCTTAGTTACATTGCGCTAAACGGAACACAACTCGGCCTAAACAATGATGTGCATTATAGATACATCTCTATCTATCTCCTATCTTCTTATACTGAGTCGGTCATATCTGGCCATTACCTCAGTTGATTGGGTGGCTAAATTTATAATTTAGCTGAAAAAAAAAAAAAAGAAAAAAAGAGAGGCGCTGGATGCGTCCTTAAAACTATTTACAATCTGCATAACAGAGGTATCCTAAAACGCATACCTCTGAGTCCCAATCTTACACTGTGCGGGCTTTGAACTCTTCTGCGGACTTGGCATTCACCGCAGAGGAGGGAAGACTATTCCATTGGGGAATAGTTCTAGGAAAGAACGAGTTCTTCAGGGCATCACTATAGGACTGGTATCTACGATATTGTGAGTCGTTTACTTTTGATGCCCATGTTTGGGTCGACACTGTTACAGGGGTCAAGTACCTATCTTTATCAATAGACACTGAATCAGAGTGTATCTTGTAGAAGAAGGTTAAAGAGGACTGCTCACGACGGGCCTCCAGGGACGGCCACTCTAGCTCATTAAGCATGTCACCGACGCTACTTCTATTTCGCCATCGCCTACAGGTCCATCGAGCAGCTGTCCTCGGCACCTTCTCCACCTGCTGAATCTGAGTTTTAACATAGGGATGCCGGGAACCAATGTTTTGTATGCAACATCCTTTGTCTGCCTAGGTGCAAAAGCCAAGTTCCGCCTAAGGAATCCCAAAGTCCTAATTGCTTTAGATGTAATCTCTGAGATATGTTGACCCCAATCAAGATCGTCAGTGATGGTGCTACCAAGATATTTGGCGGATTGAACATACTCCAAAACTTGCTGGTGAAGAGTATAGTCAAACCTAATTTGCTTGTCCGGAGGGTGTCGTGACACTCTCATTGAGTGACATTTGGCCACATTGAACTTCATTTGCCAATCGGCCTCCCACTGTGCAAGTTGATCCAGGTCATCTTGTAAAATAAGACAGTCAGAAGGAGAATATATGTTCCTATACAGGACACAATCATCAGCAAACAAACGGACCGATGACCTGATATTATCGGGGAGATCATTAATGAAAACCAAGAAAAGGACCGGTCCAAGGACCGAACCTTGGGGGACTCCAGATAAAACAGGGACTGGATCAGACGCTTGGCCATCAAGTACAACTTGTTGTGAGCGCCCAGAGAGCCATGAGCTAATCCACCTATGCGTGGATCCTCTTATCCCATAGTACTTCAGTTTATGTAATAGCCTTCTGTGAGGTACCTTGTCAAAGGCCTTAGCAAAGTCCATGATGATCAAGTCAGTCTGTTTGTGGCCACGGTTTATGGCCCCATCCAGATTGCTCACAATGTCATGGTAAAATTGAACAAGCTGCGTTTCGCAAGACCTTTGACTCCGGAAACCATGTTGACAGTCAGCAAGAATGCTCTCAAAGGCTAAGTGCTTGTTGATACATTATCCCAGCTAGCACAAAATAGCGGACCAACGTCGGGCAGACAGCGATAGGACACTGTCGGCCCGACGTTGGCTTGGCATGCTTTGCTGGCTGGGATATCTACAGCCCATACGGAGCATCTGAGTGTAAAAGTTCAAGATGAAAGGTAAGCTTACCAATGCCCATCAAATCCCAATATTGGCAGTGCGTTTTGGTAAATACAGATGCTATTCCACTGACATCTTTACACCATTCAAGTAAGAGAATGCAACTCGACAAAAACAATTACCAAAACGCACTAGAAATATCAGTTTATGTGCATTATAGATACTTTATCTACAACCTAAAATGAACATCTGAGTATCAAAGTTCAAAATAAAAGGTTCACGTTATTAAAAGAAACCAATAACCCTCTAATATATAATGGCCATTTACGAAAATAAAAAATGAGCCGGGGCACAGCATTTCTTACCATTTACATATGCGCCCAGCGAAAACTCAGAAAAGCCTGTGCATGTGCGCAGTCTGATCAGTCTTCATTGTGCAAGCTAAGCTTGGGTAGCTAAGGGCCAAAATGCTCCTTCATGCAGAAGTATCTGGTCAGACGTATACTATATAGATGCGCAGGGCGCATGTGTTAATTGTAGGAAATGCTGTGTCCTAGCAAAAATGATAACATGTTAATTTATCAATATATTATTATTATATATTTCTAATCCACTTTTGAAAAACTGCTGAATTTCCCTCTAGCATACATAGAAATATCCAATATCGACAGTGTGTTTTGATAGCGTTTGGGTAGGAACTGCTGTGCCCTGGCTCAAATGTTAATATCATATCAATTTGTCTATCTGTATATTCATATATATTTATGTATTATATATAGATATATATAATTGTTTCTAGGTGTCTTATCCTCTTAACAAATGCTGAATTCACCCTACCCTACATAAGAAAAATCCAATATTGGCAGTGCGTTTTGGTAAATACAGGTGCGTTTTGGTGTTTTGGTATTTCGATGGACCCATCATAACAGGCCTCCTAGCAAAACCTATAATAACCTATACTTTTGTGCCAAACCTATAAAACCTTTATTTTGTTCATAAAACCTATAAATAGCCTATATTTTCATGAAAAAAGCAATATTTTTCACTTTTTGAACCTTGCGACTCAACCCTAACTTTTCTTCAAAATGTATATTTTTTACTTTTTAGTCCCATAAAAAGTGATCAGAATCAGAATTGTTACTGGTGACACGTCAAATGACATTCATACACCAGTGATGAAAACTGTCAAGAAATTGTTGTTTTTTTCCTCGCTCGCTTCGCTCGCTCGGACTTTGTAAAATTCAGATCAACTTTATCTGAGTAATTGTGGCACAAAAATTCATCAAATATTTTTTCTTCAGTTTTAAATCTTTATGTAAGTTTGGTAGACACTTTTTTAAAGCTGGAGGTGTGTGGCTGACGACTCGGATGGGTCGCGCCATGGTCTTGCTCATTGTGACTCATAGCGATGAGTCACAATGAGCAAGACCATGGCGCGACCAATCCGAGTCGTCTGCCACACACCTCCAGCTTTAATGCACCCCTTCTCTGCTCGGAGACGGATGCGCCGGGTCAGCGTTCCATGGGAGAAGTCCAACACAGACCAACAGCGACATGTCACTTAGCTCAAGCCTGAGCAATCTGACCCTGACGTCTGCGTCAGCCAGTTCGTCACGAATTACGGTTTTTCCCAAAGAGAAGAGTTCCAAGAAGAGGACCAGGGAGAACACATCGGAAGAGGAGGCCGTCTAAGAAGGAAGACGCTAAAGTTACCGGCATAGATCCAACCGGCCTATAAAGAAGCCAGAAGAATCCTATCGAGGCTTATCAAGAAGGTTCGAATGACGGAACACCCGCGCGACACCCGAAAAAACGGGATACGCCGGTGGCAAACCATTTCAACCTCCTTGACCATGCCCTCGAACAAATATTTCAAATTATTGAAATCTTACCATCAGACCCTGATGACCATAGGAGTACAAACCCCCGAAAATCAAGGAATTGTACTGGATCTATCAGCTACACACTCTCCGACCTGTCGGGACTAATGTTCAGGGATAGAGACAGGAAATTTCAGCCATGCACCTTTCACATAGACACTTTTTTAACCTGTATTTTTATTGAATACCTGTAAAAAACCTATATTTTTAGTAAGAAGAACCTATATAAAAACCTTTATTTTCAAAGTGGGCCACTAGGAGACCTGTCATAATCACATGTGTAGGCTGATCAAATAAAATTGCCTTTTTTTTGCAAAATCAATAAGTGACTGCAGTCACAGGGCTACCCAGAGAATGTTTCGCATGCTATTCTGAAACACTGCATGCCATTGTGATTCTAGCGGATTTAACCAGCCTGCACATAAGTACAGTATGATCTACAGTTGCAGATCACATCGGCATGGCTGTCAAGAAACAATCTGACAGAATGGATGCGCACCATGATCTTTAATTGTGCATGTTTGTCTGTGGCATGTGAAGAAGTCGACCATCTTGCGATTGCATGCAGTCTGATCATAATCTTTTAGGATTGCACAAACCTTCAAAATCTTTGAGACTTGTATGAACTGTCTACAGTGACAGCAACATACAAAGAGATAAAAGCAATAATTTGCCGAAATAAATGGATGCATATGTTGATCCAAGATTGCATGTTTTTTATCAGGAAAGACTCAGATCATCTTTCGTATGCGTTCAGTTAGAAATGAAAATCACTACCTTAAACTCCCTACTGTCCATATTGTCAAATGGCCAATGTTTTGGGGAACCATTTGCGTAACGACATTGATTCTAGCGTTCACTCTAATCAGTCTTAAAAGATATGAACCTTTTTGCTGTCACATTGCCATCCCTGTCCCCCAATGAAACCAATAAGGTTTATATGCATGGGCGGCCCTACTCAAACCACTGTGCCTGAGCAGGCTTAGCCCTTCTAAGCGGTTTACTAGTACTCATGGGCAGTCGGTTTCAGCCCTGCGTGGCAGCATCATGCAGCCCAATATATTTCTCCAAGCCTCGATGGGTGCCACTTTAAGTATCAAAATAAATCACACGTAAATGATCCGTCAATCAATCACCTGTTAATCAAGTTTGCTGGAGTTATCTAATCCCCTTCTTCTTGTCTATCGGTAATTAATGAGGAAAATCCCAACTGACCAAAATAATGTTTTTTTCATCATTTTATTGCAAGAAACAATATTTAAGATATAATTAATGCATTTTAAATTAAAATTCAGTATGTTCCCAGATTTCAGTTAACCCTTTACCACTCAGATACGTGTTTTAACGTGTCTGCACCCCCCCCCCCCCCAATTTTAAGCCCCAGAAGCACCTAAAATCTGCATTTCTACCCCTGGATAGTTATGTTTGCTTTAGGATTTGTTGGGCAAAAAAGTGACCTGTTTTTTCGCGCGCCTCCCCACTAAAAATATTCTGGGGGGGGGGGGATTGAAGTGGGGCAGCGCCCCCCTCACATCCTGAAATTTTTTGGATGTATGGCCAAACCAGCCGCTAAAATTTATATCTGAGGGTGTCTGGGGTCAAAAATGCCTGAAAATTGATGCTGATAAAACATGCTGCAAACAGTGAAAATGGCCAGTGCCAAACACCTTAATTGTTGCCTTGACAGCTGTGTGAAGATTAAAATGTGGTCAAAAATTCATGTGAAAACACACTTTTTGCCAACTTTGAGATGCCCCTTCTTTACCATGACAACAATGATCAAGTCATGAAAGGTTGCATTTGAAAGGCTACTGTCCAATGAACATTCATACCGAGTTTGGTGTAAAACAGACCATCCATTATGAAACAATGGCTAGTTGAAGTTGCTGTCACGTGCAACACTGTGAAAATCAGCGAAATTCACAAAATCCCTGAGTGGTAAAGGGTTAACTGAGTGCCCGCGCATGAAAAAAAAACACGTTAAAAAGAAAAGTGAGCGATATAGGGCCATTGGGCCCTCTTGTTGTTTTTAATCTATTTTTGACGGAAAATTCTGTTAGCAAATAGTGCAGGCCTGCACTGTTTGCCAAGGTTCCCCTTAAGGGTTAAGAAATCGTGAGGCAAACAAAACAATTACACCTGTAGGTAACTTATAGATAAAATTACAAAGAAATTTTGTGATACTCCTTTATCCTTTGTTTCATTTGACCTTTTATTATTATTATCAAATATTACTATTGTTAATGATAATGAAAGCATAAAATGGAATACAGAGCTGGAACCAGCTCAGTCCAGTGGTATTTGTACATGTATCTAGATGGGGTGCATAGAATTACCGGAAAGCACCAAAATACCGGAATGCAACCAATACACCGGAAAGCACATATAAATACCAAAAAGCACTTTGTAATTGGAGGTATTTTGCGGAGTAACATATTAAAAATGAATTTTAGGCCTATGTATCAGACCTATATCGATAATTTTAGCTGAAAAACTTAAATATTTATCACTAATCCTCTGGGGTATTGTCAGAATGACATGCAATTATCAAGAATTACACATTGCTATCTATATCTTCATATACTGCAGCAACATTTGAGAGTATTATGTGCAGTTTAAGGAACTTGAACCGGACCGTTCGGAATACATTGGTTAACTTTTTTTAGCTCACCAGAGCTGAAGGCTCCGGGGGAGCTTATAGGATAGGCAGTTGTCCGTCGTCGTCGTCTGCGTCAACACTTTTAAACATCTTCTCCTCTGAAGCCACTGGGCCGATTGGGCCCAAATTTTATCTGTAGCATCCTTGGGCTGGGGGATTGAAAGTTTGTGGGTTTTTTTTTTATGAAAATCGGCTCATTAGTTTATTGCTATGGCAACCTAGAGTTTCCATAGACTTATAATGGGGAAAATTGAAAAATGGCATTTACTGCCAAGTCATTGCAGATATTTTGACAAAACTTTTATAGAAATGTTTCTTGATTAAACTTCTCTCAACCATATGCTTTTATGCCAACCTGAGGGTCCCCCAGGTTGTGCCAGGGCCATGCCCTACCCCCTCCACTTCATAAAAGGCCGTATATCACAGAAACCATTCAGATCCTGACCCCTAAACCATATATATTCTTGTTCCTATTGATAAGATGCATTCAGTGACACCAGCCTGTGGGTCCTCAGGGATGTGCCAAGGCCATGCCCCACCCCCTCCACTTAATAAAAGGCCCAATATCTTGGAAACCATTCAGATCCCCACCCCTAAACCATATATATTCTTGTTCCTTATGATAAGACCCATTCAGTGACATCAACCTGGGAGTCCCCGGGATGCGCCGGGGCCATGCCCAACCCCCTCCATTTAATAAAAGGCCCAATATCTTGGAAACCTTACAGATCCCCACCCCTTAACCATATATATTCTTGATCCTTATGATAAGAAACATTCATTGACACCAACCTGGGGGTCCTCAGGGATGCAGTGGGGCCTTGCCCCACCCCTTCACTTCACAAAAAGGCCATATATATCTCAGAAACTGTTCAGATCCTCACCCCTAAACCATATATATTCTTGTTCATTATGATAAAACGCATTCAGTGACACCAACCTGGGGGTCCCCAGGGATGTGCTGGGACCATGCCCAACCCCCTCCATTTCATAATCTCACAATATCTCGGAAACCCTACAGATGGCTACCCCTAAACCATATATATTCTTGTGCCTTATGATAAGACACATTCATTGACACCAACCTGGGAGTCTCCTGGGGCCTTGCCCCACCCCTTCCACTTGACAAGGCCTTAAGTCTCAGAAACTGTTCTTAGCCTCACCCTAAATCCATATATATTCATCTTCCTTATGATAAGACGCATTCAGTGACACCAGCTTGGGAGTCCCCAGGGCTTGCCCAGGCCATGCCCCATCGCTTTACTTCATTAAAAGCCATATATCTCAGATATAGTTCAGATCCCCACCCCTAAACCATATACTTGTTCCTTATGATAAGACTCGTTCAATCACACCAACCTGTCTGTCACTTTGTGCTGAGGCAATGTGTCCCGCCCTTCCTCTTCATAAAAGGCTTTATATTTCAGAAACCATTCAAATCCCCACCCCATAATCATATATGTTCTTGTTCCTTATTATTTGCACACCTACTGTAGGGGGTCCGCAGGGGCCATTCCTATCCTTTCCACTTCATAAAAGGGCCTCAAATCTCAGAAACCGTTCAGATTCCCACCCCTAAACCCTATATATACTTGGTCCTTATGATAAGACACATTTAGGGACAAAAATCTTGGGCTTTCCTGGGATCAACAGGGCATGCCGCAACCCCTCCACCACTTAAGAGGCCTTATAGATCCCCATTACTAAACCATATATATTCTTGTTCCTTATGATAAGACGCATTTAGTGATACCAACCAGGGCTCCATTGGGTCCATGCCCCACCCCCTTTACTTCATAAAAGGCCTAATGTTTCAGATACTGAGTCCATATGGGTACTCATTTGGACATGGGGGTTCATTTGGTAGATTAAAATGATATCATGTTAAAATACATGGCTGCAATTGGGCACTGCCCACCTGAGCTCTGGTGAGCATTGTGGCCCATGGGCCTCTTGATAAATAATGTCGTCTTGACGTTACTTCAACATAGTGTGTCTATTCTGAGGCCACCACCAAGTGACCTTGTGAGGTTTACCAGGGTTTCCATTGCAAGAGCGGGGGTGGTGTCTTTGACTAATTACGGTGTATAGCACATCTGTTCAACAATTCGCATGAAAGCTAGCTGTTTTGCGGGTGGTGGGGGCTATACAGCCCTTTCAAGATTATTTCCACATATATCGAGCCGATCGTTTGGGTTGGCAAAAATGGGAGAACCAGGAGAAAATCATGCAAAACTTGTCTTTCCCACATGTTTCTTGAGCGGGATGAGAACCACAGATAACAGGAGTGAGAACACGGAGAAAGTCCAAGCAGAACTTGTCTTTCCACAAGTGAACTGAGCGGGGTGCGAAGGCACCTAGGCCAGTGAGACCCGTTGAACATTAGGAAACGGTACATGCCTCATTTCATAATTTTCTCATGTTTTACAGTATACATAAGTGCATGATGCTTCCACACAGAGCTGAAACTGACCTCACACGAGTGCTGTTAACTGCTTAGAGGGTCTAAGCCTGCTCAGGCAAAGCGATGCGAGTCTGACCGTCCATGTTTATAAACCCTATTGGTTTCAATGGGCTACAGTTCTTGAGATGTCATTTCATCTCAACGTCAGGTAAAAGTCCCACAAAATTGGAAGCAACGTCTCCAAAATGACCTATACAGTGTTGACGGGGATGTTAAACCTCAAATCAAACAAAACAAACAGAGAGACCCATATCTCTAGCTTATATTAACATGGCTAGGGATACGAGCCTGTACCCCTAGCCACTGCCAAACATTTAATGTGCAAGATGAAACGTTTCCATTTTTCTTTGACAGACATCTAACAAAGCTTCGTATACATGTATGATTTATGATGAGAGGTCGACTGAAAGCGGAGCATATAACTTCAGTTTTTGTTTTCATCTTCTAAGTAGAAGCCTCCGTGGTGTAGTGGTTACGCTACTCGCCTTGAAAACCAGAGATCGCAGGATCGATCCCAGGCTTCTCCAGACTTTCGGATGAGTCTTTAAACCGAGGTTATGTCTCCATATGACCTTAGCTGTTGGTGGGACGTAAAACACAAACACTCACTAGTCTTCTAAGTCATCAGCACAAGCCTTCATTTTATTTTGAAATAATTTATATTACTATTAAAAGTTATTTATTCAACCAATTGTACCATTGAATGATCCAATAAACCCCTTTACTTTGTAAAATACAGTGAAACTCCGCTATTAAAACTTCCTAAATTTAAGAGTAATTCGGCTTGAAAAAGCTTACATTGAGGCTGCACTTAATCTTTCTTTATTTTTTCTGCCCGCAGTGTCCTCTGGCCAGGGATGACCTTTGGGACTGTTCAAAAGTGGTCTTTAGGACCACTTTTGAACAGTCCCACAGGTAGTCTTAAAATCGGAATTTTACTGTATTATATCTTGAGGGAATTAATGTAGCTGTTTAAGTTGCACAGACTTAGCAGACAAAAAGATAGGGTCAGGTTGTTTTACAGACAGAGCACAACATAATTGCAACAGGGATAGTTAAGGCCGTTTGTTTGTTTGTTTGTTTGTATTGGAGTTCAACGGTCCAGTCAACACTATTTAGGTCATTTTGAGCTGGTCAGTTTACCTAGCCACACTTTTCCTTGATAGGCTTATAGATAAGTGGTCATTCTTTCGCCAGAAACTGACAACTGACCTTCTTTAATCAGCGGGAGGGTGGGAATGACCGTTGAAAAGATTTCATGATCAATCTCCACTAAAGAATGTTGCCGACCACGGCAGGTATCGAACCAGCGTCCTCCTGATTGCCAATCCGACGCGTATCCGACTGAGCTACTGAGGCTGGCTATTTACGGCTGTTGTTGCCATATAACAATCTAAGGCAACTTTATTACATATTACTACAAAACAGTTTCTTTTGGTTGATGGAATAATTGAATACTGTAGGTTAACCCAAGGAAAACTAACTTTGATTGTGGCACCTTTTTGAAATTAAGTTTTTATTTTCAAGAAATAGATTATGAGCTTTCCAGCAAATGTCAGATTTTTCAAACATTATACACAAAGTACTACACATACATGTTGTAACTTAATGATTTGCCCTTCAGATTCAGGAGATTAAGGTCTCCATGAGGGAGAACATTTGACATATGAAAGTTGTGTTAATTGGAAAGCCAGGGTTTAATCTCTGCATGCCATTGTGCAAAAATCCAAATTCTGAACTGAATCTAGTCTTTTACCTATACCACAACCTCTTATATACCATATTTACTGTATGGAACAGAAAGGCATGAGCAAAGAGTGTAAACCCAGATGAGTAGGTGTCTCATCAGGGTATACAAAATACACTTTTTTCACTCATCCAGCTATTTTTAAACACAACATCAGGTTGTAAAATGTACTTGTTCAAATTTTAGAACAAGTATGACATGTCCTAATACTCAGGATAAATACGGTTTGGCATGGAGGCAAGCTACATTGTCTGGCAACAGTTATTTTCATTCATCTGTTCTTTTGTGTTTTAGGGACTAAGGGAGGGCTTCACTGCTATATAAAGAGATGGATCAGTACCATGTGTTGATGTTTATTACAACAGAACAAGAGACAGCCATCAGGAATTTGTTCTGTCAGCATGGTTGGGTCTTCTGCTGTAAAGGTACACTGTCTACATATACTGTCTAAAAACAGGGGGCCCCCACCCATCGGGGCTTCGAGAAATAGATTGGGCTGCATGATGCTTCCAGGCAGAGTTGAAACCAACTGCACATGAGTACTGGTAAACTGCTCATAGGGTCTAAGCCTGTCCAGGCAAAATGGTGTGAGTTTGGCCATCCTTACATATAAACCCTTTTGGGGATGTTTAACCTTAATTCAAACAAAACAAAATTCAGGGGTCGAGGCTTTTAAACTTTCATGCTCAGCTCCCTCGAGCAAAAACTTTGTTCTGCTCACAAATTTTATAATTTGTTGGCAGGAAAATTAACGTTCTAACCAGCGAGAAAAATAGCCTCAAATAGTTGTATTTTGAATTTTATGAGCATAACTATTTTCATGCTAAGTTGAGTTGAGCATGAAAAATGTTTAAATAACCTCATGGCCAAGGAGCATTTGTTCAAAGTCTTATCAGTCAAATTAACAAAATCTTTATGGTCAAGAAAATGAACAGTGATTTCTAGCAAGATAAATTTCAAGGCAAAAATGTATGTGCTCTGCTCTAACGTAGAGCCTTCATATTTGGAGGTAGGTGCTATCCACGCATACAAAATATTTGGCTTGTTAGCTTGACCTTTAAAGAAAAAAATAACATTGGTCAAAACTTTTGAACCGTTTTAGATAGAGCCTTCATATTTGGCATGAAGGTTCCTTGTGACAAGGGCTTCCTACTCATGTGTGATCTTGATCTGTGACCTTTAAAGTAAAAAAAAAATGACCATGTTCCGGGGACATGTTTGTGTTTCACAAACACATATTGTTTCTACTGTTTTTCAAAGGGTGACTACTATTATCACTTCCTGTTTGCTTTCCTGTAACTTCAGGGACCTACTCGTGAAGGCAAGAATTTGCTCCTCCTTTAAGAAGGCACCCTTCTAGATATGGGAGACATTGAAACAGTTGCTTCCCCTGAATTAAGGTTGTATGTATATGTTTTGGGATTTGCATCCCACCAAAAGCTAAGGTCATATGGGAAACAGGACCTCAGTTTAAAGACTCATCCCAAAGTCTGGAGAAGCCAGGAACCCAACCTATGACCCCTGGTTTATGAGGCGAGTAGCTTAACCAGTACACCACTACATCATATTTTCCCAACCATATGATGGATTAGGTTCATAGTTGGTATGATGAGATATACCAGTAGGTCCAAAGTTTTATTCAGCTATTCCTCGCCCATGCCTATGACCTCAAGGTCAAAGTCAGTGACTTAGAAATTTTATGTTAACATTGATATTTTCCTAACAATCCAATGGATTTGGTTTGTATTTGGTATGATGATAGATATAGGTCCAAAGGTTTATAAGGCAGTTCCGAAACCTATGCCCATGGCCTCAAAGACACTTTCCCAGGCGAGCTAAGCTGTCTGATGGCAGCTATTGCTTATTCTATGGTATTTGAATCCTTTGAAAAGGGTCTTTTCTGTTGTGGTTTGGAAGAGAGGGCTAGGGATGAGGATTTGTATGCTTCTGTCGTATATTTTAAGAGGTTTCCATATAGTCAAGAGTGATTTCCTTTGTATTTGTTTTCATTCACTTTAATTCTTCTCTATTTTCAGTCATGTCTCCTGCACTATGTGACAGTGCTATTATGCAGAGTACTGATTTATTGACTTGTGTTAAAACTTGCTCATCTATCCAGAATGCAAAATATCATAAAAATGGTCCAGTTGCATCAAATGACAGACATTGTGGTGTTCAAATCAATGCTGATTTTGAAGCTGAACATGCTGTTTCAGAAAATGTTTCTTTTGACTTACAGGCAAGTATTGAGGTGTCTGATAGTAATAGCTGCATTAAAACTGTAAGTACTGAGACAAATAACACTAGTCATGAGGATTTGTCTGATCATTATGAAGATATGACACAAAAAGGTACAGAAGGCCTTACCACTGCAAAAAATACAGAACATGCTTCACTCAAGTTTATACCTGATCTTGAAAATATTAGTAGTGGTAAAGCAAGATCCATGCAAGAGCCAGAAAATGTAGAAGACATGCAAAAGAAAAAAAGACGTTTAAAAATAGATACATCACAACACAAAAGACAGAATTTAATACTCAGTAACTCAGATATTTTGAATAGCACTAGAGGTTCTACAGGTAGGAAGAAACATAGAACAATACAGAGGAAAGACTTTGATTCTTCAAAAGAAGATAGTTCTAAGGCTTCAACGCAGGATATGACAGAATTTCATGTAGACCACAGAAAGAAAGGAAACAGACACAGGAAAAAACAAATAGCTCCAAGAAAAGAGCATGCCTGTAAATCTGAGAATGTGAAAACTGATGTTGGGGATCAGAGTGGAAAGACAGATCAGAAGGATGTATATAATAAAACTGAAGATGTACAATTCTTGAATGGTGTTCATAAACAGGTTACCAGTAATAATAATTCAAGCGACCCTTCTGCAGCAGAAATTCGTGCTTACTTTTCGCAAGCCACTTATCAAGATATAACAGATGGTAGGCCTTGCCCTAGTAAATTTGGTGACAAATTAGCTGAAAAAGACAATGTTTCTGCTGATCAAAAGGATAAGCCCAGACATAAAGCGATCAAAAGGGAGACATTAGAGACTGCACTACCATGTGAATCAAATAAAACGTCATTGATAAGAGAAGAGAGTATTGCCACGAATCAAGAAAAACACAATAAAAGAGTATGCAGTAAATGTGGGAAAGAATTAATTAGGAAGAAAATATGTTATGACTGTGAACTAACTTGTAAGTACTGTGGAAAGTCATATGCCAATTACAAAACCAGGGGACGTCGGTGTTTGTTAAGAACTCACATGAAATCACATGAAGGAGACAAACCTCACACGTGTGACACTTGTGGAAAGGCATTTACACATGTTGACTATATGAAAAGACATATGAAGTTGGTGCATGTAGATACAGAGAAGATTACTTATATTTGCAAAATTTGTTCTAAACCATTTAAAAACAGTAAGTACTTAACACATTTTGTACTGAATGGAATCTTCCACCGCATATATAGCAATAATCCATTTTGAAATTAGGGATATCAGGTTAAGTTGATTTTAGAAATTCACTTGTAAATGGTTGGACTTCCTGCAAACAGTGAATGCCCTTATTAAACACCAATGTCAAGCCTTATTTGCTAAGAAAAAAATTAAACAAGAGCTCCGCAAGCAGGGCATCATACACCCATAGGAAGTATAAAGATGTTGCACATACAGTAGAACACTGATGACTCGTTCACCATGGATGTGTCGAATCCTTTCGCCAGTCCGCAGGGAACTCCTCCAAATACAATGTTGGGATAACCTAGAGAGATTTTCTTTTATCATGCTAAATTTTTGTGTATGCTTTGTGTACTTATAAGAATTATCTCAATGAGACGATTCTAAAGTGCACACTCAACATACATTTATAATCTAGAACACAGAAAAGATATCCCACAATTATCTCCATTGTCTCCAGTAGGACACCGATATTAACCCTCCGTGGCTCCAACTATTGTGTCTCGAACAAATTTTCGTGGTTCCAAAGGCATTAGAGTCATCAAAGTTGGACTGTTATATTGTCTCTTGAATAAACTTGTGTTTGTGGAACGTAACTTGGAAACAGTATACGATACTACACATCATTGTCTTACTATAAAACTGAGATTGTTAAATAAGCATGCTGTGCATGGAGGGTAATCGGTAAAACGCGGGCTTATATGCCGGCTAGACCACAGTGCAGGACCAGATCAGATGCCCCAGAATGTGGTATCTGATCAGGGTTATACTGTTTGATTAAAGAACAGTAATTGAAGGGTTACAGGAAGAATACTAAATCACTGTTCAGGACCATTTTTTTCAGCCTACACTCAGAGACCGTCGACGCCAGTTGGTGCTTCGATTAAAGAGATTAAAGTACATGTAACAATGCTAACATCTGTTTTGAAACTTATTTCAGATCATACACTACAGATACATATCCGCTCAATCCATAATTCTGAGGACCAGACATACCAGTGTGATACCTGTGGAGCAATCTTCAGACGTAAAGGCACTCTTATGGCTCATCTCAGGCGAGTCCACGTGAAAACAAAGAATTACAAGTGTGATGAATGTGATCTCATGGTAAAAACTGCTGATTCCTTACGAGCTCATAAAAGAACTGCTCACAGCCCAAGAGTTAGAACAGTGTGCTATATTTGTGGTGTAATGCTGCTGTCAGAAGATAAGTTAAAAAAGCACATTATGAGACATAAGAACAGGAGAACATATCAGTGTACAAAATGTGATAAGAAATTTTACACATCTCATGAAGTCCGGCAACATTTCAGAACACATACAGGTGAAAAACCATTCAAATGTCATCTCTGCAAATACGCATGTGCAGTAAAGGGAAATCTGACCAAGCATATGAAGATACACAGGAGTGGAAACTTTGTACCTGGTCATAATTATATAGGTAATGATTACAGTCTTGACTACCAGGAAACCAGTAAGGAATTTGTCAAACTTGATGAAAATAAGATGGAAGATGCAGAGCATGGCTACAGTTCTGAAATACTTGGGAAAATATATGTTGATCAGGATGAGGAGAAAGGTTATCAGCAGTTATAGATTTCAAAAACTAGGTTCGGCTATGAATAGTGATATCTTAGAAATAATGTGGGCAGTGTTTGAAAAAATAATATTACATTCGAACTACAATGGCTGAAACATGATAAGTTTTTCGAGATATGTGAACCGTAAAAATCGGGAAAAATTCGGACACCTGAAGGAATTGCTGTAAATCTCTTAATTTTGGACAAATTTGTATCATGGCCCAGCAAGGAGTCCAAAAGGTACATTTGGAATGGCAAACAGTGTAGTCCCTGATCAGACTGTTTCTTCAGGAGCAGTCTGATCTGGATTTGCACTGTTTGCTTAGGTCTACCTGTCCCAATAATTAGGATTATTACAGCCATTTACGCCACTGAGTGTTGCTCATTGTGCCAGGCCAGGAGGCATATAAATGGAAATTTGAACAGTTTAGGCTTACATTTTAAATGTTCTATCATTTAAAGGTGTGCTGTTTTTACTCACAAGAAGCGGCTCATTGAGGCGATTCTTTTGAGTTCACACAACTAACACTTTTTGCACAATTTTGAATTTCCATGTCCCCTGATGCCTCCCGTCAAGCTTCAGCTCATTTTTCACTTTTGGTTCATGAGATGTTGTTTGAAGAATATTAAGATGGTAGCCATGACTGTCTTGACTAATGATTTTAATTTTCATAATTCTGAACCTTCCATTCCCCTTGATGCCTCACATCTAGTTTCATCTCATTCCGACTTTAGGTCCAGGAGATCTTGCTCGAAGATTTTCAAGCTGGCTGCAAGGGTGGCCATCTTGATATCGGAATGGAACAATTTTAGCAATTATAAATCTTCATGTAGCCCCGATGTCTGTTATCAAGCTTCATCCCAATCTGACTTTGGGTTTGGGAGGAGATGTCATTTAAAGAATTTCATGAGAATTTCATGATGGGACCATCTGTGGGGGCCATCTTATGTGTCGGAATGCAATGATTTTAACAATTCTGAATTTCCGTGTCACCAAAATGCCTCTCATGAAGTATCAGCTCACTTGGACTCAAAGTTTTGGAGATGTCGAAAATGTGAACAGCTAAAGATTGATATAGACAACAGAAATCTGATGACGAACACGGGCCACGGCATAAGCTGACCTGGAGCTCCTGGTCGGCTAAAAACATCTCCCTCACTATTTCTTACCTAGAGGTATATGGGAAGAATTCCCGAGGGACTCAAGAATGGGTTTGACTCGGCCATGCTAAACTAGACATCTGTGTTTCAGTCATTGTAGTTTATCTGTATAGGTAATGGATTACATGTTGTGAGTACCTTAAAAATCCAAAAAATTTGGACAGCTTGAGAACTTACCATGACTCTTCTAGAATTTTCACAAATTTGTTTCAAAATCCAGCAAGGTGGCCAAAAGGTGTAGATGGCAAATGGCAAACGGTGTAAACACTGATCAGACTGCTCGTCCAGGATGTTAATAATTCCTCTAGCAGGAGGACAATTGCAGGTTTTCATCAGCAAAAACAAGGAAGCTTGACTCCAAAATCTAATCTACTAAAGTCAAGGTCATTTTCTAAAAACATCAGTTGCTACTAAAAATACAATACATTTTGAACGGAATTGTATGACTAGAATAGAATAGAATAGTATTCGTTAACACATTATCAACATTCCCCCTCCCAAGCTGATGTCCCAGAAGGTTTTCTGTTGATATTATTGTCAAATACTAAAACTGTCAAGTATATGTAAATGGTCGATAAGACAGAAATATTTTGTTGGCATTAATTCTGGGCAAGTCTTGGTATGGCATGCACTTCTTATAGCGATATAACGCATTTAAAACATGCCTAAACTAAACATATTGTTACAAAAACTTCTCATTCTTGTTTGGGTCTCATAAATTAATTTCCAACTTGGTCAGTAGTCAGCAGGAAATATTCTACTGTCTACTACCAGTCCGATGGAAAATAATTATACTTTTCTGTGGCCGAGTTTAATATCTCATTAATAGCTAAGATTGTAGACTTTTGACTTATTTAATATATATAATTTTTCTGGTATTTACAAATATTATCTTCACAAAAACAAGTTGGTACTATTTTCCTTAACAGGTCCAAAGCTTCTATCTCACTCCAGAACTTATAACCCCAAAAGACCCTGTATTCTCTCTCTCACTGCCTTATGTATGAGTAAAATGGTTCAGGACTCATGATTGTTGACCATGCTACTCTATCATAATCATTGATCACGATCTGTAATCGATCCTGATCCGCAATCGTGATCAATGATCATGAGCCCTATCACAATCACCGAACATGAGGAGAACACCCTTTCACTCAGTTTATTTTTAGCTCAATTTTCTCGCACTCTCCCATTGAGTCCATTCATGATCCACACATAACCTTGAACTGAGTTACTATGGAATGTTAATTGTGTCAGTTTGTAAACAGAAGCAAAGTATTAGCTTTAGACAAAATACTTCCAAAATGTCAATGAAAAATTGGTCAGAAAAGCTCCATCTCCTGACATTCCGTACATCACAGTTGTAAGTGTCTCTGGAATTTAGAGTTCTGACCACGTCCTCAATGCGACATCCTTATCAAGTGTTGGGTAACATCACACATGTCAGCTTGTCAGCACTCAGCAAAACGGAGAATACCATCCATTCCTTCCAAGTGTGGGGTAACATCACACTGAGTTTGTCCACTAATTAAGCTGTGTATCCGCAGTGTGGGGTAACATCGCAATGTAACAACCTATTAATTTCAGAGAATTTGCTATATTATCCCATGTCATTCACAATCTCATATTTTCACTTAAATTCCATCACAGGGAAAATATAATCAAAGGAAAATCCAATCCAATATTATTATATATATTATACATATGGAAACTGTAAAAACACTTCAATTTAGCCACACATTCAAGCTTGTATTTCATACAAATTAAGAACAAGATGATCAATATGAAAATTTACATCCAAGGGAAACAATGAAAACAACATGAATTTGGTGATACATCCTCAAACAGACATGAACTGAATGAATGTTTCTATAATACCTTCCCAATAATGATGATGATTATGATGATAATGCTTTGAATATTTATACCCACTTAACACTGAACAACATGATGAAACCGTGTTCTAGTCCGTTTTCCTGATATGCTGAAAGAGTGACCCTTTTAAGTCCACGATTGACTGAATTACTTCCTGTGGCCGTTGACTTTTTATGGAATCTAGTCGCTGCACACCCTCTTTTACAGACTAAACGTCTTTATGAAGCACAGCAATTAATGACCGCACATAATCTTGATGCCTACTAGAGTTTTCCTGGACTGGCTGACAAACCTCTCCCGCTATCCTTTGTAACGACCCCTCCACCGGATTGAACCTACTATTCATTCTCTCTTCCGATTGACTAAGCCTGTCAATTACTTACTCCGCTGGCCTGGTCTTAGGTACATCTTTCCTTCTCTTCACCAACGGTTCTGGATTTGGTAATGACTCATCATCAGTTATTGGTGAGAAAACCTCTTTTTTTCACATAATCCTGGAGATCTGGATATAATAACTGGCCAGGAGGAACATTGACTGTTACTGCTGAGACTCTACTGCCCATTGTCACAGCTGTTGAGGTTCCACTTGGCCCTGGCTGCAAAGCAGTCCAAGGTGTGATAATGTCACCTGACTTACTTGCTGGGACCTCATCTTGTAATGGAGTTCCAACACTGTCTATATTCAATGTTTCTTGACCAGCCTGCATATTTAGGTGACCTTTGAAAGATTATTCAGTTACAGAAGTTATTTTGCACTTAGTACACTTGATTTCTAAAGTATCCAAACTACAGCAATTATGTTTATCCAAACAGAGGCGCCTCAAATTCTATCTTACATGTTGTATATTGCTTCTTACAGTGATCACATGAGTACTTCCTTACTGATAGCATAACAGAGAATGGCTACATTTAGTATGTCCATCCTTATATATGCCCCAAATTTTACCCACAATCATACTGAGTTAACTAGAGGTGACAGTAAGTTTTCAAGACATGATTACAACCCTGAATTATTATTTTAGTTGGCTTTAATCTTAATTAAGTAACAAATTAAGAGATTACAAGGGTTATAATTGTAACCTTACAGGTGGTTTTCTGGTTCTTTTGCCGTGAGAAAGTTCTGGTTGGTTTGTGTTCTACTTTCTTATGTTTATTTAAGGGCTTATCTCTTTGCCTTTGCCCGCTACATACCTTTTTGGTGGCACTGCCAACAAAGGTATTTCCAGCTTTCAGATCTTGTTGTAGTGACAAGCCCCATATAGGTATAGAACTGCACTTAAAGGTCCTTATCCGATCATAATGACTGATTTTAGGCTTTGATTTTGGATGCCTCTTCAGCTCATAAAGAATGTCACTTAACTTTCTGATCACAACCAATGGTCCCTTCCATACTTCACGCTTAAGCTTAGGGCTTTTGTTCAATGATTCTGCTGCTATCCAAAATGTACACAATATCTCCTACCCAATAGGCATGGAAAGCAATTCTTGAGTCATAATCCCGTTCTTGACGTACTGCATTTGCTTTGAAATTTTTACGTACCAGATAATAAATGTTTGTGAACTTTTCGTTAACTACATAATCAGTGTATGATTTAAAGCCTTGTTTTGATTGTGTTGGTAAACCTACCAAAAAGTAGATCGGAAGGTTAAAATGTCTTCATACATCAAGTAATTTGGTGAATATCCAGTTGTTTCATGAACTGAACTTCGATATACTGATGACACAATGGGAAGATAAACATCCCAGTTATTTTGTTATTTGTTAACGTAAGTCGTTATCATGTAAAGGAGTGTCTGGTTGAAAAGTTCTACCATTACGTTAGAGCAAGATCGATAACTCGTTGACTTTGTTTGATTGATTTCCATCAAACGACAAACTGTCCATATGGCCTTCCTTTGTTTAGGTTTCCATTATGGTCTTGTCGCTTAATGTTTGTATTTCTTTCCCTTTGGTGTCTTTTATGGATGGAGTAAGTTAATTGTATCAATTCCTGATCTTTGTTTTACTTCTACTTTGCCTAAAAAGCTCAGACTGAAAATTGTTTAGCCTGATCACTATGCACATCTAATGCCAAGCCATACCTGGAAAAAATTCTAAAACCAGTTTATTTGCTACTGTTTCAGCTGATTGGTCAGCTATAACATAGGCTTCAACAAACTTTGTTAAAATTATCCTGCACAACAAGGATAAACCGAGAACCCACTTTCGACACAGGAAAAGGACCTAAGATATCTAAAGATACACGGTTTTGGGGAAACCCAACGCTGTATTCTTTCAGTTGTGCTTTGGCTCTTTTGGCAGGCCTCTTGCCCGCCTCACAGAACGAACACTGTTTAATCCATAGCCTCACTGATTCATTCATTTTGTACCAGTAGAAATTTTGCTTAACTTTTGACACAGTTTTATGCACCCCTAATTGAACGGAAGTGATGTCATTATGCAAGGACCTTAGTACTTCCCTTCTTAATATATAGGGAAGCACAACTGATCATAAGTGGAGGTGTTATCTGCTGACACCCATTTTCTAAATAAAAGCCAGTTGTGGACGAACAATTTGTACCACTATTTTGATAGACACAAAACTTTTCAAGTTTTAAGATTTATTTTTACGAACACATAAGTTCTGTAGTTGTTCTGTCCCAGGTTCTTCTAGGTAGAAACTTAAGTAAATACTATCAGATTGCCTGCTGATAGGAGTGATAGTCCTTCTTTTTATTTAGTACTTCTACTGAACAAACACTGTTGCGATTTACACAATATCAGCTTGTACTGGCCTCTGACTTGGCTAGAGCAGTGCGCAGTATTTATAAAGATCCAGTTGACAGGTAGGTAATAACCATAAAATCCTAATGGACATGACTTGTCAGTCAAACGCAGGTCATAAAAATAGCGCCATAAAATATGACCATTACTTGTCCATCAAATATTGGTCGTAAAACCTGGACCCATAAAACAGACATTGCCTGTCCATCAACTGACCTGAGTATACTTGTGACAATCAGTTATTATACTCTGGAGTATACTGGTGGAAATAAATAAAAATAACCACTTTTTAAGCTTCACAAACAATCTTGACGAGGCCAATATTGTTACACTCCTTCCCTGCCAAATATAAATGAAATATCGTAGACATTTCATTTATACTTAGGATATATGTGTTCCTACCAATTCTTGTATTGCTACGGACTTAAAAGCAGTAAGAGTGTTTCTCACAAGTGTTCATCAGGAAAATTACGTAACACCAAATGATTCATGGTCCGAGTTTGTAACACAAACCTACATAGTTATTTACACACATGATCAACAATTATTAATGTTTCACGTTATGCGAAATGTTGGGGAAGTCTGTTTAATCATCTGCCTCCCTGAGTCTATGCCAGAGCAACCATTATATTGACGACATCTCATCTCACTATTCATAGTCCGAATTTGTAAGGCTATGTCTTTATATACACACATGAACACGAACATAATATAAAACATAAATGATGTTGCGGAAGTTCTTATAGATTCCTCTCCCTCCCTGGGTCTTCACCAGAGCAACCGTTTGCTGACAACATCGTGTTCATTTCACTTTGAAGTTGTTAAGATTCGACGTAATCTGGAATCGTACAATTTCAAAGAAGTTGTTCCACGCGATTTATACTGAATATTTCTCAAGTGGTTGTATTAAGCCCCGGTCCCACAGACCTTGCGACTGCGATGCGACCTCTCTGCAACTGATTTCGTTGCAACTTGCTCGCGACCTTTGCAACTGTTGCAACTAAATTTGCTCCGTAAATGTGATCGCCGACCCGTCGGCGACCGGTCCCGAAACAATCGGCGATTAGTATTGCCCAAAATCGGCGATTGATCAGAGACTGGATAAAACCGATCGGCGACTTTCTGGATACTGTTTTGAGTTTTTTTTTTTACACAGACAAAAACTAAATTTTCGACTGCTGAGAGTCTTCACTGGGCTGCTGCAAGTCCTCGTCATCCGAAATTGGTGTCCGAGCCTTGCTTCCCTTTTTTTCGGCTGCGCCGCCGTTTTCTTTTGCCCGCCTCTCCGACCATGTTGTCTCTTTGAAAGCTGTCGTCGAAATGATGCTAGGATGTTAAGTTTTTTTTTTATAGTTGGCGCTATAATCGTTCGGTGGTTTTAACACCTTTTTACAGCTTGTCGGCGACAAGTTGCAGATCAATCGCAGATCAATCGCCGACTTATCAGTGATCAATCTCCGATCCATCGCCGAACAGTTGCCGACCGATCGCCGATAGGTCGTTGGTCGATCGCGGATCAGTCGGCGATCGGTCTGCGACCAGTCTCCGATAAGTTGCAATAAGGTTGCTAGAATTTTCAGCCAAATTTGCATAAATTCGGCCGGGGATCGATCGGTGACTGTTCGGCGATCGATCGGAGATTGGTCTGCGACGTCTAGAAAACCATTGCAACTAGTCTGCGATCAAAATCAGTCGCAGCCAGTCTTTTTGTGCATGCACAAAAGACGGTCGGCGACTATATTTAATTGGAGACCTACCCGCGACCTTGCTGCAGCCTTTATTAAATCTCTCTGGGACTTCTGCAACCGCTCCGAGATTGCTATTTTTTATAGTCGTTGAGAGGTCGCATCATTGTCGCAAGCTCTTTGGGACCGGGCCTTTAACCGCTTGTCGTCATCGCCTGTAAACGAACTTCATCAAGGTCATGGATAAAGTTTATTTATATTCAAATCATACACAGAAGAAGGACAATATTTCGTTCATGAATAATAATGTAGGTTGTCTCTAACCCTTCACTGTCAGCAGGTCGAAGTTTGGATACATTTTCTTTAATTCGTCTGCATTTACAGTCGGATTACAATCAGCCATCATCAGTGGTGCGGAAGGTTGTTCAGTCGTTCTTCCCTCTAGACCCTCGTCAGAGCCAACATCAGTGGGCAACACCCGACGTCTGGCATGTGTCACAGAACTCATAATGCTACTCTTTTCTGGCCAACATAAAATATTTAACACATTCAATTCTTCGTAACCCAACGACTAATGCGAGAAGTAATTCTAAACTTCCCAAACCAGTCAGAACCCATACCCAAACAGGCATTGTCCAAGTTTCATCAAAAGTGACCATATCTAAGGAGTCAAGCTCGTTAATCAAATTGTCCATAGGACTCTCATTCAAAGGTTTTAGGTGCTTCGGTAACCATGTTTCATTAAAATTTGGTCTCTTTGATGTCAAAGGTTTCCATAAATTTATATTAGACATATTAAATAGGGAAGCATCGTCCCCAAAGGGGTCTGCGATTTCATATTTTGATTCATTATGATAGAAAGCTGGTAGATGCAGATAATAATTAGACGCTGTACACCACAGTGGTAACTGAACCTAGCCGAGTGGTGGGTTCACTGTTATAATGGAATCCCTTAAGTTTGAAGCTTGGCAAATAATAGTGAATTGTTATGGTTTAACTGTAACTATAGCCCACATTCCATTGAATGAATAATTTGCTAAAGGCAGAGTCGAAGATGGACTTATTATTGTTTGGCAGAATTTATTTACGTTGTCATCATGATCCAGGAACAAAGACACTATACATAATTTACTAAGGTTAATTGGATACATTGGGCTTTCAATCTTGCAGAATTTCTGAAAAGGATTTGCACAGTGTAGAAGTTCAGATTTGAGGTTTTAATACAGTTTTAGATGTAAGCCTAGCTACCGAGGCGATATGTCTGTCCTCTTCAAGAGGTGCATATGTTTTCCCGATTCTCAAACAACCTAAATCAAAATATAACCGTTCGCCATTTTGGGTCATCCAATCTCGCCCTAAAATCAAATTTCTATTAATGTTATCAACTACATAGAATAAATGCTTTAATTTTTCTCCTCTTATTTCAAAATCTACTTCTGCACACCCTAAAACTGACAGTGGACTACCATTTACTGACTGCAAATTTACACATATTTTTTTTTTTTAAGTTTTGGGGCCTGCCTTAATGTTATGAATAATCGGAAATGTATAAGACTGATTTCCGCGCCGCTGCCTACTAATGCCCTTAATTTTTGTTTTTCCATTTTCAGTAGACATGAACTTAGATTGCCTGCTAATGCTTTTTTAAATGTGGGTACCTTTTCGTTTTTACCATAATTTTCTTTTTTCTTATTGTCATCTTTTTGTCGGCTCTCTCACAGAAAGGATCTACTAGTTTCCCGAATTGTGATTTTCGGTGACCCTACAGTCACGTTTGACATGCCCCCGTCTACCACATTTGAAGCATATGACCCCTGACCTTCCATTAGGTCGATGGTCATCGTTTACTGCATGTACATGCAGCCTACGGTCACCATTCCTTTCATGAAATCGTTGATCCCTTGGGCGACGAGAATGTCGCATATGGTCGACTTCCACGGGGGTTTCCCTTAACCTTTACCGGCCCCGATAGCTCAGTTGGTAGTGTCCGCTCCGGGGAACGGGAGGTCTCGGGTTCGACAGGCCGCGACATACCAAAGTCGTTAAAAATGGTACTAGCTGCTCCTCGCTTGGCACTCAGATTTACGGGGTAGAGCTAGGACTGGTCGAACCAGTGTCAGGATAATGTGACTGGGTGTGTTATCATGTAATGTGTCTGGGACATGATACTTCAGTGAGGTGAGTATTGAGCTCCCTGTCGCAACCAGACACCGTCATGATATGACTGAAAAATTGTTGAAAGCGACGTTAAACCCGAATTCACACACACACACATACAAATCCCTTAACCCTTGAGGAGAAGTATTGGTCGATCTGAGGCTGAATCTGCACCTGTGATTTTGTTCTTGTAAAGCCAAGTTAACGGCGGCCTGAAAAGTGCCGGGATTATCCCACATAAGTTTCATTTTTAGACTATCTTGCAGTAAACCGTCTACAAAGACGCCAACCTATTGTCTTTCCATAGTTTGTCGATCAGTGTCTGGTGGAAAGCTATCTTTACATAACACTAACATCCTTTCCGCATAAATTTGAACATTTTCGCCTACCTTCTGCCTTACGCTTCGAAGCAGGATAAAAGCATGCATTTGGTCGGTCACCTCCGAAAATCTAGCCGTTAATTCTTGCTTCAATCTTGTCCAGTTTTTATGGGGGTAATCATGTATAAACCTTTGAATAAAATCAGAAACTGCCTCCCGACTAGCCCTAAATGTAAGCCGCTTTATATCCTCATCTGTTAAATTATCGAGAAGAGCTTGTTTTTCAATAAAGTTTATCCGGTTTTGAAATTGATTGGGGTCACCTGAATATGGAGGCACTATAAGCCGATGCTGTTGGTGACGCTTGTCATTTGTGCTGTTAGCCCAGAAACTTGATTGGTGAAAGTTTGAAAAATTACTCCCAATTCTTCCATATTGGCCATACTAAAAGAGCAACAAAATATGAGAAATGTTCGACTTCCCAGACTGGATTACCACGTACGATGCTGACGGCCTGGAGTGATCTTCCTGTAACTTCTACATCGTTTTGCGTTGTTTTTCTCCTTTAAGTTTCCACGTATCCACGTCTAAGGCACCAAAATGACTACCCAAATGTACCACTATTTGGATAGACACAAGAAAACTTTTCAAGTTTTAAGATTTATTTTTACGAACACATAAGTTCTATTGTTTTTCTGTCCTAGGTTCTTTTTGGTAGAAACTTTAGTAAATACTATCAGATTGCCTGCTGATAGGAGTGGCAGTCCTTCTTTTTATTTATTACTTCTACTGAACAAGCACTGTTGCGATATACACACTATCAGCTTGTACTGATCACTGACTTGGATAGAGCAGTGCGCATTATATATACAGATCCAGCTGACAGGTAGGTAATAACCATTAAATCCTAATGGTCATGACTTGTAAGTCAAACTCAGGTCATAAAAATAGCGCCATAAAATATGACCATTACTTGTCCATCAAACCTGGACCCATTAAACAGACATTACCTGTCCATCAACTGACCTGAGTATACTTGTGACAATAAGTTATGATACTTAGTTACGAGGCCAATATTGTTACAAATTGCTGCCACTGTAACCATAGGTTGTGGAAAGCAGGACTCTCAGCTGCCACTTTATCCTTAGAAGGCCTATTCTGGCTCTGAAGCTTCCAGCTAAGGACTGCCTAATATCAAAGTCTGCAAACTGCACTTTTGCTAACTCAGTTGCAGAATATGACCCCACCCAGTTTGAAAAGTTGTAAACAACTTCACTGTTTTGAGACTGCATCTGTTCATTTCCTTCAGGAAAAAGGCCACCTGCATGTGTCCCAATACCGAAATCTTTTGTCAACACTTCCTCGCCAAGTTTCACGGGCTCACCTGTTGAATCAACATTCCCTTGGGCTCTGGGACGATAACAAAGCAACTCCATGACCTTGCTGAAAGATATTCTGCCACTATGTTTCCTTTTCTGGTCACCAAATGAATAAAAACAACTCCACTTCTAGATATTTAGATGATTTATTAAATATTGATAATACCTATTTTGATGGTTTGATCAGTCAGATTTACCCCCTAGAACTTCAGTTAAATAAAGCAAATTCTTCTGATACCGAGACCCTGTTTTTGGATTTACATCTATCTATTGTAGATGGATTTGTTTCGTGCAAAATTTATGATAAACGCGATGATTTTGATTTTCAGATTGTAAATTTTCCTTTTTTGGATGGTGATGTTCCTCGTGCGCCATCCTATGACGTTTATATTTCGCAATTAATTCGATTTGCTAGAGTGTGTAGTCATGTAACTGACTTCAACACTCGTAATAAATTATTAACGGCTAAACTCCTTAATCAGGGTTATCGGTACCATAAACTACGCAAAGCCTTTTCAAAATTTTATAGACGCCATTCTGATTTAATTTCAAAATTCAATATTGGACTTAAATCTCTTCTGCAACAAGGTCTATCGGAACCCGAATTTTATGGTGACTTAGTATATAAATTCAGAAAAATATATAACCGTAATGACTTCAGCACCCAATTTCGTAAAATCATTCTTCGATATAAAAAGATTGGGTACAACATGGATATTATACGACAGACTGCATGCATGGTAGTTAACCCAATCACGGTTGGCAACTTTGCTTCCCTCTTTAATTGCACGCCGGTGGGTCAGGCCTCAGATTCTATGACGGCTCCAACGTAAAGGCTTATTGAGAATTAGAGAGATCTAATTCAAGGTAATGTTGGTTGGTGCCTGATGCTCTGTCTCTGGTCGGGCCCATCGGAGTCTAACTGTTTGTTTTCTTTTGCTCCAGCATTTCAGCGGTTTCTTGCTGTCGAGTCCTCACCGTTGTCTCACCTATGTGGTTCTTTGATTTTTGTGTTCACGGAGATGTTGCACTGATGAGTTAGGAGGCCATCATGCGGACTGAACAAATTATTTGTCTAAATCGCGACGGAAGTAAGGGCGAGGATTGTGGCCACGTAAAATCGATTTAAGCCCCCCAGTGGAAATCTTCCACTGACCGTTCCAAGGCGGCTCTTCTGTGGCGATTTATTTATGTTGTTGTTGTTACTTACTGTGTGTATCACTTGTGTCTATTAATTTTGGATGGCCATATTGCCATTTTGTGGGAAAGTAACTGTCCTTATGGCCTTCCTTTGTTTAGGTTTCCATTATGGTCTGGTTGCTTAATGTTTGTATTTCTTTCCCTTTGGTGTCTTTTATGGGTGGAGTAAGTTAATTGTATCAATTCCTGATCTTTGTTTTACTTCTACTTTTCAGAAATCTGTAACTCCAACCAAAAATGGTACTCACACCTCCATATATGGCAAGAAAAGTCATGCTCAGGCTTTCGCAACCGTTTCTCTACAAGCATTGGCTAAACACAGAAAGTGGAAAAACAACAATCTGAATGCACAAACTGCACTCTTTAATCCAACCCTCTTGGTCATAAGAGGTTTCACATCGTCAATGTCTGCAAGAATTGACCACTCTTCATGTTTCTTCCAGCAGCTGCCAAAACCTCCACATGGCAAATTCTCCCAAACAGTCACGCCGTCATAACACTGACAGGCCTCAGGATCACAAGCAATTCTACTAAGACCACCAGCATTCCTGTGACGGGCTCCATTTCGGTGTTCAAGCTTGTAATCAAAATGAGACAGAACCTCGATCCACCGCGCTATTTGACACTCTGGATTTTTAAATGAAATCAACCATCTCGATGAACTATGATCAGATCTTATTGTGAATTGACGTCCAAGGAAATACTGTTAAAATGTCTGAACAAAAGTAACTAAGCCAGTAGCTCTTTCCTTGTGGTACAGTAATTTCGCTGAGGCTTTGTAAGTGAGTTACTGGCATATGCTATAGGACGTTCTTCACATTTTTGTGTTCTCTCACACCACTGCATTTGTGACAAAACTACACCTATCCCTGCATCACAGTCAACAATGAATATTCCATCATCTTGTGGAAATGCCATTACCTCATTTCCAGTCGGGGCTGATTTTAGATCTTCGAAACTTTTCTGGCATTTCTCTGTCCAAAAAATGGTTGTTCGGCCTCTAACAACTTATTGATTGGGACAGCCCGCTTCGAAAAGTTTCGTATAAACTTCCTGTAGTATGAATAGAATCCACAAAAACTCATATCATGTACATTCTTTGGAATGAGCCATTCCTTAATGCACTTGACTTTATTTATGTCAGGTTTTATACCATTTTCCGTAATAACATGTCCTAAAAATACAACTTCCCGTTGAAATAAGTTGCATTTACTACTTTTAAGCTTCAGCCCGGCTGGTGAAAGCCTAGAAAACACTTGATTTAACCGCTGCAGATGATCATAAAATGAATTGGCATGAATGATCAAGTCATCCAAGTATATTTGAACGACTGACCACTGTCGACCTCGCATAGCTAGTTCCATACAGCGCTGAAACGTTGCCGGACCCCCCCTGAGAGGCCAAATGGCATGGTATTGTATTCGTATAGCCCCGTACGATACAAAAGCAGTCTTCGGTGTATCGGTTTCATCGTCCTCAATCTGCAAGTAGCCACACTGGAGATCGATATTCGAAAACAACATGGCACCACCTAGGGACTCTAAGCACTCAACCATTCTTCGTATTGGATATGCTTCCATTATATTCTTTCCTAACTCATTGAGTTTTCTATAATCAACACATGGTCGAGTACCCCCCATCTTTCTCACATAAACAAGAGGGTTTGCCCAGGGACTTGTGCTTTCCCTTATCACTCCTGTTCTGAGCAGTTCCTCAATAATTTTGTCTTCTTCACTCGCAAATGCTCTTGGTGACCTTCTAGGACTCTGCCTAATAGGTTGGCTGTCCCCTACATAGATTTTGTGCTTTACCACTGAAGTTCTACCCAAGTCATTTGCAGATTTCGCAAATACCCCTTCATGTTTAATTAAAAGTTGCTTTAATTCCTGGGACTGCCTACTTATGTTAAGTTTTTACAAGAACGCTTAAAAAGATCCTGAAAATGGTCAGGTAATTTTTGCTCACTCTTCACTGTCTGCAAACATGGTGTGCCAGATGAATATGAGAATGGCTTAACTTCCTCAACCTCTTGCATAACACCAATGACTGTTTTACTGTTAATAGTTATATCACTGTTTGTCGGATTCATAATTCGCACTGGAATTCCTATATCTGACCTACTTGGGTCCACAAATGTATGGCCAACCATATACTCTGTCATCATTGTCACAAGTAGGAGTGACCATTGCCTGTCTTGTCTTAAGCGTGGTCTATGCGCACACCCTTGATACAACCATCTCAGAATTAGCAGGGAGAACAACAGTGTCCTTGCAAATTACCCGCACAGCACGTAGGTGTACTTTCTGAATAATGGTCTTGTTCTTGTTCAATTTCAATCCAGACTCTGAACTTAGGGAGTAGCCGAGTGCTTGCAGAAAATCCAGCCCAAGTTATCCATCTTCCCGTATTGTTGCAACAAAAACATCACATTTAAAAGTATCTTTTTGAATCGTAAATTCTAAGGACATTTCTCCTTAAACCGATAAAAGCCCATCATTTGCAACTTCATGTTTTGCCGCTGAACTCACTCAAGGGGGAGGGGGGGGGGTCTCACATCTAAAAGAATTTTTTATATACATTTGAAAATGGTCACTGCATTACCAGTGTCCAGCACTAACGTATATTCTATATTGCTCACACTAAATGGTAATAAAATAGATACACCATAACTAACCGAGTCACAAGGAAGTGTCACTGACCAAGTTTTCTTTTCTGTTTATAATGACTGAGGCAGTGTCGTTCGCCTCTGTCAATCCCAGTTTTTCTCAACGGTGGCGGTATTGTTCTGAACATTTCCATTCTCAGCTTGCGCTTCACAAAATCTTGCATTGTGTCCCATTCCGTGACATTTAAAACATTATACTGTTGACATATCCATACGTTTTGCTGCCCTGCTTTCATCTGCCTTTGTATTTTGTTGTTTTATCAAAGCAACAACCTCCTCAATTTTCTGATCGACAATTTTCGTAATTTTGCCCTCCATTTCTGAAAGTGTGTCATTCATCCGGGACTCTAGTGATGAATCTGAACTCAGCTTTATTAGGCCTCGCAGCCCTTGCACGCACTGCCCCATTAGGTTTTGATTCATCCCGTAAACTTGTGTAAGTCTCCAAAATATTCTATGCAGCCTCGACAGTTTTTGGATCTTTCATTCCCACTGCCATCACACAAGCCACGAATGAAATGCCTCAATGCAATTTTATTGAAGGTGCGCTCATCTGCAGTAGGGTATCCCCTTCGAACCAATCGTTTAATATCTGCCACACACTCGGACACCTTCTCCTTTGGATCCCATTTTCCTATTCTCAAGTTCTGCCAAAAACGACGTTTCTGATCGTCTCTCTTTAAATCGTCCTTCGAGGGCATGTTCAAGTGCGTAAAATGACTGCTGAACCCTTGGATCGACCTGTGTAAAAACGAAATCAGTAGCCTCTCCACGTAAGCTGTTCAGTATAAGAAACGCCCTTTCCCTGTCATCCCAATCACATGTATCTGCTAATGCTGAAAATGACCTGATGAACAACTCAAATGGTGTTTTCCCATCATAAATCATTTGCCTAGGCAGGGGTATGTCCAAATGTCCACCTGCGACATGTTGTTCCGGCCCTGTCGTAACATTCGCGGTATTCCTGTGAACATCTGAATTTCCTCTGTAGAACCTGATTTACTTCACGAGCCGTACAGGCTTCTGCAAGCTTTCTCTGCGCTGTCTCCCGCTCATCCTGAATCATTTTAATTGTGACATCTCTATCACGAATTACACTCTGTAACTTTGTATCCATTCTGTCACACAGATATTTTAACTCAACATCTTTTTCTCTTAAAACTGCCTGCAAATTACTAGTTTAAATTTCAAGGTGAGCATTTCTGCGTTTAACATCTTCTACTTCACTATAAGCTTCCAATTATTTATCACAAACTTCCTCTAATCTATCGCCGGTTGTGCCAAGAGCACAGTCATCTTTACTAAGCACTTTCTTTGGGCCCATATTGAAACACTTTTAGCACTAGAAACACAACAGAAACACACAAAACAATGTAAACCCTACCATTTGTATTGCAGATCTGATGCCTCTTAGTCCTCTCCAAGACTGTTTGTCTTCAGTGAACATTTTTCCTTTAATAATTTATCAATTTGCTCATTTTTGGTTTTCCCATCATAGCTCTTTTTTCTATGTAAGACTTGATTGTAGCAAGATAATTTTCTTCTTTGACTTTCATCTGTGTAACTAAGATCTTTTTCCTCTTCTAACAAATCTAGTGAGTTTTAGTTTTACGTCCCACCAACAGCAAAGGTCATACGGAGACGGGACCTCGGTTTGAAGACTCATCCGAAAGTCTCTCTAACAAATCTACTGTACTTTTTAAAGCAGAAAGTTCATCCCGCACTTGTAACTCAAAATGAGTGATCAAATTCTGTTTCTCCTCATCCAGTAAACCCGTTGTTTTCTTTAACCCTGAAATTTCAAGCTCAAGAGACATTTTTGAAGCAGCCACTTTAACCTATTACAACATTCAATTAAAACAGGTAATTTTCCCACATCACAAATAATTACACTTCAATGGCATGTATAAGTACCATCCCACCGCTTGTTCACCAGTGTTACAAAAACTTCTAATTCTTGTTTGGGTCTCATAAATTAATTTTCAACTTGGTCAGTACTCAGCAGGAAAAATCTGCTGTCTGCTACCAGTCCGATGGAAAATAATTATAATTTTCTGTGGCCGAGTTTAATATCCCATTAATAACTAAGATTGTAGAATTTTGACTAATTTAATGTATATATTTTTTTCTGGTATTTACTACTATTGTCTTCACAAAGACAAGATGGTACTATTTTCATTAACAGGTCCAAAGCTTCTATCTCACTCCAGAACTTATCACCCCAGAAGACCTTGTCTTCTCTCTCTCACTGCCTTATATATGAGTAAAATGGATCAGGACTCATGATTGTTGATTATGCTACTCTATCATAATCATTGATCCCGATCCCCAATCGAGATCAATGATCACGAGCCCCTATCACAATCACCGAACATGAACCTACATCATGATTACTTATTATAGATGGCTTATGATGAACCCTGATCTTGATTACTGATCATGCACCTTAAAATGCCAATTTTCATGCATTATTTAGAAAAAGAAACATTTCTGCAGAAAGTAATGATCTTCAACCTTAAAGTATGTCTTTTGAATATTACCATAACGTTCCCGAAAATTAAATGCAATGAGTTCTGTTTATTTCATAACACTATAATCAAATCATAATGGATGTAATCCAAACAAACACAATGAATTATAATGACATTCTAAACTGGGAGTATCATTGTGAATCAGGTAATCCAAAGCACTCAGAATGGAAAAAGAATAAATATATTCCAAATACATGTATAAAGCAACGAACCCTGCAACATTCATGCACTGAATTTACATGTATAATCCAATGACACAGTTTTTGTCGCGCCTGCTATTAGCATGGCGCGATAAAGGCGCCCGGTTTTCCGTCCGTTCGTCCGTCCGTTTGTCAAGGCGTCAACATTTGCGGCCACCCTAGCGTTCACCCTAATGGTCAAGTTTATTTCTCAAGAACTATAAGAGCTTCATTAATGGTACTTGGTAAAAACTTGTATATGGAGATGGAAACTTAAATGCAAGCATCCATATTTGACCTTGACCTACATTTTATGGTTCACTGACTTTGTAAAAACTTTTAACCACCCAAGCGTTCATTTCTCAAGAATTATTACATTTTTTATTAGTGATATTTAGTACAAGCTTGCATTAAAGAATGGCAACTTTTGTTGACCTTGACCTAGATGTCATGGTTCGGTCACGGTGTCTTCGCGCCCCCACAGGCGCGACATAGCCTTCGGCGGAATTCTTGTTTTTTTTTTAGGAGCTGTTATGTTTCTCTGGAATCGTGAGCGGATTCAACAAGGAACAAGTATTTGGCTACACCGGTATTTTAATCAATGGTCAAATACATGGCACGAAAACATACATGGTTATATGGTACAAACACTAAACGTTCATACATGACATACCCCTAAGCTTAATTAAACTTTACTGAAAAAGTTTATTGTTTTTAGAACTTTAAAAGGGTACTTATCTCTTAAATGTTCATATCTTGTTCTAAACGTAGTCGTTTTTTATACTGAAATCTAAAACGAAATAGCAAATAGCACTGACATGTAACTACTAATTAAATCTTCCATGTGTTGATGAAAGATAGTTTTATTAATGTTCAAATTAAGGCAATAAACTGACTAGTAAAAAGCACGCAAGCGAAAAATAAAACTAAGTGATGGAACTGAGACTAATCATGTATATCCAACTACCGTTTCTGGAGTAGTGAAAATGCACTTTCTGTATATCCAATTTAGCACTATAACTGAACAGAATGAAAAGTCTGAATTTTTATGTATATCCGTTCCAGCATCCCTATAAATCTAACTTTTCTGGTCTATCGGAACCCGAATTTTATGGTGACAGTATATAAATTCAGAAAAATATATAACCGCAATGACTTCAGCACCCAATTTCGTAAAATCATTCTTCGATATAAAAAGATTGGGTACAACATGGATGTTATACGACAGACTGCATGCATGGTAGTTAACCCAATCACGGTTGGCAACTTTGCTTCCCTTTTTAATTGCACGCCGGTGGGTTAGACCTCAGATTTTATGACGGCTCCAACGTAATGGCTTATTGAGAATTAGAGAGATCTAATTCAAGGTATTGTTGGTTGGTGCCTGATGCTCTGTCTCTGGTCGGGCCCATCGGAGTCTAACTGTTGGTTTTCTTTTGCTCCAGCATTTCAGTGGTTTCTTGCTGTCGAGTCCTCACCGTTGTCTCACCTCTGTGGTTCTTTGATTTTCTGTGTTCACAGAGTTGTTGCACTGATGAGTTAGGAGGCCTTCATGCGGACTGAACAAATTATTTGTCTAAATCGCGACGGAAGTAAGGGCGAGGATTGTGGACACGTGAAATCGATTTAAGCCCCCCAGTGGAAATCTTTCCACTAACCGTTCCAAGGCGGTTCTTCTGTGGCGGTTTATTTATGGTGTTGTTTGTTACTTACTGTGTGTATCACTTGTGTCATTTTATTTTGGATGGCCATATGGCCATTTTGTGGGAAAGTAACTGTCCTTATGGCCTTCCTTTGTTTAGGTTTCAATTATGGTCTGGTCGCTTAATGTTTGTGTTTCTTTCCCTTTGGTGTCTTTGATGGATGGAGTATGTTAATTGTATCGGTTCCTGATCTTTGTTTTACTTCTACTTTAAACCGAGGTACCGTCTCCGTATGACCTTAGCTGGTCGTGAGACGTAAAACTCAAACACTCACTCTCACAGTTTTGTTTACGCTTCTTATAATACATTTTAATATTCCAAAGATACACTGAAATTATATTCCAAGCAACACTATTTTATGCCACATATGGTGAACATATATTTTAATTGTATTCCAAAGATACAGTGAATTCATATTCCAAATAACACTAACATACTTCAGGTACAAACTTGTTAATTCTAGCCCTCTCAACCTGGTCAAACAGCGGATTTAGGACCTAACATAATCTTCCAAGTATGTCGGCACCTTTATCACTTGTTTAGTCGTTCCGTGCATTGTTTTTGAGTCTCCTCGAATTGTTCCAGATCCACATCTGTATCCATTTCCTTATTTCGCCGCATGACTACTATGCTATCATTTGTACTTGTGTCTTCTATCTGCTCTGTTTGACCTACTCCAGGATTTCTTTGACCATTACTTATCTGTGATGGCTCCCGCGTATTAGGTTTAGGTGATAACCCCCGTTGAGGTGATCTGTCCCTAATGTGCACAGGTACCTTTGTTGGTCTGATTTTAGTACGGTTTTGCCAATATTTTGCTCCATCTGTAAGCCCTATCATTGTGCTTTTTGAGCACAGTCCCTTTAATCCAGTTTTTCCTTTAAGTTCGAAGTATACCCGCGACTTCGCATTGGCCATACTAGAGTTACTCATTCTTATATTTTAAATGGCGTTGATCAGCCTTCTTGTGTAGGCTGTGATCGGCCTTTCACTGTTCATCATACATTAATTGACTGTGTTGACTTTTCACCGCCACGTAACTTATATTTCAAAGCTAACACGTTGCAACAATTGTTTCAAGATGTACCTATTGATAATATTATTTTATTCTTAAAAGAAATTGGATTTAACTGTTTCAGATTTTCCGATTTTTTTTTACTTTTAATACCCCCATAATTATTCACACCGTTTTATCATTAACCGCTGGACGCTTATGACCACAAAGAGGATTGACGCGTCGTTAAACACGAAATAATCATCTTCATCATCATCGAAGTATACAGGCTGGCCAGCATTTTTTTGGCAAGTCTCTTGCTTTCTTATCATAAAAGTGGTTTATCACTTGTTTCCTACAAAATCTTGGATAAGTATTAATCTGTCTATGTGACTTTTTATGGCCCCACCTATTCAAAGAATAGTGGAAGGGCATTCAGTGTTTCCCCTGTCCGTCCGTCCGTCCGTCCCACTTCTTTTCCGGACCATAACTGCTAAACCGTATGGAATATATTTATGGTTTCTTACAGGTGTATGCATGGCATTTAGACGATGTGTCATGAACAAGGAAGACAACTCTTGCTTTTTTGGTTTTTGAATTGTCTGCCCTTGCCTTAGTTCCTTATAGTAAACCGTGTCCGGGCCATTTCTCCTAAACCGTATGGAATATATTTATAAAACTTTACAGGTACATGCATGACATTAAGACGATGTGTCTGAACAAGGAAGACAAATCTTGCTTTTTGGACTTTGAATTTTCTGCCCTTGACTTAGTTCCATACAGTAAACTGTGTCCGGGCCATAACTCCTAAACCGTATGGAATGTATTTATGAAAATTTACAGGTGCATGCGTGTCATTGAGATGATGTTACATGAACAAGGAAGACAACTTTTATTCTCTTGCAAACGATATCTACCTTAATAATAACTTCATGCTATACCTGTTACAATAACATATAAACTTTTTTTTTCAGTAGGGCATTTTGGCGGAGGCATCCGTGTCCTATGGACACTTTTTCTAGTTGACTTAAGGTATGTTAAACTGGATGTCATGCCCGTACATCTTTTCTGCCGGACTTAAGCCATTACTTTGGCATGGTGTGTTTCTAAGTTCAAGCAGAGCTTCATATTGAACATGACCATCCTTAAGAATTTTAAACATCATGTGGTTCATCGTTTTCACTGCGGCTTAGGCTTTGACTTCTGATGTCCCGAAGAAGATGTGAAATGGATCATACCCCATTGTTCCACAAATTGCTTTGGGGCTGTAAGATATAGATGGGCTGCATGATGCTTCCACGCAGAGCTGAAACCGACTTCATGCGACGACTGGTAAACCCCTTAGAGACAGGCTTGAAATGTCATTTCATCTCAGTGTTGGGTAAAAATCCCACAAAATTGGAAGCAACTTCTCCAAAATGACCAATACAGTGTTGACGGGGACGTTAAACCTCAAATCAAACAAAACAAATCCACAAATTGCTAAAATTCAAATGAAGTAAACTGACTTCCCCCATCAGATACAATACACTTAGGAATTCCAAATCTTGCATATTGTTTTAAGCTCACCAGAGCCGAAGGCTCAGGGGGGTGGGGGGGGGGAGCTTATAGGATAGGCAGTTGTCCGTCGTCGTCTGCGCCGTCTGCGTCAACACTTTCAAACGACATCTCCTCTGAAGCCACTGGGCGGATTCAGCCCACATTTCATATTTAGCATCCTTGGGCTGGGGGATTTAAAGTTTGTGTTTTTAATGAAAATCAGCTCATTAGTTTGGTTGCTATGACAACTTAGAGTTTCAATAGACATATAATGGGGAAAATAGAAAAATGGCATTTACTGCCAAACCTTTGCAGATGTTTTGACAAAACTTTTATAGAAATATTCCTTGAGTGAACTTCTTTTAGCCACATGCTTTATGCCAACCTGGGGGTCCCACAGGGTGTGTCGGGGACATGCCCCACCCCCTCCATTGCATAAAAGGTCATATATCTCAGAAACCATTCAGATCCGCACTCCTAAACCATATATATATATTTTTTTTCTTATGATAAGACGCATTCAGTGACATCAACATGGGGGTCCCCTAGGATGTGCCGGGACCATGCCTCACCCCCTCCATTTCGTAAAAGGCCCAATATCTCAAACCGTTTAGATCCCCACCCCAAAGCGATATATATTATTGTTTCTTATGATAAGACGCATTCAGTGACACCAACCAAGGGGTCCCCTGAGATGTGCCCGGGCCATGCCTCCACCCCTTCCACTTTGTAAAAGACCCAATATCTCAGAAACCGTTGAGATCCCCACCCTTTAACCATATATATTCTCATTCCTTATGATAAGACCCATTCGGTGATACCAACCTACGGGTCTCCCAGGGTGCGCCGAGGCCAAGCCCCACCCCTCCATTTCATAAAAGGGGACATATCTCAGAAACCATCCAGATCCCCACCCCAAAACCATATATATTCTTGTTTCTTATGATAATCCGCATTCAGTGACACCAACCTGGGGGTCACTTGGGATATGCCTGGGTCTTGCCCCTACCCCTCCATCCCATTAAATGCCCAATATCTCAGAAACCGTTCAGATCTCCTCCCGAAAACCATATATATTCTTGTACCTTATGATAAGACGCATTCAGTGATTTCAACCTAGGGGCCACCCAGGGTGCGCCTGGGCCATGCCCACCCCTCCACTTCATAAAAGGCGATATATCTCAGAAACCTTTCAGATTCCCATCCCTAAGCCATATATGTTCTTGTTTCTTATGATAAGACGCATTCAGTGACACCAAACATGGGGGTCCCCTGGGATGTGCCCAGATCATACCCCACCCCCTCCACTTCATAAAAGGCCCAATATCTCAGAAACCGTTTAGACCCCCACCCCCAAACCATATGTATTCTTGTTTCTTATGATAAGATGCATTCAGTGATTTCAACCTGGGAGTCCCCTGAGATGTGCCCAGGCCATGCCCCACCCCGTCCACTTTGTAAAAGACCCAATATCTCAGAAACCCTTGAGATCCCCACCCCATAACCATATATATTCTTGTTCCTTATGATAAGACGCATTCAGTGATACCAAAACTAGAGGTCTCCCAGGGTGCGCCGTGGCCATGCCCCATCCCTCTACTTCATAAAAGGCGATATATCTCAGAAACCATTCAGATTCCCACCCCAAAATCATATATTTTTGTTTCTTATGATAAGACGCATTCAGTGACACCAACCTGGGAGTCCCCTTGGATGTGCCCGGGCCATGCCCCACCCCTCCACTTCATAAAAGGCGATATATGTCAGAAACCATTCAGATCCCCACCCCAAAACCATATATATTATTGTTCCTTATGATAAGACGCATTCATTGACACCAACTTGGGTGTCCCCTGGGGTGTGCCCAGGCCATGCCCCACCCCCTCCACTTTGTAAAAGGCCCAATATCGCAGAAACCATATAGATCCCCATCCCTAAACCATATATACTCTTGTTCTTTTCATAAGACATTTAGTGATACCAACCCTAGGGCTGTTCAGGGTGCGCTGGGGCCATGCCCCAACCCTCCACTTCATAAAATGCCATATATCTCAAAAACTGTTCAGATCCCCACCCCTTAGGCATGTATAATTGTGTTCCTTTTGATTAGACTAATTCAGTCAGGTCAATCTTGGGTGTATTTGTGCTAGGGCAATGTTTAGATGCCATGGCCCACCCCTCCACTTCATAAAAGGCCATATATCTCAGACATCATTAAGATCCCCACCTCATACTCATATATATTCTTGTTCTTTGTGATAAGACACATTCAGTCACACCAACTTGGCGGTCCACAGGGGCCATTCCTCTCCTCTTCACTTAATAAGAAGGCCTCATATCTCAGAAACAGTTCAGATATCCACTCCTAAACAATATATTTTCTTGGTCCTAATGATAAGACACATTCAAGGGAAACAATCTTGGATTTCCTGGTGTCTGTCAGGGCCATGCTCCAACCACCCCACAGCTTAAAAGGCCTTATATTTCTGGAACTGTACACATTCACAACCCTAAACCATATATATTCTTGTTCCTTATGATAAGATGCATTCAGTGATACCAACCTTGGCTCTGTTTGGTCCAAGTCCCACCCCTCCACTTCATAAAAGGCCTAACATTTCAGATACAGAGTCCACATGGAATGGGGGTTCGTTTGTGAGACTTTATGATCGATAACTTGAAACCATACATATCTGCTAGTGGGCCGTGCCCGCCTGAACTCTGGTGAGCATAGTGGCCCATTGGCCTCATGTTTAAGTTTTGTGATAACTTGGGAACTTGTAGTTACAGTGAGTAGGTCACATTCTATGACGTTTGTCAAATAGTCTACTGAGACCAAGTACAGTTTCCCTTTTATCTCAAACAGATCCATTCCCACTTTTTCGCATGGCCTATTTCCATTCTCATGTTCTAGTTTTTCCGGTATATTTCTTGGCCTTAGCTACTGACATGGTTCACAAACTCCACATTTTTATTCCATTAACCATATCTGGCTAGAACAGAGTCCTTTTCAGTCTTTACAGTTTACTATTATATCCTAAGTGAGAAGCATGTGTTCTTTTTTCATGTCACTTCGCAAACTTTTCTTCTTTCAGCACAATACCATTTTCTAATGTCAATTCATCCCTATAGTCATAATATGGTCTCAAGGATTCGACCACCTCAAACTTTGTCTCTGGCCACTCATTACTTATTGTGGTCATTAATTCCATCATATTGTGGTCTTTTCCTGTAGCTTCCCTTATTTTGTCTTGCCTCTTATCCGGCACGTTCGGTGGATACGCATTAACGTTGAAAATTGGGCATCTTTCACTAATTGTGTTTTGATCCTTTGGCACAGCTCTGCTGAGAGTATCAGCTAATGTTAGGTTTTCTCCTTTCACCAACTGAAACTCATTGTCATATCTGAAAAGTTTCATTAGGATATCTTGCAGTCTTTTAGGTGCCTGACTTAATGCCTTGCAGAGTGTTGTATTTTGTGTGTGTATAGATACTATTTAATAATCTCAAATGAGATGTGAGTTTACAAAGGAACACAAACGTGTTACTCTATTGGTTTATTTCAGAAGACTGAAGCGTGGCTCCAATGGCGGGAAAGTATCAGCATGATAATAATGGCATGCACATAATATTAAAGTCTGTTTCAAATTACATCATAGAACACCTTCCTTGTTCTGAAAGAAAGAACAATACAAAACATACAAAAACAATTACGCAGGTGTTGTGCATAAAAGATATTGTGATACGCCGTTAATTAAGTTTCCTGAGCCTGTCTGTATAAAGACTACGTTTTGAAAGCTTCAGCTATTTAATTGTTTATATTAGCTTGTTATCCAGTCATCCGATATATAGCGCTTTGCAGGTTTTACCTGTCTACGAAACCGTGTAACATAAGGAGTACTGCACTTTGTGAAATTCGGTCAGGTATAAGAATACTTTTGGAAGGCAGAGACTCATTTGGGGAATCGGAGCTCTCCGAGTGCGCTAACACATTTGGGCTAAAATGGAAAGTCTGTGAAACTTTACACTGTTTTCATAGGCTGTTTTCTGTTGCGTCGATAAAGCGCGCCATCCTTTGTTTGTACTGTGTATGATCCCGCGTCATGCTTTGCGATGACCGTTGCAGGTAGTCCTAATTCTTACTGAGTCACTGATGCAGAGAGGGGTTAATGGTCTTGCTGACCTATCGCAATATGATTTTTGTGGTGATTTTGATTTCTGCATTTTATTCAACACATTTGAATAACTAATTGTTTTAGGCTGAAGTAATTTGTTTGTGATTCGTTCTGCGCGAGAATAACAACTGCGCTGGTGACTGGTTACAGTCTAATATCGGCGTGTTTCGGTACTCAAGTAGTGCGATATACGGGTCTTGACCACTTTCCTTTGCTTTCAACAATAGTATTTTGGCAGTTCCGACCGATTTTTCTGCAAGCCCGTTACTCATATGATGTTGTGGCGAACTGGTCTTATGTTCGAATCCCCATTCTTTTGCATAGTCACTAAACAGTTCCGATGTAAACTGAGGACCATTATCACTAATGCAGATGTAAATTAGCCTATTGCGTGATAAATGTACCTAAAGCTTCCGAATGACGGTAGCAGCGCGTGTATCGGGTAAGAAGTCTATCTCGAAAAAACGACTAATAATCTTCCGTAATTAAATAATTTTTCCCGTCGAAATGAAATATTTCTACGCCGATTTTATATGGGCGATCGGGAAATTCGTGGGGAATCAATGGCTCTTTTGCATTAGAATCACGATGTTTCAGACATGTTGCGCATTGCAACACATGATCTATTATTGCTTTCGACATCCATGGCCAAAATATACTATCTTTTGCTCTTTCCAGTGTTTTATTTACACCTAAGAGACCTGTGTGAACCTTCGCAATCATTTCCTGCCTAACTATAAGAGGCATAAGTAATTTTTGACCTCGAAAAATGCGATCATCGTCGAATGAAAGTATATCGCGATGGTTCCAGTATTCAAGTATTTTAGGGTCACATTCTCATTTTTTGATGGCAGTTCTGATGTTTTCCAAGCGATTGTCTGTGACAAACAATTGTTGTTAAATTGCATGAACATACAAGGGTGTGCTGAAGGTAGTCAGGTATGACGACTGCTCCTCCAGCTTTATGCTCCAATACGCATGAGTTATGTCTAGTTTGCTGAATAATCTAGTACCCGATAGCTGTGAAACAACGTCATCTAGCGTCGGCATTTGATAATGTGGTCTTCTGATAGCCTCGTTCAGGGCTTTTGGGTCTAGGCAAACCCTAAGTTTTCCCTTGCCCGGCTTTCCTACTATTACTATTGAATTGACCCAGTCCGTGGGTACCGTGAGTCTAGCGATAATGGAATATTTTTCCATGCGGTCTAGCTCACATTTTAATTTCGACTTAAGTGCTTCGGGTACTCGCCGCGGAGGATTAACTACAGGCACCGTATTGTCTTTCAAATATAGTCTACTTTCTCCAGAAATAACCCTTATAACAGTAAACAAATCAGCAAAATCTTGCTTCACAGACTCTTTACTCAGAGGGGCACAAGGCGGGATACTCTCTACAGAGTATGTCAATTTTAATAGGCCTAGGTCAAGGGACGACGATTGTAGGCCAAGCAGGGGAGGAGCGAAATTAAAAGAGAGCCCCAATGACCCTCTCCTTGTAGCAGCATTCCAATTTGATCGTGCCCTGCACATGAAGGAGATGACCTGTGTATGAGCTTAACCTTTGCTCAGAGGCTTCTAGATGGTGTTTCACATTCATCTGAGAAAAAAATGAATATGGCAAAAATATTCACAGAGCTGCCAGTATCCACTTTAAAGCTGAGGGACTTCTTGCCAGGACCAAGTAAAATGGTAGCGAATACACGGTCTCGAGGTGTAATTGAAGCGCTTACCGTATCAATAGTGTCAATAAAATATTCCTTTTCACATGACAAGTCCTTATCATATTCCGTAGCACCATTATGTTCATTAATTTCATACACAGTTTTCGCTGAACGGCACATTTTCACAAAATGGTTCCTTTTGCCACATGAATGGCAGGTTTTGCCATACGCAGGACATTTGTTCTTCAGATGTGAGGTTCCACAATTTCCACGTTGCATATGAGCGTGTTTCGCTGTCCCGGTCTGTAGATATTCGAATGCATCAGCCGTTGTCTCACGTTCCCCGTTTGTTCCCCGGACTGTCTGTCGATGGCGTCGACGTTGTTTGAGTCTGACATCGCCATAGAAGTTAGCTGTTTCTGGCAGTATTCGTATTCGTATTTGGACAACCTGTATGGACTTGTCCATTGTTTTTCACGAACTTTGGGACTGGTACACCCAATAACTATTCTGTCCCGGATCATTTCATTCTTCATTGCTGCATCTTTGAAATTACAATCCCGCACCCGAATTCTGAGTCTGGTCACGAAGGCATCAATAGCATCTGTCCCTTGGATTTCATTTTTAAAGCGATAGCTGGCGAATATGGGGTTTAGCTTGGGTTACACATGCGCTTTAAAGCGGTTGTAAAATGTTTCTAACTTTTTCGCATCCGTTTCTGTGATACCAGTCCATGCTTTTTTTTTAATAGGCGACCTTGCTCTCCAACCCACAAGAATAGGTAAGACACTTTTACAGCTTCTGCTTTGTCTTTCCGGGGTCTCGAAAATATCAACTCTACATTGTCTTTAAATTGTTCCCATTGTTCTGGGAGATTGGAACACTTCCAGTTCATAACTGGCGGTGGTATGCCGCTGAGATCCATTGTCACAAACGATCTATGTTTAAAATAATTCCAAGCTAAATATGAGTCTCTGTATTAAATTCCATACTAATTCATATCCATACAATTTTAATCTAACACCATGTTGTATTTTGTGTTTGTATAGATACTATTTAATAATCTCAGATGAGATATAAGTTTACAAAGGAACACAAACGTGCTACTCTATTGGTTTATTTCAGAAGACTGAAGCGTGGTCCCAATGGCGGGCAAGTATCAGTATGATAATAATGGCGTGCACATAATATTAAGGTCTATTTCAAATTACATCATAGAACATGGTGTATCGACCCAAGTAGCTTGTGGTCATTTTCAACAACAAATTTTCTTCCAAAAGTTATTGGATCAAATCGCTCCAATCCGAATAAAATAGATAGGGCTTCTTCTTCTATTTTTGCCCAATTCCTTTCAGACGGTCGCCGAGAGCGAGACGCATATTCCAGGGGCCTGCCATCTTGAAGGATAACTGCTCCTACAGCATCTGTACTACTGTCTACTTGAAGAACTACTTCCTTGCTTGGATCAAAGTATGCTAGGACCGGTGCAGTTGTCAACACGATATTTATCTTCGAGAATGCATCTTCACATTCAGGTGACCAGATGAATTCATCTTCCTTTCGTGTTAGAGCATGAATGGGTTCAAGAACAATGAATAGGTCCGGTAGGATTTTAGCCATATACTGCACAGTTCCACTAAGTCTTTTGACTCCGCTTACATCTGGTTGGCTCGGCATTTCTAGAATGCATTTTATTTTGGATTCATAAGGTTTTACACCTTCTTTGGTGATCAAATGTCCGTGAAACCTTATTTCGGGCAGATTCAATGCTTGTTTATCATCATTGAGGACAATGTGTCTCTGTTCACATCTTTCGTACAGTTTTTAACTTTATTGTCCATATCAGTTTTGCTTCCTCATCAGTATTGTCGCAACCTTCTACGATGATGTCGTCTGCTATTGAGAATGTCCCATCCAAACCCGTCAGAGCTTCAGTGAGAAGCCTCTGAAAGATCCCACTTTAACCCAAATGCTAGCCGCGTCCATCTGTAACGGCCGAATGGTGTTATCATATTAGTGAGTAGACTTGAATCCTCATCAAGTCTTACTTAAGCCGGCCTCGTTGGCTCAGTCGGATGCGCGTCGGACTGGTGATCAGGAGGACGCGGGTTCGACTCCCGCCGGGGTCGGCAACATTCTTTCGTGGAGATTGATCATGAAATCTTTTCTACGGTCATTCTCTCCCTTCCGCTGATCCAAGAAGGGCAGTTGTCAGTTTCTGGCGAAAGAATGTGCACTGTACTGGTTAACCGCTTACGTATAAGCCTGCCCAGGAAAGTGTGAATAGGTAAACTGACCGGCTCAAAAATGACCTAAATAGTGTTGACTGGGCCGTTAAACTCCAATACAAACAAACAAAAAAATCATCAAGTCTTACATGCCAGTAAGCTTGCTTAACATCGAATTTGCTGAATATCATTGCACCACTGAGTTTTTGGTAAAACATCCTCAAAGGTTGGTAGACGGTAATGTTCCCTAACGAGAGCTTTATTCAGTAATTGCGGATCTATACATACTCTAATTTCTCCTCTTGACTTCCTTGGCACAGCCATCTGGCTTACCTATTTCGTAGGTTCTTTAACAGGGACTAGTATACATCTATCAAACGTTTATTTCCTTTTTGACATCATTTTCAATAGCGAGTGGTAGTTTCCTACACGGTAAAGCCTTCAGTTGAATATATGGATCAACTGTTCGTGTGCATTCGCATAAATCTCCGAGTTCTTGAGAAATAACGTTGGCAATAATTTTTTCATTGTTTATTGTGATGAGGTTCATTTCTCTTACTGTCTTTAACCCAAGTAAAGATGTATAGTCATTAGGAGCTACCCCAAAATTAGCTATATGAACTGATCCTGTCATGGGATTTATAATGTCAAGGTCTACTTCTCCAAGGCGCTTCAGTGTAGATCTGTTCCACATGGCCAGGCTTACTTTGGTCTTCTTCACGTGTTCCTTCTTCACATACTTTTGATTAATTGTATTAATGTCTGGCGCTATTGAGCTGAAATTGAATTTCGCAATCGGTGATTTTCTTCAATGCTGTTACATTGTCCTTTTTCCCGTACCAACTGCCTGAAGCCAATGCTCATTTTCAGGACTATCCCCTTCCTCGGGTTCACTCTCTAAAGTTGCTGAAACTTCCTGCCTTGCCGTGGCCCTGGGGGCTCAATTCCCACTGGGCACGTTGCTGCTGTGGTCAATGTGCCCACTGGGAAGAGCTAAAGGAAGTACCACCCGTTTGCCGTGGGTGGCGTCCTGTAAACCGGAAGAAGGGATCCTGGAGGTTGAGGGTTACCTGAGGTGGCGGTGCTTCAGGTGCCCAACACGCCTCTTTGGCCTGGCTTTTCGGTGTAGACGGGTGGCCGTGCGGTCCGGCACGGTCAATCGGCTGGTCACGCCGAGCCCTAGAGATACCGCTTTGCTTTCTCTTCAACTCTTTTTGTATCTTTCCTGATACCAACCATATGCCCATTTACCTTACCCTTTTCTGTCTTTTTATCTCTAGAAGGCGGTGGCTTAACGGATCAATCGTGTAGGCATTTTGTTTATACGAGTATATCTCACGTGTATCTCTAACATCTGCGAGTTGGATAACCACTCCAGTATGGTGTTCCCTTGTAGGGCTCCACGGAGGGCGGAGAGCACTTGGGACGAAACTAGAATTTTTTTCTTATGGCTCCTGGAAAAAAACATAACCGCAAATCACCTAACCGCAAATCACCTAACCACAACGCACCTAAACGTAAAAAACAAGAAGATTCATCCGAATCGGATGAACACAGTCAACAATCCAGTCAGCAGTCAAGTCAACAATCTAGTCAGCAGTCTGCTGAACCAAATTTTGACAATGTTCCGCGTTTCTTGGTCGTTACGTCACTTGACGATACACGAACTGTATCTAGCCTTTCCCCCTTCGTCATCGAGAAAAGTATTCTCTCCATTGCCGGACACCCTAAGAGTATAAAACAACTCAAATCGGGTGATCTTCTCTTGGAAGTCGAGAAAAAACAGCAAGTGGTAAGCCTGCTAAACACCAACAAGCTCTTTGATCTAAAAGTTAAAGTCGCTTTACATAACACGCTCAATTCATCTAAGGGAGTGATTCGCAGTCCAGAACTGCGTCCTTGCTCAGATGAAGAGATAGTCGATAACCTTAAGGATCAGGGAGTTGTTGGTGTTCGTAACATTCAAGTTCGTAGAAATGGTGTACTAAAACCAACAGCAACTTATGTGTTGACTTTTAATACACCAATTCTACCCAAGAAAATCAAAGTAGCATATCTTTCCATTAACGTAGAGGTATACATCCCAAACCCTCTTAGATGTTACTCTTGTCAGGCTTTTGGCCATCACGAAAGCAGATGTCAGAGAAAAAAACTCTGTCCTAATTGTGGTGAAGAAAAGCATGTTGATAATCACCTCAACTGCAAAAATGAACCCAAATGCGTAAATTGTGATGGCAAACATGCTGTTTTCTCCCGAGACTGTCCTGCGTGGAAAAAAGAAAAAGAAATACTTACCGTCAAATACCAAAGGGGGATAACATTCCCAGAAGCGCGGAAGATTGTCGAAGAGCGATACATAACACCAACCACCAGTTTCGCCAGCATCACAAAGGGTGCTGGTGTAAAATGTACCAGCTCCGCAACACAGACTGCTGAATCATACATTGCTGAACTGAAAAAGTCTGGTGCATGGAGTAAATCCACTCCAGCACCACAAAGTTCAACCAATTTATCAAAAGGCGCAATCCAGGTTGCTTCGGATCGGTCGACAGCGACCGTACCGAAGCCAGCGCCGAATGTAAAAGAGAAACCCGACCCAGGTCGAACTAATAAGGGGTCGCAAGATCCGATAAAAAAACATCAATTGTCTCAAAGACAAACAGACAGACAACGTAAAATGGAAAGAGACAATATAAAATTTCAGAACAGATTCGGATCTTTGAGTGACAGTGATATGGAGTTGACTGAAACTCCATCATCACCAAGTGGCAATAACAGATCGAGGTCTGCCACACCACGAGCTGGTGGTAGCAGATCTATATCACCAATTGCACCTCCATAATAGTTTCTAGTCTTAATCTCTCCATAAAATGGATTTAAAACACAAAATAATACAATGGAATTGTCGAGGTCTTAAATCAAATTATAATGAACTCTTATTACTTATTTCGCTACTAACCCCATCGGTGTTTTGTTTGCAAGAAACTTTTTTAAAAACTGATGACAACATAGATGTCAGGGGTTTCAATACATACAACTATATCTATTCTGATGGTAACAAACCATCTGGTGGCAGCTCAATTTTTGTTAAATCATGTTTACCACAAAGAGAGATCAAATTAAAAACCGACCTTCAAGCTGTAGCAGTATCGGTTTCTCTGGATAAAGAAACTACAGTTTGCTCTCTATATATCCCACCCTCATTTTCTTTAAAGCCCGAACATCTTGACTCATTGCTGAGTCAACTTCCATCGCCATATCTTTTAGTTGGCGACTTCAATGGTCACAATATTCTATGGGGCTGTAAAGATGTCAATAACAGAGGAGCACTTGTCGAAGATTTTATTGCAAAGAACGATCTTTGCTTGATGAATGATAAATCTTATACTTACCTTCACCCTGCGACAGGTCATTTGTCTTCTTTAGATCTCTCTTTGTGTCACCCATCTCTCTTCTTGGACTATGACTGGTCTGTTCATGATGATCAGTGCGGAAGTGATCACTTTCCTGTTATAATAGAGAGCGTAAACGAACCAGATGAAGACTGTAACCAGAAATGGAAAATGAATAAAGCCGACTGGGAATTATTTCATAATTTATGTGAAGAAGAGTTATCAGTTGATCACTTAAATGAATCATCTGACATTGTTTCTGATTTCACAGATACACTTATTAACATATCAGAACAATGCATTCCAAAGACCTCCACAAATACTAAGAAAAGCAAGCCTTGGTTTAATAATGACTGTAAAGAAGCTATTAAAAAGCGTAAACAGGCTCTAAATAAGTTCTGCAAAAATCCCACTTCAGAAAAGCTCAACGACGTAAAAGTTTTTAGAGCTAAAGCTCGGCGAACAATCCGAGCTTCCAAACGAAAGTCATGGAGAGAATATGTCTCCAAATTGAACTATAAAACCCCCATTAAAAAGGTTTGGGATATGGTACGAAAAATTTCAGGAAAAACAAAGTCTTCTAGTTTTACACATTTAAATACTGAATTTGACACAATAGCTTCAACAAAAAAAGATATTTCAGATACTCTTGGTCACACATTTTTGAGAAATTCATCATCGCGTAATTATTCTGACACTTTTAGAAATTTCAAAAAGGACCAGGAGAAAAGAAAACTTAACTTCAAATCCCTTAATCACGAAGAATACAACACACCATTTAACTTATCCGAACTCGTTGAAGCCATTGAAAAATCACATGATACGGCAACCGGCCCCGATGAAATTCATTATCAGATGCTTAAGCATCTGCCAAAAAGTTCTCTTACAACACTTTTAGATATCTTTAATAATATTTGGGAAACGGGGGTCTGTCCTGAGAGTTGGCGTGTAGCTACAGTTGTACCAATTCCGAAACCAGGGAAAGATCATGCAGAACCTACAAATTATCGTCCGATAGCTTTGACAAGTTGTTTGTGTAAAACATTGGAGAGAATGATAAACAAGAGATTAGTCTGGTACTTAGAGTCCAACAACCTCATTTCAGAATATCAATCGGGCTTTCGTTCGGAACGTAGTACCAATGACAATTTAATAAGACTAGAAACATTTATACGAGATGCTTTTATTAACAAAGAACACGTAGTGGCTGTCTTTTTCGACTTGGAGAAAGCATATGATACAACATGGCGTTATGGAATATTGAAAGATCTACATAACATTGGCTTAAGAGGAAAACTTCCCAGTTTTATTGAAAGCTTTTTAGGGGAGCGCATGTTTCAGGTGCGTGTGGGGTCTACCCTGTCAGATTTCTATGATCAAGAACAGGGTGTCCCACAGGGTAGTATTCTTTCAACTACGCTATTTAACATCAAAATAAACAATATTGTACAATGTTTGGACGACAAAACTGATTGTTCATTGTATGTAGATGATTTTTGTATATGTTACCGTTCAAAAAATATGAAAACAATTGAACGAAAGTTACAACAAAATTTAAAAAGAATAGAAGAATGGACTGATAAAAATGGTTTCAAGTTCTCCAAGTCGAAAACGCAGTGTGTTCATTTTTGTAAACTACGGAAGAAACACGAACATCCTTCCCTGTTTTTATACGGATCACAAATTCCTGTTGTTGAAGAAGCCAAATTTCTTGGGGTCATATTTGATCAAAAGTTATCTTTTATTCCACATATTAAATATCTTAAAGCGAAATGCTTAAAAGCTTTGAATCTTTTGAAAGTTTTAGCTCATACAAGTTGGGGAGCAGATCGGTATACTTTATTACATCTTTACCGGTCTTTAATAAGATCTAAATTAGATTATGGGTCTGTTGTTTATGGTTCTGCCAGAAAGTCCTATTTAAAATCCTTGGATACTATCCATCACCAAGGCCTTCGTCTGGCCATGGGAGCCTTCCGTACTTCTCCCGTATTAAGCCTTTATGTAGAAGCAGGTGAACCATCTTTAACCTCGCGCAGAGAGAAACTTTCTCTTCAGTATGCTATCAGACTTGCTGCAAATCCATCTAACCCGGCATCCAAAATTTCATTTCGACCTCAATTTGTAGATAAGTATGAAACAAAACCCACAGCAATCAAACCTTTTGGATTACGTATTTTACCACTGCTGGAAAATTCAGGTATCGACCTTAAAAATATTCAAAAACATGAAACCGCCGAAGTTCCATCTTGGTGTATTAAACAACCTTCTATTCTGTTCGACTTACATGATGGAAAAAAATCCGAATCAAATCCAATACTTCTCAAACAAAACTTTCAGGTACTGCAGTCACGTTACAATGATTACCAGCAAGTCTATACTGATGGTTCCAAAGAAGGAGATAAAGTTGGCTGTGCGTATGTTTCTAAAGATACGCACAAAACCATGCGCCTTCCAGATGGTTCATCTATTTTTACAGCTGAAGCCAAAGCAATAGACCTAGCTTTAGATTTTATCAGTTCTTCAACAATTCAAAAAGCAATTATATTTTCGGATTCACTTTCTGTGCTTAAGGCTTTAGACCATTCATCATCTAAAAATCCTCAAATTCAAAAATTGATCGAAAAACATCATGAAATTTCTAAAACACACCAAATCTTGTTTTGTTGGCTTCCGAGCCATATTGGCATTGTCGGCAATGAATATGCTGACAAGAAAGCAAAGGAATCGCTCAATCTTGATCCATCTGTTTTTAAAATTCCTTTTAACAATTTTAAACCATTTATCAACAGATACATCTTGTCGGAATGGCAAGGCGAATGGGACCGTGCAATAAATAACAAACTCCATGCCATTAAACCTGTCGTTAGTACAAAATGCTCTCCTCCACAGTTTTCCAGAAAAGAGGACGTAATATTAACACGACTGCGCATCGGCCATACTAGAGTTACTCATTCTTATATTTTTAATGGTGATGATCAGCCTTCTTGTGTAGGTTGTGATCAGCCATTCACTGTGAAACATATCTTAATTGACTGTGTTGACTTTTCACCCTCACGTATTTTATATTTCAAAGCTGACACTTTGCAACAACTGTTTCGAGATGTACCTGTTGATAATATTATTTTATTCTTAAAAGAAATTGGACTTTTTCATAAGATTTAACTGTTTCAGATTTTTATACATTATCATTCTGACTTTTTACTTTTAATATCATCATAATTATTCATGCAGTTTAACCATCAACCGTTTGACGCTTATGACCCACAAAGAGGGTTGACGCGTCGTTAAACACGAAATCATCATCATCATCTAAAGTTGCTGAAATATTATGTACTTTCTTACATTTGGCATTGAAATGATTCCTGCCTTTACATTAACTGCGTGTTTTACCCCATGCCGGGCATTTCTCTTTGACCTGTTCATGGGAAAAACCACAAAAAATTAGTTTTTAAATATCTTCTTAGCCACCTGATTTCTATTGCCTTTTTGTTGTGAGTCACTCTTGCCTGCAACTTTATGCATGCATGGTAGTTAACCCAATCACGGTTGGCAACTTTGCTCCCCTCTTTAATTGCACGCCGGTGGGTCAGGCCTCCGATTCTATGACGGTTCCAACGTAAAGGCTTATTGAGAATTAGAGAGATTTAATTCAATGTAATATTGGTTGGTGCCTGATGCTCTGTCTCTGGTTGGGCCCATCGGAGTCTAACTGTTGGTTTTCTTTTGCTCTAGCATTTCAGTGGTTTCTTGTTGTCGAGTCCTCACCGTTGTCTCACCTCTGTCGGTCTTTGGTTATTTGTGTTCACGGAGATGTTGCACTGATGAGTTAGGATGCCTTAAGAAGGACTGAACAAATTATTTGTCTAAATCGCGACGGAAGTAAGGGCGAGGGTTGTGGCCACGTAAAATCGATTTGAGCCCCCCAGTGAAAATCTTTCCACTGACCATTCCAAGGCGGTTCTTCTGTGGCGGTTTATTTGTGTTGTTGTTTGTTACTTGCTGTGTGTATCGCTTGTGTCTTTTTGTTTTGGATAGCCATATGGCCATTTTGTGGGAAAGTGACTGTCCTTATGGCCTTCCTTTGTTTGGGTTACCATTATGATCTGGTCGCTTAAGTGTTTGTGTTTCTTTCCCTTTGGTGTCTTTGATGGGTGGAGTAAGTTAATTAGGGCCCCGCACTGAAAGTGTGGGTGCCCTATAGTAATCACTCTGTCCGTCCGTCTGTCTGTCCGTCCGTCTGTCCGTCCACAAATTTCTGATAGCGCTGCCGGGGCCCTAGTCAGTTTCACTGACAGCTCTAGTTGTATCGATTCCTGATCTTTGTTTTACTTCTAATTTATTGACTGAAACCCTTTGGGTTTGACTTGTCTCCAGCAACTCTTTAATGTCTGTCTGTTTGAATGTTCATAGGCACGACAAATTGTTTTGATTTTTAATTGCTTTTTTCAAGTGTTAAATCATCCTCTCTTAGGAGGAGATCCTGTAATTTTCCTGCGTCAGTGAATACTATTTTATCCCTTATCATTCTGTCCTTTTCCTTCAAATGGCAATTGCCAGCACACTTGCGAAGTTCAGTCACGAAATTGTCCAAAGCTTCCTGCATTGGAATATTCCAGAATCTATGTGACTGTAGGACATCATTTTTCTCGGGTTGCAATATGCGTCCATCTTCTTCAGGACTTCATCTGGATCGTCTTGTTGGTCAGCTATGTCTAGGTGCCATGTAAACTGATAATAAATCTCATGCACCTGGGGCTCAGCACAATGCAGCAAAATAGCAGTCTTTACTTTGTTGTCTTTACTGCTGGACCCTGATGCTACCAGGTAAATCTCATTGTCGTTTCCATTTCTTGAAATTCTCAGAGGTGTTGCCATCTATGACATTTAAACAGCCAGGTAATCTAAAATTTGCCTCAGCCATTTTCACATGTCAAATAGTGTTTAATAGTGAGGACAATATGTGGGCCCCGGCCACCATGTTAATTCCTCTAGCAGGAGGACAATTGCAGGTTTTCATTAGCAAAAACAAGGAAGCTTGACTCCAAAATCTAATCTAATAAAGTCAAGGTCATTTTAAAACAATATTTGCTACTGAAACGGAATAGTATTTGTAAAAGGTGAGTGTTTCTAATGACACATTATCAACAAGGAGCAGTCTGCTCTGTGCAGCCTCCGCCCATCCGGGCTTGAAGAAATAAATGGCTGCATGATGCTTCCACGCAGAGCTGAAACCGACCCGCACACAAGTACTGGTAAACCGCTTAGAGGATCTAAGCCTGCCCAGGCAAAGCAGTGCGAGTCGGCCATTATTTGCTTATAAACCATATTTGTTTCATTGGGCGGCAGGGCTTGAGATGTCATTTCATCTCAATGTTGGGTAAAAGTCCCACAAAACTGGAAGCAACGTCTCCAAAATAACCACAGTGTTGACGGAGACGTTAAACCTCAAATCAAACAAACAAGTGTGATCTGTGTCTGCACTGTTTGCTTAGGATCATTACAGTATGATGTTATCCGAATACTTAGGATCGTCACAGTATGCTGAGTTTTGCGCTGTGGTGCAGTGGTAAAGGATCAGATTTGAGATCGAGAGGTAGCCGGTTCGATCCCTGCGAGGGCCAAGTGTTGTTTGCTTAAGCAAGAGGCTTTATCCACATTGCTTAGTACTGGTTTCTACCCAGGAAGAGGAAGAAAAGAGGGCCACGTGCAAGATTAGTACTAGTTAGCTCGCCTTATGAAAGTAAGGGGGACCTATTGCCATACCCCCGGGCGTCCGTCGTCAGCGTTGGCGTCGGCGTCCGCATTTGGTTAAAGTTTACGTGCTAGCTCTTATATGTGATGTTTTACAAGTTTATTTTGAATATATAATTAACAATTGGTAAAAATCAATATTTAACATTATCATTGTACTTCATTTTACAGGTTTTTTGGCTTAAATTGGTCTTTTTGAGAAGTTATTATGTTCCTCTGTATTACCTCCCTTACTTCCCTGTGTTAAAGTTTACCTGCAAGCTGCGTGAGTTCAAATCCCGGGGGAGGCAGTTTTTTTTTTTTTAAACATAGCGGGTCTGGGGCTCAAGGTCACTGTGGCTATTTTTAGAAAAACATTGTCATCGCTCTAGCGCCTTCATTTATTGATGGAATTCAATATAACTTGGGTATAATGATATCTCGTGTGACTTTGACTTTCAGGGTCCGGGGCTTAAGATCAAGGTCACTACTTTCAGGGTCACTGGGTCAAGGTCACTGTGGCTATTTTTAGAAAAACATTGTCATCGCTCTTGCACCTTAACTTATTGATGGATTTTAATGAAACTTCACACAAATGTACCTAATATCTCTAGCAAGTTCAACTTTCAGGGTCTGGGGCTGAAGGTCAAGGTCACTGTGGCTATTTTTCGAAAAAACGTTGTGATCGCTATAGTGCCTACATTTATGGATGGATTTTAAAATAACTTTACACAAACGTTGGGTTTGATGATATCTCGAGCTGGTGTGACTTTCAGGGTCTGGGGCAGAAGGTCAAGGTCACTGTGTCTATTTTTAGAAAACCTTTTTATTTATGGATGGATTTTAATATAATTTCACACAAATATTGGGTATGATGATATCTCGAGTTACTTTGACTTTCAGCTTCCTGGGCTGAAGGTCAAGGTCACTGTGGTTATTTTTAGAAAAACTTTGTGATCGCTCTAGTGCCTACATTTATGAATGGATTTTCATATAACTTTACACAAATGTTGGGTATGATGATTGCTGCAGTCTGTTGGGCTTTTTTACAGAAGAAAAAAAAAATGATAACTTGCCCTCATCCATCTTCGACCCCCAAAGGCGAGCTATGTTGTCTTCTGACAACTCTTGTTTACTAAATGTGTTACCCGGAATACCCGCCATAAATAAAGTTGATCATTATTTATTATTATTGTTGTTATTATTTATTATTATTGATAATTAAGATTCTTATAATTATTAGTGTAGCTTAATGTGCTGTGGCTACTTGTTGGCTCTAACAAGTACAGGTAACGCTATTAACTGGGTCAAATTAAATCCAAGTTACACGCACGCGATATAATGCTATACATATAACCCTCTTTATACCAACATTTTATACAACTACAAAACTCGTTACAATGACAATTTCAGTGGAATGAATGGTCCTTGCTGAAGATTGAAGGGGTTAATGAAGATATTCAAAAATAAAGAAAGAACTGATGTGGATATTTTGTTAGAATCAACTTGGTGAGGCGATTCTAATAAATGTCTACAGCATTTGTATAAATGTTGCAGATATTTGTTGGAATTCCCTCAAAAAGGCGATTCAAACAAATGTCCACAACATTTGTTGTTTCTTGGTGTAAGTGGTGGGGAGTGGGGGTGGGTGAGGAGGGCAAGGGAAAACTGTTTATTACCTATTACACTACTCCAAACTGGGATTCTTTATAGCGACAAATACTTTATAATGGTAAAGTATTAGGGAACAAATATTGTCATTATAACAAGGATCCATTGTAGTTGTGTGTACAGAATATTAAAAAGTCAGAAAAAGAATAAAATATCCTTTAATTACCCTTCCCCCCCCCCCCCCCTTAATCTTCCTTGTTTGGGGTTGTGTATGAATGCAATAAAAATGCAATAGAGCATGTAGAAACAGATCAGCAATGTTACAGTAGTTATTATGAATTGCGTACATGACTCATGAATGTTATTATCCTATAATCCATTTAAACAGATATGGTTGGTACTTGGTGGTAACTGAAGGATTATAATCCTTATTTTTCCGTATATTCCCTTGGTGTGGGTATTCCTATGAATGCCTTAATGAGGCAGTTCATAGGAATACCCACAATGCAACATGGTTTTTATGGAGAATTGACAATAATTATCATTTAATTATCGTTTAATTATCATCAAATAGGTAAGGTGTTCATTACACAGTCTCGACAAGTTGTTACATGTAAATTGATAGTGTTCAGATATTGGATGATATCAGCATGATTTTCTTGATCATTTCTACAATAGCTATATTTCAACATGTTTACTTATGTACCATAAAATTAGAATTTTATTGAAGACAAGTATTGACATTTTTCTGATCTTATATCTGCTTCAAAAATAGAGTACTCATTGGAACCACTTCATTGAGGATGGTTTGAATGAGTACCCACAATATATGGTTTCAAGAAAGAATAAAGAAATTAATGTACATCTTTGTCAGCCCCACTTTTCTCTGTATAATCTGGGGATTACAAAGATATTTGTACACAAGCTTGTTAAAATGATGGTGTACGGTAATGATCCTAAGTATTGGTACAGATAGCCCTAAGCAAACAGTGCAAACTCAGTTCACACTGCTCAGGGTTTATATTGTTTGCCATTCTTTCTGCACATTTTGGACTGACTGCTGCACCTTGAAAGGAATTTGTTTCAATTTTATGAGATTTACCGCAAGTCCTCGAGGTGTCTGAATTTTTAGGGTTTTTTTATGGTATTACAGCAGTGGTTGAAGAATATTAGTGTACTGATATTCATACATAAGGGGCCAGTTGCTCAAAGCATTGTTAGCTTAACGAATGTGTTAGCAGTCGAAATGTTCTAGAATTTAGACTTTTATGTAACACAGAGGTATTTTTGCTGAAAATTGCTAAAAGCATTGTTAGCTTAATGAACTTGTTAGCAATAAAAAATACCTGTTTTAGCAAAGACTTTATGTAACACAGACCTATTTTTGCTGCAAAAATGTGAGTAGCTACTCACGCTGTTCAGCAAAAACATCAGCATATTTGCCATATTCAATGACCAAAGTATTGAAGATATGTTAAGACAGTAAAGAAGTTCATATTTCAGATATTTCAAGGGCGCATAACTCAAGAACTGGATTACAGATGTATTCACCTTATTTGCATTATCTGCTGGTTCCTAGTCTGAAGGTAATCAGTGTGGAAAAACAGGTAACCAGACCCCCTGACCTTAAAAGGTCAGGGGGGTCTGGTTCCCTGTTTTTCCAAAATTGACAATGTGCAAGCTGGGAGCCAGCAAATAATGCAAATATGGTGAATAATAAAACTGAAGGTAGCACATCGTTCTTGTTCTTGAGTTAAGAATCTCAGTGCCCTTGACAAATATAAAAAGGCACACGCTCACTTGAATATTGCCTGCTTGAATATGTTGAATGAGCCCCGCCAAGCGAATTTGTGTCTTCGAGTATTCCGTAATGACATATTTTAACTGCGCATGCCCAGCCATTCAGAGGGGCCAGGTATATGGCTTTCTATCTGAAGGTTCCTCTTGATTCACTGCTTGTATGAGCGAGCAGCGAAGGTTCTGGCGAGACTGCGCGGATGCGCAGGCTCGCCTGAACCTTCGCTGCTCGCATAGGCGATAAGTACCAAAATCGCTTGACGGGGCTCGTATAAAAAGTGTTTTGATGGGCCTATCTCTGATAAACGTCTGAGGCCAGCTGTTCAAAGCATTGTCAGCTTAACCAGCTCATTAGTGGGCAGAATGCGTTAAAAGTTTTCTAGTAGTTATAATATCTAAATTCAATGGAATTTCGCTGAAAAAAATACGAGTAGCATTTGCCATTTGCAAATACTACTCACATTTTTTCAGCAAAAGTATAATTGGCATATCTGCAATATTAAACGACTACAGTTTTAATCATATGCTGAACAGAACAGAACAGAACTTTATTTTCAGTAAATCTCAGGCTACAACAGTTAGCATATGAGAAAATGTATATATACAATGTTTTCAACACATATACGGAATGACATACATAGAATATTAAACAATTACACTTTACAACAACCATGAAGACTGTCGGAGAGGAAATTTTGATAATGGTGTGTGTGTGGTGGGGGGGGGGGGGGGGCGAGAAAGCAATTCCACGTTGACGTAGCGTCGCTTTGACGCGTATTTCTCCATTTCTTGGCTAAGTACCATATTACTTTCGTTTGTTTTGAACAATATAGACTGTTGCTAGTGATGGATTGCCACAAGACAATCATTTGTTAATTGTATGTACATGCTCCAATGAACTAGTCAAACTCAAACCTGGATTAGATGTTGCTTTTTTAGTTTAACGGTCCAGCCAACACTTTAGGTCAGTTGTTCAGTTAACCTAACCACACTTTTTTTTCTTGGCAGGCTTATAAGCCGTTTACCAGTACTGTACATCTGTGTTAAAGGCTATACTCTCTCTTTATGTTAACTGTTATATGACTGTACTTTTGATTTTGGACTATTCCCCCCCAAAAAGGCGGTGCAGGCAATGACAAATACACCCGAGTTTCTTCATTTACTTTTGTTTGCAAAAGTATTGTTCCAAACCCTATACAGAAATCACATGAACAAGTCAGAGAACTGAACGTCCCCTAAACCCCTTTTTATATAGAGAAAACTGGGGTTTACGGGGGGGGGGGGGTATACACTATTTTCCTTATTTCTGCTCCAAGACATATATTGTAGGTACTCGTTAGAACCGCCTCAACAAGGCGGTTCTAACGAGCACCCACAACCTATGTTTGCAGTATAAATAAGAAAAATATTACGGATTTTCATCAGAGAAATATTCATTTTGAAGATGTGAAAAAATGCACTATGTGGCACGGGTGTTTTTATCGTAATGGGGGATCCTCGTTAGAATGACAGTATATGTTCCCTTACACCTTGATGTAAGAAAGAATTTGTTGCTATGAAGAACCCCAGTAAATATATTTAACCCTTTTTGTCGCGCCTGCTATTAGCATGGCGCGATATAGGTGCCCGGTTTTCCGTCCGTTTGTTCGTTCGTCCGTCCGTTCGTCAAGGCGTCAACATTTGCGACCACCCTAATGGTAAAGTTTATTTCTCAAGAACTATAAGAGCTTCATTAATGATACTTGGTACAAACTTGTGTCTGGGGATGAAAACTTACATGCAAGCATCCATATTTGACCTTGACCTACATTTCATGGTTCACTGACTTTGTAAAAATATTGCGACCACCCAAGCGTTCACCCTAATGGTCAAGTTTATTTCTCAAGAACTATTAGAGCTTCATTAATGATACTTCATACAATCTTGTGTCTGGGGATGGCAACTTACATGCAAGCATCCATATTTGACCTTGACCTAGATTTCATGGTTCACTGACTTTGTAAAATATTGCGACCACCCTAGCGTTCACCCTACTGGTCAAGTTAATTTCTCAAGAACCATAAGAGCTTCATTAATGATACTTGGTACAAACTTATATCTCGGGATGGTAACTTAAATGCAAGCATCCATATTTGACCTTGACCTGCATTTCATGGTTCACTGACTTTGTAAAATATTACCACCACCCAAGTAATTCACCATAATGGTTAAGTTCATTTCTCAAGAATTGTTTGAACTTCATTAATGATACTTAGTACAAGGCTTTTATGCAAGCATCTATGTTTGATCTTGGCCTAGATGTCATGGTTCAGTGACTTTGCGCCCCCACAGGCGCGACATAGCCTTCGGTGGAATTCTTGTTGTATATAGCAGGAGCCAGGAGTCCGTTTCGAAATTAAGAGGTGACAGGTTGTGTAATCTTTAAAATTTATTTGTAAAATAGCTGAACTTTTTGCAAATAGTGGAGGCCCTGATCAGAATCCGTGTTCTGCGGCGTCTGATCTGGGCCTGCACTGTTTGCCAAATACCTGTTTTGGGGTTTCCAGTACAAGAAACAAATGTAGACATTTATTAGTATCGCCTCGCTGAGCTGATTCAAACAAATATTCACAAATGATGATATTTGTTTGAATCACCTCAGCGAGGGTACACGAATTCTTATCTGTGTATATTACTTCAGATAGTAAGGGATACAGATGAGTGCAAGCTTGTAGCCTGATAGAACTTTTTTTCAATATCTTTGATGGGAAGTGTTATGACAGTAAATAAAAATTGATTTGCACCACCATAAAGCAGGCATCCATATTAACCGTTATCCTACTGAATATTTGAATTAGCCACACCCATCAGCCAATCAGATTACACATTATATAGTGTTTTGTTCAAATTCACAAACTGAATGACAAACATCGAAGATTCTGATCAGATGGCTTCTACAGAAGCAATCTGATCTAGATCTACACTGTTTGCAATTGTGGAGGTTGTCTTGTACCGCAGGGCCTCAAGCCAGTTGTTCAAAAGCACAGGAGCTTGACGTATTACAATATTAAAGAGTTCAACTCTACGTTTCTGTGTAATAGAAACGAAGGACGGACACTGTTTCAGAGATCCGTTGATTTTCATGCGAAAATCTCAAAATCTACATATTGCTCCGTTGAAATACAATATTGCTTACGTTAATGAACGAACCGTAAACCTTCCGCCGCCTATTATAGAACTGCTTTGTCAAATAATTCACCGTAAAGTGTGTGTTTCTTAAAAATATCCTCCTCGCACAGCTGCTGGTTACGTCGCCATTTTGTTTTCATTAGGAGAATCGCATTGAATTTTTTTTTTAGCGTTTTGATTGGTCACCAAGCACGTGACGATTTTCTTGGGTTGTTTTAGACCAATCAGACAACGCGCATGGACTCACTCCGAGTAAACAAACATGGCGACCTAACCAGCAACTGTGCGAACGGCAAATTTTATAGAAACAGACGGATTGTCGTGGAATCAAGAGTAGCGAAGTAATATTAGGTGTGGCGGAAATTTTATTGCACATTAATTAATTGTTTTAACGTTGCATTCCGACGGAGTAATATGTAGATGTTGAGATTTTTGAATGAAAATCATGGAACTTCTGAAACAGTGTCCGTCCTTCGTTTCTATTATATAGAAACGTAGGGACAAGCCCTTTAAATTTTATTACGTCAAGCTCCTGTGTTCAAAAGTAACAATTCCGTTAGTTAAAGTTTGATTATTTAATATTGCAAATACATGTATTCTAATATTTTTGCTGAATAAATTTGAGTCGCTTTTACAAATGCTACTCTCTTTTTCCAGCAAAAATACCACTGTATTAGATACTTAACCCTTATCTTGCTGTTCACGACAACCCCTATCTTTGCAAACAGTGTAGATCCAGATCAGATGGCTTCTGAATCTGATCAGGATCTACACTGTTTGGCATTCAGTTTATGAATTTGTAGCAATTAATTACATCAAGTAATTTGATTGGTTGATAGACAGAAATGGGTGTGGCTTAAATGAATATTCAACAAGAGAAGGGCTAACTGATTACCAGAATAGTTAACATTCTGTGTCCATTTGTTCAAAGCATTGTTAGCTTCATGTGCTCATTAGCGGTCAAATTGTTAACTCTTCTAGAAAGAACAATATCTGATACTCTGGTATTTTTGCTGAAAAAAAGTGAGCAGCTTTTGCATTGGAAAAAGCTGCTCACAATTTTCTGCAAACATATTTCTACAAGTATATTTGTCATATTTAATGGTCAAAGTTGTAACGATATGTTAGCTAACAACATCGTTAGTTTTGAACAACTGGTCCCAGACCACGTATGAGCTTGTCAAGCTAACCATACCCCATCATAAAGAACCACTTGCATTGAAGGACAAGAGTCCAGTTGTTAAAAGCGTTGTAAGCTAAACGAGCTTGTTAGTGGTCATAATTTTATGTTCTGGTAAATGCAGTATGTAATAACGTGGCATTTTTACTGAAAAAAGTGTGAATAGCTTTTGTTAAAATGCACAAGCTACTCAAGTTTTTTCAGCAAAAAATTAGCATCTTTGCCATATTGAATAATTGCAGTTTTAACAATATATTACCAACATGGTCAGTTTTCATCCCGAGATGTTTTAGGTCTCGGCAATAAGTAGAAAGGTACCATTATTATGCTGCCGCCTGTGTTAAGCAACGACATTTTGGCATTCCCATATGTGTTAACCTACACTATATGCCTGTAAACACTGGCTGTTAATTTGTTATCTGTTTCAGTTATTGATATTAAAGTATACTAGTAAAGTATAATAAACCGAATGCTTTGTCTCTTTTTGTCAAATTTAAACCAATTACAACTGCCCCTCTTGATTCAGTGGAAGCGCGAAAATGACCATAGTAAAGATTTCATGAGCAACCACAAAAAAAAAAAAAAAATGCTGGACCCCGTGGGATTGAACCTGCAAATGCCTGATCAGTCAAATGAGCCTCCAGCCACCGGTATCTGTGCTTGATATTTCAGAAGTGCATGTACCTTTTAATGCCCCTCCCATTGGAAGAATGGTGGAAGAGCATACTGTGTCAGCCCTGTCCATCCGGTCATTCATCCGAAACTTAAACATGGTCAATGACTTTCTTATTTCTATATGGATTTTGAAATTACTTGGCAAAAATGTTCACCATCATGAGACGATGTGTCGCGCACAAAACCCAGGTCCGTATCTCCAAGGTCAAGATTGTAATTAGAGATGAAAGGTCAAAAAACAGGTCTGAAACTTAAATATGGTCAATAACTTTCTTATTTCAGTATACATTTTGAAACTACTTGGCAGAATTGTTCACCATTATGAGACGGATATGTTGCTCGCAAAACCCAGGTTAGTACCTCCAAGGCCAAGGTCGCACTTTAGGTCAAAAAAGGGTCTGAAGCTTACACACGGTCAAAACTTTATTTTTGTATAGATTTTTAAATTACTTGACAGAAATGTTCACCTTCATGAGACGATTTGTCACACGCAAAACCCAGGTGCATACCTCGATCTCAATGTCATACTTGGAGGCAATGGTCAAAAATGGGTTCACAACTTAACAACATGGTCTATAATGTTCTATAGATTAATACTAACATCAACATATTTTCAGGCGAGGGCATCTGTGTCCTGTGACCGCATTACTATTATACAGTGAAATTCCGCTATTAAGACCACCTAAAATTAAGACTAAATCTGCTTTGAAAAGCTTATTGAGACTGTTTCAGTTATTCTTTGTGTTTTCAACACCTAGTGTCTCCTTTTAAGAGACCACATTCGGGACTGTTCAAAATTGGTCTTAAAGACCGCTTTTGAACAGTCCCAAAGGTGGTCTTACTATAGGAATTTTACTGTATTTTTATTTTTGTCTGTAAATAATGAAACCCAGTTGTCAAAGGTAGTTTCTTGCATTTATAAACTGTAAGGAGAATCAGAAATACAGCTTTCCCTGACAAAAGGACAATTTTATGTAGGAAAGAATTTGCTCCAAGGGAGTGGAGCATATATATATTTTTAATCCATTTTGTACCAGAAATCCTAAAATGGGTAATCAGACGATCAGGGCCTGCACTATTTACTAACGGAATTTTCCTTCAATAAATAGAAAAAAAGGAAAAATATGCCTGACACCCCTTATATGGCAAATGGACTCGTCATCATCATCATCAACGGATTTTTGACTAACGTGCAAGTACAGGGGCAACGTCCACATAAGTGGATCCCTTTCCAGGTAGCTGGCTTGCTGCACGCATGGCAGATCGTACACCAGATCTCCAGGTTTGTCTATCATAAGGATCGATAACAGAGAGATTCCATTCTCTGCAATCTCTTTCTGTTAGCTGCTTCCAGGTCATCTTGGGCCTTCCAGGCCCCCGCTTTCCATCTACCTGTATGTCACAGGCAGTCTTGACTGCACCGTTGGAGCGTTCCACATGTCCATACCAGCGAAGCCTTCTCTATTTCAGGATGAGGTCCAGGTCCTCAATGCCGAGACGCTTAAGTAACTCAATGGACCTGATGGTGATAGTGTCCTGTGGCTTGACATTGCAGATCTGTCGGATCATTGCCCTGTCATTCCGCTGTAGACGTTGGAGGTTTGGCTTTGTCAATGGCCATGTCTCACTGGCAAGGAGCATTGCACTCCGCACACAAGAGCTATACACACGGCCACGTGTTTTGAACGAGAGGTGGCGGGAAGAGAGAACTGGTAGCAACTCCTTGAATTTCTTCCAGGTCGCAACCACCCGCTGCAGAGAGCATATCACCTAGGTAGCAAAAGGAAGCTACAACTTCCAGCTTGTCGGATCCGACTTGAACTTCCTTCTGTGGTCTGTTATCTAAGGGGCGTGCAGTTCCTTGGCACCCTGTGCACCTGTAATCAGGGTCCTCTATCAGGCGTTTGAGCCCACTGCATTTCTTGTGCACCCAGAACTTGCAGCCATTACAAAAGATACTGTTGCTGCCCACTCCAGTGCGACATACAGCGCATGGGAACTGGCCTGTACTCTGCAAGTGGTCCAGACCTGTACCACAGATCATGATCTTTGTCTTTCCTGCATTCACAGCCCTTTCGCCTCCATTGCCTCTTTCCAAGTTAAGAGCCTCCTGACACATTCCTCAAGGGATTCAGCTATGATGACAAGGTCATCAGCATACAGGTCCTCCGTGGGGACTCCAGACCGGAACTCGCGTGACAAAGCTTCAAGCACAATGATGAAAAGCAGTGGGCTGAGAACAGAGCCTTGATGAACACCCACCTTCACCTCGAATTCTTCACTGTAACCATCACCAACGCGGACACGGCTCCGAGCATTAGCATACATCCCCTGGACCAGTTGCACAATCCACTCGTCCACTCCAAGTTTTCTTAGTGCCCTAAAGATGACTTTCCGAGGCACTCGGTCAAATGCCTTCTCCAGGTCTACAAAAGCCATGAAGAGTCTCCTGTTGGCCGCCAGATACTTCTCTTGTAGCTGCCGTACAAGAAAAATTGCGTCTGTTGTGCATCTTCATGGGACGAAGCCAAACTGGGAATCGTCGATGGACACTAACTGCCTAATGAGACCAGCCACAGTCCTCTCCAGGACTTTCATGACCTGTTCTGGGACGAAGCCAAACTGGGAATCGTCGATGGACACTAACTGCCTAATGAGACCAGCCACAGTCCTCTCCAGGACTTTCATGACCTGTTCTGTCAGCTTGAGACCACGATAGTTGCCCCGTTCCAGTGTATCGCCCTTGCCCCTGTAGAGACAGATAATGAAACTCTGTTCCCAGTCAAAGGGTACCTTTCCATCACGGATGATTGCAGCTGCAAGGTCGCGGATCATCGAGGCACCCGCATCACCTGCAGCTCTTATCATCTCCACCACTATGCCAGAGGGGCCCGGTGCTTTGCCAGTCTTCATTTAAGAGATAGCCTTCTTAACCATATCAATAGTGATTGGGATGGGCGGCCCTTCCACTGGTGGTTCATCAGACAGGTGGTCTGGGTCCCAGTCAAACTCAACATTGAGTAGCCTTTGGTAGTGTTCTAACCAGGCCCTCTGCTTTGAGTCTTCACTCATTGACATCTCCCCTGCATCATTCTTTACTGGTTCGTCACCTACAACATCGGCATTCTCTCCTCTCATCTGGTTAGCAAGGCGGTATACTTCTGAGGACTTAGGGTCAATATTCTTGTAGATCACCTTCTCAGCTTCTTGGCGAGCATGGTGAACTGTACGTCTGGCTATGCGTTTGACCACAAGATATGATGCACGGGTGCCCTTACAAGTCTTCCATGCCTTAAAGGCTTGCCGCTTGGCTGCAATGACCTTATTAACATCCTCATACCTTATTAACATCCTCATTCCACCACCAGGTTTCCCGACGCCAGCGGTGTGGCCGAGTTGTGCCACACACCTCTTCAGTTGTCTTGAGCAGACCTGTCTTGAAGCTGTTCCATATATCCTCAGTGGTACCATCAGTTACACATGCTGAAGCACTTACATGCTGGCTGAAAACCTTCTGGAAATGATTTTTTGTCTGAGATTCTTTCATCTTCCAAACTTTTAGTCTCGGGGTGAACTTGCGCTTATGATTTGGTGGCACATCAATCCTCATGTCGCATACAAGTAGCTGATGTTGCAGGGCTACTTCCTCGTCAGGGAATCCTCTCCAGGACTACATATAGCAATGGAAGAGTCCCCTAGTATACAATGGGTTTTGTTTGATGTGATGTTTAATGTCCCCGTCAACTCAATATAGGTCATTTCGGAGACGTTGCTTCCATTTTTATGGGACTTTTACCCGACATTGAGATGAAATGATATCTCAAGCCCTGTCGCCAAATGAAACAAATAGGGTTTATAAGCATGGACTGAGTCGCACCGCTTTGCCCGGGCAGTCATTACCCTCCAAGCAGTTTGCCAGTACTCGTATGCAGTCTGATTCAGCTGTGTGGAAGCATCATGCAGCTCATTTATATCTTCAAGCCCCCATGGGCGGGGGCCGATATACAATGGGTTAATAGAAGCCATTTGATGTTGAAGGAAAATGTTTTTTTATTTATGTGATGTCTATTCCATTGCAAACAATCAGTTTGGTTTTGAGTTTTAACTGGCAGGGACCTAATCCATGACCTGATCACTGACTGAGCCATCGAGGCAGACTGAACATTTGGCATTGCACATGTCGGCCTTATGTCCGCCAAAGTATGTGGCAGATTACTGAAAAGATCCTTAGCATATATAACAAGAATTCGGCAGAAGGCAGCGTCGCACTACTGGGGCAAAAGTCACAGAATGTGGTTATTAAATAAGTTTCAATCTTAGCATTGCTTAGTTGGTTTGGTTTTACAGCCCTTTCAAGACTATTTCTCTTATTCCAAGCAGATGGGCAAAAAGAGGAGTACCTGGAGAAAAACCACATGACCTTCTATTGCAGAACTTGGCATCTCCCATGTGGCTGTGCTCAGCTGGAAAACTGGGTTAAAAGAAAATGTAGACAAAGTGCCCAGTGGGGCACATTTAACCCCAGCCAGTGCCATTCCCCATAATGAACATGTCTCCAGCACCGACATTTTTAATAATATACAGCCCATTGATAATGTGTGATAACTAGTCTATCAGATAATCTGATATTTAAAAATTTAAAATAATATTAACTGCGTGTTTGTTTGTATTGAAGATTTATGTTGACATAAAATGTATCAAAGTCACTGGAGCTCCAAATAGAGGTCAAGGTCACCGGGTCAAGGTACATGCCACGTCAGTACATCGAGGACAAGCACTTTGTAAGGTTTGGCGGTTATAGGCCTCATAGTTGAGAAGATGTCACTGGCGTGCAAAATATAGGTCGTCACCGGGTCAAAGAACTACATTGAGGAGAAGCACTATGTAAGGTTTGGTGGTTGTAGGCCTTATAGTTGAGAAGATATGGAATGCCACATAAAATGTGTAAAGCTCACTGGAGTAAGAAAAGTACATCGATGCCAAGGTACCTGCGAAGTCCCGTACATTAAGGAAAAGGAGCGCTATGCAAGTATGGTGGTTGTAGATCTTATAGTTGAGGAGGTATTGAGCTTCAACGTAAAATGTGTCAAAGTCACTGGAGTGCAAAATATGTTTGTATAGGTCAAGGTCACGGAGTTATTACATCTAGGAGGAACACAATGCAAGGTATGATAGTTGTAGGCTTTTATTTGAAGAGATCTGGAATGTCTATGTAAATAGTGTCAAAGTCACTGGAGCGTAAAATATAGGTCAAGGACACCAGGTCAAGGTGCCTGCAAAGTGGAAATCGGGGATATGTTTCATGCAAGGTTTGATGGTTGTTTAGTCTTGTTGATTACGATACTAACTTTGACTTAAATGTCGAATTTCGACATAAATGTTGACAGACGCACGACGGAAGGATTAACGGAAAAGTAGACGCCTATGTCACAGCAGGTGCAACAAATATAGCAAAGACTGGATAAGATGTGACAGCAAGAAACAAGCTTTAGGCCACCTGGTAGAAAGGACTTCATGTTATGTTTTACAGGCCTCCATGACTTAGTGGGTAAGAGCACTATTAGGTCTCAATAGTTTGAGTTTTAGTCTAGCTCGGGTCACATGCGAGATGCCAAGTTTTGCAACAGAAGGTCAAGTGTTTTTTTCTTTTAGGTTCGTTGTTTTTCACCAGCATCTGATTAATGTCCTGCTGTATAGAAACGAAACAATCTTGAAAGGTAAGTAGAACCAAAATAAAACAACAGGTCTATAATGCATCGGAATCGATCACCAGAGTCAAGATATATTACCATGGGAGATCATGGGTCTGGTGATGCCTTTAATTTAGCACTCCCTAAACGGGTAATTGGCAAACAGTGCAGCAGCAGGCCCAGATCAGACGCCACAAGGCCTACACATTTTGTTTAAAGTTCAGTCATTTTTTTTTTCCAAATAAGTTTTGAAGAAAACACAACCCGACACCCCTAAATTTTAAAATGGACTCCTGCTTTATATATGGAGGGAGATTCCATTTGGTACAAAAAAGGTTAGATGATATCTCAAGCTTCAGAGGATGTTTTTACAATTTCTTATTTTTCTGTTGTAAGAAGCCATCTTGTTCATTGAGTGGAATGAGTGGACTAGATTGGTATATGCTACGAGAGGAACAATTCTGCCCATTTCAGAAATTCTGGTGCAGGGCCATTAGATTTGTTGGAGTTTAACGACCCAGTAAACACTATTTAGGTCTTTTTTCCGGTCAGTTTACCTAACCACACTTTTCCTGGGCAGGCTTATACGTAAGCCGTTAACCAGTACACTGCACATTCTTTAGCCAAAAACTGACAACTGCCCTTCTTGAATCAGCAGAAGGGAGACAATGACCGTAGAAAAAATTTCATGATCAATCTCCACGAAAGACTGTTGCCGACCCCGGCAGGTATCCAACCCGCATCCTCCTGGTCACCAGTCAGACGCGCATCTAATTGAGCTACCGAGACCGGCACAGAGCCATGAGAGGAACAATTTATGAGATTACTGAACGAGGGTAGGCTTGAAAGTTCTGAGCCTGACCAAGATCCAATGGTTTGTCCATGCTGAAAGTGCCTTATTTTTCAACATAGTCTCCCTTCCTGTCCACACACTTCCTCCAGCGATGCTGGAGTCCTTGGATCCCAGTGGTATAGGTCTCATCTTGGTCCCTGAAAAACTCCTCAGCAGCAGCTATCACCTCCTCGTCTGACCGATAATGCTGCCCAGCCAAGTGCTTTTTCATGTTTGGAAGCAGGAAATAATCTGATGGAGCTAGATCAGGTGAATACGGAGGGTGATCGACAAGTGATAAGCCACAGTCATGCACAGCAGCCATTGCGACAACTGATTTATGAGCAGGCGCATTGTCCTGATGGAACAAGGCCCCTTTTGTCAATTTTCCGGGTCGTTTAGCCTTAATTGCTTTTCGAAATCGTTTTAGCAGATCTGCATAATTCTCCCCATTAATTGTTCTGCCCTTTTGAAGGTAATATATGAATATTATACCCTTGGCATCCCAGAACACTGATGTCATCACCTTCCCTGCAGAGACGACCTTTGCCTTCTTTGTAGGGGGTGAGCCAGGGTGCTTCCATTGCATGGATTGTCTTATGGTCTCAGGCTCGAAGTGATGAACCCAACCCTCATCCTGAGTGACAAAACGGTCAAGAAAACCATCTTGGTCTGCTTCAAAAATAGCCAAGTTGGCTTGTGACAGGTTCAGTCTGGTCAACTTTTGGTCAGGCGTCAAAAGCCGTCGCACCCATCTGGCGGAAACCTTCAACATTCCTAATTCACTGTGTAGAATGTTCTCTACTCGTTCACGGGAGATGCCAACAGTGTTAGCTAACTGATTCACAGTTAAACGCCTGTCATCCATCACGGCCCTGTGCACTTGGCTGATGGTTTCCTCAGTTCTTGCCGTTGTGGGTCGTCCACACCGGTCATCATCTTCAAGGCTGTCCTTGCCCATCTTAAAATTTGCTGCCCACCTTTTCACGGTTGCATACGAAGCAGCATCATCCCCTAATGTAGCAACCATATCGGCATGAATGTCCTTAGGAGCTAACCCCTTTTGACCGAGATACTTGATGACACCACAATGCCAGATTTTGTCAATTTGCTAAAAAATGTGCTAGTATCAATTTTCAAAGTCTAGAATTTCTACGTTATTGCAGGTAAACTTGAACTCATTTGAGTCAAATCAAGTAATAAAGGTTTGGATTTAATGAATACAAAATTTCATTGCTGTTCGATGCCTGCGTCTTGGTCAGGCTCAGAACTTTTCAGCCTACCCTCGTATAGCAAAGACTCAGGATAAGATGTAAAAGCAAGAAACCAGCTTTATTGCCACTGGCATGAGTGAAAGTGTGATTTGAAGCTGTTTCTGGTGAGCACCAGAACATCTTGTTCAGTGGAGTGGAACAATTTTAGCAGTTTTGGTGCAGGTCATGAGAGGAATAATTCTATGAAATTACTCTAATTAAAAATTGAGCCAATGACTTGCGTGATGTCCAAATATTTTTTTTTTCTTCATTTTTTTTTTTTTAGCTCCGGCAGCCTTTTTTAGTGACACTGTATTGGCAATTTTGGTAAAGGTCCATAAAGAAACATTTCTATGAAATAATTGTGAAATCGACGCACTGACTTGGGAGATGTCGGTTAAAAGTTTTTCTAATTGTAGCTTTGACGACGATCTTATTCAACAATACGAAAACACGCCTGTACAAATACGTTCTAAATTATTCGCAAAAAAAAACAAGAATATCGGTGAAACCGATGGATGCTCCCCGAACGTGCAATAGTCGGAACAGGAAACATTATCCCAGTTAAAGAGCAGTATACTGTGTATACTCACTGTACTTCAAACTGGAGTATAACACAACCTGTCAGTGGAAAGATTAGCTTGCCTGATGGCACTGTCATACAAACATCAGCAACACAAAAGTCCGAATAAATGAAAGGAAGAACTGTTTAATACAAATTATTGAAAACTTACTCTCGTACACAGAGGCAATCCTCATAGGACTGTCGCCAGGTATGGTTCGGTATTGGGTGCCTTTGCATATAAAATATCAGACGGGTTCGAAAATTATATTAAAATCCATCAGCAAATGTAGATGCTAGAGCGATGACAAAGTTTTTCTAAAAATAGCCGCAGTGACCTTGACCTTGACCCCAGGACCCTGAAAATCAAACTTGCTTGTGATATTTTCATACCCAACATTTGTGTGAAGTTATATTAAAATCCATCAGCAAATGACGACGCTAGAGCTATGACAAAGTTTTTTTCTAAAAATAGCCGCATTGACCTTATCCTTGAGCCCAGGACCCTGAAAGTCAAACTTGCTCGAAATATTATCATACCCAACATTTGTGTGAAATTATATTAAAATCCATCAATAAATGTAGGCACTAGAGCGATGACAACGTTTTTTTCCTAAAAATAACCACAGTGACCTTGACCTTGACCCCAGGATCCTGAAAGTTGAACTTGCTCGAGATATTATTATACCCAACATTTGTGTAAAGTTATATTAAAATCCATCAACAAATGACAACGCTAGAGCGATGACAAAGTTTTTTTCTAATAATAGCCACAGTGACCTGAACCTTGAGCCCAGGACACTGAAAGTTGAACTTGCTCGAGATATTATCATACCCAACATTTGTGTAAAGTTATATTAAAATCCATCAATAAATGTAGGCACTAGAGCGATGACAAAGTTTTTTTCTAAAAATAACCACAGTGACCTTGACCTTGATCCCAGAATCCTGAAAGTTGAACTTGCTCGAGATATTATTATACCCAACATTTGTGTGAAGTTATATTAAAATCCATCAGCAAATGATGACGCTAGAGCGGTGACAAAGTTTTTTTTTTCTAAAAATAGCTACAGTGACCTTGACCTTGAGCCCAGGACCCTGAAAGTTGAACTTGCTCGAGATATTATCATACTCAACATTTGTGTGAATTATATTAAAATCCATCAATAAATGTAGGCACTAGAGCAAAAACAAAGTTTTTCTAAAAATAGCCGCAGTGACCTTGACCCAGGACCTTGAAAGTCAAACTTGCTTGAGATATTATCACACCCAACATTTGTGTGAAGTTATATTAAAATCCATCAGCAAATGACACCGCTAGAGCTATGACAAAGTTTTTTCTAAAAATAGCCGCAGTGACCTTGACCTTGAGCCCAGGACCCTGAAAGTCGAACATGCTCAAGATATTATCATACCCAACATTTGTGTGAAGTTATATTAAAATCCATCCATAAATGTAGGCACCAGAGTGATGACAAAGTTTTTTCTAAAAATAGCCACGGTGACCTACCACTGCAGCTTTAAACAAAGTACCATAACTTTGTGACGAATCATCTAACCAGATAGCACGGATAATATGCGCATCCTCTATTGCTGCTTAAGGTTCCATTGAAGTTTCGTTGAATTTCTGCAAGTAGTTGCTGAGAATTCGCGTGGACATGAACAATACCCTATATATTCATGCAGAATTCATCAAAGGGCCATAACTGTTGGAAAAATCATCGAACCAAAACACGCAGGTGATATGCGCATCCACCTTCGATACTTAATAGTCCCATGAAGTTTCATTGAAATCCGCCCAGAAGTTTCTGAGAATTCGCGCTGACAAGAGCGGGACGGACGCACGGACGCACAGACGCACGGACTCACAGACGAAGCGGCGACTATATGCTCCCCCGAAATTCTTCGGGGAGCATAAAAACTAACATTTTTGGATGAAAAAGTGTGATATTTTCCTTATTTCTGCCAAAATATAGATTGTAGGTACTCGTTAAAGCCGCCTTATTGAGGCGGTTCTAACGATTACCCACAAGCTATATTTTAGAACAGAAATAAGAAAAATAAGGTTTACCCCTGTAAACCCCAGTTTTACAATATAAAAGTGAGGTTGAAGGGGCCAAAATTATATAGACGTGTTTTCGTGATGATGGACAAAAACCATTGCAAGGCGTCATAAGAATAAACTTTGTGTTTGAGCCATTTGCTTTCTTGTTTAATTCTGCCAGCCATCTTGTTGGTTTTAGCAATTTTGGTGCAGGGCCATTAGAGGAACATTTCTATGATATGATTTTCAAATTGAGCCATTGGCTTGAGAGGAGATATCACTACTCCTTGTGGAGCACTATTTTGCAGTGTTAAAGCATCGAATTTGAGATTGAGAGGTAGCCAGTTCGTATCTCGCAAGTGCCAAGTGTTGATTCCTTGAGCAAGAAAATTTATCAACATTGCTTAGTACTGGTTCCTACCAAGGAAAAGAGGGCCACATGGACGGCCCCCGCCCATCGAGCCTTGAAGAAATATATGGGCTGCATGATGCTTCCAGGCAGAGCTAAAACCGACCTGCACACAAGTACTGGTAAACCGCTTAGAGGATATAAGCCTGCCCAGGCAAAGCGGTGCGAGTCGGCCCGTCCATGCTTATAAACCCCATTGGTCTCATTGGGCAGCAAGGCTTGAGATGTCATTTCATCTCAATTTCGGGTAAAAGTCCTACAAAATTGGAAGCAACTTCTCCAAAATGACCTTTACAGTGTTGACGGGGACGTTAAACCTCAAATCCAACAAACAGGCTTTCAAGTGACTCCTGGTGAAAAAGTAGGAGAAAAGTAGGAGCCTGAGATTTCAAAAAGTAGGAGAAAAGTAGGAAAAAAGTAGGAACCTGATATAAAAAGTAGGAGTTAATGGACACGAACATACCTCCATATGTCTCACATTTAAACAGTTTTTCATTTTGGGCAGTTTTATTTGTGCATTGAGTCTAATGTTTTCACATCCAAGTTAGCAGGCACCTGTAAAATGATAGTGTCCAACCCATCTAGTACATTTATTCATGACTGCAGCCTGAGCTTCCAATGCTTTTGTCAAGAGTTTGCCACTTTTTTCAAGAGTCCGTACCTAGCTATTGACATACGTCAAAGTATTAATTCAAAGGAATTAATGAATTTTGAAAATTTACATTTGTGAGAAGCATCAGCTACATGATGTCCCAGTGAAGGCATCATAGCACTGCTACAATGAATTCCTGTCATGCAAACTAAGACAGCATTTTAGTTGCTCACTGAAGTCAAGACTTTAAAGTATTGCTGCAATGAATTTCTGCCATTCTAAACAAGACAGAGCTCTAGTTGGTCACTTCAGTCATCACAGCGTTGCTGCAATGAATTTCTGTCATGCTAAACAAGACCGAACTCTAGTTGGTCACTTCAGTCATCACAGCATTGCTGCAATGAATTTCTGTCATGCTAAACAGAACAGAGCTCTAGTTGGTCACTTCAGTCATCACAGCATTGCTGCACTGAATTTCTGTTATGCTAAACAAAACAGAGCTCTAGTTGGTCACTTCAGTCATCACAGCATTGCTGCAATGTCATGCTAGACAAGACAGAGCGCTAGTTGGTCACTTCAGTCATCACAGCATTGCTGCAATGAATTTTTGTCATGCTCAACAGGACAGAGCTCTAGTTGGTCACTTCAGTCATCACAGCATTGCTGCAATGAATTTCTGTTATGCTAAACAAGACAGAGCTCTAGTTGGTCACTTCAGTTATCACAGCACTGCTGCAATGAGTTTCTGTTATGCTAAACAAGACAGACCTCTAGTTGGTCACTTCAGTCATCACAGCATTGCTGCAATGAATTTCTGTTATGCTAAACAAGACAGAGCTCTAGTTGGTCACTTCAGTCATCACAGCATTGCTGCAATGAATTTCTGTCATGCTAGACAAGACAGACTGAGAGCTCTAGTTGGTCACTCCAGTCATCACAGCATTATTGCAATGAATTTCTGCCATGCTAAACAAGACAGGACTCTAGTTGGACACTCCAGTCATCACAGCACTGCTGCAATTAATTTCTGTCATGCTAAAAAAGACAGAGCTCTAGCTGGTCACTCCAGTCATCACAGCATTGCTGCAATGAGTTTCTGTCATGCTAGACAAGAAATATCTCTAGTTGGTCACTCCAGTCATCACAGCACTGCTGCAATGAATTTCTGTCATGCTAAACAAGACAGAGCTCTAGCTGGTCACTCCAGTCTTCACAGCACTGCTGCAATGAGTTTCTGTCATGCTAGACAAGAAAAATCTCCTGCTGGTCGATTACTGCAGTTAAGACATTGTATTACTGCTGCTTTGAATTCCTGTCATCCTCCATAAGACTGATCTCAGATTTTTCACTGCAGCTAAGGCATCATAGCACTGCTTCAGTGGTTTTCTGTCTTTTTAAACAAGACACAGCTCTATTTGGTCACTTTAATTAAGGCAACACAATACTGCTGCAATGAATTTCTTTCATGCTCAACAAGACGGATCTCTAGTTGGTCACTTGTCTTCAATTAAGGCAACACAGCACGGCTGCAATGAATTCCTGCCATGCTCATCAAGACGGAACTCTAGTTGGTAATTTCAATTAAGGCAACACAGAACTGCTGCAATGAATTCCTGTCATGCTCAATAAGACAGAACTCTAAATGGTCATTGCAGTTAAAGGCATCAAAGCATGGCAACAATGAATTACTTTCATACTTATCAAGACAAGAATTCTAGTTGGTAACTGCATTTAAGGCAAATTTAAGCAGCACTGCTGCAATGAATTTCTGTCATGCTCAAAAAGTCACAGCTCTAGTTGGTAACTCAGTTCAGGCACCACAGAAGTGCTGCAATAAATTGCTGCCATGCTCAACAAGACATAACCCTAGTGGGCAACTGCAGTTAAGGCATCACAATACTGCTGCAGTGAATCCCTTTCATGCTCAAGAGAGAACTCTAGTTGATCACTGCAGTCAAGACATCACATCATTGCTGCAATGAATTTCTGTCTTGCTCAACAAGACTGAGCTCCAGTGGGTCTCTGCAGTTTAGTTATCAGAGCACTGCTGTAATGTATTTCTGTCATACTCAACAAGACATAGCTCTAGATGGTAACCACAGTTAAGGCATCACAGCATGGCTGCTACAATGAGTTTCTATCAAGCTAAACAAGACAGAACTCTAGTTTGTCAGTGCAGCTAAGGCACACAGCACTAAGGAAATGAATTCCTCTTGTGCTTAAGACAGAGATCTAGTTGATCACTGCAGTTAAGGTGTCAAAGCATTGTTGCAATAGTTCCTGTCATGCTAAACAAGACAGAGCTCTAGTAAGGCATCAAAGACATGGTGTTAAAGCATTGCTGCTATGTACTGCTGGTCAGTTAAGGCCTCAAAGCACTGCTTCAATGAATTCCTTGCATGCTTACCAAAACATAGCTCTAGCTGATCACTGCAGTTAAGAAATCAAACCACTGCTGCTATGAACTCCTGCCTTGCTTAACAAGACAGAGCTCTAGCTGGGCAATGCAGCTGAGGCATCAAAGCATTGCTGCAATGAATTTTTGTCATGCTAAACAAGACAAAGCTTAATTTATTTATTTATTAAAATTAGGATCTTAGTTTTTGAACAAATCAAAAAAGTAGGAGAAGTAGGAGTTTTTCTGGAAAAAGTAGGAACAAAGTAGGAAGAGACCCAAAAAGTAGGAAAAGTAGGAAAAAGTAGGAAAAAGTAGGACTACTTGAAAGCCTGAACAAACAAACAAGGGCCCAAGGTTGGGTGGCAAATTCCACCCCCGGTATTTACCAGTGGCATTTACCGGTCTGGAAAATACTCATCAAGTGGCAAATACTGGCAAATTGAACTATTTAGCCTTAAAATACTGCAGAAATCTTAACAAATTTGAATTGAAATAGAATATTGGAACTCAATGAGTAAAAGAATGTTAAAAGTTAATATCTATATAAGGTTATTAACCTACTGAATAAAAATATTTCTCAATTTAAAGATGCTGAACCAGCCAAAAAGTGAATCCAAGACTAAAGTTTTGAAATTATTTAATAAAAAAAAATGTACATGTATCGTTTTAAATCAACAGTAGAAAAATGTATGTAGAAATGGTTTAATATTATCACTTAAACAATTACAACTTATCAGATGAAGATCAGACTGAGCACAACTGTATCTTTTAAACATACTTGTCTACAGAATAACCATGTTTTCAAATTTTAGGTTGTAGTTACAGCATTTTACTATTGTCAAAAACTTTAGTTTCACAGTAAATAGAAAGATCATATGGACTAAATTACTAAAACAACAACTCTCAAAACCTTGTTTATTCAAAAGAGCACAGGCTTATTCAAGAGAGCACAGGATGGACTGAAGGATGTCTTATATGACTTTAAACAATTAGTCAATGTGAAAGTAAACAGATGAGTACTGTGGCAGGTTCAAAATAGGCCTTTCTTTTCTAAAAGTACATTTTTATATTTAAATTAGATAGTAAAAAAAAAAAAAAAAAATATACCAGAGTTAAATGTACATGTATAATGGTAAAATGTAACCTCTTTCATTATAACTGCTGAGTATATGATTTTGTTTTAATTCCAGGGTGGAAAATTCCATTTTCCAGTATTTGCCGGCATTTTCCAGTATTTGCCTGTATTTACCGGTAAATGCCACCGGCATGGAAAATACTCGTATTTGCCGGCACTTTGCCAATCTTGCAAGGGCCACATGGAAGATAAGTACTAGTACTAAATATGTTACCTTATATAAACTAGACAAAAGTGCCCAGTGGGGCACGTATACCCCCGGCCAGTGCCGAACTACAAAGGGAAATAACTCTAAAAGGCCTGACCCCTTGGCCCTTATTTTCTTTCCCACAATACAAGTAGTCATACTGATCATGTGTGCAAAATTTCAAGTTTCTATGTGAAGCAGTTCCTGAGATATCTTTGACACAAAATAATTGTTTACGGACAGACAGACGGAAAAGACAAAAACTATATACCCCCATGGCATACGCCGGGGGTATAATAAGGTTGATTTTTATTTTTTTTATTATTAAAGATTTTTTTGGTTTTCAATTTTTAGATCTGGCAGGTATATTGTTCAGTGGAGTGAGACAGTATTTTGGTAAAGGGTCATATCTGAGAAATTCTTTTGAAATTGATGCATTGCCTTAGGAGATGTTGTTGAGAGGTGTTCTATTTTTAGCTCCGGTGGTCATCTTCAGTGGGAGAAAACTATTTTAGCAATTTGGTGAAAGGACAGAAGAGAAACATTTGTACAAAATTATTTTGAAATCGGCTCAAATGAGTTGACGACAGACGGACTGACACCGGACACAGAGATCACAATAGCTCACCTTGAGCAATTTGTGCTCAGGTGAGCTACCAATTGCAAATAGATAGTTTTGCTATTGAATTTAGTGGCCAATTCAGCACTTTTCTGTTCATGTTGAGCCAGTCCGTTAACCCAATCACACCTTTCCTTGACATACTAAAAATGTAATTAGCCAGTACATGCAGTGTATAATCTTTTGCAAGTAACTTAAGACTGGCTTCAGAATGATCACAGAGAATATTTCATGATCAATCTCTATAACAGAATGTAGGTGGAATGGCAGGGATCAAATTTGTGATTGCCTGTTAAGAATATATTACTGTGGTGACTTGTGAATCTTCTTTGTCAGGCAACTGTTTGTGTGGAGTTTAACAGCCCAGTCAACTGGTCAGCAAGTCAGTTTATCAGCCTGGGGGATAACTGTATTGAAAATTGTCATTTGGGGAGGTAAATCGGCGGTTTTAAGGTCGGAAATTTCGTTTTATGGCGACGCGTGAGCGGAGCCGTAAAACCGACGATTACCTCCCAAAATGACAAGCGACGTGGCATGATAACGTTGGGTTTCCTACAGTATAATGCAGAATATACAGTCACAAATTTTTTCTGCTATCCATTCAGACGTCGCGTTAAATACCCAGGTGCATTAGAATAGTTTATCTAGCCACACTAACTGGATAGGTTTATTTGTAAGCCGTTAATCAGTACCGTGTGCTTTCTTTCACCAAAAATGGAACTTGCCGACCGCAGCAGTTTCACTCCAGCGACCATCTGAACACCAGTCTGATGCATATCTGAGCTACAGAGGCCAGCTTGTCAGATATTAAAATACAATCAGAGACTACAATGCAAATTTCTATTTTATTTTCAGGTTTGGAGATGTTACTCATTAAGATGAAAATTTCAAATAAATAATTTTGAAATACTGCTAACAAACTCAAAGGAACAGATAAACACATTGTAGGTGTTTTGATACTCTTAAGGGTAAAATAGTACATCTGGCAGATTTTCCCGCCATTTTAAAGGGAGGCAATGTTTAGGACTTCCTTTTCACTTCTCTATAAAAAAAGGAGTCTACTCTTAAAGGAAAGAATTTGCTCCTCCTAAGGAGCAAATTCTTTCCTTTAAGAGCAGACACCGTTTGATATGGCAGACAAAAATACTTCTGCAGGAGTTGCCTCTATCCATTCCATTTAACAATAGTTCAAGATAACAAGGACATTTACAGGATTATTTTGGTACATGTAGTTTGGGTACTTGTTAGAAATGCCTCAGCAAGGCACTTCTATCAAGTACCTCACAATGTGTACTTTGACAGAGAAATAACAAAAAAACCCTCTGTTTTATCATTACTCATTGTCTTTCTCCCTTTTTTTCTTTCTTTAAGGAAACATGTCTTATGGGTACACGATCAAAGCTCCAGTATTGAGGCAGTCAAGAGTACCAGAAACTCGTGAAGGATTTTCGGAATGACTACAGGCGAATCAATGCAATACTTGTCTTATCTGTTCCTCTGAAATTTGTGAAATAAATGTAATGCTTATCCTATTTATCCGTGGTTTTCCTGCAATGTTCACTTGAAAATTCGGCAATAATTCAGTTCAGTTAAGATTTTTCCATTCATATTCATTAAATACCAAACCCAACCTGACAGCTTTAAACCTAACACACAAAACATAATTTCACATTTTTTCAACAATGCTAATGCTCTGTCTCGGGTTAACTTCCTTTATTTCTGTGAGTTAACTTGTACATGGCTAGACTGGTCCATACTATCACATTAGAAAGAAGACAGACCTGAAAAAGATAAGAGTTTTCATCACAGCTCATGAGTAACGTAAAAATCCTAAAAATTCTGACAAATTAACGACTTCCTGTAATTCTCCAAAAATTTTGAAAAATTTATTTCACGATCCAGCAAGGAGTCCAAAAGGTACAGACAGAATGGGAAACAGTGTAGGAGCAGTCTGATAAGGGTCAATACTGTTTGCATTGGCCTATCCGTCACAAACCTTACAGTAAATTATGAATATAATTATGTGATAATTTTCCTTATATTTTGTTACAAACATATGTTGTGGACACTGTTAGAATCGCCTCAAATTCTACTAAGCTCCCATAACATGTTTTTTATGGAGAAATTAAATGTTTTTATCTGGAGCTATGTTCATTGTCGTAATGTTGCCTTGCATGGTTGAGCCATATCAAAAGGGTCCTCAAGAGAGCCTAGAAGGCCTGAGTGTCACTGTCTCTTGTACATTCTAAACGACTATGATTTCTGTGTGTATAAAATTTGTTGAAAATAAGTGTTTTGTGTCATGCAAATAAAAATCGAAAATGAGTTCCTTTAAGAGCAATGAAAACATTCATAAGAAAAAAGATGGGCCATACTACGTAGTTTCGGCTAATAAAGCCTCATCAGTGACCCTGTAATGATCCGGCAAAGAAAGCCAGGGGAAACGTACTACAATTTTGCGAATTTCGAATAGGCAGTCGATTCAAAGACTGATATAAATCCAAAAGGGGTCCAAATAATTAAAAACCTGTCTAGAATGAGTCTAAACCAATGATGATTTATTTCTGATTTCTCAGAATATTCACGATGATCTCAAAGGACCAAAAGTAAAATGTAAACTGCACTATGGTTGATGTACGGGGAGACGTTTTACCGCCGCCACACGGCACAACACCAGCTGCAGTGAAGGCAAATAAAAATCGAAAATGAGTTCCTTTAAGAGCAATGAAAACATTCATAAGAAAGAAGATGGGCCATACTACGTAGTTTCGGCTAATAAAGCCTCATCAGTGACCCTGTAATGATCCGGCAAAGAAAGCCAGGGGAAACGTACTACAATTTTGCGAATTTCGAATAGGCAGTCGATTCAAAGACTGATATAAATCCAAAAGGGGTCCAAATAATTAAAAACCTGTCTAGAATGAGTCTAAACCAATGATGATTTATTTCTGATTTCTCAGAATATTCACGATGATCTCAAAGGACCAAAAGTAAAATGTAAACTGCACTATGGTTGATGTACGGGGAGACGCAAGCCTTGGGAGGAATGTGATGGTGCTTGGCAGATTTTGGGCCTTTCAACCAATAGGATAATGTCAGTTGCAGTCAGTTAACCTAACCACTCTATTCTTGGGCAGGCTTGGACCTAAATGGTTAACCAGAAAACACACTTTCGCCAGTAACTGACAAGTTGAAAACTGCCCTTCTTGAATTAGCAGAAGTGTGGGGAATGATTGAAGAAAATATTCCATGATTAGTTTCCATGGAAGTATATAATGTACATGTATGTAGCCAGATTGGGTCTCTAGCGTCTCAGTCAGACATGCTTCTGACTGTTTTTATGCTAAGCAGCCGGGCTCGCCACTTATATTCCATAGGACACAGAAATGAATGTTGTGAGTCCCTAAGTTTTGAGAAACCAGACAAAGCTGTGTACCTAATATCAAAGGCTTCAGACACCAAATATCAAAGGCTGGGCCTTCTGGTTTCAGTGAAGAAGATTTTTAAAGGTATTCCCTATTTAAGTCTATGTAAAATAAGTGGGCTCCTGCGCGGGGCCATTTTTGACCTCAGGGCTGTATTAAAGTTGAACAATACTGGCAGAGGTCCACTAGCTTTGTACAAAATATCAAAGACCTTGGCCTTCTAGTTTCAGACAACAAGCATATTAAAGGCTTTCCTTATATAAGAGTATGTAAAGCTAGATGGTGAAAAAGGTTTCAACACAATTTGGCATTGTGACCTACTTTGGACCCAGCATGACCCATATTCAACTAGACCCAGATATTATCAAGACAAGTAAAGTGTCATGAACACTGAAGTAAAATTATGGCATCTAGAGGGTAAACAAGATTTTGGAGAAAACTTACCTAGTGCCCTAGTTTTTAACCTGACAAGACCCATATTCAAACTCGACCCAGATATCATCAAGGCAGACATTCTTGTATGGATCCATGAAGATTTGAAGCAAAATTATGGCCTCCAGAAGGTGAACACGGTTTTAACGCAATTTGACCTAGTTTTTTATCTGATATTACCTATATTCAAACTTGATGCAGATATTTTCAAGGCAAACATTTTGGTAAAGTTTCATGAAGACTGCAGCAAAATTATGGCATTTAGAGGGTGAACAAGGTTTTAAAGAAATTTGAGGTTTCAATGCAATTTGACCTAGTGACCTAGTTTTTGATCCGATATAACCCATATTCTAAATCGACCCAGATATCATCAAAGCAAACATTCTGATAAAGTTTCATGAAGACTGAAGCAAAACTTTGGCCTTTAGAGGGTGAACAAGGTTTTAAAGAAATTTGACGTAGTGGTCTTGACTCTAGTTTTTTCCCTGACATGACCCATATTCGAACCTGACCCCGATATCATCAAGACAAACATTCTGGTAAAATTTCATGAAGATTGAGGCAAAATTGTGGTCTCTAGAAGGTGAACAAGGTTTTAACGCAATTTGACCTAGTGACCTAGTTTTTTGACCTGAGATGACCCATATTCGAATTAGATTCAGATATTATCAAGGCAAACATTCAGAGGGTGAACAATATTTAAAGAAATTTGACCTAGTTTTGACCTTACATGACCCACATTCGCACTCGACTAGAAACCATCAAGGCAACCATTCTGGTAAAGTTTCATGAAGACCGAAGCAAAAAAAAAAATAGGCATTTAGAGGTGAAGGTTTTAAAGAAATTTTACCTTGTGAACTAGTTTTTTCACCTAACATGACCCATATTCGAGTTTTACTACTTTGATATCATTATGGCAAACATTCTGGTAAAGTTTCATGAACATTGAAGCATAATTATGGTGTCTAGGGTGAAGGAGGTTTTAAAGGAATTTGGCATAGTGACCTAGTTTTTGACCCAATATGACCCATGTTCCAAGCTGACCTAGATATCATCAAGTCAAACACTCTGGTACAGTTTGATGAAGAATGAAGTAAAATGTTGGTCTCTAGAACAAACTAAATGTTGACGAAGCACGTCCCATGACGGACATAAGACAGACACAGGGTGATCACAATAGCTCATCTTGAGCTAAAAATGACATTTTTCATACATGTGTATATATTACAAATAAACGTAGATTTTTGGGGCCTGTTAGAACAGGGTTTCCAGTAACTCCCAAATTCAGGAAGTCCCAGACTTCCTAACCTTGAAATCTGGAAGTCCCACTGGAAAATTCAGGAAGTCCCAATGTTGAAGCAACGTGTTTGAGGATCGTAAAATTGTTTTGATGAAGAAATATATGTTATTTAATCTATGAATCTTATGTTTGCTTTTTTATTCACCTGTATTTATAATTTTAGTTGGCTAGTAGGGTGTAGATAGGTATACTGACTGGCTCAAAAATGACTTTAATAGTGTTGACTGGGCAGTAAACTCCAAAATAAACATGAAAAGTTCTGTTTTCAGCCAGTATGAGCAGGTTAAAACTACACATAACTGTGACATACATGCGGTCAGTACACTGCAGGAGAGTGCATACAAAAAAGAAAAATATTTTTGCTTGGTCTGTATAAATTTTATAACTTTCCAAGTATAACTCCCCCCCCCCCCAATAAATAAATAAATAAATAAATAAAAAATGAAAAAAATTATCCATCCCCATATATGCATAGTGGTCCATGTTTTGGTCATTGGCAGTGTAGACTCTGCTAGATCAGACGCTGCAGAACACAGCATCTGATCTGTCCACACAGTTTGCTATTTGTAGAACTTTCCATAAAAACAAACCTGACACCCATTGTCATATATTGATTAAAAAGAAATAAAGAAAAATACAAATACTATTGCTCCTTCTTTTGTAAAAGAGTTTTTGCTTTTAGCAACTTGACAGATTTTGCAAAATGTACGCTTCGAGTCCTCATTATTCTCTAACCACTTGAACTGCTTCAGACAAACAGGCTGAAACACGCGCAACTTTGGTTAATTGGAGCAGACTTAGAAGAGTCAGCGGTTTTTTTTTTTTTTTACTTTTTGGGCTGACGTTCATCGCTAACAGACAGATCAGACTGCAGCCTGAACCCTGACGAACCGGCCTGGTCACATTCGTAAACTCTACATATTTTGAGACGACAAATCACAGCGACTAGTGAACACCTGCTATTCACTCAAGATAAAAATGGCCATCGAAAGAGATGGCAAATCCCCCGACCAAAAGCCAATACGGCCTTCAGAAGGTTGGTTGATCACCATTAGAAAGTGCACCAGAATTAATCAAGCAATATATCACAAAAGTATTGCAGTTGTGGCCATCACACGATAATAATGTCAGGGGAGATAATTAAACAAGAGGGCCATGATGGCCCTGGATCGCTCACCTGATCCATAGAGTAACAAGTGGAGGGCAATTATTGACCACAGGGCTAAAATGTGCATAATGTTGAGGGAGGTCTAAAAAGGTGAAGCTTCATACCAAATATCAAAGACATGGGCATTGCAGTTTCAGAGAAGAAGATTTTTAAAGATTTCCCTATATAAGTCTTGTTAAACCAAAGGGTCTCAGGACAGGGGGCATTTTTGGCCCCACGGCTATAATTTGAACAATCTTGATAGAGGCCCACTAGATGAAATTTCACACCATATATCAAAAACCTAGGCCTAGTGGTTTCACAGAAGAAGATTTTTAAAGATTTTCCAAAAATAAGTCTATGTAAAACCAAATGGCCCAGGAGCGGGGGCATTTTTGGTCCCTGGGCTATAATTTGAGCAATCTTTGTAGAGGTCTGCAAGATGAAGCTTCGCACCAAATATCAAAGACCTGGGCCTTGAGGTTTCAGAGAAGAAGAATTTTAAAAGATTTTCCTTATATAAGCCTACGTAAAACCAAAGGGCCCCAGGGTGGGGGCATTTTTGGCGCCAGCACAATAATTTGAACAATCTTGTTAGGGGTCCACTAGATGAAGCTTCATACCAAATAACAAAGACCTGGGCCTTGCGGTTTCAGAGAAGAAGATTTTTAAAGATTTTCCCTACATAAGCCCATGTAAAACCAAAGGGCCCCGGGGCGGGGCATTTTTGGCCCCAGCACTATAATTTGAATGATCTTGGTAGGGGTCCAGTAGTTGAAGCTTCATACCAAATAGCAAAGACCTGGGCCTTGGGGTTTCAGAGAAGAAGATTTTTAAAGAGTTTCCTTATATAATCCTATGTAAAACCAAAGGGCCCTTGGGCGGGGGCATTTTGGGCTCCAGCACTATAATTTGAACAATCTTGGTAGGGGTCGACCAGATGAAGCTTCATACCAAATATCAAAGACCTGGGCCTTGTGGTTTTTGAGAGATGGGATTTTTCAAGTTTTCGGTGAAAAAAATCTATTTTTGGCTCCTGTGACCTAGATGTGCAGCAGACCAGAACCGTATGAACAACTTTGAAAGGGATCCTGGGCCCTGTGATTTCAGAGAAGAAGATTTTTGAAGCTTTTTTCCATTATGATTCTATAGGAGCTAAGGGGCCCCAGGGCGTGGCCTGTTTGGACCCCAGGAGCATGATTGGCAGGAATTATGTAGGTGACCACTTGCCGTTGCTACATGCTAAATTTCTAAGCTCTGGGCTCTGTGGTTTCAGAGAAGAAGATTTTTGAAGCTTTTTTTTTCATTATGAGTCTATAGGAGCAAAGGGGCCCCGGGGCGTGGCCCATTTGGAACCCAGGGGCATGATTTGCAGGAATAATGTTGGTGACCACTTGCCGTTGCTACATGCTAAATATCTAAGCTCTGGGCCCTGTGGTTTCAGAGAAGAAGATTTTTGAACTTTTTTTTCCATTATGAGTATAAAGGAGCTAAGGGGCCCAGGGGTGTGGCTAATTTCGACCCCAGGGGCATGATTGGCAGGAATTATATAGGTTACCACTTGCCATTGCTACATGCTGAATATCTAAGCTCTGGGCCCCGTGGTTTCAGAGAAGAAGATTTTTGAAGCTTTTTTCCATTATGAGTCTATGGGAGCGAAGGGGCCCCGGGGCTTGGACCATTTGGAACCTAGGGGCATGATTGGCAGGAATTATGCAGTTGACCACTTGCCCTTCCTACATGCTAAATACCTTAGCTCTGGGCCCTATGGTTTCAGAGAAGAAGATTTTTGAAGCTTTTTTCCATTATGAGTCTATAGGAGCTAATGTGCCCCGGGGCGTGGTCCGTTTGGACACCAGGGGTATGATTGGCAGGAATTATGTAGGTGACCACTTGCTGTTACTACATGCTAAATATATAAGCTCTGAGCCCTGTGGTTTCAGAGGAGAAGATTTTTGAAGCTTTTTTTCCATTATGAGTCTATGGGAGCGAAGGGGCGCCGGGGCGTGGCCCATTTGGAACCCAGGGGCATGATTGGCAGGAATAATGTAGGTGACCACTTGCCATTGCTACATGCTAAATATCTAAACTCTGGGCCCTGTGGTTTCAGAGAAGAAGATTTTTGAAGCTTTTTTCCATTATGAGTCTATGGGAGCGAAGGGGCCCCGGGGCGTGGACCATTTGGAACCCAGGGGCATGATTGGCAGGAATTATGTAGTTGACCACTTGCCCTTCCTACATGCTAAATACCTAAGCTCTGGGCACTATGGTTTCAGAGAAGAAGATTTTTGAAGCTTTTTTCCATTATGAGTCTATAGGAGCTAATGTGCCCAGGGGCGTGGTCCGTTTGGACACCAGGGGCATGATTGGCAGGAATTATGCAGGTGACCACTTGCTGTTACTACATGCTAAATATATAAGCTCTGGGCCCTGTGGTTTCAGAGAAGAAGATTTTTGAAGCTTTTTTTCCAGTATGAGTCTATGGGAGCGAAGGGGCCCCGGGGCGTGGTCCATTTGGAGCCCAGGGGCATGATTGGCAGGAATCATGTAGGTGACCACTTGCCATTGCTATATGCTAAATATATAAGCTCTGGGCCCTGTGGTTTCAGAGAAGAAGATTTTTGAAGCTTTTTTTCCATTATGAGTCTATGGGAGCGAAGGGGCCCCGGGGCGTGGCCCATTTGGAACCCAGGGGCATGATTGGCAGGAATTATGTAGGTGACCACCTGCCATTGCTACATGCTAAATATATAAGCTCTGGGCCCTGTGGTTTCAGAGAAGAAGATTTTTGAAGCTTTTTTTCCATTATGAGTCTATGGGAGCGAAGGGCCCCGGGGCGTGGCTCTTTTTGAACCCAGGGGCATGATTGGCAGGAATTATGTAGGTGACCACTTGCCATTGCTACATGCTAAATATCTAAGCTCTGGGCCCTGTGGTTTCAGAGAAGATTTTTGAAGCTTTTTTTTCCATTATTAGTCTATGGGAGCGAAGGGGCCCTAGGGCGTGGCCCATTTGGCACCGAGGGGCATGATTGGCAGGAATTATGTAGTTGACCACTTGCCCTTGCTACATGCTTAATATCTAAGCTCTGGGCCCTGTGGTTTCAGAGAAGAAGATTTTAAAATGTTTTCCCATTATAAGTCTATGGGAGCTATATGTTGCCATGGCAACCAGAATTCCAATCTGATCAGCCCAAAAACCTTATGCAGCCTTTCCCCCTACCTAATGATGATTCACATGAAATTTGATCCAGATTGGCCATGGAGTATTGGAGATATACTTATTTGAAATTGTTTACGGACGCACGGACGGACGGACGCACGCACGCACGACGGACAAAAAGTGATCCCAAAAGCTCACCTCGTCACTACGTGACAGGTGAGCTAAAAACAGGGCACTCAGAATTGTGGTTCTTGTGCATGACATGCCTGCTTAAGCTCATGTATTTCTGTACAAAGTACCATCAATACTTTGTCTCAAAGGGTATTGGAGATATGGTGATCAAAAGCTGGTCATACTTTTATATTGGAAGGGTAGATAACTCAAATACCACAACACCAACAGTTGTGGTTCTTGCACATGACACCCCTTCTGTACCTTGTATACAATTGTGCCAAGTTCCTTCAATATATCTCAAAGGGTGTTGAAGTTATGGCCATCACAAGGTTATATTGTCAAGGGAGATAACTTAAAAAACCAGAGCACCCAGAGTTGTAATTCTTAAGCATGACACACCTGCTTAACCTCATGTACATCTGCATAAAATACCACCAATATGTCTCTAACGGTATTGGAGGTACGGTGATCACAAGGTGGTCATACTGTTATATTGGAAGGGGAGATAACTCAAATATCATAGCGCCCAGAGTTGTGGTTCTTAGGCATGAAGCGCCGTCTCAACCGTGTATATAATTGTGCCAAGTATCATCAATACATCTCAAAGGGAATACAAGGTTATATTGTCAGGGGAGATAATTAAAAAACCAGGGCACCCAGAGTTGTGTTTCTTGCATGTGACACATCTACTTAACCCCATGTACAACTGAACCAAGTACCATTAATATATCTCAAAGAGTATTGGAGATGTGGCCATCACAAGGTAGAGATTCTATATTATTGGAAGGGAAGATAACTAAAAAACCATGGCACCCAGAGTTGCGGTTCTTGTGCATGACACACTGTCTCGGCCTTGTGAACAACTGTGCCAGGTACCATCAATATATTTTAAAGGGTATTGGAGTTATGGCCATCACAAGGTAGTCACTCTATTTTATTGGAAGGGGAGACAACTCAAAAGCCATGGCAACCAGAGTTGCGGTTCTTGTGCATGATACGCTGTCTCAGCCTTGTGAACAACTGTGCCAGGTACCATCAATATATCTCAAAGGGTATTGGAGTTATGGACATCACAAAGTAGCCATCCTACTTTATTAAAAGGGGAGAGAACTCACAAAGTATTGCATCCAGAGTTTTGGTTCTTGCGCATGACACGCCGTCTCAGCGTTGTGAACAATTGTGCCAAGAAACATCAATGAATCTCAAAGGGTATAGGAGTTATGGCCATCACAGGGTTGCATCTACGGACGGACGGACGGACAGACGCCAGGCTGATCGCTATATCCCCAGAACCTATTCGGGGGATAAAATGCGTAGCTAACTTTGTAACTTTTGTCACACTTTGCATCGCTAATGATACTTGTCTTTAGTGTTTAACTGTCTCATTACCAAACACCAAAATTACGACCTTCTTTAATTTTGACACTAACAAGTTTACAAAATTAAAATACACTTATCGTCATAGATATAATTAGTTTATTCTCAACTGCTAATCCGTTTAATTATATGCAAACGACGAGCAATAACTTTGACACGTTTTTCACACACCGATGACGATCAAAGGCCATGTGCCGCCGCACGTGATTTTGGCTGTCAATATAATACTGCGCAAGCGGAAAATGGGACGTCCTTAGAACTCAATAAACACAGAAAGCGGTTTCAGATAAGAAGGCTGAGCAAACTTTCTACCAACCGCTAAAAGTGGGCGGGTTTTTATGTGCAGGTTGGGACGTCTCAGTAATGTTTTTTGGTCGTACAGACAAATTTTCTGAAGTCCGTGGGACGTCTTTGATGTTTAATTTTGGAGTCCGGAAGCGATTTCAGGCCCATATATACGCCGTACGTCCGCCTAACGGAAGCCCTATTAGAACTGCCACAGTGTGGTTTCAACTAGTACCCACAATCTATGAAGTGTGTTTACAAGGATGTTCATTAGACAGTCTTGCTGACAATAGCAGACTTGGGTAAACTAGAAATGTGTCAATATGCATAGATGCCCCAACTTAGGGTCCCACCTCACACCCCCCCCCCCCCCCCCCAAAAAAAAAAAAAACATGCCGCAACAACAGCTGTCATTGGTAAGCATAGCTAATCTGGAAAAGTGTCATTTAGGTCATATGCATAGTTGTGGATATTGCCAATTAAACCTGTGGACAAATAACTATCATCATACCCAGTATGAACCTATGAGCCCAATCAATTAAATATGAGTATTGTAACTTGTGCTCTTGTGTGTGAATTTTGTGGATCTCTGTTAAATCTGATGATGGAATAAAAAGAAATCTGGAAAAGTGTCCTTGAGGTCATATGCATAGGTGTGGATATTGCCAATTAAACCTGTGGACAATAACTATCATCATACCCAGTATGAACCTATGAGCCCAATCAATTAAATAGTTTGGAAAACTTGAGCTCTAGTTCTACGTCTGTAACCTTGACCTTGAGGACATTGGCAGGGTCGGCGGTATGGCTGAATGAAACTTGGATCTGTATCTATCACCATTCCAAATATGAAGCCAATCCATATGGTTGGAAAAATATGAGCCCTAAAACCTTTAAAAACATCATAAATTCCTAAGTCTGTGACCTTGACCTTAAGGTCATGGGTGGGGGTATGGCTAAGTAAAACTTTGGACATGTAACTATCATCATACCAAATACGAAGCACATCCGTGATATAAATGGTTTGGAAAGTATGAGCTCTTAAAGAAACTGTAAATCAAAAAAAATATATATGTCTGTGACCTTGACCTTCAGGTTATGTGCATGGGTGGGAGTATCGCTGAATATCAATTAGGATCAGTATCTATCACCAGACCCCAATGCTTTGTATAATTTTGGAAAATATCAACTCTTAGAATATCTAGGAAAAAATTTAAGTCTGTGGCCTTGATCAAAATTTCTAAGTCTGTGACCATGTCATGACCTTGAAGTCATAGACACGGGCATGTGGGGGTATTGCCAAACAAACTTCTGGACCTGTGTCTATCATCAAAGCAAATATAAACCAAACCAATAATATGGTTTGGAAAGTTTGAGCTCTTTAAAATATTTAATGTTAAAAATGTCTGCGACCTTGATCTTGAGGTCATGGGCAGGGGTATTGCTGAATAAAACTTTGCACCTTTATATATCAACATACCAAGTATGAACCGATTCCATCAAATGATTTGGAAAATATGAGTTATAAAAAGTTCAGGGTCTACCTGTTACAAAACCCTTAACCTTACCTAACGGGTATACCAATACTACCGTAGAATCCCGTGAGAACTTGCTGTAATTCTAAAATTTTACCAAATCTGTTTCATGGTCCAGTAAGGAGTCCAAAAAGCATAGATGGAGTAGCAAACAATGTAGATCCTGATCAGACTCTAACCAGAAATATGCCTCTCTTTATCACAAAATAGCAGAATTTAGCACTCTAAATCGGTGTCAACTAAAAACTGACACGGTGTGTCAGGCCTAAGCGAACAGTGCAGACCCAGATCAGACTGGTCCTGAATCAGTGTCAACAGTGCAGATCCAGATCAGACTGCTTCTGAAGGAGCAGTATGATCAGGGTCTACACTGTTTGTACTTCTTTTTGTACTTTTTGGACTTCTTGCTGGATCATGAAATAAATTTGTCAAAATTTTAAGAGAATTACAGCAAGGAGTTCTAATTTTTAGTAATTTTACAGTTCATGTTATATTAGTGTGTGCTTATTAGATCATGTGTGCTGATTACAGCAAACACGTAGTGTTTCCCCCAGCTCCTAAAAGGGCAGGATACTGGTCAAGAAAAAAGGGCACTTTCAGCGCGTGAAAATTTAAAAAAGGACACTTAAAATACGAACAACGATGTAAAAGGGGCACATTCACATGCAGCGCCTTGCTAAAAGGGCACATCTCTCAACTTGAAATAAAATGCTCCTTCTCTGGCCCTATGTATTCAATGCTAAAATATACTGCCTGTTTTTTTATGCTAAGTGAAGAGATATGTCATATTCCCCATTGGTGACCAAAAGTTTAAGTTTTGTAAGCAAGCAGATCACAGATACAAACAAGATATTAAAGTTTGAAACATGTTTTTGCCACAGCTCCCATTCTCTAATTCACACAAACCCTGACCTGACACTGGTCAGGCACACTTTCACACTCCATTTGTTTAATTGGTGTCACTCAGTCTTGTTATCAAACACAGTCATGACTTCTTAAATTGACATAATTAAGTACAATAAACAAGGGGATTAGCAATCAATCATAAAGGTGGACTGTTAAATATTCAACATTTTATTGCTAAAAAGTGTCTAAAATAGTCCTTGTTTAAACAGGCATAACTTTGTTATTTTTTGGTCAATTTCATTGATTTTTGTATCAAAATGTAGGGCAGCATTTACTCTCTGAAAAAGGGCATGGCGCTTGAAAAAAGGGCATGGCGCTAGAGTAAAGGGGCATGGCGTCGCGCCATGCTAAATAGGGCTGGGGGAAACACTAGACACGGTAAAGTTCTAATTCACGTCTAGTTCTAATTCAGCCCAGAATAATAGTGGTTAGGTCAACTGTCTTGACATGACTACAGTTAACTGGGACATTCAACAATGACACCAACTACAAGGGTGACAACCTACATCATAGCAGAGATGTACCCATTTCAGAAGCGGCCATATTGGTGTAAATAGGGTAGATAAAATGTTTCAAACTTTGCAGCCCATTGGTGAGCTAACTTTACCTAGAAACATTGAAAAGGCTTCGATAGCTTCCTCACAAGATTCAGTGCTGAAAACAATGGTAGTTCCGACATAATTGCAAAATCAGCTTGTGTCAAATTATTTAAAGAAAGAGCCACATTTCTGTGACAGATTGCAGTTTGTTTGTTTCTTTTAAGACCTAATGCACCGACTGCGCCTACTTGTTGTGACAAATGCCTTTTGCGTAGTACAAGCGAGTGGTAAAAGCCGGCAAACCTACTAATGGTTACGACATCTCTGCTCCGACGTAAGTTGTTCCCCCCTGAACTACATGTATATAAAACGGCATTCTTCATTGTGGAGTACATTTCACAGAATTCTAAAATATTTTTGGTAAAATACCTACCCCAAACCTTCCCCTTTTGGTGTAAGTGTTGAGGTACACTTTCCAGCCCTTGTACTTTGTTAAGGCTTCTGGGGTATAATCCTCTGCCATGCTGTCTGTAATGGAAGAAATTAAAGGATTAGGACCAAAAATACAAACGCACATGTAGATACAAATTAGCGAATAACTTATTTTGCTGTCATACTATTTTGTTGTGATACATGTACTTAAAAGAAATATAGATCAGAAGTATGGGAAAAAAAATGGGCCTCCGTGGCCTAGTGGTTAAGAGCGCTGACTCTTGATCATTAGGTCCCTCACCGCTGTGGTTTGAGCCTCGCTCGGGTCACATGTGAGACGCCAAGGGAAAACCAGGTGTTTTTTTTCTCCGCGTACTCCAGTTTTCGCCCACCTCTGATTAACGATCTGCTCGATATGAGTGAAATAACCTTGAAAGGGCCGTAAAACCAAAACAAAAAAAAAATGGGAAAGAAAAAAAAATCTTGGAATTTGTTCACCTGAGCATTGCAAAAACTGTTCAGGAGAGAGAAAAAATTAACTGCCATGCATGCAGTCTGTCGTATAACATTTATGTTGTACCCCATCTTTTTTATATCGAAGAATGATTTTATGGAATTGGGTGCTAAAGTCATTCATTGCATTTGTATATTTTTCTGAATTTATGTACTAAACCACCATAAAATTCAGCTTGTCGCAGAAGAGCTTTAAGTCCAACAATGAATTTTGAAATTAAATTGGAATGACTCCTATAATATTTTGAAAAGGCATTGCATAGTTTATGATACCAATAATCCTGATTAAGAAGTTAAGCAGTTAACAATTTATTACGAGTGTTGAAGTCAGTAACATGACTAGACACTCTGGCTAATCGAATTAATGGCGAAATATAAGCGCCATAGGATGCCGCACAAGTCACTATTATTATCTGATAGAGTGACATCTGAACTTATTGATTCTGTATCGTGGAGCGTGACAGCTCTGTTGTTAGTGCACTCGCCTCTGATGCTAGAGGTCCCGGGTTTGATCCTTGGCAGCGGTGATAAAATTTTGGTGTCCGAAAACAAGCTCCATTTGCATCGTTTTGCAGGGATGAATGTCATAAATTGCACCGTCCTTCGGATCGGGACGTTAACTGGAGGCCCCCTGTGCAGGGAAAGTCATGCCCTGTGCAGGTTAAAGACCCCTACTGCAATTACATGATGACTGTGTAGGCTTTCATCCGGCAAACCTGGTGTGTATGCAATTTACACCTGCAGGTAATGGTCAGATGTGACCGATCGCAGTATAAGTTGGAAGGAAAGACTATTATCCAGCTACATGTAGGGTTGATTTTCAGCTTGGAAGTGTCTAGAGTGCCAGTACCAGCACCCTAGACTCTGAGGTTAGAGTGCCGGGTTCGGCATGTTAGCCACCGAGTCCATAGTGTCGGACCCGGCACTCTAGCCATTCCTATGTGGCCAGGCTAGAGTGCCGGTAATATCCGGAAATACAATACTTGATAGCTATAATCCGCCAGAGAGCATCATACTAAGGATGAATTAAAGAAAGAAAATATCTACCTGACATTTTCACGGCGGTGATAATGTAAGACAATAGGATCTTTAAACTTTATGATGTCTTTGAGGTCTTTCGACTGCTCAATCAGGTAATTAATAGGTTATCTGTAGCACACCATAATTATTTTTACAACCGCGACCAACACTGGTTTTAATTTTAATTATTGTGATGTACAAACAAAAATATGAAGATAATATTGATAATAATAAATTTGTTTCCAATTAACGTTATTGCATACTTTCTTTCCATGAAGACATTATAATAATGAGTCGCGTCGTGAGAAAATCAGTTAAATGCATATGCGAACAACAGAGGCGCAGATCTGCCTGCACATCTGTGTACTTCACAGACTAACATGCCATGTCCGAGAAATAATGTCCGTTTTTTCTCGATTCTAGGTGGTAGATGATGGAAATAACAAGCAATGAATATATTACCGACACTCTAGCCAGCCCAAATTTAGCAGTTGATGATATACACAGTTTCAAAATCATGTGAAGTATTCTCCCTTGAGACGTTTTTGTAGTTGTTGACATACTTAGTATATGCACCATGTGGTATTCTCTCCTCCAATATGGTTGATAATTTTTAGAGATCATGTCTATCTATCTATCTATCTTAGTCATATAATATTTGGCAATTACCTCAGTTGAATGTCAGGTAAGTGTTTTCTTTCTTTAATGTGTCTTAGTATGATGCTCTCTAGCGGATTATTACAATCAAGTCTTGTATTACCGGCACTCTAGCCATCCATAGGAATGGCTAGAGTGCTGGGTCTGGCACTATAGACTTGGTGGCTAAAGGGCCGGACCCGGCACTCTAGCCTCAGATTCTAGGGTGCCAGTACAGGCACTCTAGACACTTACTTTCAGCTTCGACCACTTCATCAAAATTAGTTCAATTGTGTCTTTAGTATGCCATGTGCATTTCAGTTACTAAACTAGAATTTGTTTTTCTACAAAAACACGGATGTCTCCCCCGTTTTTGACTGCTAAGTATAACCTTGACATTGGCGGTATTGAGCTCGGTCTTTTGTGCAACACATCATCTAATGACCGGCCCCGATAGCTCAGTTGGTAGAGTGTCCGCTCCGGGGAATGGGAGGTCTCGGGTTCGATCCCGGGCCGCGACATACCAAAGTCGTTAAAAATGGTACTAGCTGCTCCTTGCTTGGCACTCAGATTTACGGGGTAGAGCTAGGACTGGTCGATCCAGTGTCAGGATAATGTGACTGGGTGTGGTATCATGTAATGTGTCTGGGACATGATACTTCAGTGAGGCAGCACTATAAAAGTGAGCATTGAGCTCCCTGTCACAACCAGACACCGTCGTGATATGACTGAAAAATTGTTGAAAGCGACGTTAAACCGGAATTCACACACACACACATCATCTAATGAAGATGAACATTTCTGCATAGTAACTTTAAAAATGTTCATAGAAAAACAAAAAAGTTATTGGCCGTAAACAAAAAAAGCACTTTTTTACCTTTGACCTCTAAGTATGGCCTTGACCTTTGAGGTACAACACATCGTCTCAGCTAATTTTCCATGAGGAATCCATATATGAAATTTCAAAACCCTAGCATACACGGTTCTAAAGGTATGCTATGCATCACTTTTAGCATACATTACAATGGGCACAAATTACCAAAATGACAAAGGGCCATAACTCACAAAGTATTTTTCGGAATTTTGTCATAAGTTAATCAGTTCATCTACTCATCACAAACAATCTATTCACCAACTTTCAAGGCTCTAGCTTCAATAGTTTTTGAGATATCTTGCTGACAAGATTTTATTAAAAAAAAAATTCAAAGGGCAATAACTCTTGAAAGGGGCATAATCAAGACGAGAAAAAAAATACGGGTCAGCTAATTTTCCATGAGGAATCCATATATGAAATTTCAAAACCCTAGCATACAGGGTTCTAAAGTTATGCTATGCATCACTTTTAGCATACATTACAATGGGCACAAATTACCAAAATGACAAAGGGCCATAACTCACAAAGTATTTTTCCGAATTCTGTCAAAAGTTAATCAGTTCATATACTCATCACCACCAATATACTCAACAACTTTCAAGGCTCTAGCTCCAATAATGTTTGAGATATTTTGCTGACAAGATTTCATTAAAAAAATTTCAAAGGGCAATAACTCTTGAAAGGGGCATAATCCGGACGAGAAAAAAAATACCCGTCAGCTAATTTTCCATGAGGAATCCATATATGAAATTTCAACACCCTAGTATACACGGTTCTAAAGTTATGCTATGCATCACTTTTAGCATACATTACAATGGGCATAAATTACCAAAATGACAAAGGGCCATAACTCACAAAGTATTTTTCGGAATTTTGTCATAAGTTAATCAGTTCATCTACTCATCACAACCAATCTATTCACCAACTTTCAAGGCTCTAGCTCCAATAGTTTTTGAGATATCTTGCTGACAAGATTTTATTAAAAAAAAAATTCAAAGGGCAATAACTCTTGAAAGGGGGCATAATCCGGACGAGAAAAAAAAATACGTGTCAGCTAATTTTCCATGAGGAATCCATATATGAAATTTCAAAACCCTAGCATACACGGTTCTATAGTTATGCTATGCATCAAAAGCGTTACGGACGGGCGATCGAACCAAAACTAATATGCCCCTCCAACTTTTTCAAAGTTGGGGGCATAATAAGAAAGTTATTGACAGAACACAAAAAAAAGGCTCTTTTTTACCTTTAACCTCTATGTATGACCTTGACCTTTCAGGTACCAAACTGGGTCATGCGTGCAACACATCATCTCATGGTGTTTAACATTTCTGCCTAGCAATTTCAAAATCCATCTAAGTAAGTTATTGACAAAACCCCAAAAAAGGCCCCTTTTTCTACCTTTGACCTCTAAGTGTGACCTTGACCTTTGAGGTACCAACCTGGGTCATGCACGCAACACATCGCCTTATATTGGTTAACATTTCTGCCAAGTGATTTCAAAATCCATCTCAAAATAAGAAAGTTATTGACCAAATACGAAAAAAGGCCCCTTTTTGACCTTTGACCTCTAAGTATGACCTTGACCTTTAAGGTAACGACCTGCCTCATGTGCACCACACATAGTCTCATGGTTGTTAATAATTATGCCAAGTAATTTTAAAATCCATCTCAAAATTAGAAAGTTATTGACCAAATACGAAAAAAAGGCCCCTTTTTTGACCTTTGACCTCTAAGTATGACCTTGACCTTTGAGGTACCAACCTGCCTCATACGCACCACACATCGTCTTATGGTTGTTAATAATTATGACAAGTAATTTTAAAATCCATCTCAAAATAAGAAAGTTATTGACCAAATAAGAAAAAAGGCCCCTTTTTTGACCTTTGACCTCTAAGTATGACCTTGACCTTTGAGGTACAGACCTGCCTCATGCGCACCACACATCGTCTTATGGTTGTAAATATTTCTGCCAAGTAATTTTATAATCCATCAAAAAATAAGAAAGTTATTGACCGGACACGATTTGCCCATACATATATACATACCAACAAACTTCTAAGGGAGATAATTCAAAAAGTATAAATGTGAGAGTTATAGTTCTTGCGCACTGCACGTCGTCTAATGCTGATTAATATTTATACGAAGTTTCGTGAAGATAGCTCTAACGGTTTTCAAGTTACAGAGCGGACACGAATGTGTGACAGACGGACAGACGCCCGGGGGAAAAACAATATGTCTTTCCGAAAAATTTTTTTTCGGGGGAGACATAAATACCTAAACAAAGCTGAAAATTATTGCCAAAAATAAAAATTGGACTCATTCCCTATATTTTTAATAGTCCATTCAAGTATTTTGGCTTTGATCCGGTATTTTGGTTTCGTTTCGGTAATTACCAGTACCCGCAAATTCATGTTTTCAAAATTCAGAAGGAGCACTGATCGCTAGTTCACCATCATTTGTCAGTATACCCATAGGTGACCTTGTTGCCCCTTCAAATACAACACTTCAGAAAAAACATTCATTAGCCCTCCAAAAAATTGGCACTACTGACTCCTACAAAGTTAGCTTCATTCCTGGACAATCTCAGATTGGAACGAGCTCCCCTCTTCTCTCTTGATGTCTGCAGAAGGTGCCGATGACTCCATCTAGATTCACCACCCTTGTGAGGTCTAGGGACTAGTTCTGTCTGTCGAAGATCCTGGTGAAGGATTTCCAAGGACGTGTCACCAGTAAAGCGTCACAGCTCAGTGGTTAGTGCACTTGCCTCTGATGCTAGAGGTCCCGGGTTCGATCCCCGGCAACGGCAATAAAATTTCGGTGTCCGAACATACTCCACTGGCATCATTTGCAGGGATGAATGTCATAAAGTGCACCGTCCTTCGGATCAGGATGTTAACTGGGATCCCCAGTGCGGGGAGTACCATCCCCTGTGTAGGTTAAAGATCCCTACCGTAATTACGGTGCTGTCCGGTAACATTGCGCACATAAAGTTTTGATAGCTACATGTGACTTTGTTAAAGCCGCCACTCAAATTTCACAATCAACAACATTGCAACATTTCCCTATCGACAAGCTGCAATGAAAATTTGCCTCTGAAGTTATTAACATACAGGGCAAAGAATACTATGAAAAGGGATACCCCCTTGAAATTGAACTACCAATTTTGTCGCCCAACATTGCGCATGGTAAGTTTTTTGAACAGTTGGAACACGAGGGTTGACTCAGATAAGTTGTTGATTAGTGCTTCTGCAATGGTGTCAGAAGCAGTAAGTTAAGATACAAGACAATAGTGCCTTTGTCTAGATTTAAACAAAGTATTGACTTCTAAAATTTTGGATTTTTCGTAATTTGAGAAAATTGAAAAATTCCGCGAAACCAGCTCATCTGCACGTGCAACCCATTTTTTTCGGGGCTAAGTTAAACTTAACACCGATGCACTGATAATAGACACATCCATACACTATGTCATCACTCAATAACACTATTTCCTGGGACTTACCGGTGGTGGGCAAAACGTCTTTGGCCGTTTATCGCCATTGTAAGTACGGTGTTATTTTCTCTAAACTTGTGTTTTGTTTGGACTTGAAACGACAAAATTGACCTTTAAACATTTATATTAGACATGTCTTAGCTAGTTGTTATTGGTTTCTAGAAGTTATGAAGATGTTTTGATAAGTGATTTTGCGCATGCGCAATGACATGTCAACAAGGTCACGTGTTTGTTTGATTGATTTGAGGTTTAACATCCCCGTAAACACTGTAAAGGTCATTTTGGAGACGTTGCTTCCAATTTTGTGGGACTTTTACCCGACATTGAGATGAAATGACTTCTCAAGCCCTGTCGCCCAATGAAACCAATAGGATTTATTAGCATGAACGGTCCGCCTCGCACAGCGGTTCCTGGACAGGCTTAGTTCTTCTCAGCGGTTTACCAGTACCAGTGTGCGGGCCGGATTCAGATCTGCGTGGAAGCATCATGCAGCCCATATTATTTCTTCAAGCCCCTATGGGCGGGGGCTTAAAAGGTCACGTCCAGCTGGATTTAGACAGGCTTCAGCAATGGGAATCAGACTGGCAGATGTCGTTCAACCCGAGCAAATGCGAGGTAGTCAGGGTAACCAAACGAAAGAACCCAGTTGAAGCCACCTACCAGATACATGGCCAGGACCTGACAGTCGCCAAGACAGGGAAGTACCTGGGAGTCCTCATTTCAGAAGATATGTCATGGAAACCCCACGTGGACGCCACCATAAAGAAGGCAAACAACAGCTTGGCCTTTCTCCGCAGGAATCTAAGCAGGTGCCCCCAAGAAGTCAAAGCACAGTGCTACAAGACCCTGGTTAGGCCAATCACAGACTACGCCGCGTCAGCATGGGACCCACACACCACGACATGCATTCAGCAGCTGGAGGCGGTACAGCGGCGAGCAGCCAGGTTCGTCAATGGTGACTACCATACAAAGAGCAGCACCTCCAAGATGATCCAGAACCTTGGCTGGCCATCCCTTCAGCAGCGACGACAAGATGCTTAACTTGTGATAGTGTACCGCATCACCCACGGCCTTGTGGATATCCCAGCCTCCAGGTTCTTCCACCCGACATCTTCATGCACAAGAGGCCATCCCCTGAGGTACATGGTACCATTCTGCAGAACAGACGTCTTCCTGTATCGGGCATCAGACTCTGGAACCAGCTACCTGAGAGCGTGGTCATGTCAGAGACCCTTGAGGACTTCAAGAGGGGTCTGGCCAGTCTTCACTAAGCTATGAACAGACTGTTTTTAACCGTTTTAAACCGGCACTGTTTTACCGTCACTTGTTAGCGCCTCACCACGATCTTGTACATAGCTCAAGTACGACGATGCTCCAGAGTGGGCCCTGTACTTTATGGGAAGAAGAAGAAGAAACACTGGATCCGTCTATAGTGGAACTGATAATTAGGGATACAGTTAGTGAAAATGTGAATGCAGGGTGCGCAAAATAAACGGCCGTGCAAAGTTACCGGACTCGATTGTACATGATTACCGTGTAGGCTTTCATCCTGCAAACCTTGAGTGTATGCAATGTACACCTGCGGCAATGGTCAAATGTGACCGACGCAGTATCAGTAGAAAGATAGTAAACAATCTGATTGTCTTTTTTGCCGACAATTGGACCGTTGCGGAATTTGGATACAACCGACTGAGCAAATGACCTTGCCAAATGTACGGAATTGGCACAGGATGAAGTGTCAATGGTAATTTACAACGGAAAATAACATGCAAGTTAGTGCATACATTATCATACTAAAATGATGCTGGCCTTAGTTTACCTGCAAAACCTGGATTTATTGAAGACTTGCAAGCAAGGAATGGAAACTGGAGCGTGCTTGTTTGACTGTTAAAGCTTTTTTTACTGTAGTAATACTAAATACCGAAATTGGCTTTATTCTTGCAGGTAGCTCCCCTCGATCACTCCGCTAGGACCAGCAGTGGTGCAGAATTGTTACTGGTCAGAATCAGAATTGTTACTGGTGACACGTCAGTTGACATTCATAAACCAGGACCTGTGATGTGGGAAGTTAGTCCCTAATTGGTGACACGTCAAATGACATTCTTTCACCAGGACCTTCTTAACTTTGTTTAAATATTTAGTAACGTGGAATGCCAAACTTTTCCACATCTCTGTTTGACACCTCATCTTCTATAGACACCTACAACCACTTTGAACCTTTATCTACCCTATTCGAGCCTGATAGTCCCATACCAGACAACATCGGTCCACACACGGCAGCTTCATCGCCCATTGTGCAGCAGTCGAAAGAAGAATCAGAATCAGAATTGTTACTGGTGACACGCCAAATGACATTCATACACCAGGACCTGTGATGTGGGAAGTTAGTCCCTAGCTCTAACCAAAGAGGTAAATTTAGCTACACAATCATCAGCACCTTCAGCTGTCGAAATAATCGAATCGGGAAGGGCATTCCAATCTCTAATGGTTCTGGGGAAGAACGATAAATGTCAGTTCTTGCGCTAAGGGTCTGAAACGCCAACGAATGGTGATTTCTACAGTGTCTAGTTGGGGGAACAAGGTCATCTGTTGGAATGCTGGCAGCACCATTTAGACCTTTGTATAAAAGGATTAGCCTACTGTCTTTTCTCCTTTTCTTGAGAGACTCCCATTTTAATTTTCCAAGTATTCCAGTCATGCTACCAGTTTCAAAGCAGTAATTGCCTGTTACAAATCTAGCAGCTCTGTTCTGAACTTTCTCAATTTCATCGTTAAGGACCACTCCCCTGGGGTCCCAGATACAACTACCATATTCCAAGATTGGGCGAACAAGACCTTTATATGCTGCTTCTTTTACATCCTGAGGGCACTGATGAAGATTTCGCCTCAGGAAACCAAGCGTTCTATTTGCCTTAGTACACATGTTGCTAATATGAGTATTCCATCTCAAGTTGTGTGAGATTGTCTGTCACTCCAAGGTATTTAATGGAGTCCACATTCTCGAGGACCGTTCCCTCTAAGGTGTAAGAAGCCTCAACTTTATTAGATCTCTTCCTAGTTATCTGCATAATATTGCATTTAACTGGCTGAAATCTCATGCCCCATTTACGTGCCCAACATCCTAATCTATCTATGTCAGCCTGAAGTTTCAATGAGTCATCTGTATCTCTAATTTCCCGGTAACAAACACAGTCATCTGCGAACAGTCTTATTTCTGAGTCAATGTTAGTGGAAATATCATTGATGTACAGGGAGAACAAAAGTGGACCAAGAACGGTCCCTTTCGGGACTCCAGACAAAACTGGAGCCCACTCCGAAGATTCACCATTAACAACAACCCGCTGTTTTCTGTAGCAAAGAAAGGAATCTATCCATTTGAGGGTCTTTCCCCCAATTCCATAACCAAATAACTTAGATTTAAGTAGTTCATGAGGAGGGGTGCCAAAAGCCTTCTCGAAGTCCAGAATAAATGTGTCCACCTGTCCCCCTTTGTCCAAGAGTTTTGCCCAGTCATTAATAACGGTGCTTAGCTGAGTTTCACAACTGTGCCTTTTCCTAAATGCATGTTGTCTGTGTGACAAAAGTTACTGTTCGTCCAAGTGGGCCATGATGTTCGAGCAGACTATATGTTCCAGCAATTTACACAGAACACAAGTTAGAGACACAGGGCGATAATTACGGGCAAGAGCCCTATCTCCTTTTTTGAAGAGTGGACAGATGTTTGCTAAGAGCCATTCTTTGGGGATTTCACCCGTATCAAGAGACTGTTGAAACATGTGTGCAAAAACTGGACCCAACTCATTTGCTAGTTCCTTCAGGACTCTAGGATGAAGCTCATCAGGTCCTATGGCCTTACCGGGGTTTAAGCCTTGAAGTAATTTGATCACTCCTGCAGCTGTCACAACAATATTATTCATGAATGGGGCCCATCTTCCAGTCAATGGAACCTCCGTGAACTCAGTTTTATTAAACGCATCATTGAATTGACCAACTAGTTCCTCTGCCCTTTCAAAGTCTGATTCAGCAACCCCGTCTCCTCCTCTTTTATCAAGGGGCGGGATACCTTGCCTGTCTTTCTTCTGGCTATTAATATATCTGTAGAAGTCTCTGGGATTTGCCTTTACATCACCTACCAAGTTATTCACATACAAATCATGCTGATTTTTTTTTTATATCAGTCTTGATTTCACGTCTCAAGGTTTCAAATTTTGTCCGGAGTTTACCTATTCCCGTCTTTTTTGCCTTTGCATGAAGCTTATTCCTTCTGCGAATTTTTCTTCTTATCTCTGGAGTGATCCAGGGAATAGAAGCTAAACGAAAGACCAAAAAGGCGGTCCTTAACCATCCCCTCAGAATATTGAGCATGAATTGTCAGTCAAAAAAGAATAAAAGGGCTGAACTTCATACAATTATCGACTCGGCGAAACCAGATATCATTTTGGGCAATGAGTCTTGGTTAACCCCAGAAATTAAAAACTCGGAAATTTTTCCTGAATCCTTTGAGGCCATCCGGAAAGACAGAGTTGGGGATGCACATGGAGGTGCCTTCGTGGCTTTCAAGAGAGACCTACTCTGTACAGAAACTCCGGAGTTAGACACCAACTGTGAACTAGTTTGGTGTAAATTGAACATCATTGGATGTAGGACTTTGTACCTTGGTTCTTTTTATCGCCCAACAGATCAGATTGACCTAGAATATCTTGAGGCTTTTATTTCATCTTTGTCTAGGATAATGTCAAATGCAAATGCCCATATTTTTGTTGGCGGAGACTTCAATTGTGGTGACATTGAATGGAGCAACATGTAGGTGCCCCATGGGGTGCCTAAAAGGCGGACACCGCAACAACTTTTGGACATAATTAAAGGACACTGCCTGGCCCAAGTTGTTAACATACCCACCCGACAAGAAAAAACCCTTGATTTATTATTTACAAATTCTCCATCCCCAGTAAGCCGAGTTAAGGGGATGCCCCCGATTGGAAAAGGTGAATAAATTTAGCCACCCAATCAACTGAGGTAATGGTCAAATATGACCGACTCAGTATAAGAAGATAGATAGATAGATAGATAGATAGATAGATAGATAGATAGATAGATAGATAGGATAGATAGATAGATAGATAGATAGATAGATAGATAGATAGATAGATAGATAGATAGATAGATAGATAGATAGATAGATAGTCCCTAGCTCTCACCATAGTGAAGCATGGCAGCTCAGTGCTTATAGTGCACTTGTGTATGATGCTTGAGGACTCCCGGTTCGATTCCCGGCAGCGGTTAAAGAGCTGTAGTGTCCGAACAGTTTCCACAGGCATCATTTACAGGGATGCCTTAAAATGCACCAGACTTTGGATCGGGACGTTACCTGGACCCCCACCCCCACCCCACACACACAGAGACACACACCCACCCGCCTTGCAGAGAGAACCATCCCCTGTGCAGGTAAAAAGATCCATGCCGTAATACCGCAAAATATCTTGGCATCACCATCACTATAATCCGGGTTGGGGTCAACATATTTCTGAGATTACATCCAAGGCAACAAGGACATTAGGATTTCTTACACGCAGTTTGGCTTTTGCTCCTAGGCGGACAAAAGATGTTGCATACAAAACATTGGTTCGATCTCAACTCGAGTATACATCACCTGTTTGGCACCCCCTTGTTGAAACCTAGATTCAACAAGTTGTGAAGGTTCAGAGGATTGCTACCCGATTACAGGCGATGGCGAAACAGAAGTAGTGTTGGCGATGTGCTTGATGAGCTGGAATGGCCATCGTTGGAGACCCGTCGTGAGCAGTCCTCTTTAGCCTTCTTTTATAAGATACACTCTGATACAGTGTCTCTTAATAAAGATAAATACTTGACCCCTGTGACTACTTCAACTCAAACAAAGGCATCAACTTTAAACAACAGTCAATATCGTAGGTACCAGGTCTATAGTGATGTTCTGTAGAATTCTTTCTTCCCTAGAACTATTCCGCAGTGGAATAGTCTTTCCTCCTCTGTGGTAAATGTCAAAACTGCAGATGAGTTCAAAGCCCGCATGATGTAGATTGGTACTCAGAGGTATGCGTTTTAGTACACCTCTGAAAGCAGACTGTAAATAGTTTTAAGAACTCATCCAGTGATTAAATTCTAAATTTAGCGCACCACCTATCTGAGGTAATGGCAAAGTAGTCCTTTTATGAGGATAAGAAGTAACGGAAGAAAAGAAAGTATGACCGACTCAGTATATGAAGATAGATAGACAGATACATGATTACCGTATAGGCTTTCAACTGACTTCAAAACTCGTAATAAATTTTTAACTGCTAAACTTCTTAATCAGGGTTATCGGTATCCTAAACTACGCAAAGCCTTTTCAAAATTTTATAGACGTCATTCTGATTTAATTTCGACATTCAATATTGGACTTAAATCTCTTCTGCAACTTGGTCTATCGGAACCCGAATTTTATGGTACTTTAGTATATAAATTCAGAAAATATATATTTGTAATGACTTCAGCACCCAATTCGATAAAATCGTTCATTGATATAAAAAGATTGGGTGCACCATAAATGTTACGACAGACTGCGTGCTAGTAGTTAACCCAATCACGATTGACAACTTTGCTCCCCTCTTTAATTGCGCGCCGGTGCGTCAGGCCCCATAATCTGTCAGGTTCCAGCGTAAAAGCTTGCCGAGAATTAGTATTTAATTTTATGTAATGTTGGTTGGTGACTGATGCTCTGTCTTTGGTCGGGCCCATCGGCGTCTAACTGTTGATTTCCTTTTGCTCCAGCGTTCCAGTGGTTTCTTGCTGTCGAGTCCTCACCGTTGTTTTATCTCTCTGTGTGTGTGTGTGTGTGTTTTTGTGTGTGTGTTCTCATGAATATTGCACTGATGAGTTAGGAGACCTTTACGCGGACTGAACAGATTATTTGTCTAAATCGCGACGGGAGTAAGGGCGATGATTGCGGCCGCGTGAATTCGATTTAAGCCTCCCCCAGTGGAATTAGTTTCACTGACCGTTCAAAGGCAGTTCATCTGTCGTGGTTTATTTTTGTTATGGTTTGTCTTTGTGTGGGTGTGTGTGTGTGTATGTGTGTGTGTGTGTGTGTCGCTTATATGTTTTGTTTTGGATAGCCAAATGGCCATTTCTGTCCTATTGGCTGTTCGCTATTGATGTTTCCATTTGGGTCTAGATATTATTTCGTGTTTGTGTTTCTTTCCCTTTGGTGTCTCTGATGAGAGCTGTGGGTTAATTGTATCGATTCCTGATCGTTGTCTTCACTTCAATTTTTCTTTCTACAAATCTGGAGTGTGCAATGTACACCTGCCGAAACTGCCCGCGAGAGCGTAGGTAGTATTCAAAGAAAGAAAGAAAATGAAGTAAACGCTATCCTCTGCACCGTAAGCTGAGGTAATGTTGCATTCTAAAACGGCATTCCATTATCTAAATATCCGAGGGAAGAAGGGTCCTTCTTGCAGTAGGGGTTTGATATACTAGTGAGTGATGATTTCTAAAGTGCCTGATTGGGGGAATAAGAGATGTTTGTGGCACCCTTTAGACCTTTGTACAACCAGTCACCTATACATAGGTCACCGCTATACATAGGTCACCGGCACAACAGTATAAGCCTAGGCAAGCTAAGACTTACTGTCAGCTCCTGTGTTGTTTGTTTTTGTTTGAATTGAGGTTTAACGTCCCCATCAACACTATTCAGGTTGCTCCCAATTTTTTAGGACTTTGACCCGACATTGAGATAAAATGAAATCTCAAACCCTGTCGTCCAATGAAACCAAAAGGCAAATATGCATTGAACGGTCTGACTCACACCACTTTGCCCGAGCAGGCTTAACGTCACTACAGCTGGTGTCTTGGAATGTGTGGCGGCCGTAAAAAGTCTCCCTGCCCTACAACATAGTGTAGTTTATATTTTCTTGTCCTTTGGGACCTTTGATTCCATTGTGGAATTTTGAAAATTTTTGAGGGTCACTGGCCCAGAAAACATGCACACTCCATATTTTCCATTTCTGCGGTGTATTCCTTGCTTCCAAAGGATAACCTTTCTAGAACATATTTAGTCCTTCTAAGCGGTTTACCAGTACTCACATATGGTCAGTTTTACTCTGAGTGGAAGTACCATGCAGCCTAATCTATTTCTCCAAGCCCCGATGGGCGGGGGCGAATATTGTACAGTATGTTGTATTTGAAGCAATCAAAATACAATTTAATCCAACATTACAAGCCTACTCTCTCTTCTCCTTTTCTTAAGAGATGCCCGTCTCATTTTTCTTGTATTCCAGCCATACTCCTAGTTTCATAGGAGTAATTGCTAGTATTGATTTCAATATGGCCCCGCCCATCGGGGCTTAAAGAAACAGATGGGTTGCATGATGCTTCCACGCAGAGCTGAAACCGACCCGCACACGAGTACTGGTAAATCGCTTAGAAGATCTAAGCCTGCCCAGGCAAAGCGGTGCGAGTCGGCCCGTCCATGCTAATAAATCCTATTGGTTTCATTGGGCGGCAGGGCTTGAGGTGTCATTTCATCTCAAGGTCAGGTAAAAGTCCGACAAAATTGGAAGCATAGCCTCCAAAATGACCTTTACAGTTTGACGGGGACGTTAAACCTCAAATCAAATAAAACAAAACTTGATTTCAATAATTGTAGAAAAGAAATCGCTGGTGCCTTGATTGAATTTGGTAATCAATGGTGTAAACGAGAGTATGTTGAGCATAAAGCCCTTAAAGAATGGAAACTTAACATTTTGAAACTAGTGAACGAACGTTTTTCTTTCTACTCTCAAAATACTAACTTATTACCCACTAAACCTTAGACGTATTTACGTCACCTTAAACTAGGTATTAAAAAATATCAGAAAAAAAGTTCGTTTTGACTCCAACAGACAAGGCCGCTGACAATGCCGTCGTTGTTTGACGGCTCCACTATGTTAACACACTTCAGTAAGAGCTTGGTCGTACTAAGGCCTATGAACTGCAGACTTTGGTTGTAAAGAGGGCTGTAGTTGATGACCACATTTGTCATTAAGCCACCAAGTTTGCTGTATGTGTTACAGAAGGTCAAGACAAGCTTCCTACATTATATAGATACATAAACTTCATAAAAGAGCATACACGCAAGGCTTATTGCAAATTCTAGCTCTTGTACCACCGCTGAACTTTCCAAATTATTAACTTCATGTCTAACTGCCAGAGAGAAATAAAACATGTGATTAGATATTCCGTCAAAGTCTTTTAGAGGTCAGGGAGATATAAAATGCTGGAGGTCCCGGTTACGATCCTTAACACTACGGGTAAAATTGCGGTGTCAGAACAGATTCCATTGGCATCATTTGCAGGGATGAATACCACAAAGTGCACCCTCTTTCGGATCGGAACGTTAACTGGAAACGCGATGTGCAGGGAGATTCATCCCCTTTGCAGGTTAAAACCCCCTTCACGTAGTTGCTCGATTGCCGTTTTGATCTTATCCCTGCAAAATCCTTTACATAGCATAATCTTTAAAAGCGTGAAGAACGTTATAATTATTACCTTGCAGTCTAATAATAGTTGAAAAAAGATAAATGTAACGATAGATAGATAGATAGATCGATCGATCGATCGATAGATAGATAGATAGATAGATAGATAGATAGAGATCGATCGATCGATCGATAGATAATACAGCTCATCTGAGCGAATACCAAATTTGTCAGACAGGAAGCACAGATTTAGGAAAAAGCACAGTTGTGAAACCCAGCTGCCCATTTGGTTAAAATATTGAACAGTGGAGTACAAGTTGGAACATATATTCTGAATCTCGATAATGCATTCAAAAACTCTCTTATAAATTTCTTAAAACAAGGCATTTGGATATGGAATGACAAGAAGGCCTATTAATAATAATAATAATAATAATAATAATAATAATAATAATAATAATAAAAATAATCGACCTTATTTATAGAGGGTATCACATTTAGTAAACTAGTACTAATCTTCCATGTGGCCCCCTTTTTCCAGGGTAGAAACCAGTACTAAGCAATGTGGATAAAATTTCTTGCTCAAGGAAACTACACTTGCCGCTCGTGGGGTTCGAACCCGGTACCTCTCGATCCCGAGGCCGATACTTTACCACTGCAACACAGCGCTCCACAAAGAAATCGCAAAGTACATGTATTTTATTTAACAAAGAAATCGCCTTTTTGTTAAAGTACAAGAAGAAATGTTTTGAAGGGTGAACATTCGGAATGAGCCCCAGTTTGCTTGGTATTGCATACGGAAATGTGTTTGATCCGTGTACATTCTGACATTGAAAAATAGAAGTGGAGGCAATGATCAGGAATCGATACAATTAACCCAGAGCTCCCATCAGAGACACCAAAGGGAAAGAAAGACTCTGATATAAGACATTTTGCAGACGACTCTATTTGCTATTGCAGAATTGGTAACATATGGATGGACTTCTACTGGCGAGAAGTCTATCGATAAGCATTGTTATCGTATTGCTACTGAGTTTGCCGTATGTATAAAAGGAATGCAAAACAGAGTTCCCACGTTATACTGGTTACAAATACAAGAACACACACACACACACACACACACACACACACACACACACACACACACACACACACACACACAATAAACAAACATACAACTCATTCTAGTTCATGCTCTGCCACTGAATTGTCAAATATATTATCTTCCTGCCTTATTGCAGTTAAGAACCATATACATGTTACAAGATATTGCGAGCGTGTTTATGTTTTGGAAAGGGCTATTGCCAGTTAACTGGCAGTAGCGGTTAAAACAGCGAATTTATGTTAAAATCGCTATTGCCAGTTGGCTTGCAGAATTATTTCATACCGGCTATTACTTTTTCTGACTGCAAAAGCTTACATGCATAGGCTTCTTCTAAAGTGGTGGATCTTGTGTAACTCGGCTAAAATACGAATCATTGTTGTATGTTGTTTGTTTTTCTTTTACCAAGCATTTCCATATTTTGTGATATGCTATTCATTGTTAACTTAATTTAGTATTTTAAAACACCTGTTTTGGGATGTGAATATTTTTTTCTGATTGTTTCTGTCCTGGACAGCATCAGTTTTCTATTTCTGTTTTTTTTTTTCTAATTGCTGTTCCAAACATATAAGATACTATTTAGCCTGGAACGCCTTTTCATGGCGTTATAAAAAGGCGTCCTCAAACATAACCCACTGGACACAACGTGAATGCAACGTCATAGCAATGTCTTTGTAATGACATGACGTTGCATCGACGTTAGTGCGACGCTACCTTGACGTCATTTGCCCGCTGGGAATAAACAGAAATGCCTTATTGGTGGCACGGACCCAATATATCTGTTGGTGGTTTTCACACGAGTATACACGACTTACGTTTTAGAACAGAAATAAGAAAAAATCACGTATTACCAACTTCATCCATATACTGAAATCCAGTAATTGAAACCACTGCTCGAACTTACTAGTAACAAGTACTTTGCATAGAAATAAATTTTATTGCTCAGGCAGACTAAAGTTGTTGTTAAATATCTTAAGGTAATGAGGACACATAGGCATGCTATAGTGTAAAATATAGTAAAACTGGGATTTACAGGGGCATAATTACTTTTATTATTTCTGCTCAAGAAACACAGAATGTGGGTACTCGTTAGTTCCTAGAATCTATGTTTGGAGCAGAAATATGAAAAATATCGACATTTTTGTTTGAAAATTTTCATTTTTTGTGCGTGTGGCAAAATTTTCCACTACATTTGAATAGGCGTGTTTAGGTAATGAAGAATAGATGTGTTTTAATAATGTTATGTTTTTAGCGAGTAGAAAATAATAGAAAAATATAGAGGGTCTTCAATTCATTCGCATACATGTGGAACTAAAATAGACAGCTGATCTCTGCAAGCTGCATTTTCGGTAGCATCTGTCTTATAAAATTAGATGGATATATGCCACTTGTCAAAATCATATGCGCATAATCATTCATATCATTAGTTTATTATATTTTCAGTGTAAGATATTGCCGTTAGATATTTTTGATATAACCATTTAACTGGTAATAGCGGTTTTACGTTAAAATGGCTATTGCCAGTTTTTTGGGGGCTATTAAAATTCAGGCTAGGTTCTTGATAAGTTATATTTTGTATATCTTCAAGCCGCTGATGTGTTCATATACGATCTTTACACTCTTATACTACCTTACCCCATAACTTGACTAAAGACACACGTATCGCCGTTGGCACCTGAGCATACTCCTTATTTGGCTCATAATAAGACGTACTTGAACGCCCACCGGAGTAAAACTTTTGTTTTTTTTTTTTTTTTTTGCTCCATCATTTCAGTTATTTCACGCTGTCGAGTCCTCATCGCTGTTTCATCTCTGTAGTCGTGATTATTTTTATATTCTCGGAGCCTGATTTTGCACTGATGAGTTAGAAATTCTTCATGCGGACTAACAAATTATTTGTTATAAAACACACACACACACACACACACACACACACACACACACACACACACACACACACACACACACACACACACACACACACACACAGTATTTGTATTTACTGACCGACCGTTCCAAGTCGGTTCTTCAGGTTTGATTTCTTTTTTCTTATAGTTCATCTTTGCATGTATGTATTGCTAATATCTTTTATTTTGGATAGCCGTTTGACCGTTTCAAAGTTGTGGGGAAGTAATTGCCCTTTTGGCTTTTCGCTTGTGACGTTTTCATTATAGTTTAGGAGCAGACTTGAGATATGTGGCTAAAACAGTGATTTTGTTCCACCCCCAAGGAAGTAAAATTCCCTTGCTGTCATGTAAAATGGGTATGTCTTGGGGTCTAGGAACCACTTGTTGTACTAAGATATCGATGGTCAGGTTCCTGTAATTGGACTGTAAACTACGTTACCGTTTAAAATTTGAAAAAATCAACACATACATAGAAACCTGGAAGCTCATGGTCAAATTTGTATAGGAAGTTATATAAGTTATCCTGTACAAGCCTCAGCACTAACTAGATGATGCTCACATTTACACTTCACAAAAATGTAATTTACACTACCTTTTTTACGATTGTATCGAAAATCAAGGATACAGTAATAATTATTCCAGGCTGAAAGACCTTATAATGAGAAATCTGGTCAAAATCTTGTTTTTATTTCCTACAAACATTTATTTGACTGAATTAACAACAAGCGGGGTGAAGGTTCAAAACAAACCATAAGTAACAGGTTGCTAAGCCAAATAACCATGTATTGAATGGTAGAAAATATAGTTAAAAGTGTGTTAATAGAAATAAATACAGTACGGTTTAAACAATTTAATGACCTTTTTAGTGTTTGTTAGTTTCCTTTTTAATAAAATGGGTTTTTTTTAAAAGCCGGAATACACATTTAAGCATGTACTGTTTGTAAGTTTTAACTCATTGGTTATGTATGTTACAAAGCTGTTGCTAAATAGCAAGACGTATTGCAGGGAATGCCTGTATTGTGTCTATGGTTTCGATTCCCATTTAAGTTTGAAATGCTTTAAAGAAGGCCTTCGCATAACATGTGCTGATAAGTGTCAGGTTGTTGACTAGTAACGTACGTAACCCAGTACCTACCAACATGTAAAGATGTGATAGAGTGATCTAAAACCTACGCATTTTCAATGAAATTCAGTTTTGTATATTTTTGGTGGATCGTTCACTGCATGCGTCTGTGTCTTTCGTTTGCCGATTCTATCAACCAAATGGGAAAAAGAACTATATCAACAGACTAAGGTATAAGATGTTCTGTAAAAGGTCGAAGCAGAATGATAGACTTCCGTCATGTACAGACAGCATTGTGCAGCACTGTAGATTAAACAATACCAGTCACAGCACTGTTAATTACCAGTGTTTCATATGCAAACAAACTCTTTGTGCTAAACCTGACATTCCAGCTCCTAATGGCAGGGGTTGGATGGTTCTTGATGGGGTCATAGAACCAGTTCTAATGACCAAAGAGTCTCCGCCTAGAGAAATGACAGAACTAATGTGTAAATTTAAGGTATCTAAATGTGTCTCCGCTATTTGTGTGTATGCAGGAAGGTCTCGCTGTATTGTACGACAGTCTGTTTGTGTGAAGGGGATGATGAAATCTGAGACAACAGTGGCCCACAGGATTAGTATGACAGCTTCGAGGATGTTTCAGACAGTGATTGAAGGAACTTAAATAGAAGTAGTTGTGGGCATATTTTCCAGATCTAATTATTATGAGCCAAAACCAACAAAATGTTAGTGAGTGCTGTGTAGAATCAGATCAGACTTGGTACAGAGTCTTGAGTGTGCAGATGAAGAGGTCTAGGGTGTTTAGGTACCCACTGAGCCCCCAGTTAAATAGAAAAATAGAAGTGAAGGCAATGATCAGGAATCGATACAATTAACCTACACCTACCACCAGAAACACCAAAGGGAACCAAACACAAACATGCGATACACACACTCAAAGACAAACCATAAAAACAAATGCGACAGAAGAACCGTCTTGGAACGGTCAGTGAAACAAATTCCGCAACGTGAAGGTATCAGTGTACTTCCTCAACTATTTTTATTAGGTCTAGAACTTTGGTTCTTTTGCTATGGTAGTCACATGACCTACAGGTATGTGAGCAAACATGCACGGTTCTTGCGAGGCTACATGAATCACAGGCTCGTCTGAACCTTTGCATATTCAATGACACCTGTTTTGTTTTGACGCGGCTCATATATTGTTTGCATAGTAATTAAACAAGGTTGGGCGGTAAATTCCATCCCCGGTATTTACCAGTGGCATTTACCGGTATTTACCGGACTGGAAAATACTCATCAAGTGGCAAATACTGGCAAACTGATTTTTTTTGCCGTAAAACACTGCAGAAATCCTAACAAATTTGACTTAAAAGTAGAATAATCAAACTAATTGAGTTAAAAATGTTAAAATTTAATATCTATAGCTATAAGATTATCAACCTACAGAATAAAACATTTCTCAATTTAAAATTAATATGCTGAATTAGCCAAAAGGTTAATCTAAGGCTAAAAATTTTGAAATTATTTAAACAAAAGAAAGTATCTTTTTAAATCAATAGTAGGGAAATTCAGGTAGAAATTCCCTGTGCACCTGGTTATTGTCACTTACCAAAATGATTCTACGTTTAAAATTTGTATTGATCAAGATAAGACTGAACACTGTTAGCCAATCCATCTGCATCTTTTGAACATACTTTATATGGTAAAACCACGTGTTCAAATTTTAGGATATCTAAGACTATAGCATTTTACTATTGTCCATCAGTGAACTGCAAGAGTACTAAAACATGTTACAACTCTGGAGACATGGTTTATTTAAAAGAGCACAGATAGCCAGAGGCAAGGATGGACAAAAGGATGTCATTATTGCTCTATGTTTTATGTGACTTTGAACAATTATTCTAGGTAAAAGTAAACAGATGAATACCGTGGCAGATACTATATAGGCCTTTGATACTAACATTATATTAGATAGTAAAAGTTAAAATATATCAGTAGTATTAAATATTAATTCAACTAAACGTTGTTATTGAGATTATCCATATATAACTGTTGAGTGTAGTGTGGTAAATTCAATTTTCACGTATTGGCCGGTATTTTCCAGTGTTTGCTGGTATTTACCGGTAAATGCCACCGACATGGAAAATGCTCATATTTGCCGGTATTTTGCCAACCTTGTAATTAAAGAATGAATTTGTTATTTGTTCTGTAAATCTGATGATGAGATATACTGCAGAGGTTAAGTTCTTGCTGACGTTCTCCCAAAGTATTGCGAACTTTACATCAAGTCAGTAATACAGGTGATAATAGGCAAAACGTCAATTAAAGTAACGTAAATAACATTGGAATAGGTCAAGTATGCCCTAATAGGTGTTGAAAATCACTTGTTATTATTCAGTTTGTCAAACCTGTGTTGACTCCATTTATTTTCAATATATTGATGAAACGAGTTTGTGTCCAAGATTTTTCTTTAAACGTCTAAATTTCTGACGGTAACGTAGTTTACAGGCGTTTTGTGAAAAACTGACCACAGGTAACTTAGTACAACAGGCTGTTCTAAACACTAGAGATGTATACCTGACTCATGGTAACAAAGGCATTTTACTTCCTGGGGGGTGGAACAGAACGAAAATTTTTTTTTTTTTTGCTCCTAAGCTATTATCGTGAAGTTGTTTTATGTTTGTTTTATTTCATTTGGTGTCTTGAATGGGAGATGTGTGGTAATTGTATCTATTTCTGATCATTCTGTTGACTGCTATTTCGGTGGTTCAGTTGGATGCGCGTTCGACTCGTGTTCAGGAAAACGCGGGTCTGGTTTCTGCCGTATCGGCAACATTCTTTCGTGGAGATTGATCTTGAAATAAATTTTACGGTCATTTTCTCACTTTCGCTGAATAACGAAGGTCAGTTGTCGGTTTCTGTCGAAAGAATAGACACTGTACTAACAACCGCTTATGGGAAAAGTGTGGTTAGGTACCAGTCTACATAACCACACTTTTCCCATAAGCGGTTGTTAGTACAGTAGGTAGCTTGACATCTGTTTGTTTGATTTGAGGTTATAGTATATGTATAGGACATTGTTGAGACGTTGCTTCCAATTTTTAGGACTTTTACCCGACATTGAGATGAAATGACATCTCAAGCCCTGCTGCCCAATGAAACCAATAGGGTTTATAAGCATGGACGGTCCGACTCACACCGCTTTGTTTGGGCAGGCTTATCGAGCCTCTAAGCGGTTTACCAGTACTCGGGTGCGGTTCGCTTTCGGCTCTGCATGGAAGCATCATTCAGCCCATCTATTTCTTCAAGCCCCGATAGGCGGGAGCCGCTGTCGGCTCGACATGGCCTTAGTAGTGTTAACTGGGTCGCTAAACTCCGAATCAACTGGGTCGCTAAACGCCGAATCGACTGGGTTGCTAAACTCCAAATCAACTGGGTGGCTAAACTCCATATCAACTGGGTCGCTGAACTCCATATCTACTGGGTCGCTGAACTCCATATCAAATGGGTTGCTAAACTCCAAATCAACTGGGTCGCTGAACTCCAAATCAACTTGGTCGCTAAACTCCAAATCAACTGGGTCGCTAAACTCCATATCAACTGGGTCGCTGAACGCCATGTCAACTGGGTTGCTAAACTCCAAACCAACTGGGTGGCTAAACTCCATATCAACTTGGTCGCTGAACTCCAAATCAACTTGGTCGTTTAACTCCAAATCAACTGGGTCGCTAAACTCCAAATCAAACCAAACTAAACCCAAGGTGAGGTTATTTAGAGGCTCTTGCATGAGTGTTAATGTATTATTGAATTTATTAAACGATCTGAGGAAAAGGGATACAATGCGAGGCTTTGCCAAACATTTTATGCCCTTTCCTCAACGAGTTTAATAAATTCAATGTGCTATTGAGTGAGTGTGAGTGTTTCAGTTTTACGTCCCACCAACAGCTAGGGTCATACGGAGACGGGACCTCGGTTTAAAGACTCATCCGAAAGTCTGGAGAAGCCCGGGATCGAACCTGCGACCCCTGGTTTACAAGGCGAGTAGCGTAACCACTCGACCACGGAGGCTTCTAAATGTACTATTGAATTCATTAAACGAGTTGAGGGAATGGAATAAATTGCAAGGCTTTGCCGAACATTTTATGTTTTTTCTTCAACGAGTTTAATAAATGTAATAATACATGAGCATGAATGCAAGATTATATTTATCATATGACATTTAAAACGCATTTAATTCACGATTTTTGCACAAAAATATCAATATTCCACCATAAGTAAACGCGACGTCGTTATGGATGTCGTACGTGTACCGTTATGGGGCGTATATAACTAATTTGCATATTAAAACAGCGAAGTAAATACCGAAGTTATTGCATGTCGTGACCACATTCTGAGACGCGACGTCATATGATTGATAACAAATAGACGTTTTGCGGCTGATTCCATGCCTTGTTTTTAAACCTATCATGGCTAGTGACTATGCTTTCATCTTTGGTTTCACGACGGTGGGTCGAGCTTCAGACTCTGATCGCACCGACCAAAATATTTCATAGACAGTTTGGTTCCTGGTGTTGTGTTTGGCCCGGCCATCTCTGGTTATCATCACGAAAACAGGCCTATATACTTTGGACCCCTTTAAATCCCACTTTCGTATAGTAAGACTGGGGGTTTACAGGGTTATATATCTGCTAAAACATAAATTGTGGGTACTCGTTGGCAAGTCGGTTCTAACAAGTACCCACAGTCTATGTTTGAGCAGAAATATGAAAGCTATCAGATCTTGTTTTATTTGCAAATTTTCATTTTTGGTGGTTTTGTTTCGTTTGATTTTAGGTTTAACGTCAAAGGTCATTTTGGAGACGTTGCTTCCAGTTTTGTTTGGCTTTTACCCGACATTGAGATGAAATGACATCTCAAGTCCTGACGCCCAATGAAACATGGACGGACCGACTCGCACCGTTTTTCCTTGGCAGGCCTAGGTAAATTTTTTAATATATCGAAGATATGTACTTTTTTTTTAGATGAATACCAAAAATATGTCATAAAGTGTGTTGAAAATAATAGAATTTTCACGAGAAAAGAGACATACAGTGACATACAGTGTTTCGATGTTTGTCATGAGCACTCTTTTATGTTTCATCACAGTGGTTAAAGATCAATTTGTTTTCTAGGAAACATAACAGCAGTTCTCAGTAGATCTGAGTTTCAACACACGAGATGACATATTTTTGGTATTTATCGAAAAAAGTAAATTTTATTTTTATTTTATACGTGACTTTGGCGATGTGCTGTAAATGAGCTGTTGGTAACATGCTTCGCACTCGCGAAAATTCCTGGTGTTTTCAGCACACCCGATGGAATATGTTTTCAACATTTTCGATGAAATATTGTTATTTCTCGAATAAAAATTAAATTCTCTTTTTATTTTATACGAAACACAAACCATAAACGTATTCGGCTGCTACTGTGAAAATAGCATAATCGTGTTATTTTTCACACTGAACATATCATTTTTATTTGTTATAATAATAATAATAATAATAATAATAATAATAATAATAATAATAATAATAATAATCGACTTTATTTATAGAGGGTAACACATTTAGTCAAGAACTAATCGTCCATGTGACCCTCTTTGTCTTCCTCTTCCTGGGTAGAACCCAGTTCCAAGCAATGTGGATAAAGTCTCTTGCTTAAAAAACACCTGGCGCTTGGGGTGATCGAACCGGATACCTTTCGAACTCAAATCCGATGCTTTACCACTGCACTACAAAACTATATAATAAATGAACAGGCGTGTGTTCGTAATCTGCTACTGGTTTTCTTCAGCTCTGACATACAGTGTTTCGATGTTTGTCATGAGCACTCTTTTATGTTTCATCACAGTGGTTAAAGATCAATTTGTTTTCTAGGAAACATAACAGCAGTTCTCAGTAGATCTGAGTTTCAGTCGAGAAACTGAAATGGATTCCACAGTACCAGAGCGCCCATCAAGTTCAGCTGACCACCACTACGAAATCTGTTGTGAAGCGTTGACACACGGAACCCGGGAAGGGACTTTAACCCTTATCTTGCTGTTCACGACAACCCCTATCTTTGCAAACAGTGTAGATCCAGATCAGATGGCTTCTGAAGAAGCCATCTGATCAGGATCTACACTGTTTGGCATTTAGTTTATGAATTTGTAGCAATAGATTACATCAAGTAATTTGATTGGTTGATAGACAGAAAGTGGTGTGGCTTAAATGAATATTCAGCAAGGTAAGGGTTATTAGGTTGAGCGAACAAAATATTAAGTAGTGCAAACAAGACATCATCTTGTGCGCACAAGATAATATGTTGTGCGCACTAGATATTATCGACATTATCTTGTGCAGACAACATAGCTTATCTTGTGCGGACAAAACAATATCTTGTGTGCACAAGATATTATCTTGTGTTTACAAGATAATATCTTGTTCTTATAATTTATTATCTTGTGCGCACAAGATATTATCTTGCTTGCACAACATAAACCTTTTGCGCACAACATATTATCTTATGTGTCTGATTGAATTGTGCTAACAAGATAATATGTTGTGCGAACAAGATAAAAAGTTGTGCGCACAATATATTATCGTGTTTGCACAACATAGATCTTGTGCGGAAAACATAATTTCTTATGTTCTGATAAGATATTATGTGTGCGAACAAGATAATATGTTTTGCGCACAAGACATTGCTTTATGTACAAGATAATATCCTGTGCGCACAAGATAATATGTTGTGCGAACAAGATACATGTAATATGTTGTGCGAACAAGATAAAAGCATGTGCGCACAAGATAATAATTAATTGCAGAAAAAGTTAATGTTTTGACATCCGACCAAAGTTTGTAAGCCTAACACCGCTTTGAACAACTTGGTTTGTCATTCGAATTATCATTTGCAGATGGCCTGGATGAAAAAATAAATGCTTCTTGATTAATTGCAATCATATCGTTTACACATTGCGATAACACACCTCTGCGACATAGTGCATTTTTACACCTCCAAAATGGCTAATTTTCTGATGAAAATCCGTGATATTTTGCTTATAAATACTTCAAACATAGGTTGTGGGTGCTCGTTAGAACCGCCTCATTGAGGCGGTTCTAACGAGTACCTACAAACTATGTCTTGGAGCAAAAATAAGAAAAATAATGTATACCCCCGTAAACCCAAGTTCTCTCTATATAAAGTGGGGTATAGGGGTTCTTCATTTCACTGACTTGTTCACGTGATGAACAGGAATGGAGCAAGCAGGAGCTGCAGTCGAACTTAAGTCCTGCTGTTCACGACAACTCCTACCTTTGCAAACAGTGTAGATCCAGTTGGGTCTTCTACGTAGGTCTGGAGAAGCCATCTGATCAGGATCTACACTGTTTGTCATGCAGTTTGTGAATTTAACAAATATATTATATCAAGTAATTTGATTGGTGGATAGTCAGAAAAGGGTGCGGCTAAATTAATTTATGCAGCGGGATAAGGGTTCCCAGCAGACACACGTCGCTAGGGCATCGTCAAATCAACGTCGGTGCAACGTCATGACGTTGCACTGACGTAGATGTGACGTTGGATAAACGCCAAGACGTTGCACCGACGTTGATGTGACGTCACAATAACGTCATGTGCCTGTTGGATTAAGATTATGAAACTTTGTTCTAGATAAGGATAGTTTGAGCCACCCAGGGTTAATCATTGCACCTCCTAAAGAGGCAAAGTTGATTTATTTTTGTCGAGCCTGCGCATCCGCGCATTCTCGGCAGAACCTTCGCTGCTCTCTCGTACAAGCAGTGAATCAAGAGGAACCTTCAGACAGAAAGCCATATCCCTGGCTGGGCATGCGCAGTTAAAATTTGTCATTGCGGAATGCTCGAAGACACAAGTTCGCTTGGCGGGGCTCAATTGATTAATTGTGTTGGGGCTTAACGACACGCCAACCCTTGTAGGACATTTTGTGTCGTCTTCCAGAGAAAGAGAGAAAAGAGATAGAAGGGATAGTAGAGAAGACGAAAGAGAGGGAAAGGGGAGAAAGAGGAATATGAAAACAAGAAGAAACAGAAAAGATAAAAAAAAACCATACCCCTCTTCCTCAACCTGCTGTAAGGAAACCGGGCTTGTCCAGCTGTAAGTCAGTATAAATTGGACGCCCTGGTGACAAAGGATACATGACACTTTCGAATAGAATCTCTCCAAGTATTTGTTATCTGGGGCTCTGAGAAAAACAAAAGCATCCTCAGGGACTCAAGTACAATATCGAATGAGCCATTACATTTTGTGCTAGCTTGGTAATGACAGTTTTGTTTGTTTATTTAAGGTTTAACGTCCCCGTCAACACTGTAAAGGTCATTTTGGAGATGTTGCTTCCAATTTTGTGGGACTTTTACCCGACACTGAGATGAAATGACATCTCAAGCCCTGCCGCATAATGAAACCAGTAGGGTTTATATGCATGGACTGTCCGACTCGCACCGTTTTGCCTGGGCAGTCTTAGATCCTCAAAGTGGTTAACCAGTACTCGTGTGCGGTCGGTTTCAGCTCTGCGTGGAAGCATCATGCAGCCCATGTATTTCTTCAAGCCCCGATTGGCGGGGGCCAAGGTAATGACAGTCAGGGGATAACTATATCCAAAATTGTCTGTTGCGGAGGTAAATCAAAGGTTTTACGGAAATTTCGTTTATCGCAGAATATATACTGTTGCAATTCTTTTGACGTTTTCCAATCAGACCTCGCGTTACATACGTTAGTGCATTAGAATGTAAGTTCGATGGTTCTAACACCAATAGCTCGTATACAGCGACTGTTTCGAATCCCGTCCTACTGTAAATATTTTGTCAGTTATTTTGTCTTAAAAATAAAAGTTGTGGGTATTCATAAGACCGAGGCGATTCTAATGCATACACGCGACAAACCTTTATTTTAAATATAGCCCATTATCGCGTCCTGACGTTTGCTAAGATAAACCCTGAAATATTTATGGCCCTAAAGGCGTTCAGGTCATTGAAGTTCGACTGTACTTGCGCATCTTAATTGTCAAACGTTTTGATGACATGCGATGTTAAAAGGTCTGGGTTTCCCCTTAAGTGGTCAAGATAATAACTGTTAGGCCTACCGTAGGTTTAATATCTAATACGTCTAAAATTGTCAGTAGTTTTCGCATATGCAAAATTGCTCACATTTTCAGGAAAATGTAAATGCATTTGCTTGTATAGTGTTAAATGTTTAACGTTTTGACGTAACAATTTCGTAAACTTTGAGCAAGTTTGTCCTGATAGGTAACATATTTCATCTTATTCTAATGCGTATTTTCTAAAACTGTAGTCCTGCACTCAGCAAGTACCGTCGCGCTTTATGTACGTCTTATGTACTGGCATTGATTTTGCTTTGCTTATTGTTCAGTCGACAGTTTGTCAGTCGACTCAAAGTTACTAAGCATAGTGACGTTCCGTTGTTTATGTCCACGTGCCTACCACTAATTTCTAGGAAACCCACCAGGTAAGGGTTATTTATAGAAAGTTGCTGCGTTATTCTTATCACTGTGGGATAGGAGTGTTGGGTAAGAAGGTTATCTATTGATTGCTTGTTTTGGGTTTAACCCTTTATGAACCAAATGGAATCTTCTGTTATATTACAGGAGTCCATTTCAAAATTTAGGGGTGTCAGGTTGTGTTTTCTTCAAATTCAATTTTGAGACTTTCGGATGAGTCTTTAAACCGAGGTCCCGTCTCCGTATGACCTTAGCTGTTGGAGGGACGTAAACTGACTCAAACACTCACTCACTCAAATTCAATTTTGAAAATGGCTGAACTTTTTGCAAACAGTGTAGGCCCTGATCAGACGCCGCATTCTGTGGCGTCTGATCTGGGACTGCACTGTTTGCCAGGGTACCGGCTTGTGCAACTGTAAACCAACATAAGTTGGACGCCCAAATGCCAATATCTAAAAAAAATATAAAAACCAGTGCTTCAGCTGAAATGCACGACACTCCGGATGCTTTTAGCTTTATGAGTGTTGCCATATATGGGTATGGCGGTCATTTTGGTCATGTGACCAGGACCTAAAACGGTTCCCCCAATAAATGCGCCTTATCGTAAGGAGCAAAAATATATCTTATACTTTAGTACTGTATTCTGAATCGTTTGCAGGATAAAATGCATTCTCACTTTTCCAATACAAAAGCATATGTGTCAAAGTTTGACCTAGGCACAAAGAAGGTGAAGGTCAACCCAGGGTCACCATTTTAGCAATTTATGATGGGCCTACGTCCCAGATGCTATTTATCAAGTTTCGTGGAAATCTGCCCAGTGGTTCTGGAGAAGACTATTTTGAAGGGTTTTTACCATATATGGCTTAGCGGCCATTTTGGTCATGTGACCTCTACCCCATGAGCAAATTTTGGTTTCCCCCATCCCATAGAGGCTCCATATGAAATTTGACCTCAATCGGCTCAACGGTTTCCGAGGAGAAGCAGTTCGACAATTTTCACATTTTTCGCCTCGGCGAAGCTATACTAAATGGAATGTAATATTTCGCAAGTTCATTGGTTAGATCTCATTGATATCTATCAGTATGCCAAAAATTGTTTAAATATTCCAATCGGTAAAGTTACTATCTCCAATTTTCACAAACGGGTTACGGACGGACGGACAGACAGATCATATATGGCTTGGCGGCCATTTTGGTCATGTGACCTGGACCCCATGAGCAAATTTTGGTTTCCCCCATCCCATAGAGGCTCCATATGAAATTTGACTTCAATCGGCTCAACGGTTTCCGAGGAGAAGCAGTTCGAAAATTTTCACATTTTTCGCCTCGGCGAGGCTATACTAAGTGGAATGTAATATTTCGCAAGTTCATTGGTTAGATCTCATTGATATCTATCAGTATGCCGAAAATTGTTTAAATATTCCAAGCGGTTAAGTCACTATCACCAATTTTCACAAACGGGTTACGGACGGACAGACAGACTGACAGACTGACAGAATGACACGGTGATTTTAGGGCACTCTTAGAAAATCAACCGACTTCAGTCGGTCGCTTTTTCTGCGGGTCGTGCAATCAAAATGAATTCAACAATAAATTCTGAACAGTTGAATCCCTTGGAAGCAAAGAACATTCCAAATAAATGAAAATAGCGGTTTTATTGACTCTGTTGATGACCAGTACTGAAATGTGCAAGACCGGCCTCGCCCTCTAGCGCCGGCTTAAGCAGCACTCTTACAAAATGAACCCATTGACCAGAAAATTTAATCTGCACTATGATGATGTATACGGGCTGCCACATGGCACAACACCAGCTGCAGTGAAGATAAATAAGATGCTTAATATTTAATTGCGCTGCGTACCAACGCAGCGCCATTTGTAATGAGTTTGAGACACGGACTATGTAATCATGAAACTTGACTTTTCAATGATGTAAGCGAATTGTCAGTTACAAGAGTTCGCGTTATTGATAAAATTAAAACACTTTTTTAACAATTTTAATTTGCTACTACATTCAATTATATATTTAAAATCTGAATTCTTGCCATTCGAATTCTATTTTTGATACATTCTGGATTTTTAATAACGAACTATGTTTTTTGTTTTAATCATCGAAAGGGTATTCGGTTTTGATTATTGTTTTATTTTCAGTCAGCACAGTCCTGAATATACTCCTGATATTTCATTGTTGAATTATCCCAAAATTAAAATTCATTGTTTGAAATGGATGACAGAAGTCTATGTGTGTTTAAAATAGATGACAGTGCTTCTACACAGAATGGTACAATCTACGGTTTAAACGTATCCCTTTCGATTCCAATGATTGTTTACTGCGCAATATTTAAGCATGTTACTGCAGCAAAGACTAACCCTTTCAACCCTGAAGCCCGGCACAGATACTAATGCAAACATGTAGTTCCTGATGAGATGGCGCATAATGAGCCACCTTATAGGGGAATATAACTTGTTATCCTGATGACTGTTTTAGGTTAGATAATATATAAAGTAGAATGGACGTGCCCAAAGTCAGTGATGGTAGAGCCCACGCCGATAACTCAGGGGTGGAAGGGTTGAAGGGTAAATAAATCAAAGCACTGACAGCACTGATAGGTCGAGAATCTCTTAGTGTAGATTGAAAAAAATGGCACTGAAGGGGAACTTGAACTGTTTCGTTTAACCCTTTACCCTAAGCAAACAGTGTAGACCCTGAACAGACACCGCATTCTGATATGGGTCTACACTATTTGCAAAACCCAACACATGATTGCAGTCTAGATTCTACAGATAATTCTCTAAGATGTAAATAACGCGGCTTTTTTTTTATTATTTTTATTTGAGGTTTAACGTCCCTGTCAACACTGTAAAGGTCATTTTGGAGACGTTGCTTCCAATTTTGTGGGATATGTACCCGTCACTGAGATGAAATAACATCTCAAGCCATGTAGACCAATGAAACCAATAGGGTTTATAAACATGGACTGTCCGACTTCCACTGCTTATCATGGGCAGGCTTAGTTCCTCTAAGTGGTTTACCAGTCCTCGTAGGGGGTCGGATTTCAGCCCTGCGTGGTAGCATCATGCAGCCAATCTATTTCTTCAAGCCCCGATGGACGGGGGCCGCCCGACATTGAGATGAAAAGACAACGCAAGCCCTGCCGCCCAATTAAACCAATAGGGTTTAGAAGCATGGAAGGGCCGACTCGCACCGCTTTGCCTGGGCAGGCATATATCCTCTTAGCGATTTCCCAGTACTCGTGTGCGGGTCGGTTTCAGCTCTGCGTGGAAGCATCTGGCCGCCCATCTATTTCTTCAAGCCCCGATCATTGGGGGCGTTTTTTTTTTTTTTTTTTTTTTTTTTTTGTAAATGATCCCTACCTGGATTTCCTAAAAAACACGCCTATATAATTTTGACCCCCTTAAACCCCACTTTTATATAGTTAAACTGCAGTTAACGGTGACACCCATAATTTTTTTTATTTCCGATTAAAAATAGCTTGTAGATGCCCGTTAGAACCGCCTCGCCGAGGCGATTCTAACGAGTAATCACAATCTATATTTTGAACAGAAATATGATAAATATCAGATTTTCTTCTATCTGAAAATTTTCATTTTTTTTTTTGACGGTAGAATTTTCAATGTATTTGAATAGGTGTTCTTTGGTAAAGAGTGATAGTCACGTAGCGCAACGTTGAAAGTGTTGTGCTTAGTAACTTTGGTCGATTGGCAAACAATCGACCCATAAGTGTTTTTGTGTAAGTCTGGGAGGGGTGGAATTAACAGTGATATCCGACCTTGTTGGTTACTTCCCATCAGGCACATGACGTAATTGTGACGTCACATCAACGTCGGTGCAACGTCATGACTTTAATGCAACGTCACATCTACGTCGGTGCAACGTCGTGACATAGCACCGACGTTGAGTTGACGTTGCCCTTGCGACGTGTGCCTGCTAGGGAATTGATATTCTCATATTGATTAAAAACTACAGTATTTAAAACATTCATTATGCAATGAAAACTGGGACTGAAAATTTAAGTAGAAAAATAATTTTTCTTTCATCCAGTGTTAAATTTGAGAAAATCAAATAAAAACAAAGTGGGTCATTTTGCGGTTGTTTTAATTTTTTTTTCGGGATTTTCGGAGCTGGGAAAATGCCAGTACAGGTAAAGTCCCTTGATTTGACATGAGGTATGATGATCCCAATTGTCCCGTATGTACAAAGAATCTTTCTTTCGTCGGACCATTAGAGAGTGGAATGCTCTTTCCGATTCGATCATTTCCACAGTTGAAGGTGCTGATAATGCTGAAGCTAATTTTGCCTCTTTCGTGAGAGCAAGGGACTAACTTCACAGGTCCTGATCTTTGAATGGCATTGGACGTATCCTCAGTAATAATTCCGAATGCTGTTTCTGGTATGTGACTTTACCGATGGAGAAGAATCAGCATTTCCTAGGGTCATCCCAGAAGGCAAATATAGAGTCACTCACCTCAGAGTGCATAGGACACTTCAGTGTTTTTCACACGGTGCATCGTGACATTGACATTTGACCCTTGACCTCGAAAATCTGAAGTGTTCATCATCGCTCCACGGGAAACATTTGTGAAATGTTTGATACTCCAATGATGGTAGCTTTGTCTTTTATCTTGTTCACAATGTTTTCAATGTCAAGTCCATTGTTAACTTGGCATTTGACCCTTGACCTTGAAAATCAATAGGATTTATTCTCTCTCCATGGGGAACATTTATGGAAGGCATGATGCTTCTCCGATGATGGCATTGTCTTTAATCCTGTTCACAAGTTTCCGGACACACGGACACACACAAACACCCACACACGGACGTATGGTATCGATCGCAACTTTGTTGCGAGGGGATAATAACGAACAATCATGTAATGTGTCATTGACTGGTGACAGATAGATCTCAAAGCTATAATTCTGAAGTCATTCAAAATTCCTAAAGTATTCTGTTGCTTATTTGCGGCGAAATGCTCTTTATGACCTGCTCGCGATATTTCATACTCTTGTTCCACCTTCTCTGTTTATGATTTGTACTGCCCGCAATTGGGAATCGCCTTAGAAAACCTTTCCTATAATGAATCGGTAAGAAAAGGCTCATTCTCATGTATTAGGTCCAACCCTTTAAAGACATGCACAATTATGAAATCTTTTAATGAAATTAAAGGTAAACTAGATCACGCAGTCGATGGTATACCATCGCAAATACCCGCTTTTTCTATGAAAAACACTAATGACTATGCATTAGCAAGCCAAAACTACATATAAGTTAAAAAAGTTGCAAAGAACATTCTAACTGATAAGCAAAGTTTCAGGAGTGTAACTCTTATAGTTCAGAAGATATGGCAAAGTCATACTTTTTTACCTTTGACCTTGGGTTCATGTTGAGGTCCACCAAAATTATCCCAATTTATCCTATATTCCAACGGCCATCTAATATCCAAGTTTCAGAAGTGTAACACCAATAGTTTAGAAGATATGGCAAAGTCATACTTTTTGACTTTTGACCTTGGAGTCATGCTGAGGTCGAGGTCACACCAAAAGTGTCCCAATTTATTCTATATTCAAAGGGCCATCCAATAACCAAAGTTTCAGAAGTGTGACTCCAATAGTTTAGAAGATATGACAAAATCATACTTTTTGACCATTGACCTTGGAGTCATGTTGAGAACGAGGTCACACCAAAAGTAGCCCAATATATTCTATATTCCAAGGGCCGTCCAATAACCAAAGTTTCAGAAGTGTAACTCCGATTGTTTAGAAGATTGACAAAGTCATACTTTTTTACCTTTGACCTTGGGGTCATGTTGAGGTCAATGTCACACCAAAAGGAGCCCAATTTATTCTATATTCCAAGGGTCATCCAATAACCAAAGTTCCAGAAGTGAAACTCCAATAGTTTAGAAGATATTGCAAAATAATACTTTTTGACCTTTGACCATGGGGAGATGTTGAGGTCAAGGTCACGCCAAAAGTAGCCCAGTGCCATCTACTTTCCATGTATTATCCACAGGCAAAGTTTGAAAAATGTATCTTAACCGGTTTCAGAGGAGATCCATTCCATAGAAACTCGACGGGCGTATGCATACACACACACACATACTAACATACATACAGACCCCCGGACTGATAGACACTCGACTCTGACACGAAAACAATATACCCGATTTTTTTTCGAAAAAGCGGGTATACAAAAGTTGTTTTCCGCAGCGCTTCCTCCTTTGCTCCAACATGGAGCAATTTTTTACTTGTAGTAAACTGTTGTCTAATGATGATACCGATTAGTCAATACCTGCATGAAGACGTTTCCTTTGGATGCACGGTATCCCAGACAGATCACGAGGACTCTGACCAGACGCCGCGAATGCGCAGACTGATCTGGCCTCGAGGCTATAATACTCTGTGTAATGCAAAACAAACGAATCAGGCAAGTTTCCTGATCAGATAAGTAAAGAATGATGTTTGTCCTGCTCACAAATTGGCATTATAAAATTTATGAGCAGGACAAATTTCATGCTCAAGTGAACTGAGCACAAAAAAGTTTACAAATCTCGTTAACTAAATCTTTTCAGTGCGAATATGTTTTTCGACTGACGCGTCGAAGTTGAAACGTGTATTGATGCCAGCCAGGGGAGGGAACTGCTTCCAAAACATTTGTGAATTTCCTTTTCAGTAGAGAAGCGAATTCTTTATTTCGAAATTAGTCTTCTTTTGAGAGGACCTTACCCAACAGGCACACGTCGCTGGAGCAACGTTAAATCAACGTCGATGCAACGTCATGACGTTGCACCGACGTAGATGTAACGTTGTATAAATGTCATGACGTACCGACGTTGATGTGGCGTCACAGTTACATCATGTGCCTGCTGGGCAGTTTATAGGAAAGCGTATATACAGACACAAAATTTGTGTATATCATATGATGTAGAAAAAATTCTTAGGTGTGCACATTCACTTGGCAAGAAAACGTACGCGAAATAACAATAAAAGGGTAGAAAAGTTTCTAGGGTGTACAAATTCACGAATCAGGAAAACGAAGAAGAAGTAAAAAAAAAAAAAAAAAAAAAAAAAAAACTCTCCATTGTAAAATGGTAGGAAAGCAGGTTTACACTTTCGCTTAACAGGAAAGCCTACGCAAGGTAAACAAGATGGCCCAGAGGGCCCTGAATCGCTAACCTGAGTATCAGTGTCTCTAGTACATTCTTGGCCCATAATTTGAACAAACTTGGTAGCGGTCCACTAGATGAAGCTTCATACCAAATATCAAAGACCTGGGCCTTCTGGTTTCAGAAAAGAAGATATTTAAAGGTTAATTCCCTATATAAGCCTATTTAAAACCAGCGGGCCCTGGCACGGGGACATTTTTGGCGCCAGGGCTATAATTTGAACAATCTCAGTAGACGTCCACTAGATAATTTAAAGCTTCACGCCAATATCAAAGACCTGGGCCTTCTGGTTTCAGACAAGAAGATTTTTAAAGGTTTTTTCCTATATACATGTAAGCCTATGTAAAACTAGTGGGACTGGCGCAGGAAATTTTTAGCCCCAAGGCTATAATTTGAATAATCTTGGTAGAGGTTCATTAGATGAAGCTTCATACCAAATTTCAAAGACCCGGGCCTTCTGGTTTCAGACAAGAAGAGTTTTAACGGTTTTCCCTATATAAGCTAATGTAAAACCAGTGGCCCCTGGCGCGGGGGCATTTTTGGCACCAGTGCTATAATTTGAACAATCTCAGTAGATGTCCACTAGATTAAGCTTCATACCAAATATCAAAGACCTGGGCCTTCTGGTTTCAGACAAGACTGAGATTTTTTTTCCTATATAAGCCTATGTAAAACTAGTGGGTCCCGGCGCAGATACAATTTTGGCCCTTAGGCTATTATTTGAACAATCTTGGTAGAGGGCTATTAGATGAAGCTTCATACCAAATATTAAAGACCTTCTGGTTTCAGACAAGACGATTTTTAAAGGATATCCCTGTATACGCCTATGTGAAACCTGTGGGCCCCGGCGCGGCGGACTATATTTTGAACAATCTTGGTAGAGGTCCACTAGATGAAGCTTCATGCCAAATATCAAAGACCTGGGCCTTCTGGTTTCAGACAAGAAGATTTTTAAAGGTTTTCCCTATATACGCCTATGTGAAACCAGTGGGCCCCGCAGCGGACGCATTTTGGCCCCAGAACTATATTTTGAACAATCTTGGTAGAGGTCCACTAGATGAAGCTTCATATCAAATATCAAAGATCTGGGCCTTCTGGTTTCAGACAAGAAGATTTTTAAAGGATTTCCCTATGTTAAACTGGTGGGCCCCGGCGCGGGGGGGGGGGGGGGGGGCATTTTTGGCCCCAAGGCTATAATTTGTACAATCTTGGTAGAGGTCCACTAGAAGAAGCTTTATACCAAATATCAACGACCTGGACCATGCGGTTTCAGAGAAGAAAATTTTTTTAAGTTTTCAGTAAAAACATCAATTTTTAGCTCCTGTTACCTAGATGGGTAACAGACCTGAACCATTTGAACAGCTTTGAAAGGGGACTACCTAAGGATCATTCCTGTGAAGTTTGGTCGAAATCCGATCAGTGGTTTAGGAGGAGATGTTGTTTGAAGAAATAGTTTACGCACGGATGCACGCACGCACGCCCGGAGGCACGACGGACGACGGACAAAAAAGTGATCCCAAAAGCTCACCTCGTCACTTCGAGACAGGTGAGTTAAAAATTGCCCCGTGGTAAAACGGAAGAAGAATTTTTCTGGGGTTGTCATACATTGGTGTATGAGACACACGTAATCGGGGCGTTACGGAATTGAGACATTGGTTTGGCTAGCTAGAAGCCCGGGTTTGAATCCCCTGGAACATATTTAGGAGATTCTTGAACATTGAACATTGAATACAGATCATTGAACCCCCCGTCCCCTACACCACCCCCACCACACACACACACATGGCTAGAGCTGACCAGTCATCAAATTCGACAGAAGGTCTAGGAATCTGCTACTCTATCAAAATGATACATCTTAAACACCCAACGTATTCTGGTATTAAATACCGCATTTTCTGGCCGGGCTTTGTTATGTTAGTCATGGTGTTCGTGTTGCATAGTTTATCATCTTTTGGGTCGATTGTTTTTATCATTCGACCCCAAGTAACTAGCTACAGAAGCTTCTCGTCTGCTATTGTCCACGTGACAATCGTTGACCATCTACACCATGAAGGTACCGGTTATTTAATGAATCTCTGTTCTGCGGCGTCTGATCAGGGTCTACACTGTTTGCAATGTCAATGTTCACCCAGTCTACATGGCGACGTCACAAGGAAAGATTAGCCCTGCTATAAATAACTGGTACATGGTCAGTGATAGTCACGTGGACAACAGAAGGCGGGAAGCTTCTATACTTAGTAACTTTTAGTCAATTGATAATTAATCGACCCAAGCGCGGCGTATGATCAGGATCTACACGTTTTGCTTATATTATAGGAATTTAAAGGGTAAACGGAACTTGTACCAATCCACACTCGAAGGCAACCCACCCACCAGTGCTGTCAGTGCTTTGATCTATAAATGATTTTTACAGCAATCATTTCATGAGAAAGTTTGATATCGAATCCACCGTAAGAGCTAAAACTGTCAAATATGACTTTCGCTTTCTTTTTACTGAAACGGGATTGAATGCGTGACGTCCTGATGAGTCAGAACCCCCCCCCCCCCCCCCCCGTCTCTTACATGATACACATGTTTGGGGCTTCTAGTTTTACAGTTCTTGAGATTGTGCTTGTTTGATTTAGTTTATACTAATTTATTTTAGTATGAATTCGATGGAAGCTTCAAGCTTATTTAATCGCTCTCGAACACTCATTCCGGATGTTTTAACGCGCGCGAGATAGAGGCAGTGACTATTAAACCACTGCTACCCATTTACACCTGGGTGGAGTGAGGCAGTGTCATTACGTGTCATTCCCAAGGACACACCTCGATACCGGGTGCCGGATTCGAACGCACAACCACTGCGCTATCGAGGCTGACGTTGATTTAAGGTTTAACGTCCCCGTCAACACTGTATAGGTCATTTTGGAGACGTTGCTTCCACTTTTGTAGGACTCATACCCGACATTGAGATGAAATGACATCTCAAGCCCTGTCGTCCAATGAAACCAAAAAGGTTTATAAGCATGGACGGTCCGACTCGCACTGCTTTGCCTGGGCAGGCTTAGATCCTCTAAGCTGTTTACCAGTACTCGTGTGCGGTCGGTTTCTGCTCTGCGTGGAAGCATCATGCAGCCCATCTATTTCTTCAAGCGCCGATGGCGGGGGCCGAGAGAAATATTTGATAAATAGAGAGAAAGAAGAATGAAAGAACATATGAAAAAATACACCGAGAAAACACGATACAAGTAAGCCGATTATGACCATAGTATCACATAATTTGCCTAATCTGCATCTAGCTTCTATGGTTCTTGAGAGGAACAGATGTAAACCAATATACTCGCACTTTTTTCAAAGCCGGGATATAATGAAACGGGGGTGTTTAACATTAACTGTGTGCATAGGAATTAATATCTCGTAATGACTAGCTATTAAGTCGAAATTTCGAGATACTAAGTCGAAATTTCGAGTTAATAAGTCGAAATTTCGAGTTAATAAGTCGAAATTTCGAGATACTATGTCGAAATTTCAAGTTAATAAATCGAAATTTCGAGTTACTAAGTCGAAATTTCGAGATACTAAGTCGAAATTTCGAGATACCTATCAAAAGAAAAAGGTATACCTGGCCCTAATGCTCTTCCATTAATTTTCACGCTAGGGCTCGTTAGAAATCTTGGACGTATTAACCTTGTCCTGCCGTTGTCATGTTAACTCTTAACTCTGTTCACGACAACCCCTATCTCTGGAAACAGTGTAGATCCAAATCAGATGGCTTCTGAAGAAGCCATCTGATCAGGATCTACACTGTTTGTCATTCAGTTTGTGAATTTGAACAAAAATACTATATCCTGTAATCTGATTGGCTGATAGTCAGAAATAGGTGTGGATAATTTAAATATTCAGCAAGGTAAAGGTTAAGAACGAGATGAGGGTGTGTTTTTGGCGTACGGGTAGCATAGACTGTGACGAACACTGACGCAAAACCAAAAGTTGAGACGCATCTCTGGGTCTGGGACTTGTCCAAAGCGTGGAACGGGTATACTAGCAAAATGAATAAGCGAAGCCGAACAGAGACGTTTTTTGCGTAAAGCCAGAGCTAGGGCACTACCTATAGATCCGGTCTTGGGATGTGTTGGTTAATAATTTTATCCGATTTCTGACCTTTGCCTTCAATTCTGTTTTGCACTATCTGCAACAGGCAGTTTAGATCTTTGATTAGTCTAATATACCATCTTAGAACACACAAACAGTAGCACTTCACGCATTTGATGAGACTAACCATTATTATTGTACGTATACATATAAGCTTTACAGATTCATGTATGTTTTTTTTTTTTTTTTTTTTTTTTTTTTTTTGAGGGGGGGGGGGGTTGGTTTTACGGCCCTTTCAAGATTATTTCACTCATATCGAGCCGATCATTAATCAGAGGTGGGCGAAAACCGGAGTACCCGGAGAAAAACCATCTGACCTTCCGTTGCAGAACTTGGCGTCTCACGTGTGATCTGAGCGTGGGTCGAACCACAACGGTGAGAAACCTAATGATCAAGAGTCAGCGCTCTTAACCACTAGGCCACGGAGGCCCGAATAGATTCATGTAAATAATAGTCCGTCTGCCATTACTGACAATTACCAATTTTAACCACATTTGTGAAATGTTATTGGTGGGGCCGACGAGACCAGTTCTAGCTCTGAACTGTCTGTTGCATATAAAGCAACAGAGATAAGAGGAAGACAGCTCTGTTGGTGATGCCTTAGCTCTGGCTTTGCACTTAGCGCGTTTCTGCTCATTTATGTAACAGCAAAGCGTACATAAAGTAAAATAAAATAAAAATGTCTCCTTTGTGTAAAGGTTGAAAAAATTATAAGGTATAAACTTTGAGGTAACAGGAGTCATAAAATTTGTTTCCGTTATAAAATATAAGAAAAAAATCTAAGGTGTACACATTCACGTACCAGGAAAGTGTACACGAAGTTGACAAGCTTGCTCTCCATTTTAAAGTGGTAGGAACAAGTAACAAAATTTCGCCCCATTCTAGAATGGTAGAAACATTACAAGAGTGTACACATTCACATACGCTTCACTGATAAGTGGCAGAAAAAAAAGAATTCTAACACAGCGCGCCTATATATAGGCAATGGAGAACGGCTGTGTTTTATTCTACATCAAATCGCGGCTAGGAAGAGCGTGACGAGTGACGTCATTAAAAACTACCAATTAATGACGTCACTAGTCGATTTCCTTGACATTAGACTGTGTAACGTCATTTACTCGCATCGAAAACGTTAGAAAAGATATAAATACATGTGTTTCAGTCGATAATTTTAGCGGGATTTCTTCTAATAATGGCGAAAAGTTGTGAGAATTTGAAGGAAACAACAACATTATTGCCGATTTTCAGCGTGTTAGAATCGAAATAGATCAGCTCTTGTCTGTGATTTGTTGAGTAATAAATCACAGTTTGTCGGTCAGTTGTAAGTAGACAAATCACGCGCGCTACGCGCTTGTGATTTGTCTACTTTACAACTGACCTCCAAACTGTGATTTATTACTCAACAAATCACAGCTAGAGCTGATCTATTTCTTAATTCTAACACAGCGCGCCTATATAGGCAATGGAAAATGGCTGTGTTTTATTCTACAACAAATCTCGGCTAGGAAGAGCGTGACGAGTGACGTCATTAAAAACTACCAATTTATGACGTCACTAGTCGATTTCCTTGACGTTAGACTGTGTAATGTCATTTTGTCGCATCGAAAACGTTAGAAAAGGATATAAATGCATGTGTTTCAGTCGATAATTTCAGCGGGATTTCTTCTAATATTGGCGAAAAGTTGTGAGAATTTGAAGGAAACAACAGCATTATTGCCGAGTTTCAGCGTGTTAGAATCGAAGTAGATCAGCTCTAGCCAGTGATTTGTAAGGCAATAAATCACAGTTTATCGGTCAGTTGTAAGTAGACAAATCACGCGCGCTACGCGCACGTGATTTGTCTACTTTATAACTGACCTCCAAACTGTGATTTTTTACTCAACAAATCACAGTTAGAGCTGATCTATTTCTTAAATCTAAGGTGTACACATTCACGTAACATTATGTTTATTATTTTCATAAGCACAAGCAAACCGATGTCCATGCATATAAAACCTATTGGTTTCATTGGGCGGCAGGGCTTTGAGATGTCATTTTATCTCAAAGTCGGGTAAAAGTACCACAAAATTGGAAGCAACGTCTCGAACATGACCTAAATAGTGTTGACGGGTACGTTAAACCTCTACTCAAACAAATAGAACAAGCAAACCAGTTTTGTGTAAGTAACAATTTTATTTAAAATAAAATACAACAAATGAACAAAACAGTATGTAGAGTCCATGTCATTTTAAGGGGAATTGATTCATTTTCCTTCATTTTCTTTTAAAAGGGAGGTATTTTTTGCTTCCTTATCTGAAAAAGTGCCCTACACTAAAAGGAAAGAATTTGCTCAAGGGGATCGAAGTCTTTTCTTTAATAGTAGACCCCTCAAAATATTGTGTTACCTCCCCTGAATGTGAATCCGTTCCCCTTAGATGAAACAGTAAACCCTTATCTTGCTGAATAGTCATTAAAGCCACACCCATTTCTGTCTATCAACCAATCAAATTACTTGATGTAAATTATTGCTACAAATTCATAAACTGAATGTCAAACAGTGTAGATCCCGATCAGATGGCTTCATCAGAAGCCATTTGATCTGAATCTACACTGTTTGCAAAGATAGGGGTTGTCGTGAACAGCAAGATAAGGGTTAATCGGTTTTCGCCACAAAACTGCGACGGAACCCAGCATACACCAGCGACCAACTTGCACTATCCACAGATTGGTTAGAGTAGCTCAAAGGGGTACTCTAGGATTCAACATGGACTCGTAGGGAGAAGAACTGTCTTGATGTACACACATACATGTAGCATTGTAATTGGTTGCTGAGCTCGTGTCTGTTGTCGTCATTTTTGAGAGAGAGAGAGAGAGAGAGAGAGAGAGAGAGAGAGAGAGAGAGAGAGAGAGAGAGAGAGAGAGAGAGAGAGAGAGAGAGAGTAAAGTAGTTCGTGGTATCTGTTTCTTATAAAAATACTTTATCTTTTGTTCTGCTCGTATACATGAAGCGGTTTTAATGAGCATTCGCAATGTCTTGAGCGGAATTTGCACTCGGGTTATCGTTCCACGGACGGTTTATGAACTTTTATATAGGAAACCATCTTACATTTTGATCGATTGTTGTCAGCGCATAAGATGCTGTTGTCCACGTGATAATTACTGACAAATAACGTTAAACCGCGGGCAAATTAATGGTATATAGGGTAGAGTGTAATGGAAATGGAAGTCTTGCAAGTGCCAGAAAATGATTTTCAACATTGAATTAGCTAAACCATATATGTCGAAGCTCTCTAAACATGTGAATTTGGCAAACAGTGTAAACCCAGGTCAGACGCCGCACATCGCGGAGTCTGATCAGGGTCTACACTGTTTGCTGAAAGTCCAATAGTTTTAGGGTTAAGCGAAACAATCTAAGTCCAGGCCCCGAAGTTATAAAACTTTTTTCATGCTCAACTCAGCTGAGCATGAAATTTGTGGTGCTCATAAAAATTAAAACACTAATCAGTTGAGCGTTTTTTCTTTCTCAGATAGCAGATAATGTTATTTGTCCTGCTCACAAATTTTAAAATGCCAACAATTGTTGGCATTTTAAGTTTTGTGCGCAGGACAAATTTCATGAAAAAGTTTTATAACCTCGGGGCGAGGTTCAGTACCAGTGTTCCAGCCCCTATACAGGAACAATCGACCCATTGCTGCCAATGCTTTGATTATCATCTGGTTTCAGTATGAGGAATAAAAATGAAATAAAGCATATGAAATAAACACGGAGCATGAAACCAGTACGAAAACATGTCTATTCAAATATATTAAAAATTACCGCCAAAATTGAAAACAAAAATCATGCACATGAAAATAATTGTGATAGTTTTCACATTTCTTCTTAAAACATATATTGTGGGAACTCATTAGAACAGCCTCGCCGAGGCCGTTCTAACGAGTACCCACAATCTATGTTTTTTGAGCAGAAATAAGAAAAATATGTATACCCCTGTAAATCTAGGTTTTACTATATAAAACTGGGCTTTAAGGGGGTCAGTTTATATAGACATGTTTTCGTGATGCAATATCAAGTTCTCACAGTTTCGAATCACAATAACAATTCAGTAAAATTTCGGTGGTTCGAAGACCGATGGCTCTTTAACCACGGATGTTTCGAACGTGTTCATGCGTCACTAGGGATGATTTCCATTACTGCAGGTATTAATATATTTGCAATAATTGAGGTAGAATTTTCTGATTTAATCTTTAAAATGTATGCTGTGTGTACTCATTAGAATCGCCTCGATGAGGCGACTATAATGAGCACACACGACATACGTTTAAATTAAAGAAAGTCGAAAGAAATCCCTGTTATGCCTCCTGACCCCTGACTCTATGATTAACCTTCACTGGTTCGGACTACCTCTGCCTCGAACAAATATTCATGGTCCCAAAGAAGTTGAGCCGTAGAACACGAAAGCACGCCTATATAATTCTGACATCCTTGAACCCACCATAATTTAGTAAAACTGGGGTTCACAGGAGTAAACGTTATTTTTCTTATTTTTGCTCAAAATATAGTTTGTGGGTACTCGGTAGAACCACCTCGATGAGGCGCTTCTAACGTGTACCCTCAATCTATATTTTACAGTAGAAAAAAAAGAAAAATATCAAAATTTTTCATCTGAAAATTTTTATTTTGTTTTGGCGAAAAAAAACTTGCAAAGTGTTTGAATAGGCGTATTTTCGTTATGAAAGTTCGACTAGTCCATCACGGTCGTTCAATAAAACAATGGCTGTCTTAAATATGGTAAACCCGGGTGCATTAAAGCCCCGGCTGGAGCATTAGCATTTGTAAAAGGTCTACATAATACTGAAGGCAAGAAAAATGGTCCAGAGTCCTGCTCTGGGGAAGACTTTCCATCACCGGACAGCTGTGATTTCCACTTGTTCCTCCTGTTTTGGAACCACACTTTCACTTGGGTCTCTGTCAGATTAAGAGAAGCAGCTATTTCTGATCGTTCTGCACTTGACAAATATCGCTTAGCGTCGAAAGCTGCTTCTAGATAGAACACTTGCTGACGTGAAAATACAGTCCGTGTTTTCTTTTTGATTTTCAACTTAGAGTCACTGTTAGAGTGAAATAAGTCTCTGTCTGTCTTTTGTGAGATATGTTTGCTGGTTGATTCTTTTTCTACCTTTACTATTTCAGAATGAGGGTCTGTCACTGTGTCCCCGGTATAGTCTTCACCTGAAAAATGTATATATAATATAGTTACATTAAAACTTCGATGGCTCGAACACCGATGGCTCGTTTACCATGGCTTAGTCGAACCCGTTCTTGAGTCCCGAGGGAATTTCTCCACATAAGAAAAAGGGAGGGTAATTAAGGATTTTTTTTCCTATTCTCCTGTAAATGTATGCTGTGTGTACTCATTAGAATCGCCTCTATGAGGCGATTCTAATGAGTACACACAGCATGCATTTTTGTTATAGAACACCGAAAAGATGTCCAAAAATTAAGGCTGTTATGTTTCATGGCGGTAACCCTCAGTGGCTCGAACAACCCCTGCCTCGAACAGATTTTCATGGCCCCAAACATGTTCGAGCCATTGAAGTTCTACTGTATAAGAATGAACTTCAAATCCAGTGCTTCTTAAAGAGCTTGTTGGTGACCAAACTGTTACCTATGCTACTCGTACTTTTTTTTGTTTTACCGAAAATGAGTTACTAGTGTACGAGTAATATGCAAGTAAAATGTGAGTAATATGTGAGAAATATTTTTGCTGAACAGATGTGAGTAGATTTTTCAAATGCAAAAGCTACTGGCACTTTTCAGCAAAAATATTAGTGTATATGTCATGTTAAATAATCACAGTTTAATGATGTGTTAACTAACGATGTTTTTAACGTAAGTTTTTGTCTGAATGTGGCTTCGAGCATATGAGCTCATGAATTTTAGAACTGACGCTAAGAATTGACGAGCTTACATAGCGCGCACAGTGTTAACTGAACAGACTGCACGTTGACGCGCAGTCTGATCATTGACCCACTTAAACCCTACTTTTATATTGTAAAACTGGGGTTTCATGGGTAGACATTTTCCTTTTTCTCGATTTCTGCTAGATTTCTAGATTGTGGATACTCGTTAGAACCGCCTCACAGGAATATTAAAATACTACACATTTTTTTTATCTAAAAATGTTCATTATTTGGTTGTAAAATTTTCAATATACATGTACTTAAATAGGCGTTTTCGTAATGATAACTAAAACGATGAGTAGGAAAATTCCGTTATTAAGACCAGCTAAAATTAAGAATAATTATCCTTTATTTTAAAACAAATTCAAAGGTTTCAGTAGGAGACCACTTTGTGACTATTCAAACGAGACCTTAAAGACAACTTTTGAAAGCCATATAGGTGGTCATGATATGAAAATATCATGAAATGAACTTATGACTGAGCCCGACCACCCTCATATTCAAATTAAACTTTGACGAGTGGGATAAATTTTGATGCAGACATTTTGCATTTTAATTAACCCATATATGACTAGCGGCCCTTTTCTGGGACATTGGCAAACAATGCAGACCCAGATCAGACGCCGCAGAACGCGGCGTCTGATCTGGATCTACACTGTTTGCTTAAAGAACATTCATTTTTGTAAAATTTGCCACAAACAAAAACAAACCCGACACCCATATAATTGGAAATGGACCACTCCAAACTGACTGGGTGGAAGATTCCATTGTCATATGTGGGTTATTAAGCTGAAACACATTAAGAAAAGACGCCTATTCAAATATATTGAAAAGTTTACCACCAAAAAAAAAGACCACATTTGGGACCGTTCAAAAGTGGTCTTTATGACCACTTTTGAACAGTCCCAAAGGTGGTCTTATTAGAGGAATTTTACTAGTTTGTGTATTTTGGCATGTCGTTCAAGTACATTAGCACAGGCTTACCATTATCATATTCCATTGACTGTTCTTCAAAAGATTCGCTTCCATAACAAGTCATCTGTGTTGGTCCACGGTTCGTATCATAGGGAGAATATGACGGCTTATGCCACTTGGATTTGTTCTCTGACAGTATACTGTCAATAGAGAAAGAAAGTCGCTGCGGACTGGATTCTGACGTCATTTTAATATGTTCAAATATAAGTAGATTCTAGTAACCAAATGTTCTCGTTATTTGCAATTCATGACATTCAATATGCTATAGTTTCTTCGACATAAATTCACAAGTAATAGATTTCACAACAGTATGTCCATGTTATAAAGCAATCGAACTGTTCACTTTTTATCGTCTAAATGTCTGCAATGGTTGTTCTTGCTTTCTTAAGCCAATATTATGCTTTTAAAAGTTTAAGTTTAAACTATCCATATACACAAAGAAATCACTATGTTTATTTATTTCGATTTTTTTTTCTATCTTGCAGTCTCGGGCGAAGTTACTCGAGCACCAGCCTTCGATACAATTACGTGAGCTAAAATGACCGCCAGTTTTATACCCGTAATTTAACAACAACGGTGTGACTTATGAAATTAAACTCACTTTTGCAACAACAGATGATCAAAACGCTGATAAATGGTCAGAAGGAGTTAATGGCACCTTGCGGTTTATGTCACGACTTGGCTATTTTATTAAATTATTGTTTGAGTGTTTGGTTTTGTCCGGAGAGCCGTGGACAAACACATTGGGCTCGACCTTTCGCGTTAGTAATTACCTACAATTCTTCAGATTGATGGTCAAATTGATAAGTTTTCATGACAATTTGTAATATACCCTCTTCCAAATACTTTGATCCATAGTTTGTTTAGATGTTTATCGCTGGCGAAGCCCAAGGCGCTATTTTGTAAAGGCAAGGCTAATTGGGAAGGCGAGTTGACCGTGTCATAGCGAACTGGTGTTTACATGTTTAAGGCGGGGCCAGGGCTACTAATAACAAAATAGGGGTCAATTTAAGGGGCGTACACAAGAAGGGCACGAGACCAAAATTTGCAAGATCACTGGTCAGTGTGTAATTAGAGGTTAATAAAAGAGAAAGTAGGAAGACGAATCTGTTTGACGCCGGACAATTGTCAAATTGAAAAATTGGATTCCTTTTCACTTATTAATTAAGATGCAGACAATACCAGTGCGGCGTATAACTAAGACATGCAAAATTATGTACAGACAATAACCCTATTTTTCATATTTGTTTTAGCCATTTACACATCACGTGAACAAGTCCGTGAAATGAACACCCCCTTACACCCCACTTTATATAGAGAAAACTGGGGTTTACGGGGGTAAACATTATTTTTCTTATTTCTGCTCCTAGACATAGGTTGTGGGTACTCGTTAGAACCGCCTCAATGAGGCGGTTCTAACGATTATCCACAACCTATGTTTGCCGTATAAATAAGAAAAATATCACAGATTTTCGTCAGAAAAGTAGCCATTTTGGAGATGTAAAAATTGCACTATATCGCACGGGTGTGTTACCTAAAATGTATTTTTAGTTTTGGTTTGACTTGTCCCCGTCAACACTGTATAGGTCATTTTGGAGATGTTGCTTACAATTTTGTGGGACTTTTACCCGAACTTTAGATGAAATGACATCTGAAGCCTGTCCCCAAAGAAACCTATAGGGTTTATTAGCATGGACGGTCAGACTCGCACCGCTTAACCTGGGCAGGCTTAGATACCAGTACTCGTGTTCGGTCGGTTTTAGCTCTGCGCGGAAGTATCATGCGGGGGCCGCATAAAATGTATTTTCAACACTATGTCAGTGCTAACCGGTACACGTAAGCATTGAAAAAAAAAGTATTTCAAGTATTTCACAGACATTATGTTAACAATTCCGTGTAACGAACGCCCCTCTAAACTACACTTCATACAGGGAAAGCTAGGGTTTACAGGGGGTATTCTATATAAGTCTTAGGCCGCCGCCCATCGGGCTTAAAGAAATAGATGGGTTGCATGATGCTTCCACGCAGAGATGAAACCGCCCGCACACGAGTACTGGTAAACCACTTAGAGGATCTAAGCCTGCCCAGGCAAAGCGGTGCGAGTCGGTCCGTCCAGGCTTATAAACCCTATTGGTTTCATTGGGCGACAGGGCTTGAGATGTCATTTCATCTCAATGTCGGGTAAAAGTCCAACAAAATTGGAAGCAACGTCTCCAAAATTACATATACAGTGTTTACGGGGACCCAAAACCTGAAAACAAACAAACAAACAAACAAACAAACATTATATGTCTTATATCTGCTCCAAGACATAGGTTGTGGGTATTCGTTAGAACCGCCTCCATGAGGCGGTTCTGACGAACACCCACAACCTATGCTTGAAACAGTTGTTAGGAAAATAGAACGAATTTTCTTCAGAAAAGTAAACCGTTTGGAGAAATGAAAGAATGCACAATGTACACCGACGTGTTATGGTAATGCTACGTATACATTGAATGGCATGATACAAATAGAAGCACCGCAAACACTGCATCATATCCCGCCAGTGCTGGGAAGCGTTATATAACACTAAAATAGCCACAGAACTGGTAGAACTGAGATAGACAGATATCAAGGCAGATAAATCATATTTAGGAAATGTCAGACTTACAAATGTTGACTTGTCAAATGTTGCCGGATCATTACAGGGTCACTGTTGAGGCTTTATTAGCCGAAACTACGTAGTATGACCCATCTTCTTTCTAATGAATATTTTCATTGCTCTTAAAGGAACTCATTTTTTATTTTTATTTACAGTTCTTAGTCACAATATGTATGGGGGCCGTTTTACTATTTAATCCATATTAAAAGATATCCATAATTTGATTCCATAAATAATTATTGATAATTATGGATATCTATAAATAGGGAATAAATAGTAAAAGGGCGCCCCAAAAATATGTAACATTTTGATGTTTTACACATCTGTGACGTTTAATTAGTCTATATATTTAACATATCTGTGAAGTTTCTTTCTGATATTATAAACCGACCAAGTAAGAACTATAGGTCAGTAACTCCGTTAGAAATAGACAGATGCTGCCCATTTAATTATTCCATATAACAAAATGTATGCAAAATGTTATAATATTTCATGATAATCGTTCGGAAATGATATGGATGGACGAACGGATGGACGGACGGGCGGGTTTCATATGAACGGACAGACACCGGACGGAACAGTCGAACTTCGATAGCTCGAACACCGATGGCTCGTTTACCATGGTTGAGTCGAACCCGTTTTTGAGTCCCTAGGGAATTCCTCTGCATAAGAAAAATTGTGGGATACTTAAGGAGATTTTTTACTTTTATCTTGCAAATGTATGCTGTGTGTACACATTAGAATCGCCTCAATGAGGCGATTCTAATGAGTACACACAGCATACATCTATGTTACAGAATACCGAAAAGATGTCCAAAAGTACCCCCGTTATGTTTTCTGGAGGTATGCAACATTGGCTCGAACTACCGCTGTCTCGAACAAATTGCCACGGTCCCAAAGGGGTTCGAGCCACCGAAGTTCTACTGTATATCATAATAACCTTACCACTTATCCTAGCGAATAATATGTATGCAAAATCAGAAGAAACTCCATGAATAAATACTCAAGTGATGGATCGGATATGATGAACAGGAATAGCCTGGGTAGCTACCCTCGTTCAAAATAAGTTAAACTTCAATAACTCGAATCCCTCTGAGTCCATTAAAATTTGTTAGAGATAGGGGTAGTTCGAAATGCCGAGGTTTTCTCATAGTTCCAGGTCATGAGGCAAAATTTGGAGAACTTAAGGATATCTTTACCATCTTCTATGCCGCCCCCGCCCATAGGGGCTTGAAGAAATATATGGGCTGCACGATGCTTCCATGCAGAGCTGAATCCGGCCCGCACACTAGTACTGGTAAACCGCTAGGAGGATCTAAGCCTGTCCAGGAACCGCGGTGCGAGGTGGACCGGCCATGCTAATAAACCCTATTGGTTTCATTGGGCGACAGGGTATGTGATGTCATTTCATCTCAATGTCGGGTAAAAGTCCCACAAAATTGGAAGCAACGTCTCCAAAATGACCTTTACAGTGTTGACGGGGACGTTAAACCCCAAATCAAACAAACAAACAAACCATCTTCTATAAAATCTAGATATGTTGTGTGTACTCAATAGAATCGCCTCATTGAGGCGATTCTAATGAGTACATACAACATACCTATTCAAGATAAAATCAGAAAAATACATATATGGATATCTGGAGCTTTGGGAAATATTCGCAAAGGACTCAATAATCAGTTCCAACTAGACATACAGTAGAACTTCGATGGCTCGAACGAAGATGGCTCGTTTACCATGGATGAGTCGAACCCATTCTTGAGCCCATAGCGAAATCCTCTATATAAGAAATAGTGGGAAATAATTAAGGAGATTTTAGTCTTTTATCTTGCAAATGTATGCTGTGTGTACTCATTAGAATCGCCTCGATTAGGCGATTCTAATGAGTACACACAGCATACATAATCATTATAGAACACCGAAAAGATGTCTAAAAGTATCTCGTTATGCCTCCTGACAGTAACCTCAGTGGCTCGAACTACCCCTGTCTCGAACAGATTTTCGAGGTCCCAAAGGTGTTCGAGCCATTGAAGTTCGACTGTAGTTAACAGACTACCCGTGTTCGAGTTATCAATGTTTCAATGCTTGTAGCTCTAAGTGGTGTATATAGATATAGGGGGTGGGTCCGGGTATCATTTCCAGTGAAAAAAACAAAAACAAACAAACACACAAACCTGTACTTGAGCGTGCTTTCGCCTTACGGCTTCTTTTATACATTGAAATACATACAAGGAACATCAAAAATACAAAATCAAATATTTACAAACATGAAATGTATTAACATTATAAAATCGACCAAGAAATAATTGTGTGTATGCGTTTGCCCAGTGATGAGGGGCAAAGAATGTAAATATAAAAAATAAACTTAATTTTTCTGCTTTTCATGAAAGTATGAACGACAACGGGTCGTTAGTGAAGATTACATGAACCCCTTTGGGGTTAATTTACTTTATCTATCTATCTTCTGATACTGCGTCGGTCACATTTGACCATTACCGCAGGTGTATATTACATACACTCCAGGTTTTGCAGGATGGAAGCCTACACAGTAATCATGTAATTACGGTAGGGATCTTTAACCTGCACAGGGGATGGTTCTCCCTGCACAGGGGGCCTCCAGTTAACGTCCCGATCCGAAGGAAGCCGTCGGCCCACTGCGTTCATACTTTCATGAACAGCAGAAAAATAAAAATCATTTCTTAAATATATTTGTTTAACCGCCATTCAGGAAAGCTTACAAAAGGATTGAGGCTTATAAAATAAGTTTTACGTTACGTTTTAGCGTCTTTTTACGTTTTATTCTCTATCTAAGATATACAGTAAAATTCCGCTATTAAGACCACCAAACATTGAGGCTGATTCTGCTTTAAAAAGCTTATTTGGAAAGTTTCAGTTATTCTTTGTTTGTGTTTTCTGCATAGAGTGTCCTCTGGTCAGCGACCACCTTTGGGACTGTTCAAAAGTGGTCTTTAAGACCACTTTTGAACAGTCCCAAAGGTGAACTTAATATAGGAATTTTATTGTAGACTCGTAGATAACACATATGGACATAGATTTGATTGATAGACAGATCTATCTATCTATCTATCTATCTATCTATCTATCTATCTATCTATCTATCTATCTATCTATCTATCTATCTATCTATCTATCTATCTATCTATCTATCTATCTATCTATCTATCTATCTATCTATCTATCTATCTACGGGCCTTGGGGGCCTAGTGGATAAGAGCGCTGGACTCTCTCACCGTTTAGGTTTGAGCCTGGCTCGGGTTTGTCTTCGGGTAGTCTGGGTTTCGCCCACCTCTGAACGATCGGCTCGATATGAGTGAAATAATCTTGAAAGGGCCGTTAAACCAAAACCTAAATTGGCGATTCACTTGGACCACGTCTTATTTTGTTTGAATTTTATGTTCTAATCCCACTTGGCCACGGACCACGGACCCATCAATATTAATGGGTCCGAGCACTAGGCAAATGTCAAAGGAACGCCGCATCATAGTGAATGCAACGTGACGATGCATCGCTGTTGCTATATGTCAATGTCAACGCATCGCCATGACGTTGCATTGCTGTCGACACGACGTTGATTACACGTTGTATGTTTGTTGACATGGAGTTATCTCACAACAGACGGTACATTTTACATTTACAAACACTCGATTATTCTGAAAATTCTGATTCTGATTGCTATCATAGGATAATTGCGGTAGAGGTCTTTAACTTGAACGGAAGAAGAATTTCCCTGGACAGGATGGAGAATTCCGGCTAACGTCCTGATCCGAAGGACGGCGCATGTTATGGCATTCACCTCTGCATTTGATGTCAGGCAACTGAACTTTCCCAAAAAGTGGAGGCAACGATCAGAATCGATACAATTAACCCACAGCTCCCATCAGTGACACCAAAGGGAAAGAAGCACAGACATGAAACAAGTAGACCCGAATGGAAACATCAATAGCGGGGAGGGGGGGGGGGACTTAAACCGATATTACACAGCTACAATCCTCGCCCTTACTTCGTAATTTTGACAAATAATTTGTTCAGTCCGCATGAAGGCCTACTAACTCATCAGTTGAACATCTCCGAGAACACAAACATCAAACAACCACAGAGTTGAAACAACGGTGAGGACTCGACAGCAAGAAACCACGGAAATGCTGGTGCAAGTTAGTTTCCGATGGGCCCGACTAGAGACAGAGCATCAGGCATCAACCAACATTACTTAAAACTAAATTCTCTCTAATTCTCAGTGAGCCTTTACGGTGGAACCGTCATAGAATCTGAGGCCTGGCCCACCGGTGTGCAATTAAAGAGGGAAGCAAAGTTGCCAATCGTGATTGGGTTAACTACCATGCATGCAGTCTGTCGTATAACATTTATGTTGTCCCCAATCTTTTTATATCGAATAATGATTTTACGAATTTGGGTGCTGAAGTCATTGCGATTATATATTTTTCTGAATTCCTTTAAATTTGGGTTCCGAAAGACCTTGTTGCAGAAGAGATTTAAGTCCACCATTGAATTTAGAAATTAAATCGGAATGACGTCCATAAAATTTTGAAAAGGCTTTGCATAGTTTATGATACCGATAACCCTCATTGAGAAGCTTAGCAGTTAACAATTTATTACGAGTGTTGAAGTCAGATACATGACTAGACCCTCTGGCAAATTGAATTAATTGCGAAATATAAATGCCACAGGATGCCGCACGAGGAACATCAGCATCCAAGAAAGAAATATTTACAATCTCAAAATCAAAATCGTCGCGTTTATCCGATAAATTTTCAGGAAACAAACCCATACATAAAAGATAGATGTAAATCGAAAAACGGTGCCTCGGTATCAGAAGAATTTGCTTTATTTAACTGAAGTTCTTGGGGGTAAGTCTGACTGATCAAACCATCGAAGTAGGTACTGTCAATATTTAATAAATCATCCAAATATCTAGAAGTCGAGCTATAAAGGCTTCAATGATTTCAGATTGGTTTTCAACGGAAAGGGACACCATGAAGTCTCTTTCATAACAAAACAAGAACAGATCAGCCACAACGTATGCGCAATTCTTACCCATCAGAATACCCACAGCTTGTCTCAATAACTCAATACCAAATCTTATGAAAATATTGTCAAGTAGAAAGGCGAGAGCTTCACACACTTTCTGACATAACCATAAAGTATAATTATTATGGTCTTCAGAAGTGAAAAAAAAGCATTTCTTACATTACATGCAAGATAGAGGGAGTCTTCCCTATGATAAGTCCATTCAATGAAATCATTAAGATTTTTCTTTTATAAGATTATGAGGAAGTGTAGTGTAAAGGGTGAAAAAATCATAAGTAGACAGACTTGAAACTTCCTTTCTTTAGGTTTCCATTATGGTCTGGTCGCTTAATGTTTGTGCTTCTTTCCCTTTGATGTCTGATGGGTGGAGTAAGTTAATTGTATCGATTCCTGATCTTTGTTTTACTTCTATTTTGAAATCACGAAAACGTCTGGATTTCAATTCATTTAAAACTTCATTAGAATTGTCTATAGTCTGTCGTGGATCCTCTAGCACCATCCGAGGCAAGAGCACTACCTCTGTAAGCCATGGCACGCTGAGAGAGAGAGAGAGAGAGAGAGAGAGAGAGAGAGAGAGAGAGAGAGAGAGAGAGAGAGAGAGAGAGAGAGAGAGAGAGAGAGAGAGAGAGAGAGAGAGAGAGTATCATTAAAAGCCGCAGAAAAATAATAAAAAAAAAACGCTCGGTATTTGGCGAAATTTCTCTCCTGACAACCATTATTTTACATTACAATTCGTCAAACGTTTTAAAGAATTTCATTATTTTATGCTTGAATTAACATTTTATCTGTCCCGCTGCCTTGAAACAATACAACATTTTTCTTGTTCTATTTTTAGAACGGGAAGTTTGGTTTTGGTTTTTTGGTTTTACGGCCCTTTCAAGATTATTTCACTCATATCGAGCCGATCGTTACTCAGAGGTGGGCGAAAACCGGAGTACCCGGAGAACTGGAAGTACGTCACGTAAAAAACAACTATACAATATTTACACTAGTTGATTTTATCTTCTGGTTTTAATGGTTTAATCAAGATTTTCAGAAATAAGATTATATTACAATAACCATACTTTTCCAATAGATAATTGAATCCGATATTTACATCAAAACCTGGGGTGAAGCAAAACTAGAACTCACAGAATTTCTTTGTGTACATTGTTTAAAATGACATGTAGTGTGGATTTAATCTTGTAAATCACTCTGATTATGTGAAAGATTTGCCAAATGGTGGCAAAACAGTCAACTTAGAAAGACGTACTGTTTCTGGTAAAAATACTTCCTGATACATGTATCCCCCCCCCACCCGCCTGCCGCTCCCCACCAAAAAAAAAAAAAAAAACAAAAAAAAAACACACACACCTTATAGTAAAACTGTGGTTTACATGGGTTTACATTATTTTCTTATGTCGTCGAGGCAGTTATTACGAGTACCCACAAACTTTGTTTTTGAGCTGAAATATGAACACTATCAGATTTTTATCTGAAATTATTCAGTTTTTGGTGGTAAAATTGGCAGCATATTTGAACAGGCGTGATTTCGAAAAGCAGAGACAAAGACGAAAAAAAAGACGTACCACCATGTGAAATTTATACAGCTGATTGTACATGCATGGCATGTGGAGTTCTAACATTATGGTTAAAAAAACCATTTTCCGTTTACCAGAATGCAGGTTATTGAGGCATATTGCCCATTCATCCGGATAACAGCCCGTGTAATGAACATGCCTTTAAACCCGACTTTATATGAGCCCCGCCAAGTGAATTTGTGTCTTCGAGCATTCCGTCATGACAAATTTAAACTGCGCTTGCCCAGCCATTCAGAGGGGCCAGGGATATGGCTTTCTGTCTGAAGGTTCCTCTTGATTCACTGCTTGTATGAGCGGGCAGCGAAGGTTCTGGCGAGACTGCGCGGATGCGCAAATTCGCCTGAACCTTCGCTGCTCGCATAGGCGAAAATCGCTTGACCGGGCCCATATAGAGAAAAGTTGGATTCACTGGGGGTATATAGTATTTCCTTGCTTTTGCTCATACACATAGATTATGGATACTGCATAGACATAGCATCCATATTCAATCTTTGGATATTATTAGACTGACTGATTTGAGGCTTACCGTCCCCGTCAACACTGTATAGGTCATTTTGGAAACGTTACTTCCAATTTTGTGGGACTTTTACCCGACATTGAGATGAAATGACATCTCAAGCCCTGCCGCCAAACGATATCAATAGGGTTTATAAGCATGGCCGGTTAGACTCGCACCGCTTTGCCTGGACAGGATTAGATCCTCTAAGCGGTTTATCAATACTCGTGTGCGGTCGGTTTCAGCTCTGCGTGGACGCATCATGCAGCCCATCTACGTGTTCAAGCCCTGATGGGCGGGGGCCGATTGGATATTATTAGAACCAAATCACTAAGACATAATGCGGCGGTTCTTACAAGCACCCAAAATCTATATTTGGACTAGGAATAAGAAATGATATCAAACATTTTCATCTGAAAAATTCTAATTGTAGAGATAGGAAAGAAGCAAGTATAGGACACGGATGTCTTATCATTTTATAAACCAGATCAGAACTGCATAGGAAACTCGCCTATACAAATGCATTGTAAAACACGAAAATTGTAAGATGAAAAAATGTGATATTTTTCTTATTTCTGCTCAAAATATAGATCGTGGGTACACGTTAGAACCGCCTCATCGAGGCGGTTCTAACGAGTACCCAGAATCTATATTTTAGAGTAGAAATAAGAAAAATAAGGTTTACCCCCTGTAAACCCCAGTTTTACTATATAAAAGTGGGGTTCAAGGGGGTCAAACTTATAACAGTGTGTTTCGTGATGATGTCAAGTTAAACATTTATTCATTAATGTAATATTGTAAAATATATGATTTTTTCCTTAAGTTCTATCATTTAAGAATTTGACATTTAAATGCCATAATTCTTTTCGTGCGTGGTATGTCGTGTGTCGTGCGTCGTGGATCGTGCGGCGTCAACAATTTGTTTTAAATGCTAGCTCGTCTTGAATCCTTGGGCTCATTTCAATCAAACTACATAGAAATATTCCTTAGATGACTTTTTTCCAAAGTTGCTAAAATTGTTCTGCTCCGTTGAACAAGATCACCGAGCTAAAAAATAGAAAAAATCTTCAAACGACAACTACCCCTATACCTTTGGACCAATTACATTTAACCCTTACGGGAATGTTGCATAGGAGACCCTCTACCAAAATAGCTAAAACGGTTTTGCTTCGATGAACAAAATGGCCACCAGAGCTAAAAATAGAAAAACGTCAATAATTTGCTTTAAATGCTAACTCCTCCTAAACTCATATGCCAATATCATTCAAACTTCAAAGGAATGTTGCTTAAAAGGTGACCCTCTACCAATTAGCTAAAATCGTTCCACTCAGATGAACAAGATGGCCGCCAGAGCTAAAAGTAGAAAAATCTTAAAACAGCAACTCCTCCTATATCTTTGTGCCAATCATTCAAACTTCATAGGAATGTTGCTTAGGTGACCCTCTGCCAAAATAGCCAAAACGGTTCCACTCCGATGAACAAGCTGGCCACCAGAGCTAAAAATCTTTAAACTACAACTCCTCCTATACCCTTGCGTCAAGTTCGAATTAAATTTATAGGTATGTTGTTTAGATGACCCTCTACCAAAATAGCTATATTAGAGCTCTGATGAGTAAATGGTCGCTTGAGCTAAAGATAGAAAATTTCCACAATTTACTTTATACGCCACCTCCCCCTAAACCCTTGTGGGCAAATTCAATCAATCATCATAGGATTGTTGCTTAGGTGACCCACTACAAAAATGGCTAAAACTAGAGCCAGTGTTTATGACGTTAAACACCAGAACTCTACTACTACTACTACTAGCCTAGCCTTAGCAGTTCTCGTATCACTGATTACAAGTTTAAAACGCCCAAAGTTTCAAAGGGTCATAACTCACAAAAAAGTTCGGATTTTTTTTTTAAAGTTAATCAGTTCATCTACTCATCATCCCATACCAGTCTGTAAAGTCGCATGGCAATAGTTCAAATACTTTTAGAGATATCTTGCTTACAAGCTTGACACGCCCAAGTTTCAAAGGGTCAAAACTTAAGAAAAAAAATCGATTTTTTTAGAAGATAATCAGTTCATCTACTCATCATCCCCCATCCGTCTGTAAAGTTTCAAGACAATAGCTTGAATAGTTTAAGAGATACCTAGTTTAAGAGATACCTTGCTTACAAGCTCAAAACGTCTAATGTTTCAAAGGGCCATAACTCAAGAAACAAATTTCGAATTTTTTTCCAAAAGTTAACCAGTTCATCTACTTATAATTCCGATTCAGACTATAAAGTATCAGGGCAATAGCTCAAATCGTTTTTGAGATACATTGCTTACAATCTTGAAATGCCCAAAATTTCAAAGGGCCATAACTCAAGAAACAAATTTCGGATTTTTTTTTTTTTTCAAAAATTAATCAGTTCACCTTCTCATCAACCCCAATCAGTCTGTAAAAGTTCAGTGCAATAGCTGTGATGGTTTTGAGATATCTTGCTTACAAGCTTAAAATGCCCAAAATTCCAAAGGACCATAACTCAAGAAAACAATTTCAGAGTTTTTTTTTTTTTTTTTTTTTTTTTCCAAAAGTTAATCAATTCATCTTCTCATCATTCCCAATCAGTCTGTAAAGTTTCAGGGCAATAGCTCAAATTGTTTTATGTATCTTGCGTATCAGCTTAAAATGCCCAAAATTCCAAAGCGCCATAACTCAAGAAAACAATTTCAGAGTTTATTTTTTTCTCCACAAGTTAATCAATTCATCTTCTCATCATCCCCAATCAGTCTGTAAAGTTTCAGGGCAATAACTCAAATTGTTTTAGGTATCTTGCGTACCAGCTTAAAATGCCAAAAAATTCCAAAGGGCCATAACTCAAGAAAAAAATCGGATTATTTTTAAAAGTTGATCAGTGTTTCTCCTCATCATCCCCAATCAGTCTGTAAAGTTTCAGGGAAATAGCTGTAATGGCTTTTGAGATATCTTACTTAAAAGCATAAAATGTTCAAAGTTCCAATAACTAAAGACAAAATTTCAGATTTTTTCAAAAAGTTAATCAGTTCATCTTCTCACCATCCTAAATTCGTCTGTAAAGTTTCAGTGATATAGCTCAAATCCTTTTTGAGATATCTTGCTTACAAGCTTAAAATGCCCAAAGTTTCAAAGGGCCATAACTCAAGTAAAAAATTAAGATTTTTTTTTTTTGAAAAAGTAATCAGTTCATCTTCTCATCATCCCCAATCAGTATATATAGTTTCAGCGCTAAAGCTCTAATGATTTTCTTTAGATATCTTGCATAATTCCAGAAAGGGGCATAATCCTGATGAGAGAGAAAAAAAAAGGTCAGTTATTTTTTCATAAGGAATCCATATATGAAATTTCAAAAACCTAGCATGCACGGTTCAAAAGCTATGCTGTGCAGTTAAAAGCGGGACGGACGGAAAGACTGAAGGACGGACGGACGAACATGGCATAAGCAATATGCCCCCAGAACTTCTTCGAAGTTTGGGTGGGGGGGGCATAATCATTTCGCTCTGCTGAACAAAATGCCCGTCAGAGCTAACAATAGAAGACAATCTTTAAACAGTAACTCCTCCCATCTATTGCCATCTCCTCTTAAACTCTTTGGACAATTTCAATCAAACTTCATATGAATGATGCTTACGTGACCCTCTACCAAAAAAGCTAAAATCGCGTTTGGCTTAGATAAACAAAATGGCCGCCAGAGCTAAAAAATAGAAAAAAAAGGTCAACAATTTGCTTTGAATGCCAAATCATCCTTAACCCTTGGGCCAATTTTATTCAAACTTCACAGGAATGCTGCTAAGTGACCATCTACCGAACTGACTAAAATTGTTCTTCTTTGATGAACAAGATGGACGCTAGAACTTTCAGAAGCTATGCGACATCTTGAAATCAGTTGAGCGATTCAGGACCATTTTAGCCTTCTTGTTTTTGACTTCCTCCATCTACATCTACACACCCTATTAATTCGGCCCCGCCCATCGGGGCTTAAAGAAAAAGACTGGCTGCATGATGCTTCCACGAAGATGATTCAGGGATATATTTTCTCAGTCCTCTTCAGAAACCTATGTTGTGGGTACTTGTTAGAATCGCCTCAATGAGGCGATTCTAACAAGTACCCACATCATAGGTTTGTATTCAGAAACAAGAATTATTTATTAGTTAACCTCGTTGCTCGCACTCACCTGAATTTGTTTGTTTGATTTGAGGTTTAACATCCCCGTCAACACTGTATAGGCCATTTGGGAGATTTTGCTTCCAATTTTGTGGGACTTTTACCCGACATTGAGATGAAATGACATCTCAAGCCCTGTCGCCCAATGAAACCAATAGGGTTTATAAGCATGGACGGGCCGACTCACACCGCTTTGCCTGGACAGGCTTAGATCCTCTAAGCTGTTTACCAGTACTCGTGTCGTATTCAGAAACAAGAATTATTCCTGGACGTTAAACCCCCAAATCGAACACTCTTATTCTTATCCATACTTCTTTTCGCTGTTGGGGAAACTGCGGGATCCTGTGTAGGAATATAAGATTCTTGCACACAAGACAAGGAAATCCGTGATTTTACCCTGGGATAGAAATTTATGTTCCGACCCTGGTGTTCCGACCCAAAATCGAATATTCCCGCGTGTTTGATAAAATCACTGGTTGAATACGTCCTCGTATGTGGCGTCGTTAAGGTTGACGTCATGCACGTTACGTGACGTCATTAAACATTCCTGTAGTGTCATCACAATATGGCGGACGTCGGTACTCGAAGTGACTGCAGCATTAATAATCCGCGCAAAGAAATGAAGGTATGCAAGAAAAAGAATCCTATATGGGTGTGAGGGGCGGATAGAAAAATCCACCCCTCACACCCATATAAGATTCTTATAATCTTATATGGGTGTGAGGGGTGAATGGAAAAATCCGTCCCGAGGGTCACTGTTCGGCATCACGAGGCTTGCCGAGGGGCGGATTTTTCTATTCGCCCCTCACACCTATATTGGATTCTTTTTCTTGCATACCTTCCATTCCTTAGCGCGGATTTTTAATGCTGCAGTCACTTCCGTTACCGACGTCCGCCATTGACAAGTTACGTCACGTAACGTGCTGTGACGTCAACCTTAACGACGCATACGAGGTCGTAATCAACCAGTGCTTTCATCAAACACGCGATTATATTTGATTTTGGGTCGGAACACCAGGGTCAGAACATAAATTTCTATCTCAGGGTAAAATCACGGATTTCCTTGTCTGGTGAGCAAGAAAATCCCTTCCTCCCTTCCTTTTTATTTTGCCTTTTTTGTACAACCAACCTTACGCAACTATTCACCATGGTGCAAAGAGGAGTAAACGTCTGTCTGATACAGTGATTGTATACCAGGAGGCAGCTGCTTTTTGCCCCCAATAAACCATTAACCCATTTAGTACCGGAAACCCTGGCAAACAGTGCAGGCCCAGATCAGACGCCACAGAACGCGGCGTCTGATCAGGGCCTCCACTGTTTGCTAAAAAATTAGCCATTTTCCAAATTAATTTTGACGAAAACACCACCTAACACCCCTTAATTTTGAAATGGACTCCTGTATTATAAAAAGAGGAAGATTCCATTTGGTACAAAAAGGGTTAAAGAGCAACAGGTGATAGCAGAATCAGGTTGTAATATCGTCTGCTTCTTTATAAGGAGTAGAATAATAGGTGCCGAGAGCAGATTAAATTAGACACATGATGGTCTACTTATAGGTGGTACTAACTCACACGGGTTTTGGACCCTTTTTGTACCCCAGTGGAATCTTCCCCTTTATATATACCAGGAGTCCAGCGTTTTCTTCAAAATCTATTATGGAAACTGGCTGCACGTTTTGTAAACAGTGTAGGCCCTGATCAGACGCCGCGTTTTGCGGCGTCTGATCTCGGCCTGCACTGTTTAACAACCACCCGTTTTGGGGTTTCCGGTGCAAAATGCGTTAAGGTAACCGGGCGCTAGAAGCACATAGGATCTACACCTAGAACGACTCCAGCATATTTAAAGATGTGCCACTTTCTTAAACGGCCACCGCCCATCGGGGCTTAAAGAAATAGATGGGCTGCATGATGCTTCCACGCAAAGCTGAAATCCGATCGCACACGAGTGCTGGTAAATCGCTTAGAGGATCTAAGCCTGCCCAGGTAAAGCGGTGCGAGTCGCACCGTCGTTGCTTATAAACCCTATTGGTTTCATTGGGCGACAGGGCTTGAGATGTCATTTCATCTCAATGTCGGGTAAAAGTCCCACGAAATTGGAAGCAACGTCTCCAAAATGACCTATACAGTGTTGACGGGGACGTTAACCACAAATCAATCAAACAAACAAACAAAACCACTTTCTAAAAAGCTTTTGCATGGAGGCGCTTAAAAAGGCCAGGGTTCCTCGATTAGGCGATTCTAATGAGCATACACAACATACCCTTATTTTATGGAAAATCGAAAATAAATTCTTAAGTCATGTCCAATATTCGTTCTCATCTGGATCAATAGTTTACCCGCAATGTCTCGAATTACATATATCTCGATACCCGGGTTATATTGTCTCTGATGAGCACGTAAGATAGTCGAACTTCAATGGCTCGAACACTTTTTGGAACCATGGAAATTTGCTTGCAAAACTGGTAGTTCGAGTCACCGAGGGTACATCGTAGCGTCAGGTTGATAGGGATAAAAAACTGCAATGTATCTTTTTGATTTTCTTTGAAATACAGTTATATCCCGCAATTAAGACCAGCTTATTTTTTAAAGCATGTGTTAAAGTTTATAGTTCTTTTTACTTGTGTTTTTTTGCACCCAGTGCCAACTTTTGAGACTGTTCAAAAGTAGTCAGAAGTCCCGATGGTGGTCTTAATATAGGATTTTTTTGTAAATGTACGTACATAAGAAAATTCTCCTGACTTAACCCCTATCATATGAATTTCTGCAGTCATGGGCATTTTAATATGGAAGAAACGTAGACTTGATGCACAGGCTAATCTGAATGTTTGCTGGTCGCACTGGTTTTGTCATGTGCCGGCTCATAAATAGCAAATAATTTCACCAGAATAATGTCGATTTCAGAGTTATGATTACTTCATGAAGTAAAACTGCGCTGGACTATTTATTGTCGCAACCCCTTCGTCTTTTCGATGTGTTTATCGATGTTTGTTTGTTTGTTTGTTTGAGATAAGGGTTAACGTCCCCTTCAACTCTGTATTGGTAATTTTCGAGACGTTGCTTCCAATTCTGTGGGACTTTTACCCGGCATTGAGATGAAATGACATCTCAAGCCCTGTCGCCCAATGGAACTTATAGGGTTTATAAGTTTGGACAGTCCAACACGCACCGCTTTTCTTGGACAGGCTTAGATCTTCTGAGCGGATTACCAGTACTCATGTGTGGTCGGTTTCAGCTCTGCATGGAAGCATCATGCAGCCGATCTACTTTTTCAAGCCCCGATATGGGTGGGGACCGGTGTTTATCGATGCATGTAATATTTGTTAAACCGCTTCAAAGATCTAAAAAAATTACCGAAAGAAGGATCGATTAAACCTCAAATATGTTAAATACTCATAGACAGACAGGCAATTTTAATTAACCTTTACAATAAAATAACATCATTTTGTTGTGTAAAACATGATCATTATGAGGCTTAAACGCCATCGGGACCCAGACTCAGTCAATAAGTAATACATACGTAACATTTGTTTTCTTTGCACTAAAAGCAAATAATCAGAATTGTAACTAGTACTTCGGAATGTTTATTTGAGTCACCTCACAGAAAAAGAAATCTTATCATTGTGCAGTTAAGGATAACTTAACAGCACATGGACAGCCACTGAGTTGATCCCAGATCCCTAAACCCCTGTTCCGAACCTTCATCTAGGCCCATATTACACATATGACTGCGCATACTTGTCAGAACCGTCGCTGTTCGCTTTTGCAAGAAACAATATTTTCACATCATCGACGGTGGCTCAATCATTTTTGTAGACGAATTACCACATACTTGTACAGATAAATTAGGTACCGCAAAGTCACTCGTGGGAATTCTTAAAAACCCTTACAAGAATGCTGTTGGCTATTTGGATGGAGCTAGCATGTGTAATTTCGAGTGGCCGCCCTCCTTTGATTGCTGTTTAACCCTTGAAACTGTGATTTTCTGAGGTAGGCTCTTGCTTCTTTGAGTTTGGATACATATTAGGGACGTAAAACCCAACAGCCGTATGGCAAATAGTGTCGATCCTGAAGAGATGGCTCGCTTTGAGAATTAAGCATGATGGCCTATGATCCTTAGGCTTCGCACCACAGGGGTTCGAATCATACGCCGATCAAATTGAGGGAGTCGAGTTTTTTTCATTGAGGATCTGCTCATCACTTTAACCAAATAGAAGCGAAGGCAATAATCAGGAATCGATACAATAAACCCACAGCTCCCATCAGAGACACCACAGGAAAGAAACACAAACATGAAACAACTAGACCCTAATGGAAACATCACTAGCGGAAAGCCAAAAGGACAGTTACTTTCCCACAAAATGGCCAGTTGGGTATCCAAAGCAAAATGATACGCACACTCAAGGACAAGCCAAAACAACAATACATTACGACAGAAGAACCGCCTTGGAACGTCAGTGAAACGAACTCCAGGGGTGTGTGTGTGTGTGGGGGGATGCTTAAATCGATTTTATGTGGCCACAATCCTCGCCCTTACTTCCGTCGCGATTTAGATAAATAATTTGTTCAGTCCGCATGAAGGCCTCCTAACTCATCAGTGCAATATCTCCGTGAACACCGAAAATCAATCAACCACAGAGATGAAGCAACGGTGAGGACTCGAGACAGCAAGAAACCACTGAAATGCTGGAGCAAAAGAAAACCAACAGTTAGACTCCGATGGACGAGCACCAGGCACCAACCAACATTACATAAAACTAGATTCACAAGTCAGTGTAATGTACACTCTTGTAAACCCGAATTTAATTTTGTGTAATGTTGGTTGGTTCCTGATGCTCTGTCTCTGTTCGGGCCCATCTATCTATCTATCTATCTATCTATCTATCTATCTATCTATCTATCTATCTATCTATCTATCTATCTATCTATCTATCTATCTATCTATCTATCTCCACGGCCTAGTGTATAAGGAGCTCTTACTCTCTCATCGCTGTGGTTCGAGCCTGGCTCGGGGTTTTGTCCGGGTACTCTGGTTTTCGCTCACCTCTGATTAACGATCGGCTTGATAATGAGAGAAATAATCTTTAAAGGACCGTAAAACCAAAACCTAAATCGACGATTCACGTGGAGCAAGTATTATTCTCTTTGAATTTTAATTTTATATTCCAAACCAACTGGGCCTCGGACCCATCAATATTGATGCCTCCGGACACTAGGCAAATGACAACAAATTAAGTTATCACGTTGCGTCGACGTTGCTACGTCAATGTCAACGCATCTCCATGATGCTGCGTTGATGTTGACACGACATTGTTTACACGTTGTGGAGTTATCCCACCACAGACGGTATACTTTACATTTACATACACTCGATTATTGTTGGCCTACACAGCTATCATTGGATAATTGCGGCAGAGGTCTCTAACTTGAAATGAAAAAGAATTTCCCTGGACATGGTGGAGATTTCCGGCTAACGTCCTGATCCAAAGGACGGCGCATGTTATGGCATTCACCTCTGCATTTGACGCCAGGGACCTAAGCTCTCTCAAGGCTGTCGTGGATCCTCTCTCTCTATATATATATATATCACCTCAGAGGCAAGAGCACGAGAGAGAGAGAGAGAGAGAGAGGCAAAAGCGCGCGAGAGAGAGAGAGAGAGAGAGAGAGAGAGAGAGAGCGAGAGAGAGAGAGAGAGAGAGCCGAGGTTACTCATGAGTAGGTATTCGCCTTTTCACATCATCGACGGTGGCCAATTCATTTTTGTGGAAGAGTTACCACATAGTTGTACAAATAAATTAGGTATCGCAAAGACACTCGTGAGAACTCTTCTAAACCTTATAGGAATGCTGTTGACTATTTGGAGAGACCTAATACTTTAGTCCAGCATTTGTAATTTCGAGTGGCCGCACTCCTTTGATTGCTGTTTAACCCTTGCAACTTAGAGTCTCTGAGGCAGGCTCTTGCTTCTTTGTTTTTGGCACATTTTTCGCAAGTAGGGATGAAAAACTCAATAGCCCGAATGCAAAACAGTGTCGATCCTGAAGAGATGGCTCGCTCTGAGAATTAAGCTTGGTGGCCTATGATCCTTGGGCTTCGCACTACAGGGGTTCGAATCACAAGTCGATCAAATTTAATGGAGTCAAGTTCTCTTCATTAGAAGACCTTTTCACCACTTTAACAAGTCCGTGTAATGTACACCCTTGTTAACCCGAATTTAATTCTATGTAATGTTGGTTGGTTCCTAATGCTCTGTCTTTGGTCGGGTCTATTATAGGGATCAACCATGGTTTTTCATGCATTAACATTTGCCGGGTCCCGAGGAAGCTGTTTCAACATGAGGCCGCTAGGCCGAATGTTCAAATATCTTCCGAGGGATCCGGCAAATGTTAATGCAATGAAATAACCATGGATGATCGTTGTTCTTGCATAACTTACGAATTCGACCGCAAATTTTGATGAAAACGCCCCAAAGCTCCATATAAATTCCATATAAACTCTTCAAATGCGACAGGCAAACCAAAAAGACGGCCAGTTCAGAATGTTGTTTACAATGACGTTGTCATGCAGTAACCCTTTGACGTCATCATAGAACCCTAAAACGCTACGTTCAGGGCGATGACGTTACATCGTTCAACGTAACGTAAACAAAGCAAGGCCCGTCTTGTGATATCAAAAGCTCAAAAACCATGTTCAAACACCACGCGAATTTCATGATTTGAACATGGTTTTTGCTGTTTGAGCACGGCTTTCGCTCCATTTGACAATGGCTTCAAACAGCCATGCGCATAGGTATTTATGCAAGAACTATCTATCGAGCCTGGCTCGGGTTTTTTTTCCGGCTACTCTGGCTTTCACTCACTTCTGATTAACGATCGGCTTGATATGAGTGAAATAATCTTGAAAGGGCTTAAACGAAAACCTAAATTGACGATTCACGTGGACCAAGTCTTATTCTGTTTGAATTTTACATTCCAATCCAACTGGGCCTCGGACACATCAATATTGATGCCTCCGAGCACTAGGCAAAATGACAACTAATTAAGTTATGACGTTGCATCGACGTTACATTGATGTTGACACGACATTTTTTACACGTTGCATGTTTGAAGCTAGGCAACTAAACTTTCTCAAGACTGGCAAGAGCACAAGAGTAAATAATTCATTACCACATACTTGTACACGGTACCGCAAAGACACTCGTGAGAAGTCTTCAAACTTATAAAAATGCTGTTGGCTATTTGGATAGAGCTAATATTTTAGTTCAGCATTTGTAATTTCGAGTGGCCGCCCTCCTTTGATTACTATTTAACCCTTGCAACTTAAGAGTTTCTGAGGCAGGCTCTTGCTTCTTTGAGTTTGGCACATAGATTTTTCTCAAGTTGGGACGTAAAACTCATCATCCCGATTCCAAACAGTGTCGATCCTGAGAATTAAGCATGATGGCATTTGATCCCTGGGCTTCGCACCACATGGGTTAGAATCACAAGCCGATCAAATTGAGGGAGTCAAGTTCTCGTCATTGGAAGATCTTTTTATCACTTAAACAAGTCAGTAATGTATTTTCGAATAACCCATTTGCATGATATGTAGTTATATCTATTTCAGATTGTTAAGACGACTGCACTGCACAAAGCACTGAGAGACTGTAGGAAGCTACGATTAAGGACACGTTTAAGTGACCTGCACTTGCGGCTGCAGTCCTTCCATGCTCAGCTTACTTGAGCATTGGATTTCTCCCGCTTTTAAATTAAAATTAAAAACTTTAAAGTTTTCATTATTAAGACAACCATAGAAAATGCATGCACATGCAACAATGCACGGTCAAACAGCGGACAAATGTCTTGAGCAGCGACAAAGAAATGTGAGTCTTAGCGTAGACATAAATTATTCTGCCAACTCACTCAGAATACATGCTCCCCTGTATGTATGGATCAGCGTTTGGGTCAAGGGACATTCACATATTGCGTTCAACGAAGACTCTGATCAGTCTGATCAGAGTATTCGTTGTGCGCGCTTTCCCGCGACATACCTTCGCAAGAATTGCTCAACTATTTTGATGTGGACCAGTAAATGACACATGTGAGGAACATTTTATGAGTTCCCGCAATTTTCAATTGACCGCAATTGTTAGCAATAATTTCTATACTCCTATCCGTCCCATGCTCCGCCTAGCGTCAAAGTTTACACCTAGGCTATGGGTCTGCATTTAAGTATGGGGTATTCATGTATAGACGTTCGAATAATGAAATAAAATTCTATAAAACATGATAAATTGTATTTGAGAAATACTTTAGCCACATAATTCAATATCTAATTTCAATTGCGAGAAATGTTACCGTTTATCTACCATTGTGATCAACGCCCCCGGCAACTACGGACACTTTCGGACGACAGGCTGTGGGAAGCCGCACTTAACATGATTATTTTAATAAGTTTCATTCTTCGTTGGTGAGAAACCCATGAAACAGTGTCTGATTTAATGCCCAGAAATAAAAAAGAAAATATCAATTGAATCGTTGTTATGCATTATTATTGCAAGTAATCTGTTATTATAGGAAAATGAGGAATAACGCATTTAATCTGGCAAAACATATTTTGACCATCTTTCAATACATTATAAAAGGTGAAGGGTATGGAAGCCGATAGGGGACATTTTGACTAGTGACTAACGACTTGTGAGCACCGACTTGCGACTTATGACTTTTTACTTGTGACTTTTGACATACCCCAAGCAACGGCCGATTTCGGACAACGACGGCTAAGATTCCGGTGAGGCAAGCGATTTTTCTCCTTCTGTTTTATATTGTTTGAAAAATGCCACCGAAAAGATCATATGGTAGGTTATTTACTCTGATTTTGTGAATTTTTAAGACTTATGACTTGTCACTTATGAATTTTGACTTATGAGTTTTGACTTGTCACTTATGACTTTTCACTTTCGAATTGTGACTTTCGACTTATGACTTGTCACTTATGACTTGTCACTTATGACTTTTGAGTTTTGACTTGCAACTTAAGACAATTTTTGGCGCGAAACTAAAGTAATAGGGCATAACAACACAGGCGGTAGTAAATTGTCACTAAAACAGAGTTGATAATACATTAAACAGGGTCTTCTAAGTGGCATTTCTAAACAATATACACCGGAATTGTCGGTGCCGTTGTCCGCTACCCGATATTTTTCGGGTTTGCACCAAAAGTCAACAAGTCATAAGTCGAAAGTGATAAGTCACAAGTCATAAATCACAAGTCAAAGTTATAAGTCGCAAGTCATAAGTCATACAAAGATAACAAAAACAGAGTAAAAAACATAAACAAGTCTTCTTAATGGCATTCATCAAACAATATAATACAGGAGCAGCAAAATCGCTGGATCGACACCGTCGTTGACCGCCGTCTTCCACTGCGTCAGATTTGTCGAAAGTCAAAAGTCATAAGTCGCAAAAATTAGGCATGCAACTCCGACGTCGCAAGTCATAAGTCACAAGTTCAAAAGTCACAAGTCAAAATGTCCCCTATCGGCTTCCATAGAAGGGCACCCGCCCGTCGGAGCTTGGAGAAACAGATTGGGCTGCATGATGCTTCCACTCCGCCCCCTTGGGGATTCCACGCAGAGTTGAAACAAATCGCACGTTAGTACTGGTAAACCGCTTAGGAGGTCTATGTCTGCTTAGGCAAAGGGGCGCGAGTCGGGCCGTCTTATTGGTTTCATTTGGCGGCAGAGCCTGAGAAGTTATTTCAGGCTCAAGTTCCACAAAATAGTGTTGACGGGGACGTTAAACTTCGAATTAAACCAATAGCAGGTGAAGCGAAACGAAGACGAAGCATAATTCTTTGACACAATGCATTGGTTGGAGAAAAGAGATAGCATTTTGAAAAAAAGGCTTCTTTGACATTTCGAAATAAGCATTGCTCTGTAGGTGAGGTGATATATGGAAATAAATTATTCCCCGAAAATCCTTCTTTTCCCAGGAAAATAAAATGTTCTCTCTACATAGACTGGCTAACCATAAAGATGCATCTTTTGTTTATGTCGTCCGCTGCATCTTCTTGCAAACTTTTAAAAATAATTTTGCATACAGGCAAAAAGTGTGGATCCTGATCAGACCGCTCGTTGAGGAGCAGTCTGATCTTGTCTAGGTTTGCAACAATGAAGTAACCAGCATACAACAAAGCAGATGACAGTTATTGTTATTGGCATCTTAAGAGTTAACCCATTCTGAGCGGAATAAAATCTTCCTCACTTAATATAACTTGAATCCATTTCAAAATTAATGGGTGTCAGTTTCAATTATTTTTAAATTCATTCAGTAAAATGGCCGAACGATTTGCAAAAAGTGAAGGCCCAGATCAGACGCTGAAGTACTGCGGCATCTGATCGGGGCCTTCAGTGTTTGACAATGTCCTGCTTTGGGGCTTTCAGTCTGAAATCGGTTAGCGTGGTCAAATATTTTATCATATGACGTCGCGTCTGAGAATGTAATAAAATACGTAATCCACTAGTGGATAAAATATGCAAATTAGTTAGATACGCCCGTAACGATACACGGTTTTGTTTTTGTTTGATTTGAGGTTTAACGTCCCCGCCAGCACTGTATAGGTAATTTTGGAGACTTTGCTTCCAATTTTGTGGAACTTTTATCCGACATTGAGATGAAATGAGATCTCAATCCCAGTCGCCCAATGAAACCAATAGGGTTTATAAGCATGGACGGTCCGACTCGTACCGCTTTGCCTGGGCAGACTAAGATCCTCTAAGAAGTTTACCAGTACTCGAGTGCGGTCGTTTTCAGCTCTGCGTGGAAGCATCATGCAGCCCATCTAGTCTTCAAGCCCCAATGGGCGGGGGCCGTAACGTTACACATACGACGTCCTTAACGACATCGTGTTTACTAATGGCGGGATATCGACAAATCGTGAATAAAATGCGTTTTTAATGTCATATTGCATTCGTGCTCATGAATTATTAAATTTATAAAACTCATTGAGGAAAAGGGATAAAATGCTCGACTAAGCCTAGCATTTTATCTTTTTTTCTCAACTCATAATATATACGAGTACATGAGCACTCTATGTAAGATCCTCTATATAAATAATTTGGAACGTAATGTAATGAAAGCATTGACAGCCCTGTGGGTCAAATGTCTCCGAGTGTAGCCTGGAAATAGTCTTCAGCTTGGACTTGGGCTTTTCAATTTCAATTTCAACACACTTTCCTGGCGATTCCTTCAATTTTTATAACGCTGTTTATGGACCCATATAATAGTTATAATGGGTCTACACTATTTGCTAAATGTAAGGAAATCGATGAGGCGGTACTAACGTGTACCAACACTTTATATTTTGAGCAGAAATAAGAAAAATAACAAAAGTTTTCATCTTAAAATTTTCGTATTTTCGGCGATAAAGTTTACAAGGCATTTGCATAGGTGTGTTTTCGTAATGTTTTATATTAAAATGAAATTTTACTGCATCAATTAAAAGAGAATCAGATAATACCACTAAGAACCATTGAAGAAGAAATTTTGTTTAAGTGTTCTTATTAAAGAAATACAATTCCCGTTTAAAAAAAAAAAAAAATTCATGTTTGATCAAAAATCTAATAAGAACTGGTAATGAGGTAAGGAGTATTTAGAAAAAAAAAAAAAACGCCGACAACAGACATATATGACAAAACATCCCCCCTTTTTTCTTAAGGCGAGCTAATAATGTTCTTATGCCAGTGCCAGTTACGCAGTACTCGTGCGGATGTAGTTTGTACTTGAAGAAAAAAAAAGAGGAGTCCGCGGTCTATAGTAGGCCAGTGATTAACTCCTCTTTCTTGACCCATGTGCCTAGCGTCCCTTAAAAGGACAATTTGCAAATAATGCATGCTCAGATCAGTGGCTATTGCTAAAACATAGAGTTTTGTAAAACTCAAATTGGTTTCTTTTCTGATAAAAAATTATGATATTATACATATTTAAACCCCAAACATTGGTTGTTGGTACTTACTAGAACCGCTCGAGCACCCACAACCTATGTCTTGAAGCAAAAATAAGACAAATATTAATAATGTGTACCCATGTATACCCCAGGTTTCTCTGTATAAAGTGGGGTTTAGAGGGGTGTTTTTTTTTTTTCACGGACGCGTTAACATTTGTGATGACAAATTGTCATATTTTCTGTATGTCTATTAGAAAATTAGTTTGTAGGTAATCAATAGAACCGCCTCACGTTTTGGTCCTAACATCTGACCCCCGCCCGCTGTAAACCCCCATTCTTCCTGAAAAGTGGGGTTTCTAGAGGAGGTCATTACATGGACTTGTTAGCTGGATACCAGTCTCGTTTTGTTTGACAGGCTGTCGTCAAGGGAATAGAATGGGACGCTCATATTACTGACATTAAGATAAAATGCGAGGCTCTCGCATCAGGCTAAAAGCAGCGACGACCTTTAACCCATATATGACAATGGAATATTCCACCTAGTTACTTTGGAGTGGTCCATTTCCAATTATAGGGGTGTCAGGTTTGGTTTTCTTTGTGGCAAATTTTACAAAAACGAATGTTCCTTAAGCAAACAGTGTAGATCCAGATCAGACGCCGCGTTCTGCGGCGTCTGATCTGGATCTACACTGTTTGCCAATGTCCCAGAAAAGGGCCGCTAGGCATATATGGGTTATTTTTTTTTTTTTTTTTTTTTTTTTTTTGGTTTGGGTTTAACGGCCCTTTCAAGATTATTTCACTCATATCGAGCCGATCGTTAATCAGAGGTGGGCGAAAACCGGAGTACCCGGAGAAAAACCACCTGACCTTCCGTTGCAGAACTTGGCGTCTCACACGTGGCCCGAGCGAGGCTCGAACCTACGGCGGTGAGAGACCTAATGACTAAGAGTCAGCGCTCTTATCCACTAGGCCACGGAGGCCCGTGCATATATGGGTTAATATGATTCAATTATTTCTAATTACCAACCCCGTAGGACATGTATTGGGACAAGAATATTTCTCTTGCTCTTAAAATTTATTTGGACTCAGTCAGTAAGGATTCCGACCAAACATTGATGCGACCTTGTCACGGGCCTGACGTCGGCCCAGAGATCGATACCGAGTTGCCACGGGCCAACGCCGTCCCGACATTGATACGACGTTACCACGGGCCAACGTCCGCCCGACATCGCTATGGCATTACCACGCCGGCCCGACATCGATATGGCCCGACATCGATACGTCGGTCCGACATCGACACGTCATTACCACGGGGCCGACATCGATACGTCATTACCACGGGCCAACGTCGGCCCAACATCAATACGACATTATCAGGGGCCAACGTAGGCCCGATATTGATACGATATTATCACGGGCTAATGTAAGCCCGACATCGATACGGCTTTACCATCGCCAGCTGTTTTTTGCTTGCTTGGGATTATATAATAGCACAAGACATACGTCTAATGAGGTATTCAAACAAAGACCATATGGCGAAAGTAACTGCTATGTCGAAAAGCGAGATAATAAAAGAGGGGGCGGTGTTTCACATATTTCAGAAATCTTATTTTGCGATATGTCCGAAATGAAAAATACGATCTTTTATTAAACCCGTGAGATACTGGACATACCAAGGATAATACCAAAGGTTCTTTGATATTTGTGTTATTTAATTTGTGTAATGCCAGTCGATGAAGCAGTCCACAGACGAGATGTCTGGGCGATAGTCACATAATCAGATCTTAATTTAGTGGTCATTGTAACCTACCATCAACTATCACATACTTTATCTTTGTCAAATTAGCTCAGTGATACTTAACAGGGTCACACCAGTGCAACAGGCGGGCCCTTATGGTGGCTCACGTTAATGCGCGTCATACTGTAGGTGGCGGGTTCGCTGAGATTGTACATGGAATCTTTTATACGGATATCAAAAGATTTATCGCTCAAAAGCTTGAACACCCACTTTCTATATATTAAGTAGATAATACAAGGGTGTTCATTCACTGACATAGTATTGTGATGGAAGAGCAAGGAAGAGCTTTAGTACGGCAAAATTCCTTATTTAGACCACCTTTGGAACTGTTCAAAAGTGGTCTTTAAGACCACTTTTGAACAGTTCAGAAGATGGTGCCTGACCAGAGGATACTACATACAGAAAACACAAAGAAAGAAGAAATAGGGTTTCAAAGCAGAATTGGTCTTAATTTTAGGTGGTTTTAATGGCGAAAGTCAAAGTCAGTCCTCCATTTATATGGCGTTAATCACCGGATGATTTATATATATCATATCACAGAAAATGAATGACATCACGAAAACATGCCTATATAATTTTGACCCCCTTGAACCCCACTTTTATATGAGCCCCGCCAAACGAATTTGTGTCTTCGAGGCGCATGATTCCGTCATGACAAATTTTAACTGCGCATGCCCAGCCATTCAGAGGGGCCAGGGATATGGCTTTCTATCTGAAGGTTCCTCTCGATTCACTGCTTGTATGAGCGAGCAGCGAAGGTTCTGGCGAGACTGCGCGGATGCGCAGGCTCGCCTGAACCTTCGCTGCTCGCATAGGCGATAAGTACCAATATCGCTTGGCGGGGCCCATATGGTAAAACTAGGGTTTACAGGGGTAAACCTTATTTCTTATTTCTGCTCCAAAAAAATATAGATTGTGGGTCAATCTATATTTTGAGCAGAAATAAGAAACATAACGCAATTTTTCATGTTAAAATTTTCCATTTTTCGGCAGTAAAGTTTATAATGTATTTGTATAGGCGTGTTTTCGTAATGGAGAGACAATATTGTCGTTTTTTTTTTGTTTTTTTTTGTGTGTTTTTTTTTTTTAATTGGGTTCGAACTGAGGGATTATGGAGCAATAAGTTTATACAGTGCACGTCATTTCGTCGATTATAGCTTTCATTCGGTCGAAGAAAAAAAAAAAAAAAAATAAAATGGGACAATTGGTCGATTTTGTTTCGAAGAAAATTCTACACAACATTGGTTCAACGAAAAGAACCATTCGACGCAAAATATGTTCAACGAAGTAGTTTTCGATGAAATGTCATGGAAACAATTTCATAACCATGATCTGTACAGTAACTGATATGTGACAATAAAAAGTGTATGGGTCACAATTACAATAAGTGAAACTTCCATCATAATCATAGTGTAGTTTATATTTTCTTGTCCTTTGGGATCATTGATCTAGTCCAGAAAACTGTAACTCCATACTTTAAAGTTCTGTGGTGTATTCTTTGCTGCCAAGGGATAACGCTGTTTTAGAACATATTTAACGTAACTGTAGCTGGTGTTAGGAAATGATGTGTGGCTGTAAAAAGCCCGTCTGCCCTTCATCATAGTGTAGTTTCTATTTTATATTGTCTTGTCCTTTGGGATCACTGATTCCATTGTTGAACCTTGAAAATATTTGAGGGTCACTGATGAGGCCTAATTGGCCGAAACTAGCTAGTCTGGCCCAGAAAACTGTACACGCCGTACTTTTAAGTTCTGTGGTGTATTCTTTGCTTCCATAGGATAACGTTTTACAGAACATGTTCTATAACTCGAATACCCTTTTTCGAGCATGGTAATTTGTTTGATACAGTGATATTTCGAACTACTGAGGATTATTCACTGCGCAAGGTCATGAGTCATAATGATGACTTATGGTTGTCTTTTTGATATCCTATATAATAAAGATATATTGTGTGTTCTCATTAGAATCGCCTCATTGAGGCGATTCTAATGAGCACACACAATATACCTTTTCAAGATAGAATCAGAAACAAAAACTTACCCTTTTATTTTCTAAATATGTGGATATCGGGAGCTATGGAAATTCTCTAGGCACTTGATGAGTTCGAATTACCTATGGTAAACGAGTCATCCGTGTTTGAGGTATAGAAAGTTCACTGTATCTGGAGATGGAGTTGCTGTTATAATTTGGCAATCACAACGGGTTGTGGCTAGTTTGTTTGTTTGTTTGTTTGTATTGGAGTTTAACGGCCCAGTCAACACTATTTTAGGTCATTTTTGAGCCGGTCAGTTTACACCTATCCACACTTTTCCTTGGCAGCGGTTAACCAGTACAGTGCACATTCTTTCGCCAGAAACTGACCACTGCCCTTCTTGAATCAATGGAAGGGAGAGAATGACCGTAGAAAAGATTTCATGATCAATCTCCACAAAAGGATGTTGCCGGCCCCTGCAGGTATCGAACCCGTGTCCTCCTGATCACCAGTCAGACAAGCATCCAACTGAGCTACCGAGGCCGGCTAGGGTTATGGCTATAGAGCACCACTTAAAACAGTTGTCCTTATCCGGTCACATCATGGAGTTGATTGTTTTGGGCTGAACGACACGCAAACCCTTGTGGGTCATTTTGTGTCGTCTCTCAGAGAAAAGGAGAAATAAGAGATAGAAGAGATAGTAGAGGAGATGAAAAAGAAGGACAGACCGGAGAAATAGGAAATGAATGGAAGTGTAGAAATAGAAGGATTATTAGCACCCCCCCCCCCCCTACCCCCACCCCCTCCTCTACAATTACCTGCTCCAAGGACCCAACTGTAAGCCAATATCAGTTGGATGCCCCAATGATGCAATGTTTGGACATTGGTTTCCGCCACATGCTCCTGGCCCCAGACGTGGCTGGCGTATCGCGGTGCGTGTCGGGTGCCGGCGGTGTGCTGGGAGCGCCACATGTACGACACATTCTTTCTAGCATCATAACTGGCTGTTGCCATCATTATCATAGTATTTTTTTTTATCCTAATTTTAAATAATTTGCAGTTTACCAACGTATAGTATCAAAAGTGATTTTACAAATTTTATGTTATGAACTTAAATTTCAACTTTTAATCCCAGTTCTTATTTCATCAAGTTGTAAACTTGTTTTATTCCTAGACTACTGCATACATGTTTTATAAATATTGTAAATATTGTTAATATATATATACATGTATATCTTTTACTTGTTAGTTAAGAGGACCATATGGTAGATAAGTATCCTCTCTAAATAAAGACATTATTTTATTATTTTAAGATACACGTCACCTTTGCCTCACCCAACCACCCCTACATTATGAGAACAAATAGTGTAGTGAACACTTCTGCCCAACCCAGTTTATATGGAGAAAACATGGGTATACTATTCATTATTTGTGGTCTTTCTGATGAACTACATAGATTGTGGGCACATGTTAAGGCGGTTATTACGAGTACCCACAGCCTATGTCTGGAGCCATAAGTTGTTGGTACTCACTGAGGTGGTTCTTACAAGTACCAATGAGGCGAATCTAATGAGTATCCACAGCCTATTTCTGGAGCATGAATTCAAATATCACAAGCTTTCATCAGAACGGTAAAACATGCCATAAATGCATTGTATTATTTCGGAAAGAAATAGGCAATGATATCTTATTATCAAAACCGCCCTTCTTAATTCATTTATAAATTTAAATAAACTGAATCTAAATACTTGGATTTGTTTTTTCGCTTGTGGTTCTTTCAAAGCTTGTAAATGAATATTCATTCCGCTGTGGCAGTTCATTCTTACGCTTTCGAAATATTTCCTGTATAGTTTTGGTGATATTTTTAACGTTGGAACTATAAAAAATGAGTTATATTCTTTGTGGATTTTATCGAAACCACAACTTTAGCAAAAAGCACTTCGGGCTTCATGCAATTTGTGAGTGATTCGCCGGAGTTTACACGCCGATAAAATTCACAACTATATTAATCAAAGCGCCAAAAGGCAATGAAATGAAAGATTCTATGATAAAATAAAAAAACTGTGAAAACTTACAGACAACCTTTCTGAAAAGCTCTTAAAATTTAGAAAAGTAGATCTGCAAATTCCATTGTATGATATGTTTGCAGATGTCTCTACACCGGTGGTATCATGAAATGCCATTCGATGTTTCAAATTTTGGAAAGAAACTATTTACGTTTTCAAAACCAAACATTTAAATTCAAGTTTTAACAATGCTACTGTCAATTACTAACATTTTTGTCTGGTCGGTTGTGGATACCTCCCCACAAAATATACTCTTTTTTTCACAAAGAGATCGGAGGAGAAAGGCTGGTCAGTCCAGTACATGAATTCCATTGGCTTGAAGATATTTTTGAGTAAGAACAGCACTATAAACCCGCGCGTAATCCTGCTGGATTAGATATTCCGGATTCTGAGCATAAACAAATAAATGGAACCACGTGAGGCCGACGCACTTGATTGATGTAAAGTCTCGCTGTTTAGTTAACGTCTCAGCCATGATCTTGAATGTTCTTAATGTCGCTAGCTACATGCAATAGCTCGACATACCATTTCGCTTAAATTCCATCCGATATGTCATGCTCTTTTACGAACGCGTCGCCTCGGCATACCTTACACCTATATGTCGAAACATCCCGAAACGACAATCGGCGTGATTCACGCTAAGTGCGATGTGTCACTGAAACGCATATCACGCGAGTCGCTTGGACGCCAATATACATTACGTATTTCATGCACAAGCGTTAATGTTCCGTACTGTGTCGACGTCTTAATTTTGGTCACGACAGGGACGTCTAGCTCTCAAAAGTGCATCGCACAAGGGCGATGAACAGTGTCAGTGCTTATTAGTCGGTAGTTGAATGTGTGTGTGTGAATTCGGGTTTAACGTCGCTTTCAACAAGTTTTCAGTCAACGCTGTCTGGTTGCGACAGGGAGCTCAATGCTCAGTTTTATAGTGCTGCCTCACTGAAGTATCATATCCCAGACACATTACATGATACAACACCCAGTCACATTATCCTGACACTGGGTCGACCAGTCCTAGCCTTTCCCCGTAAATCTGAGTGCCAGGCGAGGAGCAGCTAGTACCATTTTTAACGACTTTGGTATGTCGCGGCCCGGGATCGGACCCGTGACCTCCCGTTCCCCGGAGCGGACACTCTACCAACTGAGCTATCGGGACCGGTCGTCGGTAGTCGAAACCCTTTGTTTATCTACAAGTACAGTGCAGCAGATGCCGGCGGAAATCTGCTTCGCATATGCGATGTCGAATGAATCGATCTTGACGTACTGACGTCGGTCTTCCGCTACGTCGACGTCCACTAGCGTCTTCTGTTGATAGTAAGATGTCGCTCCAACAGACAAATAGATCACACACATGTGACACCCAAAATCAGAGTCAACGCCATCCGCTTTCCGGCCAGCTTCTTACTGTCCATTAGAAGCCTCCGTGGTGTAGTGTTTATGCTACTCGCCTTGTAAACCAGGGATCGCAGGATCGATCCCGGACTTCTCCAGACTTTCGGATGTGTCTTTAAACCGAGGCATCGTCTCCGTATGACCTTAGCTGTTGGTGGGGTGTAAAACTCAAACACTCACTCACTCTAACTGTCCAGAGTTTAATGAAAATGTTGCAATACGTTCTCACTTGATTCTTTTTGAGTACAAAATACAATTTCTTCTTTTCTAGGCACGACCTTACATCACACATCAAAAGTTTGATCCTGAACATGTGGTTTCTATCAGTGCTAGTGTGAAGGTTGTACACATGATCGTTGGCCCCCGCCAATTGGGGCTTAAATAAATAGATGGGCTGCATGATGCTTCCACGCAGACCTGAAACCGACCCGCACACGAGTACTGGTAATCTGCTTAGAGCATCTAAGTAGAAGTAAAACAAAGATCAGGAATTGATGCAATTAACTTACTCCACCCATAAAAGACACCAAAGGGAAAGAAATACAAACATTAAGCGACCAGACCATAATGGAAACCAAAACAAAGGAAGGCCATAAGGACAGTTACTTTCCCACAAAATGGCCATATGGCCATCCAAAATTAAAAGACACAAGTGATACACACAGTAAGTAACAAACAACAACATAAATAAATCGCCACAGAAGAGCCGCCTTGGAACGGTCAGTGGAAGATTTCCACTGGGGGGGGGGGGGGGGGGCTTAAATCGATTTTACGTGGCCACAATCCTCGCCCTTACTTCCGTCGCGATTTAGACAAATAATTTGTTCAGTCCGCATGAAGGCCTCCTAACTCATCAGTGCAACATCTCCGTGAACACAAAAATCAAAGAACCACAGAGGTGAGACAACGATGAGGACTCGACAGCAAGAAACCACTGAAATGCTGGAGCAAAAGAAAACCAACAGTTAGACTCCGATGAGCCCGACCAGAGACAGAGCATCAGGCACCAACCAACATTATCTCTCTAATTCTCAATAAGCCTTTACGTTGGAGCCGTCATAGAATCTGAGGCCTGACCCACCGGCGTGCAATTAAAGAGGGAAGCAAAGTTGCCAACCGTGATTGGGTTAACTACCATGCATGCAGTCTGTCGTATAATATCCATGTTGTACCCAATCTTTTTATATCGAAGAATGATTTTACGAAATTGGGTGCTGAAGTCATAAGCCTGTCCAGGCAAAGCGGTGCGAGTCGGACCGTCCATGCATATAAACCCTATTGGTTTCATTGGGGGGCAGGGCTTGAAGTGTCATTTCATCTCAGTGTCGGGTAAAAGTCCCACAAAATTGGAAGCAACGTCTCCAAAATGACCTATAAAGAGTTGACGGGGACGTTAAACATAAAATCAAACAAAACAAAACACAGGATCGTGGCCGGACTGGTAACCATACGTCACGGATGATTGATTTAACCCTTATAGCTTAAGGGCATATGCGGGTAAATACTTCCCACATTGAAAACTGTTTCAGAGTCTGTATATGTTCAGTTTTTATATATGGGATTACCACATTTGAAGTAAAAAACATATGTCACCGTGCTGAATATTAAGTAGTCTGAACTTTAAGGAGATCGCCCCAAGCTGTTTTCCAAGAAATATCAGAAAACAACCATGTTAGTATGTAACATGTCAAAGTTGACTTTTGTCTAGCTTTCAAACATTTCCTTTCGTCAGAATGATATAGTAAAAGATACTGCAGCTTTTCTTTAGCCTATTTTTCAAACTCATAAAAAGTCCTGCAAAATCAATTTATCTTATCAGCCAAGATATCTTTAAAAATAATTCATTTTCTGTAATATTTTGGTCCATACAGAAAAATGCTACATTGAATTTTTCATAAAACAAGATTTTTTCTCTAGGAGATGTTATCAGAGAATAGGAAATTAAAAGAACAGTAGGGGTCATCGTGCTAATTTCTGTTTTATTGAACAAACCGTTCCCCTACCCCCAGCTAAATTAAATGGCAAAAATGCATATAAGTTCTAAGAAAAAATGGCGCATCACTGTCAAGTAACTTGGATTTTAATTGTAAATACTAGCTCGCCATAAAATGCATCACGGCAAATCATTTAAGTAAGTCTGTAACTATTTCAGTAGATCTCATCTTGATTAAATGTCGAAAAATTAAAAGTTTTCAACTTTGCAATGTTGCTGTTTTCGTGAAATTTATAGCCAAGCTGAACATGTTTAATAATAAAATAAGCCCCAAACAACACCTGTTCCGCGAATTTCAACCATTTCCTCACCCAACAACGGTAAAACATTGGCTCTGAATTAACTTTCATTTTTGATGATTATACAAAAATGGCGAATTACCCGCATATGCCTTTAAGGACATGGTGCCTAAGCGTGTTGTAATCATGCAATCGTTTGGTTTCAGAATCTAAACACCGAAAGTGTTGGGGGGATGTAGGTTGGGGTGAAAGCCCTGGGCTGAGATAAAACTGTTTAATTCAACTCTGAAATTCCAAACAAATAGTGACGATTTTGATAAGAAGCGCGTCCTGCAGCGTCCGAACTTGGTCTACACTGTTTGCCAAGCTCACCCTATGATTCGAGGATGACCCTCTTCAGTCTTATGGAATACCCTGATCCCACTGCGGCTATTTTCTGCAAGAAAAAGGTTATTCTGAGAAGTCAGTGATAGTCACGTAGGCGTTAGCTCTGAACCGCTTTTTTATTAGTAACTTCGAGTCGAATTCCAAACAATCAACCCAAACATAGCCGGGTCGTTTGTCAGTCTTGGGTGCATGTAAATGTTATATCTAAAATCTGCACTTGAATAAACTGCTCGATCTGGCAAACAATGTAGACTAAGATCAAACGCCACAGAACACTGTGCTAATCTTGTTCTACATTTTTTGCATGAGCTACTAACATCTTAAGTTTAAACGGATCAGTCCAAGTCCTCGTTCATGACCAGCCTGCATTTAGAGACAATCGGCATGAGTGTTGTCAGTGCTTTGATTTATTCACTGCCTTGAGTTTCTGGAGTGTACTCTTCCATCACTGAAGTTGGGCTCGTCCATTCTGCTAAATATGGCACCTAGAAATATATCACAGGACCTACACTGTTTGCATAGGTATCTTTACCATATTCCAGGGTTGAAAGGGACAGCCTCTCGCAAAGACTGATATACACCTAGTTGTAACTGACCTAGACTTGACCTCGAATGTCGAAAAACCCATTAATATTCTGGTCTGCAGCTGACCGGCTGGTCTTTAAGGATTAAATATTGACAGCACTGTTAGAAAACAGTGTAAAACCTGAACAGACGTCTGAGCAGACGCCGCATTGATCTCGCATGATGCAGCTGATTCATGTGAAATGCTGAATCTATTCTCTGAAAGGTAATATAAAAACGTCAAGTCGTCTGCTTCAAAAGTTTGTATTGCGATTATAGGATGTACAATTTTGATAACTGCGCCAAACCGGACTACATTTTGGCGGACTCATATTTCTTTGGCGGTCAAAGCCGGAAGAAAGTCGTAAGAAAGCTGGTACTACTTTACAACACGCAGGATAGCTAGAAACGACAGATAGAATCTGTCATTAAAAAGGAAAGGTAATAGCGGTTTTACGTTAAATGGCTATTGATGAGGCGATTCTAATGAGTTCACACAACATGCATGTACCTATATATTAGAAAAAGTCTGGCGGTATGAGTAACCCCCAATAGTTCGAACTACCCCTATCTCGAACAAAATTTCATGGTCCGTGGGTGTTCAAGTTACGAGTATTGGAGTTCTTGTACATTGCGTACCCTTGAAAGGGACAGCAAACAATGTAGCCCTAGATAAGACGTTTGCTTAAAATACTAGAAGTTTTGTTGATCTTACGCTGAATAAAACCAACCAGTTATCCATTTAAAATAGAAATAGATCTGTCATAAGTTGTAGGTGGAAGGCTTTGTTGAACCGTAAATTTCTCATTTCGTAAATTTCACCGCGACCCATAAGAATAATTGGTACCAATACGTCACATTTGCCAAATGTGAAATTTACGTATGATCAATTTAGATAAATTTTGGGGTCGAAAATTTGTGTTCAACTTTTTCATGTTGATAATTTTGACGTGTGAAGAATTGGTAACTGTTCTTTTCTCGGGTGTGACGAATTGGTACCAATTCCTCACACATGTGAAGAATTCGTTGATAATCTGAAATGAGCAGAATAGCTCCTTAACCAGCCAGAAGAATCAGCGCATTTGTTTTTCGTTGCACTGATTGAAAAATATACAAAGTTTCTAAATCAGAAGTTAAAAATTATATCGACGGTCCATGGAGTGTCACAATAAAACAACGCAGTCTATCCCAAGCGCCAAGCGGAAGCGGAAACCCCACCGAACAGAAACAACATACCCTGCTAGCATTCTACATAAATCTACAGCGGGCCGTTAGCGGCCCGTCAGCTACCCTGACGGGCCGCTAACGGCCCGCTGTAGATTTATGTAGAATGCTTACTGGGTAATTGCGGAGAAATTAGCTCTTGCCAAGTCTTGCTTTTATAGTTACACAGACTGGTGGGTCTAGTCGGAAACATCGTGTAAAGGTTTTCTCGCGACTCGCCTCATCTTAAGCATTCTAACTCTTGTCCCAGAAGTTCCTATACAGTAAACCATTGGAATTTCCTTCCACGTTTATAAAATTATAGTATGGGTGTGAAGAATTGTAATCACAGTTTTGGGGATATTTTATCGATGCGAGGAATACGCATGATTGCTACATGAAATTTGACTACGTGCGTATTTCTCTCACAGGTGAGAATATTGGTATATGAAATCCGTGACGTATGGGTACCACTTCTTCACGCGCTGTGAGGAATTGGTACCAATTCTTCACGGCTTGAAATTTACGAACCCCAGTTTTACTATATAAAAGTGGGGTTCAAGGGGGTCAAAATTATATAGGCGTGTTTTCCTGATGCTATCGTTCTAGCGAGGATCCTATTTATTTATTTAAATTACGAAAACACCCCTGTACAAATACATTGTAAACTTTACCGCCGAAAAAAACGAAAGTTTTAAGATGAAAGATTGTGATATTGTTCTTATTTCTGCTCAAAATATAGATTGTAGATACTCGCTAGAACCGGTTAGAAAGCGGTTCTAACGATTACACAAAATTGTTTTTTAGAGCAAAAATAAGGTTTACCCCAAACTATATAAAAGTGGGGTTCATTGGGGTCAAAATTATATAGGCGTGTTTCCCAGATGTTTATTCATTGATTCATTTATTCGATTTGAATTTTCGAAGGCGTTCATTTTTATCATCTTCAGCAGCATAGCAACTTTTAAATTTATTAAAATAATGTCTATTTTTAATGTTAATTTATTACTGTTTTCAATTTGTCAAATGCTTGGACAAGAGAGGGGTCGGCAATTGTACAAATTTATTTTACGACTGAAAATTAAACAAGGTAGCATTTTAATAAAAAGAGCTATGAATTGTAAAAATTTTCGTGCTTTTCAAAACTAATGATAGCATGTCATTCTGACCTGCAGAAATCTGATAAAATATATTAGAAGATGGTGTTATACCGATAAGGCGAACAATGAATGTCAACATTTTGGTCAAACATTTAATTCAAACTGAAATCAGAACAGCTTTAAACTTTAATTATTAAAGTCCATACCAATAAGATCGAGAGTGAGATAAAAACCACTATAGATTTCCCGCGCTAACAAGACGTATAACATTTGTGACAACTTTGTAATACTCGGAAGAGCGCCTTGAGCATTTGCTTTGCAATCATGAAAGCGCGCCTGCGCAGACATGCACCACTTACATCTGAAATCTATGACAACTTTGTAATACACGAAACAGCTTCTTATGCATGCGCGCGCATGTATGCTTTGCAATCATGAATGCGCGCCTGTGCAGGCATACACCACTTACATCTGAAATCTATGATAACTTTGTAATAGATGAAAAAGCGTCTTATGCATGCGCGCGCACGTATGCTTTGTAATCATGAAAGCGCGCATGCGCAGACTTACACCCTTTTCATTCGGTTTATGCTATTTTTTGAGATATGAAATAACCCACCAAGCCACACACGTGTGTTGTTGTGTTGTGATGTTATGTTAATGGCCCAGTCAACAGCAAAGGTCATTTCGGACCGATCATTTACCTTCGCTCTTCCTGGACAGGCTTCGAAGCGGTTCAACAATACTTAGTGAGATCGACCCCGGCAGTAACTGACAACAGCCGGTGGGCCAACGGCCGATTCCACAAGCAACCGCCCATCAAAAGATAGTGTATGTCGTCCGATGCATCAAGAAAACACGCGGGCTTGAAGAAATATATGGGCTGCATGATGCTTCCACGCAGAGCTGAATCTGGCCCGCACACTTACACTGGTAAACCGCTTAGAGGATCTAAGCCTGTCCAGGAACCGCGGTGCGAGGCGGACCGTCCATGCTAGTAAACCCTATTAGGTTTCATTGGGCGACAGGGCTTGAGATGTCATTTCATCTCAATGTCGGGTAAAAGTCACACAAAATTGGAAGCAACGTCTCCAAAATGACCTTTACAGTGTTGACGGGGACGTTAAACCTCAAATCAAACAAAATCAAGAAAACACGCCTATATAATTTTGACCCCCTTGAACCCCTCTTTTATATAGTAAAACTGGGGTTTCCGGGGGTATACCTTATTTTTCTTATTTCTGCTCTAAAATATAGATTGTGGGTACTCGTTAGAACCGCCTCGATGAGGCGGTTCTAACGAGTGCCCATAATCTATATTTTGAACAGAAATAAGAAAAAAATTACAATTTTTCATCATAAAATTTACATTTTTTCGGCTATAAAAGGTTACAATGTATTTGTATAGGCGTGTTTTCGTAATGTAAAGGGTAAAGCTTTGGGAACAAAAGACGGTTCAGGCCAAGACCGTACATCCAGTACTACACACATAATGTCATAGGTGGATTGATTGTTTACGGTTTAACGACACGTCAACCCTTGTTGGTCAATTTGTATCGTCTTCTACAGAAAGGGCGAAAAGAGATAAAAGAGATAGTAGGGGCGAAGAGGAGAAAGAGGAAAATGAATGGGAGAGTAGAAGTGGAAGAAATAACAACATTCCCCTCTCCCCGTACCTGCTGCAACGACGACAGGCCTTGTCCAACTGTAAACCAATATCAGTTGGACGCCCCCGGCGACCTAAGATACACGTCTCCTTTGCCTCACGCAACCCCACTTCCCCCAAATTATTATATGTATCAAACCATACGCAGGTATACTATTCAAGAAGTGGGCGTCACGGTATAATAATAATAATAATAATGCTTTGATACAACGCATAATGTAGTAATGTAGTAATTTCTTCATTTTGATTTTTTTTACTACATTATGCGTTGGCATAGTCGACGCGAAATGAAGTAAAAAAATTATTTCATTTCGCGTTGATATGCACCATATCGACGCATAATGAAGTAATGATGAAGTTTCTAGGTATAGTAGTTCTTGAGAAATCTTTGACACAAAATAAATGTTAACTCACAGACAGACAGACAGACAGACAGACACACTGCGCCCCCGCCCATAGGGGCTTGAAGAAATATATGGGCTGCACGATGCTTCCACGCAGAGTTGATACCGACCGCACATTAGTACTGGTAATCTGCTTGGAAGGTCTAAGCTTGCCCAGGAAAACTGCTGCGAGTCGTCCCGTCCATGTGTATAAACCCTATTGGTTTTATTGGGCGGCATCTCAATGTCGGGTAAAAGTCCCATGAAATTGGAAGCAACGTCTCCAAAATGACCTAAATAGTGTTGACGGGGACGTTAAACCTCAAATCAAACAAATCAAACAAAAGACAGACAGGCAGACAGACAGACAGACAGACAGACAGACAGACAGAATGGACAAAAACTATATACCCCCTTGCATACTTCGTATGCCGGGGGTATAAATAGATGGGCTGCACGATGCTTCCACGCAGAGCTGATACCGCCCGTACATGAGTCCTCGTAATCTGCTTAGAAGGTCTAAGCCTGTCCAGGAAAACTGCTGCGAGTCGGCCCATCCATGCATATAAACCCTATTGCTTTTAATTGGACGGCAGCGATTGAGATGTCATTTCATCTCAATATCGGGTAAAAGTCCCATAAAATTTGAAGCAATGTCTCCAAAATGACCTAAATAGTCTTGACGGGAACGTTAAACCTCAAATCAAACAAACAAACTGTTGACGCATAATGAAGTAAAATTAAGTATGCCACCCATCGCCGCAAAATGAAATAATTCTTTCATTTTGCTCAAACCTCTTAGTATCGACGCATAATGAAGTAAAAACGACATTTTATTTCATTTCGCGTCGACTATGCCAACGCATAATGTAGTAAAAATTTCAAAATGAAGAAATTACTACATTACTACATTATGCGTTGTAACAATGCTTATTTATTTATTTCATCATCATCGGAATTTTGATTAACGTGCAGGTACAGGGGCAGCGTCCACATAAGTGGGCCCCCTTCCAGGTAGCTGGCTTGCTGCACGCATGGCAGATCTTACACCAGATCTCCAGGCTTGTCTATCATGAGGATCGATAGCAGAGAGCTTCCATTCTCTGCAATCTCTTTCTGTTAGCTGCTTCCAGGTCATCTTGGGCCTTCCTGGCCCCCGCTTTCCACCTACCTGTATGTCACAGGCAGTCTTGACTGCACCGTTGGAGCGTTCCACATGTACATACCAGCGGAGTCTTCTCTCTTTCAGGATGAGGTCCAGGTCCTCAATGCCAAGACGCTCAAGTAACTCACTGGACCTGATGGTGACAGTTTCCTGTGGCTTGACATTGCATATCTGTCTGATCATTGCCCTGTCATTTCGCTGTAAACGTTGGAGGTTTGGCTTTGTCAATGGCCATGTCTCACTGGCATGGAGCATTGGGCTCCGCACACAAGAGCTATACACACGGCCACGTGTCTTGAACGAGAGGTGGCGGGAAGGGAGAACTGGTAGCAACTCCTTGAATTTCTTCCAGGCTGTTTTCACACGTGATGTAGTTGAAAGGTCGCAACCACCCGCTGCAGAGAGCATATCACCTAAGTAGCAGAAGGAAGCTACAACCTCCAGCTTGTCGGATCCGACTTGGACTTCCCTCTGTGGTCTGCCATCTAAGGGGCGTGCAGTTCCTTGGCACCGTGTACACCTGCAATCAGGGTCCTCTATCAAGCGTTTGAGCCCGCTGCATTTCTTGTGCATCCAGAACTTGCAGCCATTACAAAAGATACTGTTGCTGCCCACTCCAGTGCGACATACAGCGCATGGGAACTGGCCTGTACTCTGCAAGAGGTCCAGACCTGTACCACAGATCATTTATTTATCATATTTATTTATTTATTTATTTATTATTTATACTATACGGCCTAAGAATCTTGAATGAAAATGTCTAGAAAGCATTTTAAGAGTTTCTATGTTAGTTTAAACTTTATTTTCAATGAACAAATGTTACAGTACTGTATACATGTGCATAGTAGGGCGTAAAAAATAGCTGTGTTTCTGCGAACATGCTGAAAAAAATTTGGTCGGTAGGGAGAAGAAACTTTTTATAACGTTTTTTTTTTCTCCCGAAAAAGAAAAAAAAACAGGGTCGGACCTGTATTTTTTATGTGTTTTTGTGTTTTTTGTACATGTGTTTGTTAATAAAATTGTCATGTTGAGACTTGCACTGTATATCATAATTCATTTTAGATGCTTAAAGAAATCAGCTCTATATTTTGGAAGGTACTAAATGCCAAAAAACTACAAAAATATACTTAAAACCCGAAATTACTATGCGAAAATGCAAAGAAGACACTGGGTAGGGCCGGAAATTACAAATGATAGGGTCGGTGTTTTATTTTTTATATTGTTCTTTTATAGATAAAAATAGTAGCGTCGGGGCGGGTCTGAAGCAGGGTCGGTCGGCTTAGCGGTAACACGGTTATTTTTTTTAGGTCTAATATAATGTGCAACAGACAATAACGTTGTACAGATTCAGCAGAACATCTGAAAGACTATATATGTTAAGAAATATGCTATTTCACTTTTTACATGTACATGTAGTTGCAAAATGCACTGTATTTAAGTAAAAATCAAAATGTAATAGAGCCCTCACCCATCATGTTGCTTCCACGCAAGAGCTGAAACCGACCGCACAAGAGTACTAGTAAATTGCTAAGATGGTCTAAGCCAACCTCAATTCAAGCAAAAACAAACTTAAGAAAAAAAGAAATGTAATTTATTCTAAAATGAAATAAAGCTGTAACGTGACGGAAAAATGCGTGTTTTTTAAAAGAGAAACACAGAAAATCTAATTGAAACTGCACATTCTTTCATTAACAACGGTTCCGACCAGGAGCTTGCAGCGTGCTCAAGAAAATCAAACACCCAGATTCACCAATATTCAATATTATTTCCGTCACCAGCACAATTCCAAGCCGTCATAGATTCGGCCTATCTGATAGTGGGTGCGGGCGTGGTGAAGCTGTCTAGGTTTATTTCGGAATGGCCACCACCCAAGTTCAGCCAGGCCAAGCACTCAGCACCCTTCACAATGGAGTGTTTGTTTGTTTGTTTTGAGGTTTAACGTCCCCGTCAACACTATATAGGTCATTTTGGAGACGTTGGTTCCAATTTAGTGGGACTTTTACCCAACACTGAGATGAAATGACATCTCAAGCCCTGTCGCCCAATGAAACCAATAGGGTTTACAACATGGACGACCCGAATCGCACCGCTTTGCCTGGACAGGCTTACATCCTTTAAGCGGTTTACCAGTACGCGTGTGCGATTGGTTTCAGCTCTGCGTGGAAGCATCATGCAGCCCATCTATTTCTTCAAGCCCCGATGGGCGGGGGCCGACACACAAGAGTGTAACATGGAATTTCGATTACATACACATGCAGTTGACACTTTTTAAAGAAGGAGGCAACAATGTAGGGGGAAGAGCGGACGACATGCAAAATACTGAAACAAGGGAGTTGTATCACCATAAAATTCAACCAAAGCACTGATCGACTGTCTCCGAGTGTTGCATTACGAAAACTTGCCTATACAAATACATTGTAAATTTTATTGATGAAAAAGAGGAAATTTTAAGATGAAAAAATGAGATATTTTTTCTTATTTCTGCTCAAAATATAGATTGTGGGTACTCGTCAGAACCGCCTCATCGAGGCGGTTCTAACGAGTACCCACAATCTATATTTTAGAGCAGAAATAAGAAAAAATAAGGTTTACCACTGTAAACCCCAGTTTTACTATATAAAAATGGGGTTCAAGGGGGTCAGAATTATATAGGCGTGTTTTTGTGATGGCTGGAAAACTGGCCCTGAACGGGGACTGTTTCGTTTAACCCTTAAATTCCTGTATTGTAAGCAAACATTGTGGACCCTGATCAGACGCCGCGTTATGCAGCATCTGATCTGGGTCTACACTGCTTACCAAACCCAACACATTATTCCAATCCAGATTCTTTACATACACGCTGACTTAACCCATTTTGTACCAAATGCTATCTTTCTCCTTATATATAGCAGGAGTCTATTTTAAAATTTAGGGGTGTCAGGTTGTATTTTTATCAAAATTTATTTGGTAAATGACTGAACTTGTAGCAAACAGTGGAGGCCCTGATCAGACGCCGCGTTCTGTGGGGTCTGATCTGGGCCTGCACTGTTTTCAAGGGTGCCCGTTTTGGGGTTTCTGGTTCTAAATGGGTTAACAGCGATAAGAACAACGCGGCTATATTCTATAAATAACCATTTCCTGAATTTCCTAAAAATCAATGAAAGTCAGGCTGACATCAACAAGGAAAAGCTTCCGTGCTTAGAAACTTTAGGTCGATTGACAAACAATCAACTCAGTAAACAACAGGAAGCGCAACAGTCCATCACGAAAACACGCCTATATATTTTGACCCCCTTGAACCCACTTTTTATGCAGTAAAACTGGGGTTTACAGGAGTAAACCTTATTTTTCTTATTTCTGATCTAAAATATAGATTGTGGGTACTCGTTAGAACCGCCTCGGTGGGCGGTTCTAACGAGTACCCATAATCTATATTTTGAGCAGAAATAAGCAAACAACACAACTTTTCATCTAAAATATTTCGATTTTTCTGAGGTAAAGTTTACAATGTATTTGTATAGGCGTGTATTCGTAATGCAAAGACTATACACACGCTAAACCAATGGAATCAGAAGAAAAGCAATGAAAGCAGTGACAACACTGACTCTGAGAGCGTAGTCTGAAAAAATGTCCTGGGGCCAGTTGTTCAAACTAATAATGTGTTTACGTTAAAACTGATAATTTAATTTGGGAAATGTGCTAATACTTTTGCTGAAAAAATGTGAGTAGCTCATTTTTTCAGCAAAAATACCAGAATTATAGATATTGTACCTGCTAAAAATTAACAATTTGACCCAATAATGCTTTGAACAACGGGTCGTTGTTTCGTTTAACCAATTGTTTATGTGGATGTACTATTTATTCCCTATTCATAGATATCCATAATTCGAATTACAACATCACGTCATTGATAAGCGGTGGATAACATCGTGTAATAAAAATCGTTTGACCACACGTGTAATAACACTTTGACGGGATTAAGTAACGTCATGACGACGTCCATGTCAACAATGCATTTTCTGTGGAAAAATTGAAAAACCTAAAGGCCATAAATCCAATTTAAAGTGGTCATATGATAAACAGAATCTTACACTCGTGGTCATTTTGTATGATATATATGAAACTCGCCTAAGGTTCGTTTCATTAATATCATATGAAATGAACACTCGTGTAAGATCCTCTATTTATGGATATCCATTACTATTTATGGATATCCATAAATCGATCTGAATTAATGATATCCATAAATTGAATAATGGATATCCATTATTCGATTTATTGATATCCATAAATCGAATTATGGATATCCATTATTCGGCTGATTTATGGGTATCGATAAATCGAATTAGTGATATCCATAAATCGAATTATGGATATCCGTAAATCGAATCATGGATATCATTAATTTAGATCTATTTATGGATATCAAGAAATCGAATTATGGATATCCATAACTTGTTCGGTCTATTTATGAATATCCATAATTCGAATTATGGATATCCATAATTCTCCTCTGCAAAAAAAACAAATGGATAATGACTGCTCCCTTTGCAAAAAAAAAAAAGAAGAAAAAAAAGAAAAAGTATGAAAAATCTGGACTATTCCCGTCAGAATTCCGATTTTAGAGTGTAATAAAATCCGGGATGGAGGTGGAGGTTTTGTTTGTTTGTTTGTTTGATTTGAGGTTTAACGTCCCCGTTAACACTGTATAGGTTATTCTGGAGACGTTGCTTCCAATTTTTTGGGACTTTTACTCGACATTGAGATGAAATGACATCTCAAGCCCTGTCACCCAATGGAACCAACAGGGTTTATAAGCATGGACGGGCCCACTGACACCGCCTTGCCTGGGCAGGCGTAAATACTCTAAGCGGTTTACCAGTACTCGTGTGCGGTCGGTTCCAGCTCGGCGTGGAAGCATCATGCAGCCCATCTATTTCTTCAAGCCCCGATGGGCGGGCAAGGGGAGGTCGTGATAGAGCAGGGTAGGTTTTGGGGTGGTCTATGGTTTGGGAGAGATATGTTTTGCTTTTCTTAGTTTGATTTGAGGTTAAAACTAATTAGGCCATTTTGGAGACGTTGCTTCCAATTTTGTAGGACTTTTAGCCTACATTGAGCTCGAAGTTCCTTTGGAAACTACACCAGTACGGAATAAGAGGAGAAAACACTGAGTTGGATCCACGCCTTCTTAGGTAATCGGTCACAGTCGGTAATCCTTGAGGATGAGGAATCAGGTTCGGTCCCAGTTCGCCAGGAGTGCCTCAGGGCTCTGTACTGGGCCCGATCCTGTTCCTTGTCTATATAAATGACTCACATGAACTTTAGAATCACAGGTCCGTCTGTTTGCCGAAGACACGGCCGTTAACCTCACCATAGAAGGAGCGGAAAGTTACCGGGTGCTACAAAATTTTCTAAACAACATTTTTGTGTGGGAGTCCAGGTGGGACATGGAGTTTAACCCCTCGAAGTGCCAGGTGGTAAGGGTGACTACTTCCAGGAGACCAATAAACGTCCGGTATCACCTGCATGGGCAGGTCCTTGAGGTGGTCACCAGTGCTAGGTACTTGGGGGTGGACATATAGGGTGGCCTGCCTTGGAACTCCCACATAGTTAGGATAACTACAAATGCAAACAGGACCCTTGTATTCCTTAGAATGAATATCAAAACCAAACTACTAAGGGTGAGAGAGACTGCCTACAACACTCTGGCACGGCCCCAGCTGTAGTATGCAGCCTCTATATGGGACCCCTTTACCCGAACCAAGATACTCCAGTTAGTAAAGAATCCAAAGGAGTGCTGCTCGCTGGACCACCAGTGACTACGACACAAGGTCAAGCGTTACAGCCATGCTTGATAGACTTGGTTGGAGATCTTAGGGAGAAATCATTAAACCGAATGCCTTTGCGGTGAATTATGGATATCCATAAATCGACATATGGATATTACTAATTAAGATTGATTTATGGATATTCATAATTTGATTTATTTTGTTTGTTTGTTTGATTTGAGGTTTAACGTCCCCGTCAACACTGTTAAGGCAGTTTGGAGACGTTGCTTCCAAATTTGTGGGACTTTTACCCGACATTAAGATGAAATGACATCTCAAGCCCTGTCGCCCAATGAAACCAAAAGGGTTTATTAGCATGGACGGTCCGCCTCGCACCGCGGTTCCTGGACAGGCTTAGATCCTCTAAGCGGTTTACCAGTACTAGTGTGCGGGCCGGATTCAGCTCTGCGTGGAAGCATCATGCAGCCCATATATTTCTTCAAGCCCCTATGGGCGGGGGCTTAATAATTTGATTTATGGATATCCATAAATCAGATGAATAATGGATATCCATAAATCGAATTATGGATATCCATAATTCGAATTATAGATATCCATAATTCGATTTGAATTAATGATATCCATTTATCGAATTATGGATATCCATAATTCGATTTATGGATATCTATAATTCGAATTATGGATATCCATTATTCAGCTGATTTATGGAAATCCATAAATCGAATGATGGCTATACATAAATACGGACCATCAAATGGTAAAACGGCGCCCTATAGACTTTTACCCGATACTGAGATGAAATGACAGCTCAAGCCCTACCAACCTAGGAAATCGCTAGGGTTCAAAAGACGGTCCGACTCGCACGACCACTGACTGTTTTGGGAAGTCTTAGACCTTCTAAACGGTTTAGCAGTACTCGAAAGTTCGGCCGGTTTAAGCTCTGCGCGGACATATTACAGCCAAAACAATTTCAGCAAGCCTTGATGGGCGATGGTGCGTTTAACCAGTGCTACTGAAAATCATTTTCCAGTACTTATGGGACATTGATAAACAGTGAAGACGCTGATCGTTTGATATGATTCTTAACTGTTTGCTTAAAGAATTGAAATCGGTGTTAACGCGGTGTCTGATCATGACCTACACTGTTTGCTTGTAGTGGAGGAATTTAAGGGTCAGACGGGGCAGAAGGCAGAATCTACGGGTGTCTTCATTGTTTGCTAACAGTACCGGAAAGTAAGATCTCAAGGATATGTTAACAGTCTAAATCACCGTTCAGGATCTTGTTTTTTCAGAGTACACTCAGAGACAATCGTCCCACCAGTACTCTCAGTGCTTTTATTTATGAATTCGGATGCGTTAGCAAAATGCATTGTTAGAATCCTCCGTGGTGTAGTGGTTATGCTACTCGCTTTGTAAACCAGGGATCGCAGGATCGATCCCGGGCTTCTCCAGACATTCGGAAGAGTCTTTAAACCAAGGTCCCGTCTCCGTATAACCTTTGCTAAGCTCAAACACTCACTCACTCACAATAAGGCATTGTCTAATTGTTATACGATCAGTGTGACGGGCCTCAAATACATGAATCGTCCAGCTATCGTGTAGATTAATTGCTAATATGGTGCTCAGGATTTTGCCGGTCTATGCATAGCGTCCTAGAATGGAACCTTGCCAAACAGTTTTAAAAACGCTGATCAAACGCCACAGAACTTGGCGTCTCGTCTGATCAGTGTCTTCTTGTGGCGTCTCGTCTGATCAGTGTCTTCGCCGTTAGTCATATGCACGGAAATTGGTGTAAAACTTGACAACGAATAAAATAAATCTGTATCTTACAAAGTCCAAAGCTATAAGACAGAAGACGGAAATGATAAAAGGTGCTAAATCATCCTGCAGGGTGTAATGACGGCGCTCCATGCTGGGCACCTCCACGCTGGGAACGTTTGCTCCACCGTGGGCACACTTTTTTCCTACAGTTGCAGCTATACATAGACTGCTCGGTTCATTAAAATTTGAGCACATTTTCACAGGGTCGTTTCGTCCATTATAATTGAAAAAAAAATCTATAGAAGCATTAATTATTTTTGATTGCAAGTTTATAAGCTCCCGTTGAGTAGAAGTCAAATTATGAAGGTTCAATCTAAAGATGTAGATGTAAATTATTATATGATTGGCACTTTCAAGTTATCATTAGAAAAAGTTGATACGTGTACCTGAACAAGGGAGACAACAATAGAATCGGAACAACAAGAAAAGTTATTCAATATTAAATAGCTATTTTCTCCGTTTCATTTTCAACAATTTATGAAAAATAAAAAACATAAACAAACAATATTCGTTCAAATGTGCTGTTTTAAATGTGATAGTTTTTTGTCTTTCCTTTTGTTTTGTTTTTCGATGAATACTTGTAAGTTTATGAGACACCAGCCTTACTCCAACATACAAATTGACAAATATATATATATATATATATATATATATATATATATATATATATATATATATATAATATTTTTTCAATGTTCCGTTTTCAAGTCGAGTCCAGTGAAATTCATTTTAAAGGTCTTTTTATAAGTTACAGCTTCTTATAACGACTATATAGTGCCTACGTGTCAGAAACGTCTCAGCATGGGTATTCTTATACAAAGTGAGTGCTCGCATGCTCTGTGCTGGGAACAGAACAACTATAAGACCATTGTTGGCCTCGCTCCACGCTGGGCACACTATATATATTTCCAGAGTGCCCGCATGCTCTGTGCTGGGAACAGAACAGCTATAAGACCATTGTTGACCCCGCTCCACGCTGGACACACCACGTATATTTCCAGAGTGCTCGCATGCTCTGTGCTGGGAACAGAACAACTATAAGACCATTGTTGGCGTCGCTCCACGCTGGGCACACCATGTATATTTCCAGAGTGCTCGCATGCTCTGTGCTGGGAACAGAACAACGTTAAGACCATTGTTGGCCTCGCTCCACGCTGGGCACACCATGTATATTTCCAGAGTGCTCGCATGCTCTGTGCTGGGAACAGAACAACTTAAAGACCATTGTTGGCCTCGCTCCACGCTGGGCACTTTATATATATTTCCAGAGTGCTCGCATGCTCTGTGCTGGGAACAGAACAACTTTAAGACCATTGTTGGCCTCGCTCCACGTTGGGCACACCATGTATATTTCCAGAGTGCTCGCATGCTCTGTGCTGGGAACAGAACAGCTATAAGACCATTGTTGACCCCGCTCCACGCTGGGCACATTATATATATTTTCAGAGTGCTCGCATGCTCTGTGCTGGGATCAGAACAGCTATAAGACCATTGTTGGCCTCGCTCCACGCTGGGCACATTATATATATATCCAGAGTGCTCGCATGCTCTGTGCTGGGAACAGAACAACTAGAAGACCATTGCCGGCCTCGCTCCACGCTGGGCACACAATATATATATTTCCAGAGTGCTCGCATGCTCTGTGCTTGGAATAGAACAGCTATAAGACCATTGCCGGCCTTGCTCCACGCTGGGCACACTATATATTTTTCCAGAGTGCTACCATGCTCTGTGCTGGAAACAGAACAGCTATATGTCCATTGCCGAACTCGCTCCACGCTGGTCCCACTATATATATTTCCAGATCGCTCGCATGCTCTGTGTTGGAACTGAACAACTATAATACCATTGTTGACGTCGCTCCACGCTGGGCACACTATATATATTTCCAGAGTGCTCGCATGCTCTGTGCTGTGAACAGAACAACTATAAACCATTGTTGGCCTCGACCCACACTGGGCACACTATATATATTTCCAGAGTGCTCGCCTGCTCTGTGCTGGGAACAAAACGACTATAAAGCCATTGCCGGCCTCGCTCCATGCTGGACACACTATATATATTTCCAGAGTACTCGCATGCTCTGTGCTGGGAACGGAACAAATATAATACCATTGCAGGCCTCGCTCCACGCTAGGTACACCCGTTATATTTCTAGAGTGCTCGCATGCTCTGTGCTTGGAACAGAACAACTGTAAGAACATTGCCAGCCTCGCTCCAGCCTGGGCACACTATATATATTTCCAGAGTGCTCGCATGCTCTGTGCTGGACACACTATATATATATTTCCAGAGTGCTCGCATGCTCTGTGCTTGGAATAGAACAACTATAAGACCATTGCCGGCCTTGCTCCACGCTGGGCACACTATATATTTTTCCAGAGTGCTACCATGCTCTGTGCTTGAAACAGAACAGCTATATGTCCATTGCCGAACTCGCTCAACGCTGGGCACACTATATATATTTCCAGATTGCTCGCATGCTCTGTGCTGGGCACAGAACAGCTATAAAACCATTGCCGGCCTCGCTCAACGCTGGACACACTATATATATATATTTCCAGAGTGCTCGCATGCTCTGTGCTGGGAACAGAAAAACTATTAAACCATTGCCGGCCTCGCTGGGCACACTATATATATTTCCAGAGTACTCGCATGCTCTGTGCTGGGAACGGAACATATATAAGACCATTGCCGGCCTCGCTCCATGCTAGGCACACTCTGTATATTTCTAGAGTGCTCGCATGCTCTGTGCTGGGAACAGAACAACTATAAACCATTGCCGGCCTCACTCAACGCTGGGCACACTATATATATATATTTCCAGAGTGCTAGCATGCTCTGAGCTTGAAACAGAACGACTATAAGACCATTTCTAGCCTCGCACTACGCTGGGCACACTTTATATATTTCCACAGTGCTCGCATGCTCTGTGATGTGATCAGGACAGCTATAAGACCATTGTTGGCCTCGCTCCACGCTGGGCACACGATATGTATATTTCCAGTGTGCACGCATGCTCTGTGCTGGGAACAGAACACTTATACGTCCATTGTTGGCCTCGCTCCACGCTGGGCACAATATATATACTGACAGAGCGCTCGCATGCCCTGTGCTGGGAAAAGAACAACTATAAGACCATTATTGGCCTCGCTCCACGCTGGGCACACTATATATATTTTCAGAGTGCTCGCATGCTCTGTGCTGGGAACAGAACACCTATAAGACCATTGCCGGCCTTGCATCACGCTGGGCATACTGTATATATTTTCGGAGCGCTCGTATGCTCTATGCTCGGAACAGAACAACTATAAGTCCCATTGTAGGCCTCGCTCCACGCTGGGCACGTTTTATTTTCTTCCGGAGCTCTGGCTTGCTCTGTGCTGGGCACGCTATGTTTTCTTCCGGGACGCACGCTTGCTCTCTGCTGGCACGGAGCAACTGGGTACGTTATAGGCCCTATATACTTCCGGTGCGTTCATTCTCGGGGTATAGGTCTTATATTACTTCGTGTCTAGCACAGATCAAGCAACGTAGAATGCGTAATGTTCCCAGCGTGGAGCAAGGGCAGGTTGCTCCGTATCCCTGCTCCCGTATCCAGCACAGAGCAAGCAACTGATTCAGTGTAATACATAACGAACGCAGAGTGGAGTAAGGGCAGGAATATGTCTTTAAGTTCTTCGCTCACAGCACAGAGCAAGTGACCGCTCCAATACAATATGCAACGTTCCCAGCGTGGAGCAGGGACAGAAATAGATCTCATATCCAGCGAAAGATCCAGTAGAACACGTGACGTCCCCAGCGTAGAGCAAGGCAAGAAATAGGTCTTCCTTATTGTTGATCCGTGCCCAGCACAGAGCAAGTGACCTCTTCAGTGTAGAACTTAACGTGCCCGGCTTGCTTAGGGCAAGTGCAGGTATAGGCGAATGCTTCAGTATAATATACTGTATACTTAAAGTTCCCAGCATGGAGCAATGGTAGGAATGGTATAATAGTTATTCCGTGCCCAGCACAGACCAAGCGACCGCTCCTATACAATATGTAACGTTTCCAGCACGGAGCAAGGACAGGAATATGTCTCAATACGTAACGTTCCCAGCGAGGAGCAAGCGGCCGCTTCAGTAAAATATAACGTGTCCAACGTGGAGCAAGGACATAAATAGGTCTTATAGCGTGTAGCGAGGCCAGCTGTAGGTCTTACAGTTGTTGTGTTTCCTACACATTAGTACTGTCAACGTGTCCAATGTGGAGCGAGGTAAGCTGTAGGTCTCGCTTGCTGTGTTTCCGGCAGAGGAAGCGACTGCTCAGCGGGTAGTACTGTCAACGTGTCCCGCATGGAGCGAGGACAGCTGTAGGCTGAGACGGGGCACAGCGATTCAAACGCTCCTTAGAGCTACCTTCAGAATCTGAAATGCTACTGGTGTCACGTCAAATGGCATTCATACACTAGGCTTTTTTATATAAGAAACTGAAGTGATATTTTCAGGTGGTCTCTGAAAAACTATGTTGACTGTTTTGTAAAAGTTAAAGCTTGAAATAGTCGGATTTCCTCCCTTGTAAAAGTCTAATTTTATTAAATTAAATTAAGTGTGGAAAATAGTTATTAGTGTTCAAATTATTCTTTGTTTTTACAGTGAGAATATTTTGAGAATATTTTCTGATGTTCTTGTGGCAATATTGATGAAATAGTGATAATATTTTAATTTTGTTTTCCCAAGGGTTGTGAATGATATGATTGTACCTCTTTGATATAAAGTTTTAGTAATATTTTATAAATAATTTCAGTGATATACTGATAAATGATACACTTCGTAAAAATAGGTCTTATAAAGCATTGGTTTGCACATATGTCTGCTGTTCATGCATCCGTCTTGGAAGGTCTCTAATTGTCCGTCCGTCTGTTTGTTCAGCTCGTCATTTTGGTTCGTTGTTGGGGCAATGGTAGCACTGGTAACTAGTTATTATGAATGTTTCGACAAGTTTGTTCGAATCCCGTAGGGCATACGGACGATGGGTATATTTGTTGTTAAGCCTGAGCTGGCAGACTTTCAGCCTTCTTGAAGTCTGGCCGTCTAGAACACTAATATATTTATTAAAATGTTAAACCTTTCCTTTAAAGAGCAGAAGCATTTTTTATTGTTTTTCTTTGACATAATTCTGACCCTATAGTATGTTGACACGTAGTGTTGTAAACTCTTACACGAGTGATCATTTCATATGGGATTTTATGGTTTATCACATAACGGTGTTAAATCGGGTTTTATTGCTGAAAACGTTAAAGAGAAAAATAGAGTTGTCATGGATGGCGTCGTGAGGTTACGCGTCAGTAGCCATGTGTTATTACAAGTGTGGTCGTGTGATTTTTATTACATGACGTTATCCACTGTTTAACAGCGGCGTTATGTAATAAATATATGTAGCCGGCCTGACTGAGGTGTGTCTTTATTTGCTAAATATTGTGGAGTTTTCAGGGATTTACAGGTCTCTGAAAATGTATCGAGCTATTTATCCTATTTAGTATGATTTAAGCATACATAATTTCTGTTTGAATGACACCTAAAGCCCCACTGCCCTATGAAACCGCGGATGTTCAAGTGTAGTGGCTCCGACTTGCAACACTTTTGCCATGCAGGCGTGGAATGTTCTAGCGGTTTATCTGTACGCCATTGACGCGGAAGCAGCATGCAGCCCAGTCTATTTCTCCTAGTCCCGATTGGCGGGGGCCCTAAGCACAGAAAAGAAACAAGAGGATCATAATGGTCCTATATCGCTCACCTGAGCTAAGAGATTTACATACTATAAACTGAAGTTTCACATGGTAGATTGCTCTAAGACTTGGTATAAATCGTTTGACCCCAGGGGTATTATCTGAACAATCTTGGTAGAGGTCCACTTTTGGAAGCTAAAAGCCAAAGATCAAAGGCCAGGGCCTTCTGGTTATTTATATCCGGGCCTTCTGGGTTCAGACAAGGATATTTTAAAGGTTTCTCTATATAGACAAGGTGTGTTTGTGAAACACTAACATGTCCCCGGGTAGGTTCATTTTTCCTTTGAAGTAGATCACTGGACAAGGTCAAGGTCACAGGTCAAAATTTATATACGAGTTGGAAGCCCGTGTCAAAAGTCACCTACATGCCAAAAATTAAGGCTCTATCTCAAACGGTTCAAAAGTTATAATAATGTAGGTCAGGGTCAAGGGCACAGGTCAAAATGTATGAGTGAGAAGGCCATTTCACAAGGAATCACATGCCAAATATGAGGGTTCTATCTCAAACGGTTCAAAAGTTATGACCAATATTTTTTTATAGTGTGTGTGTTTTAGATTTACGTCCCACCAACAACTAAGGTCATACGGAAACGGGACCTCGGTTTAAAGACATCCGAAAGTCTGGAGAAGCCAAGGAGGATCGATCCTGCGGTCCCTGGTTTATCAGGCGAGTAGTATAACCACAACACCACAAAGGTTTATTTGTCTTTAAAGTAGTAAAAAGGTCATGATCAAGGTCAAACAATTTTGTAGCAGTGGGAAGCTCTTGCCACAAGAAACTTATGTGCTAATTAAGAAGGCCCTACCTCAAACGGTTCAAAAGATATGACAAATGTTAGTTTTTCTTTAATGTAGGTCAAAGGTTAAAATTTTTATATAAGTGGGAAGCTCTTTTCATAAGGAACCTGCCTGTCAAAAATGAAGGCTCTATCTCAAACAGTTCTGAAGTTATGGTCAATGTACTTTTTTTTCTAAAGTAAGTCACAGACCAAGATCAAGGTCATAGGTCAAATTTTTTGTTTGAATTGAAAGCCCTTGTCCCAAGGAACTTATAAGCCAAATAGGAAGGCTATATCTCAAACGATTAAGAAGTTATGACAAAAGTTATTTGTTTCTTTAAAGTAGATCACAGGTCAAAGTCAAGGACACAGGTCATCACAGGTCCTGGTGTATGGATGTCATTTGACGTGTCACCAGTAACAATTCTGATTCTGATCAATTTTTTTTATGAATCGAAAGCCCTGGTCTTAAGGAACTTATAAGCCAGATATGAAGGCTATAACTCAAACGGTTCAGAAGTTATGACCAATGTTTTTTTTGTTTTGTTTTTTATAAAGTAGGTAACAGGTCAAGGTCAAGGTCATAGGTAAAACATGTTTGGTATGAGTCGGAAGCCCTTTTCCCGAGGAACTTACATGCCAAAAATGAAGGCTCTATCTCAAACCGTTCAACAGTTATGACCAATGATAAAGTTGAACAACCAACAAATAGATAAATAAATAAACAAACAGACAGGATAAAAACAGTATGTCCCCGCTATCGCTACCGAGGACAAGGAAGGCAATGTTCAGGAATCAGTACAATTAACCCATACCTCCCATCATTCACCAACAAACAAGTGGGCCCCGAGTATTTGAACAATCTCGGTAGAAGTCCACTAGATCAAGCTACATACCAAATATCAAAGACCTGGGCCTTCTGGTTTCAGACAAGTTTTTTAAAGGTTTTCCCTTCGTATCTCTACGGAAAACATGTGGGATCCAGTGCGGGGCCATTTTTTTGCTCCGGGACTATAAATTGAATAATCTTGGTAGAGGTCCACTAGATGAAGCTACATATCAAATATCAAAGGCCTGGGCCTTCTCGTTTCGGACAAGAGGATTCTTAAAGGAGTTCCCTATATAAGTCTATGTAAAACTAGTGGGCCCAGGGCGGGGCCATTTTTGGCCACAAGGCTATAATTTGAACAATCTTTGTAGAGGTCCACTAGAAAAAGCTACATGCCAAATATCAAAGACCTGGAATTTCTGGTTTCAGACAAGAAGATTTTAAAGGGTTTCCCTATATGGGTCTACGTAAAACATGTGACCCCTAAGGCGGGGCCAACTGTGATCCCAGAGCGATAATATGAATAACTTTGGTAGAGGTCCATTAGTTGAAGCTTCATACAAAATATCAAAGAACTGGGACTTCTGTTTCAGACAATATTTTTAAAGGCTTCCCTATATAAGTCTTAAGACAAGAAGCTTTTTAAAGGGTTTCCCTATGTATGTCTATGTGAACCCAGTGGGCCTAACCCCAGGGCCATTTTTGGCCCCAGGGCTATTATTTGAACAATCTTGGTAGATGTCATCTAGAAGTAGCTTCATAACAAATACTGAAGACCTGGGCCTTTTGGTTTCAGACATGAAGATTTTAAGCTGGTTTCCCTATGTATGTCTATGTAAACCCAGTGGGCCCCGCCAAGGGGCCATGTTTGCCTGAGGGTTATGATTTGAACAATTTTGGTAGAAGTCCACTAGAAAGAGCTTCATACCAAATATCAATCAAAGACTAGAGCCTTCTAGTTTCAGACATGAAGATTTTAAAATGTTTTCCCTATGTATGTCTATGTAAACCCACTGGGCCCTGTCCCTGGGCAATTTCGGACCCCAGGGCTTTAATTTGAACAATTTTGGTAGAGATCTACTAGATGAAGTTTCAAACCAAATATCAAAGATCTGGGCCTTCTGACCTCAGACAAGAAGATTTTGTAAAGTTTTTTTTCCTATATACATCTGTGTAAACCCAGTGGGTCCCGCCACGGGGCTATAATCGACCCCAGGGCTATGATTTGAACCATCTTGGTAGAGGTCCACTGGAAGAAGCTTTATTCCAAATATCAAACACCTGGGCTTCTGGTTTCAGACAATAAGATTTTTAAAGGCTCTTCCTATACACAAGTCTATGTAAACAGTGGGCCCCGCGCCGGGGCCATTTTGGACCCAGGGCTATACTTTGAACAATCTTGTTAGAGGTGCACTAGATGAAGCTTCATACCAAATATAGAAGAAATATTGGAGTGTGCCTTCTGCAGCTGGTTTCAGACAAGAAGATTTTTAAGGGTTTTTCCTATAAAAGTCTATAAAAACAAATTGGGCCCCGCCCCGGTGCAACTTTTGGCAAGGAATACACCACAGAACTTGAAAATATGAAGCCTATTCCTGCTATTGCTCTGCAGAGCATGCGAGCACTCTGGGAAAATATATAGTGTGCCCAGCGTGGAGCGAGGCCAACAGTGGTCTTATAGATGTTCTGTTCCCAGCACAGTGCGTGCGAGCACTCTGGAAGCATATATAGTGTGCCCGGCATGGAGAGAGGCCAACAATGGTCTTATAGTTGTTCTGTTAAGAGCACAGAGCATGCGAGCACTCTTAAAATATATATAGTGTGCCCAGCGTGGCGCGAGGCCAACACTGGTCTTATAGTTGTTCTGTTCCCAGCACAGAGCATGAAAGCACTCTGGAAATATATAAAATGTGTGTCCAGCGTGGAGCGAGGCCAACAATGGTTTTACAGTTGTTCTGTTTCCAGCAGAGAGCATGCTAGCTATCTGGACATATAAAAAGTGTGCCCAGCGTGGAGCGAGGCCAACAATGGTCTTATAGTTGTTCTGTTCCCAGCACAGAGCATGCGAGCACTCTGGAAATATATATAGTGTGCCTAGCATGGAGCGAGGTCGGCAATGGTCTTATAGTTGTTCTGTTCCCACCACAAAGCAAGCGAGCACTCTGGAAATATATATAGTTTCTCCAGCGTGGAGCGAGGCCAACAATGGTCTTATAGTTGTTCAGTTCCCAGCACCGAGCATGCGAGCGCTCTTGAAATACATATAGTGTGCCTAGCGTGTATCGAGGCCAACAATGGTCTTATAGTTGTTCTGTTCACCGCACAGAGCATGCGAGCGCTCCGGAAATATATATAGTGTGCCCAGTGCGGAGCGAGTCCAACAAAGGTCTCATATTTGTTCTGTTCCCAGCACAGAGCATGCGAACACTCTGGAAATCTATATATATACTGTGCCCAGCGTGGAGCGAGGCCGGCAATGGTTTATAGTTGTTCTGTTCCATGCACGGATCATTCGAGCACTTTGGAAATATATATATAGTGTGCCCAGCGTGGATCGAGGCCGGCAATGGTCTTATAGTTGTTCTGTTCCCAGCACAAGAGCAAGCGAGCACGCTGGAAATATATATAGTGTGCCCGGTTTGGTGCCGGGAATGGTTGTATAGTTATTCTGTTCCAAGCACAGGCCATGCCAGCACTCTGGAAATATGTACATGTATAGTGTGCCCAGCGTGGAGCGGGGCCGGCAATGGTCTTATAGTTGGTCTGTTCCCAGTACAGGCGATGCGAGCACTCTGGAAATATAGATAGTGTGCGTAGCGTGGAGCGAGGCCAACAATTGTCTTATAGTGTTCTGTTCACTGCACAGAGCATGTGAGCACTCTGGAAATATATATGGTGTTCCCAGCATGGAGCGAGGCCAACAATGGTCTTATAGCTGCTGTGTTATCAGCACAGAGCACACCGGAAATATATACTGTGTGCCCAGCGTGAAGCGAGGCCAACAATGGTCTTATATTTGTTCTGTTCCAGCACAGAGCATACGAGCACTCTGGAAATATATATATACTGTGCCAAGCATGGAGCTAGTGCGGCAATGGTTTATAGTTATTCTATTCCAAGCACATAGCATTCGAGCATTTTGGAAATATATATATAGTGTGCCCAGCGTTGAGCGAGGCTGATAATGGTCTTATAATTGTTTTGTTCCCAGCAGAGAGCATGCGAGCACTCTGAAAATATATATAGTGTGCCCGGAGTGGAGCGAGGCCGGCAATGGTTTTATAGTTGTTCTGTTCCCAGCACAGAGCATGCCAGCACTCTGGAAATATATATAGTGTGCCCAGCGTGGAGCGGGACCGGCAATGGTCTTATAGTTGTTCTGTTTGCGAGCACTCTGGAAATATAGATAGTGTGCCCAGCGTGGAGCGAGGCCAACAATGGTCTTATAGTTGTTCTGTTCCCAGCACAGAGCATGCGAGCGCTCTGGAAATATATATAGTGTGCCCAGCGTGGAGCGAGGCCGGCAATGGATTTTTAGTTGTTCTGTTCCCCGCACAGACATAGGCCTCGCTCCACACTGGGCACGTTTTATTTTCTTCCGGTGCTCTAGCTTGCTCTGTGCTGGGCACGCTATGTTTTCTTCCGGGACGCTGGATTGCTCTCTGCTGGCACGGTGCAACGAAGTACGCTATATAGGCCCTATATACTTCCGGTGCGCCAATTCTCGGGGTATAGGTCTTATATTTCTTCGTGTCTAGCACAGCTCCCGCTCCAGTAGAATGCGTAACGTGCCCAGCGTGGAGCAAGGGCAGGTTGTTCCGTATTCAGCGCAGAGCAAGAAACAAATTCAGTATAATAACGAACGCAGAGTGGAGTAAGGGCAGGAATATGTCTTAAAGTTCTCCGCTCACAGCACAGAGCAAGTGACTGCTCCAGTACAATATGCAACGTTCCCAGCGTGGAGCAGGGACAAGAATAGATCTTATATCCAGCGAAACATCCAATAGAACACGTGACGTCCCCAGCGTGGAGCAAGGCAAGAAATAGGTCTTTCTTATTGTTGATCCGTGCCCAGCACAGAGCAAGTGACCGTTTCACTATAGTACGTAACGTGCTCAGCTTGGAGCAAGTGCAGGTTTAGGTCTTAAGTTGCTCCGTGCTCCGTGCTCCTGAATGCTTCAGTATAATATATACTGAAAGTTCCCAGCATGGAGCAAGGGCAGGAATGTATAATAGTTATTCCGTGCCCAGCACAGACCAAGCGACCGCTCCCATGCAAGCACAGCCACACTTCATCTTAATTTGTGTTCACTTTGAAGTAGTATTTCTAAGCTGAAATGTTTCCAACATGTAAGGCCCTATATAGTCGGTTTTGTTTTGTTTGTTTGATTTGAGGTTTAACGTCCCCGTCAACACTGTAAAGGTCATTTTGGAGACGTTGCTTCCAATTTTGTGGGACTTTTACCCGACATTGAGATGAAATGACATCTCAAGCCCCGTCGCCCAATGAAACCAATAGGGTTTATTAGCATGGACGGTCCGCCTCGCACCGCGGTTCCTGGACAGGCTTAGATCCTCTAAGCGGTTTTCCAGTACTAGTGTGGGGCCGGATTCAGCTCTGCGTGGAAGCATCATGCAGCCCATATATTTCTTCAAGCCCCCTATATAGTCGGTAGAAAAAGCTTTAACTTGTAAAAACTATACCGAATTAAAATAGATTTTTCTTGACTTGAAAAACGGTTTGGTGTATAATCAAGACTTATTTATTGACGATATGATACTCACAAAACAATATATATATATATTAGTCACTATGTATTTTTAAGTAAGGCTGGTGCCTCATGGCCGATAAGTATTCGATTAAATACGAACAAAAAAAAACTACCACGATTAAAACAACACTCTTGAAAAAAATATTGTTTATTTTTGGAATTTATTTTTCACATTGTTGAAAGTCAAACGCAGACATTAGCTGTTTAACATGAAATAACCTTTTCTTGTGGTTCCGATTCTATTGTTGTCTCCCTTGCCAGGTTCAAGCATCAACTTTTGCTAATGATAACTTGAAAGTGACAAGATGCATGCTCTCCAATCGTATTTCTATAAAGTATAATAGGCTACATCTACATCGTTACATTAAATCGTCATAATTTGACTTCTACTCAACGGGAGCTAATAAATTGACAATGATAAATTTATAGAACTATTGCTTCAAAGTATAGCTGCAACTGCAGGAAAAGAGTGTGTCCACGGTGGAGCAAATGAGGTGCCCAGCATGGATCGCCGGCCTGTCCTTGCTCCACGCTGGGGACGTTGCATATTGTATTGGAGCAGTCGCTTCTCTGTGTTGTGAGCGGAGCAGCTCTAAAACTGATTCCTCCCTTGCTCCACGCTGGAAACGTTTCGCATTCTACTGGACACTTTGACAGTACTATCTGAGCAGTCGCTTCCTCTTTGCCGGAAACATAGCGGCTATAAGCTCTTTTTCTGCACTTGCTCCACGCTGGGAACGTTACGTGTCCTACTGGATCGGTCGCTAGCTCTTTTGCTAGGTACAGAGCAAGTATAATACCTTTTCCTGCTTATGCTCCACGCTGGGAGCGGTACATATTCTACTGGATCTGTCGCACGCTCTGTGCGACAACGCCATTAAGATTGTGAAAGTGCCCAGCGTGGAGCAGTGGCAAGAGTAGGCATAACAGTCGCTCCGACTCCGGCACAATTCAAGCGACCTGGCCAGCACAGAGCATGCGAACACTCTGGAAATATATATAGTGTGCCCGGCGTGGAGTGAGGCCGGGAATAGTTTTATAGTCGTTCTGTTCCCAGCACAGAGCATGCCAGCACTCTGGAAATATATAAAATGTGTGTCCAGCGTGGAGCGAGGCCAACAATGGTTTTACAGTTGTTCTGTTTCCAGCAGAGAGCATGCTAGCTATCTGGACATATAAAAAGTGTGCCCAGCGTGGAGCGAGGCCAACAATGGTCTTATAGTTGTTCTGTTCCCAGCACAGAGCATGCGAGCACTCTGGAAATATATATAGTGTGCCTAGCATGGAGCGAGGTCGGCAATGGTCTTATAGTTGTTCTGTTCCCACCACAAAGCAAGCGAGCACTCTGGAAATATATATAGTTTCTCCAGCGTGGAGCGAGGCCAACAATGGTCTTATAGTTGTTCAGTTCCCAGCACCGAGCATGCGAGCGCTCTTGAAATACATATAGTGTGCCTAGCGTGTATCGAGGCCAACAATGGTCTTATAGTTGTTCTGTTCACCGCACAGAGCATGCGAGCGCTCCGGAAATATATATAGTGTGCCCAGTGCGGAGCGAGTCCAACAAAGGTCTCATATTTGTTCTGTTCCCAGCACAGAGCATGCGAACACTCTGGAAATCTATATATATACTGTGCCCAGCGTGGAGCGAGGCCGGCAATGGTTTATAGTTGTTCTGTTCCATGCACGGATCATTCGAGCACTTTGGAAATATATATAGTGTGCCCAGCGTGGATCGAGGCCGGCAATGGTCTTATAGTTGTTCTGTTCCCAGCACAAGAGCAAGCGAGCACGCTGGAAATATATATAGTGTGCCCGGTTTGGTGCCGGGAATGGTTGTATAGTTGTTCTGTTCCCAGCACAGGCCATGCCAGCACTCTGGAAATATGTACATGTATAGTGTGCCCAGCGTGGAGCGGGGCCGGCAATGGTCTTATAGTTGGTCTGTGCCCCAGTACAGGCGATGCGAGCACTCTGGAAATATAGATAGTGTGCGTAGCGTGGAGCGAGGCCAACAATTGTCTTATAGTGTTCTGTTCACTGCACAGAGCATGTGAGCACTCTGGAAATATATATGGTGTGCCCAGCATGGAGCGAGGCCAACAATGGTCTTATAGCTGCTGTGTTATCAGCACAGAGCACACCGGAAATATATACTGTGTGCCCAGCGTGAAGCGAGGCCAACAATGGTCTTATATTTGTTCTGTTCCAGCACAGAGCATACGAGCACTCTGGAAATATATATATACTGTGCCCAGCGTGGAGCTAGTGCGGCAATGGTTTATAGTTATTCTATTCCAAGCACATAGCATTCGAGCATTTTGGAAATATATATATAGTGTGCCCAGCGTTGAGCGAGGCTGATAATGGTCTTATAATTGTTTTGTTCCCAGCAGAGAGCATGCGAGCACTCTGAAAATATATATAGTGTGCCCGGCGTGGAGCGAGGCCGGCAATGGTTTTATAGTTGTTCTGTTCCCAGCACAGAGCATGCCAGCACTCTGGAAATATATATAGTGTGCCCAGCGTGGAGCGGGGCCGGCAATGGTCTTATAGTTGTTCTGTTTGCGAGCACTCTGGAAATATAGATAGTGTGCCCAGCGTGGAGCGAGGCCAACAATGGTCTTATAGTTGTTCTGTTCCCAGCACTGACCATGCGAGCGCTCTGGAAATATATATAGTGTGCCCAGCTTTGAGCGAGGCCGGCAATGGATTTTTAGTTGTTCTGTTCCCCGCACAGACATAGGCCTCGCTCCACACTGGGCACGTTTTATTTTCTTCCGGTGCTCTAGCTTGCTCTGTGCTGGGCACGCTATGTTTTCTTCCGGGACGCTGGATTGCTCTCTGCTGGCACGGTGCAACGAAGTACGCTATATAGGCCCTATATACTTCCGGTGCGCCAATTCTCGGGGTATAGGTCTTATATTTCTTCGTGTCTAGCACAGCTCCCGCTCCAGTAGAATGCGTAACGTGCCCAGCGTGGAGCAAGGGCAGGTTGTTCCGTATTCAGCGCAGAGCAAGAAACAAATTCAGTATAATAACGAACGCAGAGTGGAGTAAGGGCAGGAATATGTCTTAAAGTTCTCCGCTCACAGCACAGAGCAAGTGACTGCTCCAGTACAATATGCAACGTTCCCAGCGTGGAGCAGGGACAAGAATAGATCTTATATCCAGCGAAACATCCAATAGAACACGTGACGTCCCCAGCGTGGAGCAAGGCAAGAAATAGGTCTTTCTTATTGTTGATCCGTGCCCAGCACAGAGCAAGTGACCGTTTCACTATAGTACGTAACGTGCTCAGCTTGGAGCAAGTGCAGGTTTAGGTCTTAAGTTGCTCCGTGCTCCGTGCTCCTGAATGCTTCAGTATAATATATACTGAAAGTTCCCAGCATGGAGCAAGGGCAGGAATGTATAATAGTTATTCCGTGCCCAGCACAGACCAAGCGACCGCTCCCATGCAAGCACAGCCACACTTCATCTTAATTTGTGTTCACTTTGATGTAGTATTTCTAAGCTGAAATGTTTCCAACATGTAAGGCCCTATATAGTCGGTTTTGTTTTGTTTGTTTGATTTGAGGTTTAACGTCCCCGTCAACACTGTAAAGGTCATTTTGGAGACGTTGCTTCCAATTTTGTGGGACTTTTACCCGACATTGAGATGAAATGACATCTCAAGCCCCGTCGCCCAATGAAACCAATAGGGTTTATTAGCATGGACGGTCCGCCTCGCACCGCGGTTCCTGGACAGGCTTAGATCCTCTAAGCGGTTTTCCAGTACTAGTGTGGGGCCGGATTCAGCTCTGCGTGGAAGCATCATGCAGCCCATATATTTCTTCAAGCCCCCTATATAGTCGGTAGAAAAAGCTTTAACTTGTAAAAACTATACCGAGTTAAAATAGATTTTTCTTGACTTGAAAAACGGTTTGGTGTATAATCAAGACTTATTTATTGACGATATGATATGACATTTTTATGCTCACAAAACAATATATATATATATTAGTCACTATGTATTTTTAAGTAAGGCTGGTGCCTCATGGCCGATAAGTATTCGATTAAATACGAACAAAAAAAACTACCACGATTAAAACAACACTCTTGAAAAAAATATTGTTTATTTTTGGAATTTATTTTTCACATTGTTGAAAGTCAAACGCAGACATTAGCTGTTTAACATGAAATAACCTTTTCTTGTGGTTCCGATTCTATTGTTGTCTCCCTTGCCAGGTTCAAGCATCAACTTTTGCTAATGATAACTTGAAAGTGACAAGATGCATGCTCTCCAATCGTATTTCTATAAAGTATAATAGGCTACATCTACATCGTTACATTAAATCGTCATAATTTGACTTCTACTCAACGGGAGCTAATAAATTGACAATGATAAATTTATAGAACTATTGCTTCAAAGTATAGCTGCAACTGCAGGAAAAGAGTGTGTCCACGGTGGAGCACATGCGGTGCCCAGCATGGATCGCCGGCCTGTCCTTGCTCCACGCTGGGGACGTTGCATATTGTATTGGAGCAGTCGCTTCTCTGTGTTGTGAGCGGAGCAGCTCTAAAACTGATTCCTCCCTTGCTCCACGCTGGAAACGTTTCGCATTCTACTGGACACTTTGACAGTACTATCTGAGCAGTCGCTTCCTCTTTGCCGGAAACATAGCGGCTATAAGCTCTTTTTCTGCACTTGCTCCACGCTGGGAACGTTACGTGTCCTACTGGATCGGTCGCTAGCTCTTTTGCTAGGTACAGAGCAAGTATAATACCTTTTCCTGCTTATGCTCCACGCTGGGAGCGGTACATATTCTACTGGATCTGTCGCACGCTCTGTGCGACAACGCCATTAAGATTGTGAAAGTGCCCAGCGTGGAGCAGTGGCAAGAGTAGGCATAACAGTCGCTCCGACTCCGGCACAATTCAAGCGACCTGGCCAGCACAGAGCATGCGAACACTCTGGAAATATATATAGTGTGCCCGGCGTGGAGTGAGGCCGGGAATAGTTTTATAGTCGTTCTGTTCCCAGCACAGAGCATGCCAGCACTCTGGAAATATATAAAATGTGTGTCCAGCGTGGAGCGAGGCCAACAATGGTTTTACAGTTGTTCTGTTTCCAGCAGAGAGCATGCTAGCTATCTGGACATATAAAAAGTGTGCCCAGCGTGGAGCGAGGCCAACAATGGTCTTATAGTTGTTCTGTTCCCAGCACAGAGCATGCGAGCACTCTGGAAATATATATAGTGTGCCTAGCATGGAGCGAGGTCGGCAATGGTCTTATAGTTGTTCTGTTCCCACCACAAAGCAAGCGAGCACTCTGGAAATATATATAGTTTCTCCAGCGTGGAGCGAGGCCAACAATGGTCTTATAGTTGTTCAGTTCCCAGCACCGAGCATGCGAGCGCTCTTGAAATACATATAGTGTGCCTAGCGTGTATCGAGGCCAACAATGGTCTTATAGTTGTTCTGTTCACCGCACAGAGCATGCGAGCGCTCCGGAAATATATATAGTGTGCCCAGTGCGGAGCGAGTCCAACAAAGGTCTCATATTTGTTCTGTTCCCAGCACAGAGCATGCGAACACTCTGGAAATCTATATATATACTGTGCCCAGCGTGGAGCGAGGCCGGCAATGGTTTATAGTTGTTCTGTTCCATGCACGGATCATTCGAGCACTTTGGAAATATATATAGTGTGCCCAGCGTGGATCGAGGCCGGCAATGGTCTTATAGTTGTTCTGTTCCCAGCACAAGAGCAAGCGAGCACGCTGGAAATATATATAGTGTGCCCGGTTTGGTGCCGGGAATGGTTGTATAGTTGTTCTGTTCCCAGCACAGGCCATGCCAGCACTCTGGAAATATGTACATGTATAGTGTGCCCAGCGTGGAGCGGGGCCGGCAATGGTCTTATAGTTGGTCTGTGCCCCAGTACAGGCGATGCGAGCACTCTGGAAATATAGATAGTGTGCGTAGCGTGGAGCGAGGCCAACAATTGTCTTATAGTGTTCTGTTCACTGCACAGAGCATGTGAGCACTCTGGAAATATATATGGTGTGCCCAGCATGGAGCGAGGCCAACAATGGTCTTATAGCTGCTGTGTTATCAGCACAGAGCACACCGGAAATATATACTGTGTGCCCAGCGTGAAGCGAGGCCAACAATGGTCTTATATTTGTTCTGTTCCAGCACAGAGCATACGAGCACTCTGGAAATATATATATACTGTGCCCAGCGTGGAGCTAGTGCGGCAATGGTTTATAGTTATTCTATTCCAAGCACATAGCATTCGAGCATTTTGGAAATATATATATAGTGTGCCCAGCGTTGAGCGAGGCTGATAATGGTCTTATAATTGTTTTGTTCCCAGCAGAGAGCATGCGAGCACTCTGAAAATATATATAGTGTGCCCGGCGTGGAGCGAGGCCGGCAATGGTTTTATAGTTGTTCTGTTCCCAGCACAGAGCATGCCAGCACTCTGGAAATATATATAGTGTGCCCAGCGTGGAGCGGGGCCGGCAATGGTCTTATAGTTGTTCTGTTTGCGAGCACTCTGGAAATATAGATAGTGTGCCCAGCGTGGAGCGAGGCCAACAATGGTCTTATAGTTGTTCTGTTCCCAGCACTGACCATGCGAGCGCTCTGGAAATATATATAGTGTGCCCAGCTTTGAGCGAGGCCGGCAATGGATTTTTAGTTGTTCTGTTCCCCGCACAGACATAGGCCTCGCTCCACACTGGGCACGTTTTATTTTCTTCCGGTGCTCTAGCTTGCTCTGTGCTGGGCACGCTATGTTTTCTTCCGGGACGCTGGATTGCTCTCTGCTGGCACGGTGCAACGAAGTACGCTATATAGGCCCTATATACTTCCGGTGCGCCAATTCTCGGGGTATAGGTCTTATATTTCTTCGTGTCTAGCACAGCTCCCGCTCCAGTAGAATGCGTAACGTGCCCAGCGTGGAGCAAGGGCAGGTTGTTCCGTATTCAGCGCAGAGCAAGAAACAAATTCAGTATAATAACGAACGCAGAGTGGAGTAAGGGCAGGAATATGTCTTAAAGTTCTCCGCTCACAGCACAGAGCAAGTGACTGCTCCAGTACAATATGCAACGTTCCCAGCGTGGAGCAGGGACAAGAATAGATCTTATATCCAGCGAAACATCCAATAGAACACGTGACGTCCCCAGCGTGGAGCAAGGCAAGAAATAGGTCTTTCTTATTGTTGATCCGTGCCCAGCACAGAGCAAGTGACCGTTTCACTATAGTACGTAACGTGCTCAGCTTGGAGCAAGTGCAGGTTTAGGTCTTAAGTTGCTCCGTGCTCCGTGCTCCTGAATGCTTCAGTATAATATATACTGAAAGTTCCCAGCATGGAGCAAGGGCAGGAATGTATAATAGTTATTCCGTGCCCAGCACAGACCAAGCGACCGCTCCCATGCAAGCACAGCCACACTTCATCTTAATTTGTGTTCACTTTGAAGTAGTATTTCTAAGCTGAAATGTTTCCAACATGTAAGGCCCTATATAGTCGGTTTTGTTTTGTTTGTTTGATTTGAGGTTTAACGTCCCCGTCAACACTGTAAAGGTCATTTTGGAGACGTTGCTTCCAATTTTGTGGGACTTTTACCCGACATTGAGATGAAATGACATCTCAAGCCCCGTCGCCCAATGAAACCAATAGGGTTTATTAGCATGGACGGTCCGCCTCGCACCGCGGTTCCTGGACAGGCTTAGATCCTCTAAGCGGTTTTCCAGTACTAGTGTGGGGCCGGATTCAGCTCTGCGTGGAAGCATCATGCAGCCCATATATTTCTTCAAGCCCCCTATATAGTCGGTAGAAAAAGCTTTAACTTGTAAAAACTATACCGAGTTAAAATAGATTTTTCTTGACTTGAAAAACGGTTTGGTGTATAATCAAGACTTATTTATTGACGATATGATATGACATTTTTATGCTCACAAAACAATATATATATATATTAGTCACTATGTATTTTTAAGTAAGGCTGGTGCCTCATGGCCGATAAGTATTCGATTAAATACGAACAAAAAAAACTACCACGATTAAAACAACACTCTTGAAAAAAATATTGTTTATTTTTGGAATTTATTTTTCACATTGTTGAAAGTCAAACGCAGACATTAGCTGTTTAACATGAAATAACCTTTTCTTGTGGTTCCGATTCTATTGTTGTCTCCCTTGCCAGGTTCAAGCATCAACTTTTGCTAATGATAACTTGAAAGTGACAAGATGCATGCTCTCCAATCGTATTTCTATAAAGTATAATAGGCTACATCTACATCGTTACATTAAATCGTCATAATTTGACTTCTACTCAACGGGAGCTAATAAATTGACAATGATAAATTTATAGAACTATTGCTTCAAAGTATAGCTGCAACTGCAGGAAAAGAGTGTGTCCACGGTGGAGCACATGCGGTGCCCAGCATGGATCGCCGGCCTGTCCTTGCTCCACGCTGGGGACGTTGCATATTGTATTGGAGCAGTCGCTTCTCTGTGTTGTGAGCGGAGCAGCTCTAAAACTGATTCCTCCCTTGCTCCACGCTGGAAACGTTTCGCATTCTACTGGACACTTTGACAGTACTATCTGAGCAGTCGCTTCCTCTTTGCCGGAAACATAGCGGCTATAAGCTCTTTTTCTGCACTTGCTCCACGCTGGGAACGTTACGTGTCCTACTGGATCGGTCGCTAGCTCTTTTGCTAGGTACAGAGCAAGTATAATACCTTTTCCTGCTTATGCTCCACGCTGGGAGCGGTACATATTCTACTGGATCTGTCGCACGCTCTGTGCGACAACGCCATTAAGATTGTGAAAGTGCCCAGCGTGGAGCAGTGGCAAGAGTAGGCATAACAGTCGCTCCACCTCCGGCACAATTCAAGCGACCTGGCCAGCACAGAGCATGCGAGCACTCTGGAAATATATATAGTGTGCCCGGCGTGGAGTGAGGCCGGGAATAGTTTTATAGTCGTTCTGTTCCCAGCACAGAGCATGCCAGCACTCTGGAAATATATGTAGTGTGCCCAGCGTGGAGCGGGGCCGGCAATGGTCTTATAGTTGCTCTGTTCCCAGCACAGACAATGCGAGCACTCTGGAAATATAGATAGTGTGCCCTGTGTGGAGCGAGGCCAACAATGGTCTTATAGTTGTTCTGTTCCCAGCGAGGCCGGCAATGCTTTTATAGTTTTTCTGTTCCCAGCACAGAGCATGCGAACACTCTGGAAATATATATAGTGTGCCCAGCGTGGAGCGAGGCCGGCAATGGTCATAAAGTTGTTCTTTTCCCAGCACAGAGGATGCGGGCACTCTGGAAATATATATAGTGTGCCAAGCGTAGAACGAGGCCGTCAATGGTCTTATAGTTGTTCTGTTCCAAGCACAATGCATGCGAACACTCTGGAAATATACATAGTGTGCCCAGCGAGGAGCGAGGCCGGCAATGGTCAGATAGTTTTTCTTTTCCCAGCACAGAGCATGCTTGCATTCTGGAAATAAATATAGTGTGCCCAGCGTGGAGCGAGGCCAACAATGGTCTTATATTTGTTCAGCTTCCAGCACAGAGCATGCGAGCATTCTGGAAAATATATATAGTGTACCCAGCATGGAGAGAGGCCAACAATGGTCTTATAGCTGTTCTGTTCCCAGCACAGAGCATGCGAGCAGTCTGGAAATATATATAGTGTACCCAGCGTGGAGTGAGGCCAACAATTGTCTTATAGTTGTTCAGTTCCAAGCACAGAGCATACGAGCGCTCTGGAATTATATATAATGTGCCCAGCGTGGAGCGAGGCCAACAATGGTCTTATAATAGTTGTTCTGTTCTGTTCCCAGCAAAGAGCATGCGAGCACTCTAGAAATATATATAGTGTGTCCAGCGTGGAGCGAGGCCAACAATGGTCTTATATTTGTTCTGTTCCCAACACAGAGCATGCGATCACTCTGGAAATATATATAATGTGCCCAGCGTGGAGCGAGGCCGGCAATGGTTTATAGTTGTTCTATTCCAAGCACGAATCATTCGAGCACTTTGGAAATATATATAATGTGCCCAGCGTGAAGCGAGGCCGGCAATGGTCTTATTGTTGTTCTGTTCCCAGCACAGAGCATGTGAGCACTCTGGAAATATATTTAGTGTGCCCGGCGTGGAGCGAGGCCGGGAATGGTTTTATAGTTGTTCTCTTCCCAGCACAGAACATGTCAGAACTCTGGAAATATAAATAGTGTGCCCAGCGTGGAGCGGGCCGGCAATGGTCTTATAGTTGTTCTGTTCCCAGCACAGACAATGCAAGCACTCTGAAAATATAGATAGTGTGCCCAGCGTGGAGCGAGTCCAACAATTGTCTTATAGTGTTGTGTTCCCAGCACAGAGCATGCGAAACATATGTAGTGTGCCCAGCATGGAGGGAGGCCAACAATGGTCTTGTAGTTGTTCTGTTCCCATCACAGAGCAAGCGAGCGCCCTGTTGATATATATAGTGTGTCCAGCGTGGAGCGCGGCCAACAATGGTCTTATAATTGTTCTGTTCCCAGCACAGAGCATGCGAGCGCTCCGGAAATATGTATATTGTGCCCAGCGCGGAGCGAGGCCAACAATGATCTTATATTTGTTCTCTTCCCAGCACAGAGCATGCGAGCACTCTGGATATATATATACTGTGCCCAGCGTGGAGCGAGGCCGGCAATGGCTTATAATTGTTCTGTTCCAAGCACGGATCATTCGTGCACTTTGGAAATATATATAGTGTGCCCAGCGTGGAGCGAGGCCGGCAATGGTATTATAGTTGTTCTGTTCCCAGCACAGAGCATGCGAGCACTCTGGAAATATATATACTGTGCCCAGCGTGGAGCGAGGCCGGCAATGGCTTATAATTGTTCTGTTCCAAGCAAGGATCATTCGTGCACTTTGGAAATATGTATTGTGTGCCCAGCGTGGAGCGAGGCCGGCAATGGTATTATAGTTGTTCTGTTCCCAGCACAGAGCATGCGAGCACTCTGGAAATATATATAGTGTGCCCGGCGTTGAGCGAGGCCGGGAATAGTTTTATAGTCGTTCTGTTCCCCGCACAGAGCATGCCAGCAATCTGGAAATATATGTAGTGTGCCCAGCGTGGAGCGGGGCCGGCAATTGTCTTATAGTTGTTCTGTTCCCAGCACAGACAATGCGAGCACTCTGGAAATATAGACAGTGTGCCCTGTGTGGAGCGAGGCCAACAATTGTCTTATAGCTGTTCCGTTCCCAGTACAGAGCATGCGAGCACTCTGGAAATATATATATTGTGCCCAGCGCGGAGCGAGGCAAACAATGATCTTATATTTGTTCTCTTCCCAGCACAGAGCATGCGAGCACTCTGGAAATATATATATTGTGCCCAGCGTGGAGCGAGGCCGGCAATGGCTTATAATTGTTCTGTTCCAAGCACGGATCATTCGTGCACTTTGGAAATATATATAGTGTGCCCAGCGTGGAGCGAGGCCGGCATTGGTATTATAGTTGTTCTGTTCCCAGCACAGAGCATGCGAGCACTCAAGAAATATATATACTGTGCCCAGCGTGGAGCAAGGCTGGCAATGGCTTATAATTGTTCTGTTCCAAGCACGGATCATTCGTGCACTTTGGAAATATATATTGTGTGCCCAGCGTGGAGCGAGGCCGGCAATGGTATTATATTTGTTCTGTTCCCAGCACAGAGCATGCGAGCACTCTGGAAATATATATAGTGTGCCCGGCGTGGAGCAAGGCCGGGAATAGTTTTATAGTCGTTCTGTTCCCAGCACAGAGCATGCCAGCAATCTGGAAATATATGAAGTGTGCCCAGCGTGGAGCGGGGCCGGCAATTGTCTTATAGTTCCTCTGTTCCCAGCACAGACAATGCGAGCACTCTGGAAATATAGATAGTGTGCCCTGTGTGGAGCGAGGCCAACAATGGTCTTATAGTTGTTCTGTTCCCAGCAAAGAGCATGCGAGCACTCTGGAAATATATATAGTGTGCCCAGCGTGGAGCAAGGCCGGAAATGGTCTTATAGTTGTTCTGTTCCCAGCAAAGAGCATGCGAGCACTCTGGAAATATATATAGTGTGCCCAGCGTGGAGCAAGGCCGGAAATGGTCTTATAGTTGTTCTGTTCCAAGCACAGAGGAGGCGAGCACTCTGGAAATATATATAGTGTGCCCAGCGTGGAGCAAGGCCGGAAATGGTCTTATAGTTGTTCTGTTCCAAGCACAGAGGAGGCGGGCACTCTGGAAATATAGATAGTGTGCCCAGTGTGGAGCGAGGCCACCAATTGTCTTATAGCTGTGATTGTTCCCAGTACAGAGCATGCGAGCACTCTGGAAATATATATAGTGTGCCCAGCGTGGAGCGAGGCCAACAATGGTCTTATAGTTGTTCTGTTCCCAGCAAAGAGCATGCAAGCACTCTGGAAATATATATAGTGTGCCCAGCGTGGAGCGAGGCCGGCAATGGTCTTATAGTTGTTCTGTTCCAAGCACAGAGGAGGCGAGCACTCTGGAAATATATATAGTGTGCCCAGCGTGGAGCAAGGCCGGAAATGGTCTTATAGTTGTTCTGTTCCAAGCACAGAGGAGGCGGGCACTCTGGAAATATAGATAGTGTGCCCAGTGTGGAGCGAGGCCAACAATTGTCTTATAGCTGTTTTTGTTCCCAGTACAGAGCATGCGAGCACTCTGGAAATATATATAGTGTGCCCAGCGTGGAGCGAGGCCAACAATGGTCTTATAGTTGTTCTGTTCCCAGCAAAGAGCATGCGAGCACTCTGGAAATATATATAGTGTGCCCAGCGTGGAGCGAGGCTGGCAATGGTCTTTACGTTGTTCTGTTCCCCGCACAGAGCATGCAAGCACACTATATATATAGTGTGCCCGGCACGGAGCGAGGCTGGCAATGGTTTTATAGTTGTTGTGTTCCCAGCACAGAGCATGTGGGCACTCTGGAAATATATATAGTATGCCCAGCGGGGAGCGAGGTCGGCGATGGTTTAATAGTTGTTCTGTTTCCAGCACAGAGCATACGAGCACTGGAAATATATATAGTGTGCCCAGCGTGGAGCGAGGCCGGCAATGCTTTTATAGTTGTTCTGTTCCAAGCACAGAGCATGCGAACACTCTGGAAATATAAATAGTGTGCCCAGCGTGGAGCGAGGCCGGCAATGGTCTTACAGTTGTACTGTTCCCCGCACAAAGCATGCAAGCACACTAAAAATATATATAGTGTGCCCAGCGTGGAGCGAGGCTGGCAATGGTTTTATAGTTGTTGTGTTCTCAGCACAGAGCATGTTAGCACTCTGGAAAAATATATATAGTGTTCCCAGCGGGGAGCGGGGTCGGCGATGGTTTAATAGTTGTTCTGTTTCCAGCACAGAGCATACGAGCACTCTGGAAAAATATATAGTGTGCCCAGCGTGGAGCGAGGCTGGCAATGCTTTTATAGTTTTTCTGTTCCCAGCACAGAGCAGGCGAACACTCTGGAAATATATATAGTGTGCCCAGCGTGGAGCGAGGCCGGCAATGGTCTTATAGTTGTTCTGTTCCCAGCACAGAGGATGCGGGCACTCTGGAAATATATACAGTGTGCCAAGCGTGGAGCGAGGCCGGCAATGGTCTTTAAGTTGTTCTGTTCCCCGCACAGAGCATGCAAGCACACTAGAAATATATATAGTGTGCCCACCGTGGAGCGATGCTGGCAATGGTTTTATAGTTGTTGTGTTCCCAGCACAGAGCATGTGAGCACTCTGGAAATATATATAGTGTGCCCAGCGGGGAGCGGGGTCGGCGATGGTTTAATAGTTGTTCTGTTTCCAGCACAGAGCATACGAGCACTCTGTAAAGATATATAGTGTGCCCAGCGTGGAGCGAGGCCGGCAATGCTTTTATAGTTGTTCTGTTCCCAGCACAGAGCATGCGAACACTCTGGAAATATACATAGTGTACCCAGCGAGGAGCGAGGCCGGCAATGGTCAGATAGTTTTTCTTTTCTCACCACAGAGCATGCGGGCACTCTGGAAATATATATTGTGTGCCCAGCGTCGTGTAAACCACTTAGAGATTCTAAGCCTGTCCAGGAACCGCGGTGCGAGGCGGACCGTCCATGCTAATAAACATTGGGCGACATAACTTGAGATGTCATTCCATCTCAATGTCGGGTAAAAACCCCCCCACAAAATTGGATGCAAGGTTCTAAAACGACCTTTACACTTTTGACGGGGACGTTAAACCTCAAATCACACACTAAAAACAATACGACTCGTAAAGAAACGGCAGGAATAGCCGCATGGTATATATAGTGTGTAGCTAATTCTAATCCCGCTTGACGCAAACTATATATATTAAATGAATCTTATAAGCATGCTGTGGTAGCCTTGCATCCGTTTGCAATACTTTGAGTAACATTTGTCTGCCAAAGTCAATCTAAACATTGAGCAATAGGCATACAAACCAATATATAATGCAAACAAATTCAGGATAATCAAATATAAATCAGATCGTTTACGAATTTCCATAAAATAACACGTTAAGTCCACCAATAAAACAAGGGAAACAACTCAAATAAGTAACGTTGCTACAAGTAAAAGCTTTAAATATAAAAAAGCTCATATTTTGCTCTCAGACCCTCACGGGTCTAAATTCGCTCCGTGTCCAGAACTGTTAACGCAAACGCTCCAGTTCGATTGCTAACACACCCAGCATTGAGCAAGGGCTGAAAAGGGTCTTATAGTCGCTCCATCAATAGCACCGTTAAAGCAAACCCACCAGTTTGATAAGGGTAGAAATAGGGAGAAATAGGTCTTACTAAAGTCATTTTATGTTGAGCAGAGTTCAAGAGATTGCTTCAGTACGACTACTTACTTGCCCATCGTGGAGAAAGGACAGCCTAATAGGTCTAACAGTCGCTACAATCCAGCATATTTCAAGCAAAGACCCAGTACGACTGCTACGTGCCCAGCGTGGAGCAATGACAGGAACAAGTGTTATAGTTGCTCCTCGCCTAGCACAGTTTAAGCGAACGCTAGAACTCTGGTACGACTGCTAACGTGCCCAACAGCTCAGGATTATTAAGGTCCTGTAGTTTAATGGTCTCGATACGGGTGGGTTAATATGAAATTAATAAATCAACCGTTCTATTGGACACAAAGGAGTGGCCGTTCTGGGCGTGGAGGTGCCCAGCATGGAGCACCGGCATTATTGGAAAGTTCCCAGCGTGGAGCGAACGGACAGAACCTGATATACATTTAAAAATGTTTTGCAATGAAAGGCCAGGTTTTTTTTCTGCGGATACTCAGGTTTTTCAAACAATTCTTATTAACGATAGTGAAAGGGCCTAAAAACAAAACTGTTAGTAACTTAAAAAGTAACAATTGCGATTCGCCCCGGTAATGTAAAACAAATTGAACCAGTCTAGTATAACTGAAACTGCAATTTTCGAGCGTCTCCACGGTGGAGCAAAACGTTCCCTGCGTGGAGGTGCCCAGGATGGAGTGCCGGCATTACACCCTACTCAAATCATCGGGTTTGCATACTGTGTTCGTAACTGGAGTTATAGGCCTTACTGTATATTCACAAATATATCATTGCAGTAGACCCCTGTGAATTCCTTAAGTGGTCAGTCAGTCAGGCATATTATCTAATTTACAAAATGTAATAATGTTTGTTTTTCTCCTATATAACAAATGTGCTTTGCAATGAGACATTAAAACGCCATTAAAGGCGAAAACATCTATAAATCATTAGCCTTTGTGCAGCTCATATGGAGTAGGCGTCTTCTGCTTGTTTTGTTTTGTTTGATTTGAGGTTTAACGTCTCCGTTAACACAGTATAGGTCATTTTGGAGATGTTGTTTCCAATTTTGTGGGAATTTTACCCGACAGTAAGATGAAATGTCATCTCAAGCCTTGTCGCCCAATGAAACCAATGAGTTTTATAAGCATGGACGGTCCGTCTCGCGCCGCGGTTCCTGGGCAGGCTTAGATCCTCTAAGCGGTTTACCAGTACTAGTGTGCGGACGGTTTCAGCTCTGCCTTGAAGCATCATGCAGCCCATCTATTTCTTCAAGCCCCGATGGGCTTGTATCATAATCAAGAACCGACGGACTACACTTTGAGGCCGCGGCGCACAACGAAGACTCAGATCAGACTGCGCATACGCGCAGTCTGATCAGAGTCTTCGCTGTGCGCTAGATACCCGTTGACCTGGGGACGGCCGAGCGAGTCGAAGATGTCGTGTATCTTGCGTCACTGGAGCGTCCAACTGATATTTGCTTACAACTGGCACGGCCGGCTATTTGGAAAGAGGGGGGATGTTGTTATTTCTTCAGTTTCTACACTTCCATTCAATTTCCGCTTTCTCCACTGTCCTTCACTTTTATCTCCTCTACTGTATCTTCTAGCTCTTCAAGTTCCCCCTTTCTATGAGGAAAGACACAAAATGACCTAAATGGGATGCTGTGCCGTTAAAGCCTTACATAATGAATAAATACCAGTTGACCAAACACTTCTTCTTATGCACATTCTGATGGAGTGGGTAAACAGGCCGATTTGAATCTTCTATAAGCGCATGTTCGATGACACTTTAAGGTCACGAGCGCACAGCGAAGACTCCGATGCACAGGCTGATCAGGGTCTTCGCAGTGCACTATTTAGATACCCGGTTACAAAACAAAACAAACTTCTTAATGCAGGCTTGGAACTATGGATGGTTAGGAAAACATGGTCATGCGAAATTATGACGTCCAACATGGTGTCAGAAACGACAAATATTAGGGGGAAATGGTAACTCTTTCTTATTTCTGCTTTCAACATAGATTGTGTCTGCTCGTTAGAACCGCCTCAATGAGACGGTTCTAACGAGTATCCATAATCTATGATTTTATTCACATATAAGACAGAGAATGTATACCCCATAAACCCCCACTTTTGTCTTATATAATGTTTGGTTTAGAGGGGTCTTCGTTTCACGGACTTAATATCGTGACGTGTATTCTGATTGAGCGGAAAGCAGGTCGATTTGAATCTTCTTTGAGCGCATGTTCGAGGACACCTTTTTGCTTGATGCGGCTCTTATAATACCAAAGCACCATCATTCACCCGTGTCCCGCGCCCCCGCCCATCGGGGCCTGGAGAAAAAGATTGGGTTGCATGGTACTTCCGCGCAATCAAAGGGAAATAAAAAGGTCGACCTCACCAGTATTTGAAGTCATCCGAGCTTTTATCCCTGACTTACTTGTTAGTTATAAGAAGATCGATCAAAACTGAAGGGGCTACTGTGATGACAAGGTCAACAACAGGCATATTCTACATTTTTGTTTTCTTTTTGGTTTTGGATTTACGACCCTTTCAAGATTAGTTCACTCATACCGAGCCGATCATTAATCAGAGGTGGGCGAAAACCGGAGTACCCGGAGAAAAACCACCTGACCTTCCGTTGCAGAACTTTGTGTCTCACATGTGACCCGAGCGAGGCTCGAACCACAGCGGTGAGAGACCTAATGATCAAGAGTCAGCGCTCTTGCATATTCTGCAATCAAAGGGGCGTAACTCTATGATAACAAAGCATAGCAGGCAATACTAATCCCCTCGCACAAGACTACTTTGTGTGTGGAAAACACAGAACTGGCAAAAGTCAAAATTGCTTGAGATGTTATCATTCGCTGCATTTGTGTAAAGTTTTATTAAAATCCATCAATAAATGTAGACTCTAAAGCGATGATAATGTTGTTTTTTTTCTAAAAATAATCAATGTTACCTTAACCTTGAGCCAAGGACTCGCTCCAGATATAATCATTTCCAACATTTAAGTAAAGTTATAGCAAATGTCATGAATAAATGAAGGCACTACAGCGATGACAAAGTTTTCCTAATAATACCCACAGTGACCCTGACCCTGACCTCAGGACCCTGACAGTCGAACTCGCTTTAGATGTTATCATACCCAACATTTGTGTGAAGTTATATTAAAATCTAACAAAAAATGTAGGCGATGTAAAAAGTTTTCTAGAAATAGCCAAAGTGACCATGACCTTGAGCCGAGGACCCCGAAAGTCAAACTCGCTCGAAATATTGTCATAAGGAACATTTGTGTGAAGTTATATTGAAATCGGTGAAAAAAATAAGACGCTAGAGCAATGACAAAGGTTTTCTAAAAATAGTCACGGTGACCTTGACCTTGAGACCATGACCTTGAATGTCCACTTTGCTCATAAGGAACGTTCGTGTGAAGTTATATTGAAATCAGTGAAGAAATATAAACACAATAGTGATGACAAAAGTTTTTTTCTTAAAATAGCCATTTATACCAATCAAGGGTACGTAACGCTATAATAATAGGACGACTTTGCCAGTTTTCGAACTCATCCGAGCTTACATACCTTGTCTACTTATATATAAGTTTCAGAAAGATTCTATCAAAACTGAATGTGCTACGGTGGTGACAAGCATTTTCCCATTGTAAGTCTTTGGGACATTGTGGTTGCCATAGCAACCAAAGTTTTCATTCGATTTCGATAAAAACGCTAATGTCATCAATGCCCCACCAGAGGCATGAAATAAATAAGAAATGACTGAGATCAGCCTACAGGCTGCAGAGATATAGCCGGTCAAAAGTGTGGACGGACTGACGGACGACGGAGGGTCTTCTGTAAGCTCCCCTGGAGCTTCGGCCCAGGTTAGCTAATAATAGTAGAATAATAAGAGAATGATTGGACAGGAGTCCTCGAGTGAGCCGGGCAGATGCGATAGGTACCCTCAATCTAAAGGGGAGTCCATACCAAGTATAAACCGAAAGAGGCGGGTCATGGTGAGCTTTCTGTTGACTGAGTCAACCAGATTCCAAAAGTAAAATCGTTACTTTGCTGACTTGGCACATTTTATTCGTAGTAAATTTTACAAATTTAGGGGTGACTTTATTGAAGATTTTTTTTGCAACCCATATTCAAGTCAATGATTTGCTGACGAATTTTCTGGTATACTGTATTCGTTGCATTTCATAAATAATGTGTGGTGTAGTGATTATGCTACTCGCCTTGTAAACCAGTGGTGTCAGGATCGATCCCGGGCTTCTCCAGACTTTTGGATGAGTCTTTAAACCGAGATCATGTCTGCGTATGACCTTAGCTGTTAGTGAGACGTAAAACTCAAACACTCACTCACAGTTAACCTTCTTTATACTGAAATTCGATATAACGGCAAAACATAACGAGAATTTCAATGTGGCAAAGAATCCTTAGCTCAAAATGAGACGGTTAATAGATGTATATTCATTACGCAAACACGCCTATACAAGTACATTGCCACCTTTATCGCCGAAAAAATGAAAATTTAAAGATGAAAAATTGTGATATTTTTCTTATTTCTGCTCAAAATATAAATTGTGGGCACTCGTAAGAACCGCCTCATCGAGCGCCCACAATCTATTCTTTAGAGCAGAAATAAGAAAAAATAAGGTATACCCCCTGAAACCCCAATTTTACTATAAAGTGTGCGGTTCAAGGTGGTCAAAATTATATAGGCGTGTTTTTGTGATGAGATGTATATTATTTAATATTCAAAGAAACAAATACTGTGGATTCTAACAAATGTCCACGATATTTGTTTCTTGGAATAACTTAGGGAGACAGTTCTTTATTACCTATTATACTAAGCCTTATTGGGATTCTTTATAGCGGACAATTCGCTATAGTGGCAAATTGTAAGGGAACAAATACAGTGAAATTCCGCTATTAAGACCGCCTAAAATTGGGACTAATTCTGCTTTAAAAAGCTTATTTTGAAGGCTGCACTTAATCTTTCTTTGCGTTTTCTGCCTACAGTGTCCTATGGTCAGGGACCACCTTTGGGACTGTTCAAAAGTGGTCTTAAGACCATTTTTAAACAGTCCCAAAGGTGGTCTTAAAATAGAAATTTTACTAAACTGTCGTTATAGCGAGTTCCTCTGTATCTTTCACAAGTTTTCATTCTTAGTGTTCCGAATAATATAATTAAATAGAAGTGATTGCAATGCTCAGGAATCGATACAATTAACCCACAGCTCCAATCAGAGACACCAAAGGGAAAGAAACATTAACATGAAATAACTAGACCCTAATGGAAACATCAACAGCGGAGGAAAGCCAAACGGACAGTTAAATCCCACAAAATGGCCAACTGGCTATCCAAAGCAAAACACACGCTCAAAGACAAACCATAACAATCGTAAACCGCGACAGAAGAACCGCAGTGAAACGAATTCTATTGGACACTTTAAATCGATTTTACGCAGCTGCAATCCTCGCCTTACTTTCGTCGCGATTTGGAAAAAGAATTTGTTCAGACCGCATGAAGGCCTCCTAACTCATCAGTGCAACACCTCCGAGAACACAAAAATCAAACAACCCCAACAATTTATCACGAGTGTTTTAGTCAGTTACATGACTAAACACTCTGGCGAATCGAATTATAATCGAAATATAAACGCCATAGGATGCCGCACGAGGAACATCACCATCCAAGAAAGGATTTACAAACTCGAAATAAAAATCATCGCCTTTATCATAAATTTTGCAGGCAACAAACCAAACTACAATAGATATATGTAAATCCAAAAATTGGGTCTCTGAATCAGAAGAATTGCTTTATTTAACTGAAGTTCTTGGGTGGGGGGGGGGGGGTAAATTTGACTGATCAAACCATTGAAACAGGTGTTGCCAATATTTTATAAATCATCCAACTATCTAGAAGTCGAGCTAAAGGCTTTAATGATTTCAGATTGGTTTTCAACGGAAAGGGACATCATGAAGTCTATTTCATAACAAAACAAGAACAGCCACAAGGGGTGCGCAATTCGTTTCGATCGGAATATCCACAATTCGACAAAACAACTTAACACATGTAAATATTGTCAAGTAGAGAGGTGAGAGCTTCACACACTTTCTGACACAACATTAACTTTTATGCTCTTCAGAAGTGAAAAAAAAAACAACAAACATTTCTTACATTACATGCAAGATAGAGGGAGTCTTCCCAACGAATTGTCCATTCATTTAATCCTTTTGTTTTTTCCTTTTATAAGATTATGAGGAAGTGAAGTGTAAAGGGTGGAAAAATCGTAAGTTGACAGACTTGAAGCACGAACACGTCTGGATTTCAATTTATTTAAAATAGAAGTGGAAGCAATGATCAGGAATCGATACAATCAACCCACAGCTCCCATCAGAGACACCAAAGGGAAAGAAGCACAAACATGAAACAACAGACCTAATGGAAACATCAATGGTGGAAAGCCAAAAGTACAGTTACTTTCCCACAAAATGGCCAATAGGCTATACAAAATAAAATAATATATGCATCACAAACACCGAAAGACAAACCATAACAAAAATAAACCGCGACAGAACAACCGCCTTGGATAGGTCAGCGGAAACGAATTCCACTGGGGGGAGGGGGCTTAAATCGATTTTACGTGGCCACAATCCTCGCCATTACTTCCGTCGAGATTGAGACAAATAATTTGTTCAATCCGCATGAAGGCCTCCTAACTCATCAGTGCAACATCTCCGTGAACACAAATAAACAAACAACCACAGAGATGGAACAACGATGAGGACTCAACAGCAAGAAACCACTGAAATGTTGGAGCAAAAGAAAACCAACATTTAGACTCCGATGGGTCCGACCAGAGATAGAGCATCAGACACTAGCCCACATTTCCTTGAATAAGATCTCTCTAATTCTCAATCAGCCTTTACACTGGAACCGTCATCGAATCTGAGGCCTGACGCCGGTGCAATTAAAGAGGGAAGCAAAGTTGTCAACCGTGATTGGGTTAACTTCCATGCATGCAGTCTGTCGTATAACATTTTTGTTGTACCCATTTTTTTATATCGAAGAATGATTTTACGAAATTCGGTGCTGAAGTCATTGGGGTTATATGTTTTTCTGAATGTGTTTACTAAGTCACCATAAAATTCGGGTTCCGATAGACCTTGTTGCAGGAGAGATTTAAGTCCAATATTGAATTTTGAAATAAATCAGAATGACGTCTATAAAATTTTGAAAAGACTTTGCGTAGTTTATGGTACCGATAACCCTGATTAAGAAGTTTAGCCGTTAACAATTTATTACGATGCTGAAGTCAGTTACATGACTACACACTCTGGCAAATCGAATTAATTGCGAAATATAAACGTCATAGGATGGCGCACGAGGAACATCACCATCCAAAAAAGGTTAATTTACAATCTCAAAATCAAAATTATCGCGTTTATCGTAAATTTTGCACGGAACAAACCCATTTAAAATAGACAGATGTAAATCCAAAAACGGGGCCTCGGTATCAGAAGAATTTGCTTTATTTAATTGAAGTTCGGGTGGGGGGGGGGGGTAAATTTGACTGATCAAACCATCGAAACAGGTACTATCAATATTTAATAAATCATCCAAGTATCTAGAAGTGGAGCTGAAAGCTTCAATGATTTCAGACTGATTTTCAGCCGAAAGGGACATCATGAAGTCTCTCTCATAACAAAACAAAACAAAACAAAACAAAAAAATCAGCCACGAGTGGTGCGCAAAACTTCATTACAATGTTTATAGACTCAAATATATTTTTCCCTGATCTTTCAAAGATTTTGTCGCAATATATAATCACATGGTCTTTGACGTCAGTAAAACATGAAGTTAATAATTTGGGAAGTTCAGTGGTGGTACAAAAGCTTGAATTTGCAATAAGCCGTGCTTTGAACCAATACAAAGTAGGAAGCTTGTCTTGGCCAACACCTACAGCAAACTCGGTTGCTGAATGACACATGTGGCCATCGACTACAGCCCTCTCTACAGCCAAAGACTGCATGTTATATGCCGTAGTACAACCAATTTCTTGTTCTAGTGGAGCCGTCAAACAACGACCCCATTGTTAGCGTCCTTGTCTGCTGAAGCAAAACAAACTTCTTATGAAATTCTTGAATACCTAGTTTTTAAGGTGTCTTAGGTTGAGGAGGTGGCATTGATCAGGAATCGATACAATTAACCCACAGCTCCCATCATAGACAATATAAGTCTGATCTCTAACTTGGAGCAGAACTACAAAATTCTCCGGACAATCAGCGAAGGTGGTACAGACATGCAACCTAAGTATCTTGTTAAGTCAACTGTACACCCCGAAGGTAACGGGCCCCCGTGTCCTAATGGGTAAGAGCGCTGACTCTTATTCGTTAGGTCAATAGGTATCTCCACTGTGGTTTGCGCATCGCCCGGGCCACATGTGAGACGCCAAGATCTGCAACGGAAGGTGGTCTTACTCCGGTTTTAGCCAAAGTCTGATTAGCGGTCCGCTCGAAATAAGTGAAATTATCTTGAAAGTGCCGTGAATCCACTAAACACCCCGAGGATAACGGGCATCCTTGTCCGAATGGGAAAATGCGCTGATACATAATGATTAGAACTCTCACCGCTGTGATTCACACCTCGTTCAGTTCAAGTTCTGCAACGGTGCGAGGTGAGCAAGGTCGGCTCGAAATAAGTAAATTTAATTGAAAACGCCGTAAATCTACTATACGACCCCGAAGATAACGAGCCTCCGTGTCCTAATGGGTAAGAATGCTGACAATCATTAGCTTCTCACTTTACTGAAGGAAAGAACACATATATGGGCCCCGTCAAGCGATTTTGGTACTTATCGCCGATGCGAGCAGCGAAGGTTCAGGCGAGCCTGCGCATCCGCGCAGTCTCGCCAGAACCTTCACTGCTCGCTCATACAAGCAGTGAATCAAGAGGAACCTTCAGACAGAAAGTCATATCCCTGGCCCCTCTGAATGGCTGGACATGCGCAGTTAAAATTTGTCATGACGGAATGCTCGAAGACATAAATTCGCTTGGCGGGGCTCATATGTACATATGCAAACGTGTCTAATTCAAAGGAGAGGACATTACGATAACACACCGTGCGACATAGTGGATTTTTTCACATTCCAAAATGGCTACTTTTCTGAGGAAAATTTGTGATATGTTTCTTAATTATAATGCAATCTTTGGCTGTGGGTGCTCGTTAGAACCCCCTCATTGAGGCGGTTGTAACGAGTATCCACAACCTATGTCTTGGAACAGAAATAAGAAAAATAATGAACACCCCAAAAACCCCAGTTTTCTCTGTATAAAGAGGGGTTTAGGTTGGTGTTCGTTTCACGCAGTTGTTCACATGATGAAGAATGAAAAGGCAATACCATCTGGTCATGCCGCAGTGTGCACATATATCCATGTATATACACATTTTGGGCTTCATGATGCTTCCAGACAAAGCTGAAACCCGCTGCCCATGAGTATTGGTAAACCATTTAGGACGTCTATGCCTGTCCAGGCAAAGTGGTTGAACCATCAATACATATAAATCCTATTGGGTTCATTGGGCGACACGGTTGAGATATCATTTCAGCTCATTGTTGGGTCAGAGTCCCAAACAATTCGAAGCAACGTCTCCAAAATGGCCTAAATAGTATCGAAAGGGGCATTAATCCTTGACTCAAACAAACAAACGGAGGTTACACATTTTAATTTGGCAGACTCAAAGGGTCCGCTCACATGGGGGCACTTGTACATGTAAGTATTCGGGGTTCGCTCGTGACTCTTTACTATAGGTAGATCACAGAAAGGCGTTGTTTTCTTCGGTTTGTTTACTATTTATATAGTTTTAAAACGGAATATTCTTAGTACATATCAAGATAACACACCCATATGCAATCACTCATACCTAAAAACGGTTATTTCCTGTTGAAAATATGTGATATTTTTCCTGTTTTACTCCATAAGTAACTTGCGGTTTCTCATTAGAACCGCCTCACTGAACAAGTTGTAAAGAGTACCCACATCCTACATTGTACGTCTAGGAGCAGAATAAGGAAAACAATGTACACCTTGTAAACTCCAGTTCTCTCTATATACATGTCAAATGGGAAATAGTGGGTTGTTTATTACAAAGTAACTGTCCTTTTGGCTTTCCGCTATTGATGTTTCCATTAGGGACTAGTTGTTTCATGTTTTTGGAATCTCTGATGGGAGCTGTGGATTATTTGTATCGATTCCTGATCGGGGAAGGAGACTTGGTAGCGCAAATAATGAGTGTTGATTAATGCGTGCGAATGCAAAACAGCATGTCGTTTTTAACGTGCTTGCATGAAGCATGGTGCGATATAGGAGTCCGGTTCTCCGCCCGTTCGTCCGCGACATCTGAGCTTTTGGTAAATGTCGCACACATCATTATGGTGTTAACTACCTACATGTTCGACTCATGAAAACTCGCCTATCAAGTATATTGCATATTTTACCACTAAAAGCGGACAATTTTCAGATAAAAATTCGTACATTTTTTTTCATGCGTTTGCTCAAGATGGTGTGTACTCTTTAGAACGCCGCGGCGAGGTGGTTCTAACGAGTACCCACAATCTATGTTTTTGAGCCTAAATAAGATAAATAATGTATACCCCTGTAAACCCCAGTTTTACTATATAAAAGTTGGGTTTAAGGGGGTAAAAATAAATAGGAGTGTTTTCGGGATGTGAACAAAAGTTTTCATGACATTTTTGAAAGGGGGAAATAAATTACTAAACTTTAATTGTGTAACATGAATATTTGGTTATAATTTAAATAAAAATGACTTACATTTGCGGCCTTCGTTTACAAAAACAACGCAAAACAAATGAAGAATTAGAAATAAGCTGAAAACTTGACTTTTATTTTCCCGAAAGCCCAGTTGTGTTTTTTTCTCCGCGAAACGCGGGTAAATTCATTTTCAATGAAAGTAATCGCGAAATCGGGTAAAATTTCCACGAGAAATTTCTCCCTTATTATATTTTTTTCTACCAGTTTCGCGGAGAAAATAACCGATTTCGCATTAGTCGGTTTCTCCGCGAAACAAAACAAAAATGTGTTTTTAACGTTGGCTAGTCTGTAGTTCCCTTTGTATTTCTTGAAAAATAGAAGTGAAGGCAATGATCAGAAATCGATACAATTAACCCACAGCTCCGATCAGTGACACCAAAGGGAAAGAAACACAAACATTAAATAACTAGACCTGGATACATCAATAGCGGAAAGCCAACTGGGCAGTTACTTTTCCACGAAATTGCAAATTGGCCACCCAAAACAAAATAATATAAGCGATACACACACTCAAAAGACAAACCATAACAAAAAACCGCGACACAAGAACCGCATTGGAACGGTCAGTGAAACGAATTCCACTGGAGGGGGGGGGGGGGGGGGGGGGGGGGCTTAAATCGATTTTACGCAACTGCAATCCTCGCCCTTACTTCCGTGCGATTTAGACAAATAATTTGTTCAGTCCGCATGAAAGACTCATAATTCATCAGTGCAACATCTCCGAGAAATAAAAATCAAACAACCACAGAGATGAAACAACGGTGAGGGCTCTGAAACCACTGAAATGCTGGAGAAAAAGAAAACCAACAGTTAGACTCAGATGGGCCCAATCAGAGACAGAGCATCAGGCACAAAAACATTACATAAAATTAAATTCTCTCTAATTTTCAGTAAGCCTTTACGGTGGAACCGGCGTGCAATTAATCAAAGCACTGAGAGTGCTGATGGAGCGTAGCTTTGATAATTTGATTTAGCGTCTGATTCGTATTTTAATTCAGGCTCATATTGATCCAATGAACATAGCTGTTTGAAGCTATTCTGGGCCAGAAGTCGTGTTAAAGCAACAAGACCAATATTGAAATTAACTCACGCTAAGGTGTAGACCCCACAACAACCATCACGAAAACACGCCTGTACAAATACATTGTCATTTTTTTTTTTTGGCAAAAAAAAAAAAAATGGAAATTTTAAGATACAAAATTGTGATATTTTCTTATCTCTGCTCAAAACATTGATTGCGGGGACTTGATTGAACCGCCTTGGCGAGGCAGTTTTATCAAGAACCCACAATCAATGTTTTTGAGCAATACAGCAACCATGCAGTTCAACAGTTTACTTGAAGATTTCTGCTGAGCTATAGTTCGTGCAATAACTGCGGCTTGCGCAATTGTTTGGCGGCTTTTAAGTTATTTTATGGAATCAGTTTTTGAAAAATTACCTTTGGGAGGTTATTTATCTTGCATTAGACATTCTTCTTGGTTACGACTTGATTGTGAAAAATTATCATACTTTTCCCAGCAGTTTATAAGTTATACATCCGCAATCAGTCTTTAAAAATTGCCTCGGTGAGGCTGTTTATAAAGCTATCTGGCATTAGACAATACCATTAGCTTGATCTTGTCAATTTACATCTGCATGCAAAACATTATAAAAATATACCCGTCGGGTTGAAAGTTATAAGACCGTGTCAGTGGGTGAATTTTTTACCTTGCCGAGGCTAAAATAAAGAAATTGGGCATTCAGGAATCGCGTTGGTTAGATCTGTACATTATCTCTCTGCATGCTAACAGTTGTCAAAAATATTCCAAGTAGATTAGAAGTTACACTTCGAAATAATTTTTCAGTTTGCCTAGGCGAGGCCATTTTGTAAAGTAATTTGGCATAAGACAATTTTGCGGGTTATGTATTGTCAACATCAACCTGTATGCCGAAAATGATCAAAGCCGGGTTTAGATGTTATACTCTGTATTCATTTTTTTTTATATTATTTTGCCTCGGCGAGGCCATTCATAAAGTAATCTTGCATAAAACAGCCTCACGGGTTAGGTATTGTCAATATCAACCCGAATGCCAAAAATGATCGGAATATTCAGAGAGGTTTGAACATTATACTCTGTTAACATTTTTCTAAATATATATTGCATCGGTGAGGCCATTTATGAAGTGATCTTGCATACGACAGTTTCTTGGGTTAGTTATTGTCAATATCAATCCATAGGAATATTTGAAGAGGTTTAGACATTATACTCCGTTATTATTATATAAAAATAAATTGCCTCGACGAGGCCATTTATGAAATGATCTGGCATTAAGGCAATTTCTTTGGTTAGATATTGTCAATACAGCACAGTACACAGTCTTTTACCGGAAACCAACAACTGCCCTTCTTGGATCAGCGAAAGGGATAGAATCACCGTGGAACAGATTTCATGATCAATCTCCTGGAAAGAATGTTGCTGAACCCGGCAGGTATCGAACTTGCGTCTGAGCTGAAAATTTGCTTTATTTATGGTCACGTGCCTAGGACGCAGACAGGTCGCTTTAAAAAAGTACCCCCCCCCCCCCCACACACACACACATTAACCCATACTCTGAGTATATGTCTAGCAGCCTTTTAGGGACAAACATAGCAGACCCAAATCAGACGCTACAACAAGTGGCGTCTCATCTGTGTCTAAACTGCAAAATTTACTCCTTTCAATTTAAGCCTTGACTTGCACCTGTCCAAACTCATTCCAACTGTCTTATTTTGGTAATACATTATCGACCCACACTGCGTACTTTTAACCCATTTTAAACGAATGGAATCCTCAACACCTTATATCAGTATGGGATGAGTTCATTTTAAAATCAGGGATTTCAGGTTGTGGCTTCCACGAAATATTTGGCAAAAAATGGCTGAACCTTTTTTTAAGTATGCAGTGAAGGGCATAATGAGACTCCGCGTTGTGTGGTATCTGATCTGGGTTTGTCCTGTTTGCAAGTTGCCAGGTTTGGGATTTTATGGTACAAATGGGCTGTAAACTGGGTTATATGAACTGAACTATAAAACGATTAGACTGCTACACAGTTCATCTATTAAAAATATTCATCTATTCCGTTTGAAATAGGTGGTCTGTGAAGCAGTCTATAAGAAGATACCGCATGGCGTAATAATCTACTACGTTAACACGGGGTACTATATTCTCAGGTCATATGCATTAACACCGAAAGTAGTGCCGAAATCACTTCTCATCTCACTGGAGCTACGCTGCAACAGCTACGCTCCAAAAAGGGAAGCAAAGTTGTCAACCGTGATTGGGTTAACTACCATGCATTCAGTCTGTCGTATAACATTTATTTTGTTCCCAATCTTTTTATATCGAAGAATGTTTTTTTTCTGCATATCTGGAATAAGATATTCATGTAAGATGTTGCTGCAACATAAAAAGAATGGTCGATCATTACCTTGCGGCGTGCATCACGAAAAACACGCATATATAATTTTGACCCCCTTGAACCCCCACTTTTATATAGTACAGCGTGGGTTTAATAAACCTTATTTTTCTTATTTCTGCTCTAAAATATAGATTGTGGGTACTCGATGAGGCGGTTCTAACGTGTACCCTCAATATTTATTTTGAGCAGAAATAAGAAAAATATCACATTTTTTCATCTTAAAATTTTCATTTTTTTTCGGCGATAAAGGTTACAATGTATTTGTATAGGCGTGATTTCGTGATGTATATAAAACTATTTCAAGATTGCAAATTTCAAATTAGAAGGTCAATAGTTTGCAGGCCATATCTTTGGTCACTTAGAAATATGAAACTGACTCCTTGACACGTTCAACACATGGGCAGAAAATTGTTGATTTGAAAGCAACACTTCTTTTAGAAAAAATCGCATAGGCGCAAAATACAATTAATGAAACATTCTGTTGCATTTTTTCTTCATCAAACGACAGCTGATACATGCTTTTGTAGTACAAAGGAGCGTGTTTCACTTACTACATTTCATATGGTATGGCCATAAATACATTCTCCAAATATCATCTCTATAGAAAACATACAAAGCTGACCGTCAAATGTTTTTTATTTGAATGTTGCTCATATGAGAGGTTGTGAAATACGTAACGCGTTTCATACCTCATAGGTGTTTTCCTGTTTTCTGTTTGCAGACAAAAAGCTGAAGGAAACACAAAGATTCATTGTTGGAGCCAACCCATACGAAAAAGGCCATTAGTCTATTTTAGATGGAAAATATAAATCGGTACAGACCCAAATCAGACGCTGCATTTCTGTGGCGTATGATCACTGATCAATGCCTTCACTGTTTGCATTTTTTGCGTTTTGCCATTTTCTAAATAAATTACTACATCACGATAACAGAATAGAAGTGAACAAGTAGAAGTAAATAAAGATCAGGAATCGATACAATTAACTTACTCCGCCCATCAAAGACACCAAAGGGAAAGAAACACAAACATTAAGCGACCAGACCATAATGGAAACCTAAACAAAGGAAGGCCATAAAGACAGTTACTTTCCCACAAAATGACCATATGGCCATCCAAAATAAAAAGACACAAGTGATACACACAGTAAGTAACAAACAACAACATAAATAAATCGCCACAGAAGAACCGCCTTGGAACGGTCAGTGGAAAGATTTCCACTTGGGGGCTATGTTCATCAAAAGTCGGTGTAATAAATACCTCGCTAAACCCCACGTTATACAGAGAAAAATGGGTTCATTGGGGAGCACCTTATTTTCTATATTTCTGTTCCAAGATATAAGTTGTGGGTACTCGTTAGAACCGCCTCAATGAGGCGGTTCTAACGAGCACCCTCAACCCATGATTTGAGTAGAAATAAGATAAATATAAAAGAAACAATCATCAGAAAAATGTACGTTTATGAGATATGATAAAATGCACTATGCCACACGGATGTTTTATAACTGTATCTGATAACCCTAAATTTCGAAATGGACTCCTGTTTTGCAGAAGAAGATTCTGTTAAGCTGAAAAAAATGCATGTGTTCTCTTATTTATGTTCATCAAATGCGCATGCGCAGTCCACTTGTTGGGCTAGACGCATGACTCTTTGCACAAATCTACCTCAGTGTCATTTCCATTTGTCTGAGAGCCGTAAATACTCAGGACTCTGGGGAGTCCTGACAAAATGACCTGAAATTGTTGATGGGGACGTAAAACCTCAATACAAACTTGCAAATACAAATACTCAATACAAATACTCAATACAAACTCTGTCGAGGTTTATTTTTGTTATGGTTTGTCTTTGGTGTTTTTGCCGCTTATATGGTTTTATTTTGGATAGCCTATTGGCCATTTTGTGGGAAAGTAACTGTCCTTTTGGCATTCCGCTATTAATGTTTCCATTAGAGTCTGTTGTTTCATGTTTGTGTTTCTTTCCCTTTGGTGTCTCTGATGGGAGCTGTGGGTTAATTGTATCGATTCCTGATCATTGCCTCACCTTCTATTTTGCATTCTTTCATGACGCCAGAACTGACTTTTTTGGGATGAAAATTTGTGATATTATTCGTATATCTGGTGCAAACACAGATCGATGGTGCTCCATAGGACTGACTGCCTCATTGAGGCGGTTCTAATGAATACCCACAATTATAATTGTGAACAAGAGAAACGAAAATAAGACATACAATTGTAAACATAAAAAGAATGGTCGATCATTACCTTGCGGCGTGCATCAAGAAAACACGCCTATATAATTTTGACCCCCTTGAACCCCCACTTTTATATAGTAAAGCTTGGGTTTACAGGGAAAATTTTCCTTGTTGATACATATGATGATGCTTTTTACCCTTACACAAAATATTGACAATATGTATTCAGTTTCTTTACGGCTGCTTAATACCAACGAAACATTGAACGCTTGTAGAAAAGCATTATGTCTAAGGAAACGAGTTGCCCTTAGTAACAAGGTGTTAATCAATCAAATATTTACCATATATTTTCTTAGGTTCATATCTATTTCAGTAGTAGCTTATTGGTTGATATGTTTTATGTTGGTCGCAGGTGACATCCATCCGAACCCAGGATCATCCTCATTTTATTCCTCATCCTCACTAAGCGGTATTAGTACCTCGTCTTCAGGGTCAGTTCCAAACTTGTTGTTTGTTACTTACTGTGTGTATCACTTGTGTCTTTTAATTTTGGATGGCCATATGGCCATTTTGTGGGAAAGTAACTGTCCATATGGCCTTCCTTTGTTTAGGTTTCCATTATGGTCTGGTCGCTTAATGTTTGTATTTCTTTCCCTTTGGTGTCTTTTATGGATGGAGTAAGTTAATTGTATCAATTCCTGATCTTTGTTTTACTTCTACTTAACAAATGTTTTCCATCACTTGTCATTTGTTCATTATAATGTACAAAGTATATTAACGAAACTAGACTTGCTTCAAACTGAACTGGCGGAATATGATATACTGGCCTTCTCAGAAGCGTGGCTGCACCCCAACATTTCAACAGACGATATTTTAATACCTCCTTACCTTAAACCCGAGAGGAAGGATCGACAGAACGATCCACATGGGGAAGTCATAATTTATATTAAAGACACTCTTACTTATACCCGTAAACAAGACTAAGAAACACCTGGTATTGAGTGCTTATGGATAGAGTTAATATTGAATCATAAACATTTAATTTTTGGACTAGTCTAAAGATCCACAAATGCGGATAGCAATTACTTAGCAACATTAGAAACTTCAGTAAACTTGGCTTTTGATACCGATATCAGAGATATTTGCTTGACCGGTGACTTTAATTATAATATGTTTTCTTAAACCACAGCACACAAAATCCGCTTTCTTTGTCAACAGTTTTCCCTTACTCAGTGCATCACTGAGCCTACACACTTTACTGAAACTTCTAATTCACTCATTGCTCTTCTCTTAGTATCAAACAGAAACAATGTTATTTTTTGTGGTGTAGGGGATCCTTTCTTACCACAGCAAGTTCGATATCATTGTCCAATTTTTGGAATAATGAATTTCTTAAGACCCAAATCAATATCTCTTACCCGCCACATATGGCTATACAAAAGGGGAGATTATGACCTCCTCAGGCAAAGGCTGCTACAACAAACTGGGATTTATTTCGCGATAACGACATACATAAATATGCAAGTAATATTACGGAACACATTATAGACATTTCCAGTCAGTGCATTCCCAACAAAATTTCGAGAATTAGATCGTCAGACCCACCCTGGATTACCAGCTTTATCAAGATACATATTAGAAAGAGAAAACGCTTACATCGTAAAGCCAAATCAACTGATGACCCGGAAGCGTGGGCTAAATTTCGCTGTTATCGCAACAAAACAATCTTGTTAATTCGACGCTCAAAACAGGCTCATACCGATAAACTAGCTAATAAGTCAGATAACTTAACATCCAGAGATTGGTGGGTAACCCTTAAACATTTTATCAATCCAGTTAAATCGACCAGCCTTCTACCAATTAACTCCGCCGGTAATCTAGTTACAGATCCCACAGAGAAGGTCAACTTACTGAACAACTACTTTAAGGACCAAACTATTATCAATGACAGTAATGTTGAACTTCCTCGTATGCCAATGGAATCTGAACTCCACTCCATAATCTTGACACCTGACGGGGTACAAACTGTTCTTAAATCCCCACCAATCGGCAAAGCAGTAGGACCAGACGGTGTTAGTAACAAGGTCTTAAAAGAACTAGCTGAAGAAATTGCAGTTCCATTAACATCATTTTAATCAGTCACTGGCAAGTCCCTGATGATTTTAAGAAGGCAAACGTTTACCCAATTCCTAAGAATGACGATCCCTCATTACTTACTAACTATAGGCCGATTTCCCTTTTAAGTAATATTGATAAAGTATTCGAAAAATCTATTTTCAAACATGTCTACAATCATTTACGAGATAATAATGTATTAACTTCCTACCAGTCGGGTTCACATCAGGTGATTCCACAACAAATCAGCTAGCTTATCTCTACAATACGTTTACCCAAGCACTGGACTCAGGTAAAGAGGTCAGAGTAGTATTCTGTGATATCAGCAAAGCCTTCGACCGCATGTGGCACAAAGAACTCTTATTTAAGCTGAAGGCAGCTGGTATCACAGACAGTCCTCTTGACTGGATCGACGACTACCTTAAACAAAGAAAACAGCGTGTCGTGTCTCCTGGTGCGACTTCCGACTGGAAATTCATCAAAGCCGGGCTCCCACAACGCTCTATTCTAGGCCCTTTGTTAGTTTTAGTATTTATCAGCGACATAGTTACAGAATGTGCCAATTCTGCACGTGAATGCAGCAAGGGTCGGTGGTTGGAAAATCGCTTCAGATAACCATCTTTGCCTGTCTTCATTTTCATATGCTGTACTTGTCTCTTCATCTTCTCTCATTACATCATGTTTTTTGTTCTTTTTTCTCTATTTTGTTTGATCTTTTTTTCACTCATCCATTGCCTTGATTAGTACAACTATGTATAGCTTATCTTTGTCGTCATCTACGCATAATTGTATTCAAGTGAACCCGCCAATTCATGTACAAACGCTTTCATTTTAATTTATCAGGAGATGAACATCATAAGCTACATTAAGCTTCCGTTCAAATCCTTTAACATATTGTAAACATTATCATTCATTTTGTCTTGTCATGTATTGCTTTAACGAATAAATATGTTTAAACCAATTATAAACATCACTTATCTCTCTATAAACTGGGGTTTACAAGGGTATTCGCTGCATGGACTTGTTTGCGTGATGCGCCTTCTCTGACGCTATGCCAAGATGAGTGACCGTCCCAACGGTGGAAAATCTTCCTTATTTTGGCTGCTTCATAATCTTTGTAAAACATGTCTCGACTTAACGTGCTTAAAGCCTTCAGACTAGCGTGAGTATAATTTTCTTGGGTTTTCAAAAGGTACATCAGGTTATGCAGGTTTTCTTTCTGTTCTAAGACACTGCCAAGTAGGTGGCTATGTGTTATACTTTAACGCATTACGTGGACTGCATAAATAGAGGATATTTACCTTTTTGAGATGATTTCTTGGATTGTGTTGAAAATATCAGAACTTTCACGAGTGCGAACAGACGAGATGAAATATTTGTGGTATTTATCGAAACAAAAAGTAAATTTCCTTTTTGTTTCATACCTATATAACTTTGACCCCCTTGAACCCCGCTTTTATATAGTAAAACTTGGGTTTCCGGGGGTATACCTTATTTTTCTTATTTCTGCTCTAAAATATAGATTGTGGGTATTCGTTAGAACCGCCTCGATGAGGCGGTTCTAACGAGTACCCTCAATCGAGGCGGTTCTAACGAGTTCCCTCAATCTATATTTTGAGTAGAAATAAGACAAATATCATAATTTTTCATCATAAAATTTTCATTTTTTCGGCGATAAAGGTGGCAATGTATTTGTATATGCGTGTTTGCGTAATGTGGAGATGTACTGTAGCTGAACGGCTGTTAGTAATGTGCTTCACAATCGTGAAAATTATTGGTATTTTCAACACTTTTGATGAAATAAGTCTTCAACACATTCGATGAAACTCGTACATGCATTGGTATTCCTTTCGAAAACACGCCTATACAAATACAGTGCACATTTTACCGCCCGAAAAGCGAGAATTTTAAGATAAAAAAAAAATGTGATCTTTTTCTTATTTCTGCTCTAAGCATAGATTGTGGGTACTAGTTAGAACCGCCTCTGTGAGGCGGTTCTAACGCGTACCCACAATCTATGTTTCGGGACAGAAATATGAAAAATAATGTATACCCCTGTTAACCCCAGTTACTATATAAAAGTGGGGTTTAAGGGGGTTAAAATTATATAGGCGTCTTTTCGTGATGTATCAAAATAAAATAACAAATATAAAAACCCTTTTTATTTTAAACGTAAAAAAAAAACAAACTAGATCTGCAGTCGATGGTATACCATCGCAAATACCCGCTTTTTCTATTAATAACACTAATGACTATGTATTAGCTAGCCAAACCTACATGTAAGTTAAAAAAGGTGCCAAGAACATTCTAACTGATAAGCAAAGTTTCAAAAGTGTAACTCTTATAGTTTAGAAGATATGGCAGTCATACCTTTTGACCTTTGACCTCGGGGTTATGTTGAGGTGCACCTAAAGTATCCTAACAGCCATCCAATAACCAAGTTTCAGGAGTGTAACTCCAATACTTTAGAAGATATGGCATAGTCATACTTTTTGACCTTTGACCTTGGGGTCGAGGTCACACTAAAAGTAGCCCAACATATTCTATATTCCAAGGACCATCCAATAAGCAAAGTTTCAGAAGTGTAACTCCAATAGTTTAGGAGATATGGCAAATCATAATTTTTGACCTTTGACCTTGGGTTCATGTTGAGGTTAAGGTCACACCAAAAGTATCCAAATTTATTCTATATTTCAAGGGCCATCCAATAACCAAAGTTTCAGAAGTGTAACTCTAATAGTTTAGAAGATATGGCAAAATCATACTTTTTGACCTTTGACCTTGGGGTCAAGGTCACACCAAAAGTAACCTGACATATTCTATATTCCAAGGACCATCCAATAAGCAAATTTTCAGAAGTGTAACTCCAATAGTTTAGGAGACATGGCAAATCATAATTTTTGACCTTTGACCTTGGGGTCGTGTTGAGGTCAAGGTCACAAAAAGTTGCCCACTGCCATCTTCATTCCATGTACTATCCACATGCAAAGTTTCAAAAGTGTAACTTCATTGGTTACAGAGGAGATCAATTTACAAGAAACGTGACGGACGGACAGACAGACAGACAGACAGACAGACAGACAGACAGACGGACGGACGGACGGACGGACGGACGGACAGACGGACGGACGGACGGACGGACAGACGGACTGAAGCCGGAGTGAACTGTGGTACGAAAACAATATACCCAATTTTCCTTCGAAAAAGCGGGTATAAAAAGTAGCCCGGGCTGTTACTGTGACAATAACATGGCCATGCTATTTTTCACATGTTCACACAGTGGAAATATCACTAAAGGGGGAGTTCCAAATCCGCCCACGCACAGATTTTCTTGAAACTTCAATTGTTGTTTACTTGAGGACTATCAACTATATATATATAACTTTGTTTCATTTGATAAATTACTTTAGGTCTTAGGAGAGCTCCCTTGGGTAGTCCCCTATAGAGGTCATACACACCTGTGACTTTTTCAGTCTTAAATAAATAGGTATGATTATTTTCAAATTTTGTTGCTTTGATTGGCAACATAACTCTATAAGTATTAATCTAATACAAAAATTGTAAATGCATCTATGTCTTTTAATTTTTCTGATAAATTTATTTTCAAACTTTCTTCTACTTTTCATGAAAATTTATAAACAATGAGATTTTCATCATAAGTGTTAGATGTGTTACTGATCTTGTCACCCCAAGATATTGCATATAAAATAGGCCACATATATCCTCTATATAGCAAACAAATTTCAGAAAAGTCAGAAACCGGTAACATTGTTTTTGATTGCTAGATATGGGTTCAAGTCTATTTTTGTGCTAAAATCAGTTGCAATATAAGGGGACAAGATTTCCTTAAAGTGTATTTTTATTGTGTTTTAATGATCATTTGGTGCCACGTTATCATACAAAGCTTAGCATAGGCATTTATGTAATAAAAACTCTCCCCCCCCCCTCCCCACACCACCCGCACCCCCACACCCCACCCAACACACACACAAAAACAGGCGTTTTAGTTTGACTTTTCAAAAGTAAATGAGAACATACATTAGCAAAGTATACCAGTTCAATCCAAACATTTGAAAGAGAAAAAATAAAATCCATTCATGCACGGTTCATGATGAATTTTAGTTTTGACACTTTTGCAAAAATGATAATCCTGAAAAAAATACATTATGGCAGAATAGGAATAAGACAAGGTGGATCTTTTTGCTGTGTTTAATTTGGTCTTTCTGTATATTTTTAAACCCCGCAATAAAAAGACACTTGATCTCAGTAATACGCTATGACGTATTGAATCTGCTTAATAAATTACTTTCATAGTCCTATTTTTTTTTTCTTTAATTATGTTTGCTGTTGTCATTCTCTTCTTTAAAATAAAACAGCAGCCAATAAATTGCTAACTGTGAAGGGACAGACTGATTTTTCCATTTGTTCTACATTATGATTGATCGGTCCATGTGTAGGGAATTTTTTCTTACATCACTTGGTAAAAGTGACTCACACTCCGCTCCCCACCAAAGGTTTTGTGAGACCATGAAAACTATTTTCTGCATTGTTTCTAGGTTCATTATAACATCTGCAAAAGTGTAAGCTACAATGTCCTAGTCTTCAAATAAGTACAGAGCTGGTCACACTGTAACTAGTTCTAAAATTTGCATTTGGTATACACTTCCCTAAATGAAATAGATGGAAGGCAAGTTGCTGTAACTAATGCATTTGATAGCTGATATTATATTTAGATGTTGTAATACCATTCACATTTTTAGTCATCTGTATGCAGTATTTGTCATCTGTGTTAAGTTTTCTAGCTCTGTATTCATCTGTTTTTGCAAATGGCATAAATCAGCTGTTAGTTGTACTATTAGCATATTTCTGAACCAAAATCTGCAGTTGGCTTTATATTTTTCCATAATACTGATAGCAAATATACCGTTTGCTCTGTTCTTCATCTGAAATAGTTCGAAAGTTGATTGGTCTTCTCTATAATACTAACTCATGTTACTCAAAAAATAACTGGTTGCTTTCTGGATCACATTTAAGAATATAAATAGATCATATTTAAGAATATAACTTTCTGACACTGATTTGCACAGCAGACAACATTTGTTTATGCTTTAGTCAAGATTTTGCGTGGGTGGGGGGGGGGGGTGTTAGCGTGACAAAACAACCAACACAATTGTGTTTCCATTTTGTCTACAGTAATCTGTGTATACCGTGTTCCAAAAGATAGGAAATTATGGTCATTTGTATTATGACATACCTTGCTCAACCATAATAAAACACCATTACTCTTGGCCATTCAAGCATACTGTGCCATTCAGGTATGACAACCAGTGCTTCAGCTGAAGTGCACGACCCGTTGGATGCTTTTAGCTTTATGAGTGTTACCATATATCGGTATATTTTGGTCATTGGGTTCCCCCAATTAATGCGCCTTATCGTAAGGAGCAAAAATATATCCCATACTTTAGTACTGTATTCTGAATCGTTTGCAGGATAAAATGCATTCTCACTTTTCCAATACAAAAGCATATTTGACCTAGGCACAAAGAAGGTCAAGGTCAACCCAGGGTCATCATTTGAGCAATTTATGATGGGCCTACGTCCCAGATGCTATTTATCAAGTTTCGTGGAAATCGGCCCAGTGGTTCTTGAGAAGACTATTTTTGAAGGGTTTTTACAATATATGGCTTGGCGGCCATTTTGGTCATGTGAGCTGGACCCCATGAGCAAATTTTGGTTCCCCCCATCCCATAAAGGCTCCATATGAAATTTGACTTCAATCGGCCCAACGGTTTCCGAGGAGAAGCAGTTCGAAATTTTTCACATTTTTCGCCTCGGCGAGGCTATACTAAATGGAATGTAATATTTCGCAAGTTCATTGGTTAGATCTCATTGATATCTATCAGTATGCCAAAAATTGTTTAAATATTCCAAGCGGTTAAGTCACTATCACCAATTTTCACAAACGGGTTACAGACGGACAGACATACAGACCATATATGGCTTGGCGGCCATTTTGGTCATGTGGCCTGAACCCCATCAGCAAATTTTGGTTTCCCCCATCCCATAGAGGCTCCATATGAAATTTGACTTCAATCGGCCCAACGGTTTCCGAGGAGAAGCAGTTCGAAATTTTTCACATTTTTCGCCTCGGCGAGGCTATACTAAATGGAATGTAATATTTCTCAAGTTCATTGGTTAGATCTCATTGATATCTATCAGTATGCCAAAAATTGTTTAAATATTCCAAGCGGTTAAGTCATTATCACCAATTTTCACAAAAGGGTTACGGACGGACAGACATACAGACCATATATGGCTTGGCGGCCATTTTGGTCATGTAACCTGGACCCCTTTAGCAAATTTTGGTTCCCCCCATCCCATAAAGGCTCCATATGAAATTTGACTTCAATCGGCCCAACGGTTTCCGAGGAGAAGCAGTTCGAAAATTTTCACATTTTTCGCCTCGGCGAGGCTATACTAAATGGAATGTAATATTTCGCAAGTTATTGGTTGGATCTCATTGATATCTATCAGTATGCCAAAATTTGTTTAAATATTCCAAGTGGTTAAGTCACTATCACCAATTTTCACAAACGGGTTACGGACGAACAGACAGACTGACAGAATGACAGACTGACAGACTGACAGAATGACAGAATGACATGGTGATTTTAGGGCACTTAGAAAATCAACCGACTTCAGTCGGTCGCTTTTTCTGCGGGTCGTGCAATCAGACTTTTCAAACTTTTTTAGTAGACTGCATCAGTTCAGAGAGTCAAGCGATAGAACCATCTATTTTACTTGCCATTTCGACAATCTTTGTCATAATACGCTTCAGCAGGCTTAAGGATTACATTAAATGCAAAACATGAAATATATTTTCAATTAAATCTGATTGAATTGTTAATGAGCGCTCAAAATGAATTGTGTTTTTGGTGTTCCCCAGGGTATCATAACTGATACAAATGCTGATTAAATGAGCTCATACTACACAATCAAGGTTTTAAACATACATATATTCATGTGTATATATATATATATATATATATATATATATTGGTTAGCAATTTCTCGATTAAAAATGTTTTACCATATCTACAAATGGTTTGAAAAAAAAAAATAAAAAAATCTGACCACTACTATTAAATGTTCAAATGCAGTATGTTACCGGTCTCAGATTTTCAAGAAAGTTTGACAAAGTGTTCTACATATACATGGGTAATTTTCATATTAAAATGATGGGGTGACAAGAACTGCAACAATGTGAAATCAAAAGTCAAACATACTCTAAAAGATTTTATGGTTGTGAAATCTGGGGTCTGCTCCATATGAAATTAATCATGGTCTATGGAACTTCAACTGAACAATAGCAAATGTGATACAAAAATAATTACAAATGACTACCAAGATGCCTGAGAACAAAATAACACCAAAACATAAGAAGCTGTTATGTATATATACACTTGTTTGAGGATACCCCTATTTTCGGAAGTGGAAATAAACAAAACATTGTAGATTTATAATGAAAACCGATATTAGAGTAGAATAGCTAAGTAATGAACAATCATTTACCAGGCAATATCATGGAAATCTGTGCTTGGGCAGAACCCTATGGAAATTTACTATGGGCTGGAACTCCCCCTTTGTTTCAGATATACAATGATTTCACCGCAATCTGGCACATTTTGTTCCAAGCTTTTACGATGCCAATTGCGTCAGAATATAGCGATCTTTCTTTCTTTCTTTCTTTCCTTCCTTCCTTCTCTCTCTCTCTCTCTCTCTCTCTCTCTCTCTCTCTCTCTCTCTCTCTCTCTCTCTCTCTCTCTCTCTCTCTCTCTCTCTCTCTCTCTCTCTCGTTTGGTTTACGGTAGGTAGCGCGTTGATTCTGGATATCTGTCTGTTAATGTATTTTCCAAGAGAAATTCCAGTTTCCTTTAATAAGAAAATATGTATAGGCACGTGATAAATCAAGGCTATCATGCCTTTTAATGTTTAAATTGTAGGTAAAATTTCAGACACAACAAAACAAGCTAACGCGCGTAGTAATATCTATCCTGACTAGGCTAGAGATGAGTCATACTAGACAATGCATACAATTTTATGACTTCTTGCCTACGACTCTGTCAATGAAGGGGTCTACGCTCAAAGGAAAGAATATTTTCCTTTAAGAGTAGTCCTCTTTTGAAAGGGCAGATAAGAATCTTTCTGGTAGAGTTTTCTCCGCTGGAAGGATGCTTATTCCCCTTAATCCCACTGAATGTAACTGCATTGCAAAAGCAGCCATGATTTTTTTCAATTTCGGAATAGAAGTGATTTACGAGCGTGTTTGAATCATGACTTTTTTCATGATGAATGATATTATTTGAATGTATAATGCGTCACTGCGTTTCAGTCATCTTCGGGTTTAAGTAATTGGTTTAATTAATTTTTGTATGGAAATATTTCATTTTGTCTGATTTACACTTATTGATCCTTATCTAACAGAATTGTCTTAGGTGCCGAATCTGTGGCATCTAGCAGGCACACAGAACTAAGTAAACACGAAGAAAAGATATGACACAACGTGCCATATCAAGTGACTCGATTGTGATTGCAATGCACTAGTTTGGAAAGGAACAGGCAATGGAATCTTATTGATGAACCGTTCAGTTACAAACTTATAAACTAGAATTATTTGACCCTGTCGACATCTCAATTTGCAGTATCAAATTCAACAAAAAGTCTATTGGGCCTCAACCTTTTATAAGAATTCATTTCTTTTTATTTTATTTTATTTTGGTTTGAGAGCAGCGTGGCATGGGAATCGTCGATTGACACCAACTGTCTAATGAGGCCATCCACAATCCTAAATCAAAATCATAATACTTGTTGTAGAAGTAGCAGTAGTAGTTGAAGTAATAGTGGAAATAGTAGTTAGTATAATTATTATAATCTTCGTTTTGATTATTGAAATTATTATTATCATTATCATTATTGTAGTAGCAGTAGTAGTAGTAGTAGAAGAAGTAGTGGGAGAAGTAATAAGTGTAGTATTGTTTGTTTGATTTGAGATTTAATGTCTCCGACAACACTATTTAGGTCATTTTGGAGACGTTGCTTCCAATTTTTGTTGGAGCCCTGAGTTGTAGTTAGAGTATAATTATTATAATAATTGTTTTTAGTATTAAAATGATCATTATTATAAGTAGGATAATTAGTAGTAGTAGTTTGTTTGAATCCCAGTTAACACAATTCAGGTCATTTTGGAGACGTTGCTTCAAATTTTGTGAAGCTTTTATCCTGCATTGAGATGAATTTTTTTTTCTGGGCAGGTTAGACCCTTTAAGCGGTTTACCACTACTCATGTGCGGTCGGTTTCAGCTTTGCGTGGAAACATAATGCAGCCCAGTTTATTTCTGCAAACCCCGATGGGCAGGGGCCACAGTAATAGTAGTAGTAGTTTAATTATTGTCATCACCGTTTTCATGATTAAAATTATTATCAGTAGTAATAGTAGTTGTTATTGTGATATTATTATTATAATTATTATTATTATGTACATTCCGACAAACTATATTGGCTAGTGTTTATCAAATTTCATTTTCAAAATCCGTGTGAAATAATGGCGTCTAACATGGCGTCAGAAGTGACAAATTTCAGTTAAAAATGCTAACACCTTTCTTATTTCTGCTTTCAACGTAGATTGTGGGTGCTGGTTAGAACCGCATCAATGAGGGGGTTCTAAGAGTACCCACAATCTATGTTTTGAGTAAAAATAAGACGGATAATGTATACTCCTGTAAACCCCATTTTTCTCTATATAAAGTGAGGTTTAGAGGGGTCTTCGTTTAAAAGACTTGTTATCGTGATGCATGCTCTTGTAGTGCCCTTATATATCATTTACATTATTTTGACAATATTTCAACCCGCAAATGCAATTTTTACAGTCAAGAAACACAGCATTATTATGGATGAATTGTAAATATGTTTTCTGTTCTTATGAACTCCATTTGAAACAAATGAGAAACATAATAAAACGATACCTTGTGGACAGCTTTATATTATTTTTTTTTTTTGTCTAAAATGCTTATAGCAGTTATACGTCTTCTAAGTGAGCATATTGATTGTTTATTATCGCAAAGCAAAATGTACTAACTGACAAAGTTGAAACACAACACGTTTATTAGTGACTATGAACAGTTTAGGTCAACCAAAGTTTCGAGTCACAAAAAATCTGACATAGCCAGAAGAAGTAATATTACGCATAACAAGGCAAAATCGTATGGGGTGTGGTGGGACGGGTGCTACTATTGATAAGAGCAAAATTTATCCTTTAACCAATTTCAAACTGGAAACCCATAAACGGGTACCGTGGCAAACAGTGCAGGCCCAGATCAGACGCTGCAGAACGCGGTGTCTGATCAGGGCCTACACTGTTTGCAAAAAGTTCAGCCATTTTCCAATAGATTTTGATGAAAACACAACCTGTCACCCCTATATTTTGAAATGGACTCCTGCTATATATAGGGAGGAAGATTCCATTTGGTACAAAAAGGGTTAAACTCTTTCCCTGTCGTCACTGACATTACGGTAACACACTCGTGCGACATAGTGCATTCTTGGAGCAGAAATAAGAAGAATAACGTATACCCCTGTAAAATCCGTGATATTTTTTTATTTATTCTGCAAACACATGTTATCGGTGCTCGCTAGAACCGCCTAATTCTGGCGGTTCTAACGAGTACCCACAACCTATGTATTGGAGCAGAAATAATGTATATCCCTGTAAACCCCAGGTTTCTCTATGTAAAGTGGGGTTTAGGAGGGTGTTCATTTTACAGTCTTGTTCACTTGATGATGTGGAAAGACAATGGTTTACATTTGTCGATTTCTCTTACCACGGTCTATACAGTTCTTTATGTAGCTGTCACATTGTACGCTGGTGTGCAGGCTGATCTGAGTCTTCGCTGGCCGTGACAACAAGCTCAAAAACCTTTTTTTACCCTTGGCGTATCGAATATGTTGTTTTTCATGGTTCTTAAAACTAAATTTTCAGGTGAAAATTCGTCGTATTGCTCTTTTTTGGCAGATTCTTTCTGTTAAGTTACGAACTCTTTTCGGGCGGGTCCCCGATTACACACAAAACAACAGGGAGATCTTTGCGCAATATGGCAGAAAATACGAAACGAACTCAATAACGTATCGTCATACACAGTTTGCGTATCTTTTTATGTGATGCGAGGCTCATGTGGGTTTAAAGTGTTTCATCACTGGGCAATGTTAACTACCCATTAAGGTAATTTTATCAACAATGACAGAATGGTGTGTGTTGATTTGCAAGCGGAAATACTTCAGTTGGTTTGTATTTCTTCAACGGAAATGAATGCTGCAAATAGTATTTCCAAGATTGCCGTGAATTCATGGAACTGCAACTTAAAAATGCTGATTGACTCATAGACCCTCATGATGTGACTAAAGATAATTATAAACCTTCAAACAAACTGATGCGATTTCACAATATCTTGCACCAGGAAAACCTGTCCAAGTGAGATAATGGCGTCCAACTTGGTGTCAGAAATGACACATATTAGGTAAAAATCGTATCTCTGCTTTCAGCAATGAGGCGGTTATAACGTGTACCTACAATCTTTGTTTTTGAGCCAAAAATAAAGCAGAATGTATACCCCCGTAAACCTCATTTTTCTCAATATAAAGTTGGCTTCAGAGGGGTGTTCGTTTCACGGACTTGTTTAATATCGTGATTTAATTGAGCTTGGCTAAGGAATGGTAAGAAAATCTGTGTTACTGTGTAAAAGTATTTATAAAGTAATTTACGTATTACTACACCAGCCACCGCAGGCAGAATCAGAAAATGTACAGAAGAAAACAAAACTAACCAGAAACCGCCGAATCTATCAACCCTTCCAAACATATACAGTTAAATTTCTATATTAAAACACATTTGGGCTTTCCAAGGGTGCTCTTTAAGACCACTTTTGAACAGTTCCGAAAGTAGTTTTTTACTAGAGAACACTGGGTTTGGAAAACAAATAGAAAGAAAGAAGAAACATTTAAAAATGTGATTTTGCAAGAAGAATGAGTCTCAATTTTATTTGGTTTTCATGGCGAAATTTGACTTTACATTACATCACGAAAACACGCCTATATAATTTTGCCCCCCCCCCCCCCCCCTTGAACCCCACTTTTGAAAAAATGGCGGAAAATCTACCAGGTGCATCAATGCCGCTTAGGAACACAAAGTTAATTATGAAAAAGTAGTCTCCGCTGAAGGTATATTATTTCCTTTCCTTTCCTTGATACATTCATCTGTGCCGACATCATCACGTGAACAAGTCCGTGAAATGAAGACCCCCCCTAAACCCCACTTTATACAGAGAAAACTGGGGTTTAGGGGGAAAACATTATTTTCCTTATTTCTGCTCCAAGACATAGGTTGTGGGTACTCGTTAGAACCGCCTCAATGAGGCGGTTCTAACGAGTACCCAAAACCTATGTTTTGAGTATAAATAAGAAAAATATCATAAATTTTCACTATATCACACGGATGTGTTATCGTAATGTGATAATCAAAGCATTGACAGTATTGGTGTATCCATTGCCTCTGAGTGTAGGTTAGAAAAATGTTCCTATACATTGTAAACTTTAAAGCCGGAAAAAAGCGAAAACTTTAAAATGAAAAATTGTGATGTTTTTCTTATGTCTGCTCAAAATATAGATTGTGGGTATCCGTTAGAACCGTCACATCGATATATGTATATAAGGGGTCAGAAATATAAAGGCGTGTTTTCGTGACGAGACAAACAGTGTAGGTCTTCTGATATGGGTCTACACCGTTTGCCAATATCCTAGCATATAAGCCCAGTCAATGTTTAACAACAGGCTTTCTTTTTCACTGCACTGTGGCCTCACAGTAAGGCTGACGCGATTAATCGTATAATCGATTAATCGATCTATAAATTCCACAAAAATGATTGTCATTTCTGATTTGCTTTTAATCCGTTACTTGATAGGTACAATTTATTATCCGAAGTTATGCCTAAAATAGCTGGATGAAGTGGCAAACAGTGCAGACCCTGATGAGATACCGCATTCTGCGGCATCTCATCTAGGTCTACACTGTTTGCTCAGGCCTATCTGTTCAAATATACATATGGTAAAGTGCAACATATGGTAAGAGTCATGCTCAGACAGAAAGCCAGACAGGTTATGACAAAAACCTTAGCGATTACTAATCGATTATCTATCGCAATGACAGGACTGATAATCGATTATCTTTTCACTACGATTAGCCAGCCCTATCTCACAGCGACAAGAATAGCGAGGCTTTATTCTGCAAATAACCTTTACCTGGATTCCAATATATCACATCACGTGAACAAGTCCGTGAAATGAACACCCCCTTACGGCCCATTTTATAAAGAGAAAACTGGGGTTTACGGGGGTAAACAATATTTTTCTTATTTCTGCTCCAAGACATATGTTGTGGGTACTCGTTAGAACCGCCTAAATGAGGCGGTTCTAACGAGTACCCACAAACTATGTTTACAGTATAAATCAGAAAAATATCACAGATTTTCGTCAGAAAAATAGACATTTTGGAGATGTAAAAATTGCACTATATCGCACGGGTGTGTTATCGTAATGAACTGGTTGGCTCGGACTCAAAACTTAATGACAGAAAGTGTACTTTATGTAACCTAAAGAAGTAGGGGATGAGTTTCATTATGTATTAATATGCCCTTTATGAAAAAGTAATAGCCAAAAATCTATAGATGGCTATTACTATACGAGGGTCATCCAAAAATAACTGATCAATGCCTTATAACTTTTAAAATAGGTTTTAAATACAGCTTACTTCTTCACAGTCCTTCGAAGTAATCTCCACTCGAACGGATGACAGAATTCCATCTGCTTGGTAACGCTTCTATACCGGTTGCTATGCAACTGAAGTTGATGCGTCGGACCTCTGCGTTCACGGCACACTCTAACTCGTCCAAACTGTCATAACGGTTTCCCCGTAAAGGTTCTTTCAACTTTGGAAACAGGTCGAAGTCGGGAGGAGACAAATCTGGCGAATACGGGGGGTGATCGAGCACTTCCCAGCCATACCCTTCCAACAGCTCCTTGACAACGTTACTTTTGTGTGGTGACGCGTTGTCGTGCAGAATTAACGGCGTGCAGTTAATAAGTTCTGAGCGCTTGCGGCGTAATGCTGGACGAAGTATTGTCCGTAGATACTTTTCATAATATTCTTTATTGACTGTTCGACCTGTATATACCCGGTGTGAGGTAAGAACGCCACGGAAATCATACGCAAATATCATCAACATCTTAGGACAATTCTGACTTCGGCGAAATTTTAATGGCCTCGGTGAATCTTTTGTAGGCCATTCACTACTTTGCCGCTTTAATTCAGGCTCAAAAGACCGTATCCACGTTTCGTCGATTGCTACAATTCTCTGAAGCATTTCATCTCCTTCTTCTCCATACCTATGCAGGAGTGAGCGAGCGATTTTTACCCGATGGTGTTTTTCGGAATCTGACAGCATGTGAGGCACCCACCTGGCTGCAACTTTTCCCATTTTCAAACGTTCAGTCAGAATGGAATGTGCTGACCCATGGCTTATATCCACTTCATGAGCTATCTCGGTACATGTATATCTTCTATCATCATTCAATAGTTTCGCTACTTTTTCAACATTTTCACCATCCGTTGCAGACACAGGCCTTCAGCACAGGTGCTTGTTGCTTACATTGCTCCTCCCATTATTAAATTCACGTACCCACCTCCTGATTGTACTATACGCAAGTACAACTTCTTCAAGAGCGTTTAGAATCTCAGGTGCGCCTTTTCCTCGTCTTGATTCAATCTTAATATACGTAATCTGTTCTTCCCGCGTCAGCGTGAACGCGCAGTCCGCCATTACGTTGCGATAAATGACGTCACGTAAAGATGACGTCACGTAACGTCGTGTTTTGGTGCGCAATCTTTGACGGAGATATTGATCAGCAATCGTGCCAAATATTAGATACGTACGTCAATAAATAAAAAAATTATAACCCACTGATCAGTTATTTTTGGATGACCCTCGTACATCCACCAATGTGCTAAAATTCAAAGAATCATTGAATTGCAAAAATGAAGTCCAATTACTCAACCTTTGCATGATTATTAAAAGAGTTCAGTGATTATAGCCTCCCCAAAACAGACTTGCCTTGTCCATCGCATATAGCGTGTCCGTGACGCAAAGTGCATTTTTTTTCTATAAAAAAAAAAAACGGACAGTTTTCTGATGAGAAGTTGTGGTATTTTTCATATTCTTGCCCCAGGCCTGTGTTGATGGTGCAGATTGGAACCGCCTCATTGGAGCGGTTCTAACGTGTACCCACGGCCTGTGTTTTGTGGCGGAAATAAAGAAAATAATATATGACCCCGTAAACACTACTTTTTTCTACATTAAGTAGAAGTAAAACAAAGATCAGGAATCGATACAATTAACTTACCCCACCCACCAAAGACACCAAAGGGGAAGAAATACAAACATTAAGCGACCAGACCATAATGGAAACCTAAACAAAGGAAGGCCATTAGGACAGTTACTTTCCCACAAAATGGCCATATGGCCATCCAAAATTAAAAGACACAAGTGATACACACAGTAAGTAACAAACAACAACATAAATAAATCGCCGCAGAAGAACCGCCTTGGAACGGTCAGTGGAAAGATTTCCACTGGGGGGCTTAAATCGATTTTACGTGGCCACAATCCTCGCCCTTACTTCCGTCGCGATTTAGACAAATAATTTGTTCAGTCCGTATGAAGGCCTCCTAACTCATCAGTGCAACATCTCCGTGAACACAAAAAAAATCAAAGAACCACAGAGGTGAGACAACGGTGAGGACTCGACAGCAAGAAACCACTGAAATGCTGGAGCAAAAGAAAACCAACAGTTAGACTCCGATGGGCCCGACCAGAGATAGAGCATCAGGCACCAACCAACATTACCAAGAATTAGATCTCTCTAATTCTCAATAAGCCTTTACGTTGGAGCCGTCATAGAATCTGAGGCCTGACCCACCGGCGTGCAATTAAAAAGGGAAGCAAAGTTGCCAACCGTGATTGGGTTAACTACCATGCATGCAGTCTGTCGTATAACATCCATGTTGTACCCAATCTTTTTATATCGAAGAATGATTTTACGAAATTGGGTGCTGAAGTCATTGCGGTTATATATTTTTCTGAATTTATATTCTAAGTCACCATAAAATTCGGGTTCCGATAGACCTTGTTGCAGAAGAGATTTAAGGCCAATATTGAATTTTGAAATTAAATCAGAATGGCGTCTATAAAATTTTGAAAATGCTTTGCGTAGTTTATGGTACCGATAACCCTGATTAAGGAGTTTAGCCGTTAATAATTTATTACGAGTGTTGAAGTCAGTTACATGACTACACACTCTAGCAAATCGAATTAATTGCGAAATATAAACGCCATAGGATGGCGCACGAGGAACATCACCAGCCAAAAAAGGAAAATTTACAATCTCAAAATCAAAGTCATCGCGATTATCATAAATTTTGCACGAAACAAACCCATCTTCAATAGATAGATGTAAATCCAAAAACGGGGCCTCGGTATCAGAAGAATTTGCTTTATTTAATTGAAGTTCTGGGGGGTAATCTGACTGATCAAACCATCGAAATAGGTATTATCAATATTTAATAAATCATCTAAATATCTAGAAGTGGAGCTAAAAGCTTCAATAATTTCAGATTGGTTATCAATGGAAAGCGACAACATGAAGTCTCTTTCATAACAATACAAGAACAGATCAGCCACAAGAGGTGCGCAATTCGTACCAATCGGAATACCCACAATTTGTCTAAATAACTTAGTACCGAATCTAATATAAATATTGTCAAGTAGAAAGGTGAGGGCATCACACACTTTCTGACATGACCAAAGTGTATAATTCTTATGCTCTTTAGAAGTGAAAAATGCATTTCTGACATTACATGCAAGATAGAGAGAATCTTCTCTGTGAAAAGCCCAATTCAATTAAATCACTAAGCTTTTCTTTTATAAGATTATGAGGAAGTGTAGTGTAAAGAGTGGAAAAAATCGTAAGTAGACAGACTTGAAGCACGAAAATGTCTGGATTTCAATTTATTTAAAACCTCATTCGAATTTTTTATAGACCAAAACATATTTCTTCCTGATCTCTCAAAGACTTTATCACAATATTTAATCACGTGCGTTTTAATAGCAACCAACCAACGAGTTGTTTGCCGCCGAAGGCGGCAAACAACGAGAGTTGGTTGCTTAACGGTAACACGTGTATTTATTTATGAACATACCCCACCCATTCAAACCTCAAAAGCCAACAGGACTAAGGCCAAAAATTTCTTCGTACTTCCGGTTTTACAGCTTCCTGTTGCCGGAAGTAAACCTGATTGGATAAAACTTGAACTTCCTTGTTACCATGGACGCACGTTCATCTTTTCGAAATAAACAAACTTGGCTGTGCTACATCAACTCACAATACAGCTTTTTCCCGTTTAACAGCTACATCTAATTCAATGATAAAAACGTGTCTTCTTTACCCTTTCGCTGGTATATTCCACTGCATGAGGTAATACTACACATACAGTGTCACAGACCGTGTCAAAACTAATAGCCGTTAGTGTTGGCGAGAAGAAGTAAACAAAAGTTTTCCTGCTGTGATGAGTGAATAAAACAAGTTGGCTGCTTTCAAAAAGCATCCAATAGGTTTGGTCTTGTCAGTCTACATTCTGATTTGAGCCAGCTGATATTATTATCCCGCGTAATGCATTTTTTGAATAAAAATAATAAACTTTAATACAAAACGTGTACATAAAATTTCGAAGTCAGTGACCTTGGTATCAGGAAGGGTAGGTAGTGATGAGTATTCTGTGGTAAATTGTTTAACGCCATGGCAAGTATAAACTAAATGTAACTTACATATGGTTTACACATGTATAGCACAAAACTTAACCAAACAAAAATGTAAACCGAATTTTTCAAAGGGTCATAACTCTGTTAGTATTTGGTGGCATATCTTCACATCTTAGCCTTACTACATACACATTTTAGGCCCGATCGGATGAAAACTGTATAGTAGGAGTTATACGGAAACGAAAAAAAAGTTTACGAAAGGGACGGACGGACACCAACCCCATAACTTAATACGACCGTTTTTTTTTTTTTTTTTTTTTTTTTTTTTTGTAGTTGTTGTTGTTGTTGTTGTTGTTTTTCAAACGGGCATATAAAAAGATTTTTCCTAAGTCACCAGGCCTTCTATAGGGCCTTGGTTATCTATTTCATTTGTTTTTATCGTCCCTGGTATCACTATATGAGTCTTTTTTGAGACATTGCTTCCAATTTTGTTTGGGACTTTTACTCAGAAGTGAGATAAAACGGGCAGACAAAACTCCTTCTCAAGCCCTGTCGCCCAATGAAACTAAATGGTTGAAATGCATGAACATTCCGACTCGAGCCACTTTTCCTGAGCAGGCTTAGACTTTCTAGGCGATTTAACACTACTCATGTGCGGCCGGTATCAGCTCTGTGTGGAAGCATCATGCAGCCCAATCTATTTCTATTCAATCCCCGATGGACTGGGGCCGATCAGACCTTGGGGCAATATATTGGACTGCTGTATTGCTGAACCGCCTAGGAAGATCTAAGCCTGCCCAGACAAAGTTCTGCGAATCAGACTGTATCTTAAACCTCGGCCGTTTCTTTGAGCGGTACCTCCGCAAAAACCTGAAATTTGCAATCCTTTTGTATATCTTTCTGGATCACAATTTAATTGTAAAAGAAACTGATTAGTAAAACGTCAAGTATTGAGTGGAAATAAAGAACACCATTCTCGGCTTATCAGATACAATAGCTCCCATCGAATGCGCCAAAAAGTCGTTTAACAACTAAGTCTGTAACTGGTGGTAGGTCACTTAGTAGTCATGAAGTTTTTGAACAGAAACTTTTGCTATCTGTGCTGGGCTCAAGAACAATAAACAACGACCCATCAACGTTATGACTTTGTTTCGCTCCCTAAATATTTTATACATTTGGAAGAGTTAGAACCTTCGACCTTGGCACTGCCGTTTATTCTAGTAGCAAAGATATGTAAATGTTTTTACACACCCAGCGATCTTTTTTATGTTTGGTTTTACGATCCTTTCAAGATTATTTCACTCACATCAAGCCGATCGTTAATCGGAGGTGAGCGAAAACTAGAGTACCCGATGAAAAACCTCCTGACCTTCCATTGCAGAACTTCTCATTATGTGACCTGAGCCATGCTCAAAGCTACACCGTTGAGAGACCTAATGATTAAGAGTCAGCACTCTTATCCACTAGGCCACACGGAGGCCCGTTACACCCAGCGATCTTTATAAATGAGGAAAAATAACGTTCTCTGTCTTTCAAACATTTACTTTTTTTTAGAGCTACCACCGTACCGAAAGATGTTCAGAATATATAAATCTGTTCCTATCTGTGTGAAGTAAACTTTGCAAGTTTTGTTTATTTATATTTAACGGCCCAGTCAACACTGATTTGGGTCATGTTTGGGCCTGTCAGTGTACCTATCCACGCTTTTCCTGAGCAGGCTTATCCGTAAGCGGTTTACCAGTTCAGTGCACATTCTGTCGCCAAATACTGGCCCCTGCCCTTCCTGAATCAGCGGAAGGGGGAGAATGACCATAGAAAAGATTTCATAATCAATCTCCACGAAAGAATTTTGCCGACCCCGGTAGGTATCGAAACCGAGTCTTCCTTATCGCCAGTCAGACTGCATCCGACTGAGCTACCGCAGCCAGCCACACTTTGTGAGTAGTAGTAGTTATGTTCTGTTGTTTTTCGTTTCTATGGCCCCATGGACTTACTCCATAATGGCATTGCAAAACGTAAAATTTGCGAAAATGACTGCTACTCCTGCAAAACTAATTTCTCTTTTGATATGTCTAAGGGGTATGCTCTTAAAGGAAAGAATTTGCTCCTGGGGGAGTAAATTCTTCCCTTTTAGAGTAGACCCCTTGAGGAGCAAATTCTTCCCCTTTTAGAGTAGACCCCTTTTTCAGTTGGACAGAGTCAACAGAGTAGCAGCCATAAGATCCTTAAAGTTGTATTTCCATCACGAAATCATGCCTATAGAATTATGATCCCCTTTAATATGTTCTATAAAAGGGTTACTCTTTGGAAGCAAGGAATACACCACGGAACTGAAAAATATCGTGTACACATGTTTTCCGGGCCAGACTAGCTAGTTTCGGCCAATTAGGCCTCATCAGTGACCCTAAGATATTTTCAAAATTCCACACTGGAATCAATGATCCCAAAGGACAAGAAAATATAATCTACACTATGATGTAGGGCAGGGAGACGTTTTACAGCCGCCACACATTCCCACACACCTGGCCCCCGCCCATAGGGGCTTGAAGAAATATATGGGCTGCATGATGCTACCACAAAGAGCTGAATCCGGCCCGCACACTAGTACTGGTAAACCGCTTAGAGGAACTAATCCTAACCAGGAACCGCGGTGCGAGGTGGACCGTCCATGCTAATAAATCCTATTGGTTTCATTGGGCGACAGGGCTTGAGATGTCATTTCATCTCAATGTCGGGTAAAAGTCCCACAAAATTGGTAGCAACGTCTCCAAAATGACCTTTACAGTGTTGGCGGGGACGTTAAACCTCAAATCAAACAAAACAAAACAAAATTCCAACACACCAGTTGTAGTGAAGTTAAATATGTTCTATAAAAGGGCTATCCTTTGGAAGCAAGGAATACATCACAGAACTGAACAATATGGAGTGTACATGTTTTCTGGGCCAGACTAGCTAGTTTCAGCCAATTAGGCCTCATCAGTGACCCTCAGATATTTTCAAAATTCCACAATGGAATCAATGATCCCAAGGGACAAGAAAATATAATCTACACTTTTATATAGTAAAGCTCGGGTTTGCAGGGGTAAACATTAATTTCCGTATTCATGCTCTGAGACACTAGATTGTGGGTACTCGATAGAATCGCCTCGTCGAGGCGTTTCTGTCGAATCCCCGCAATCTATGTTTTGAGCAAAAATAGCGACTTGAGTATTCCAATTTTTCTTTTTAAAATTTCTTTTTCTTTGGCCAAAAAATGACAATGTATTTGAATAGGTGTGTTTCGAAATACGGTAAAAATGGTAGACTACGGTAGGTGACCAATCAGTTCGAACACCCTAGCAGTTCGAACACCCAAATTTATTTCGAATCTGTGGCTGAAAACTTTCTCAATTAATTCGAACTCCAAAATTTTTCAGAAATAAGAATTTTTAATACTTTGAACACACAAAAAATGCCGAAAAATGCATCCAGAACAAGCATTTCGGACCGTTCCCGGGTTTATCATTACAACATCGTACTGGTCGTATATGAGCTAGCGCACGAAAAAAGAAAACTTAGCATGAAATATGTGCGACTTCCAAAGACTCGGATTAACATGCACTCTGTGAGGCAAATGGTTCTCGCTTCTCTCACTTGGATAGCCCTGTGGTAATGGAAGGTTCATACCCTCACCGAATACTGATCAGACTGTGAGAAACGCAGGCAGCAAGTGCTTAGATCAACCTTGATGAGCCACAGGAGTTTCGCTTATTTATGTTGTGAAATTCCATCGTCTGCATCAGGCTCATGCGATCAGCGAAGACTCTAATCGGTTTGCATGAGTGCGCTAAGATGTGTCTTCGCTGGTTTCTCAACGACCTGCAAACACTGAACATGTGCACCCACTACCGGTATGTAAGGCAAAGGGTTTCACTTAGCCTTGTGACTTCGTAAGATTTAAGGGTTTAGTAAAGACTGATCACATTGCATCAATGTGCAGGCTGATCCTAGTCGTTGATGTAGCATTGTGGCCTACAAAGGCTTGGATCACCATGCATATGCAAGTGTTTTCGCTTTGCTCTCAGACTCTTTGGAGCGTAGCTTCCACTTTCATTATTATTTGTGTGACAGTGTTACCCTTTTTCCTTGTGCTGTGGCATTTGATTCAATGCCTCTTTGATAGCAGAAGCGCCCCTTTAAATAGTAATTGAGAGTTTCCCGCCTTTTTCCACAGAACGTCTTTTAGCGCGTGCGAGTGAAATTCATGGTTGTTGCATGCAAAAAGGTAGTTTTATTCAGGTTACCTGTTGGGTTACCCTGGTTTTCTGAGGAGCAAGTGAAGATGCCCATTTATTTCACGGTGACAAGGTTTTATTGGAAGTAATTTCGGGGAACATGATTAAGAAAATAAGTCATATGCGATGGGCGAAGACTCAGGTCAGCCTGCACATCCATGCAGTTTGAACAGTCTTCGTTGTTCGTATGTGTCTACCATGTCCTCTGTGCTAATCAAAGAACATGTGAAAACTATGGCCACATTGGCTAGATGCGCAGGCTAATCTGGTCCCTCGTTTGAAACGTTTTTTTTTCGCCGTGCGCCGGCTTAAAACGACTGTGTACATTTAACCGGCCAAATCTGCTTGCGACATTACAAACGCATTCTAAGCTACCAAGTGCAAGGATCGGTCTGTTCAGATCTATCTGGAGTAAAATACTTATTGCGCATGTGCGTACAGAATAGAATGATAAGTCTGCGCAGTTGTGCAATCGGGATTGTGTATTCAATGTTCAAGAGGTTTGAAACGTTTCATCGCGCACAAAGTGAAGATCGCACATGCACATGTTAAAATTGTGTATGATGTCCGCATTTTCATTTTCTTGTTACTTGCCTATCTAAATACCATGATGGTTTTGCATCCGCAGTCTAATCAGTCTTCAGCGGACTTCTTCGATGGGCATTGGATTGCTACATGCCCCAGGCTTACGCTGATTTGAGACAGCTTATGAGTAAGCAGAAAACACACAAACAAGGCTGCGCAATCTCGCCTGAGGCTTCACTATGCGCTTAAACAATATAGGTGTGTGAGTGTGTGGGGGGTGAAGTATCTATGCGCCTAGCTCCACTGGGTAGCTGCACGTGCGGGTTTCAACATCACATCCCATATATACATGTAGCTGGACTTTGTCTGCGGAACAAAAACAAAAAATATTACAGACTATCTGGAAATTCTTTGAAAATATATGGGCTTCTCTTAAGAAAAGAATTTGCTCCAAACAATCAATTTCTGTTATTCCTGAGATCACAAATTGACTCGCCCATTATAAAGGGAATAGTGATAGTTCAATAGGTGTAAATATCATTAATGACAATGTGTAACCTTATACTTGTAACTACATGATAAGCTCGCATTCAAAGACCCCCTGCACACACTAACTTATTTATAGATCAAACGGTTCTGCACTGCGTAAGTGATATTTATAACTTCTAATCACTTGCGGATTGACAGGGCGGCGGGAAAAAACGTAGTCGTTTAAAATATTGAACCCAGCCTGGTCCAATGCATGGAATTCTTTCAGATCAAACAGTTCGAACACTGATAAATTTCCAATCTGATATTTTCTAATAATTCGAACACCCGGATCAGTTGTTGGAGTTGAAACGCTTGCTTTTCGGTCTGTTTCGCTATTCAGACAGGCTGTTTCCTGTAAATGCAGTATTGCATCATCGTTAAAGCTGATTGGTTGATCACGTCACGTGCCCCTCCATGGAACAGTTACAATCTGGTCATTATACCCGGTTTGCCCGCCTCATGGCGACCAAACCAATAATACAGTAGGTACATTTTTCTTGAAACATCTTGCTTAAAAATTGGTGTTTCAGTTCAATGTACCTGTTGTTAAAATACAGCCAACAAAGCTCAGTGAGGATTTTTTCCACTGCAGTCGAAGAAAATCAGGGCCGGACTCTAGCTCTTGTCGAAATTAAGCATGCAGCTACCAGGCTTCTAGCTCGAGATAGTACATGAAAGAAGAAAACTCTGCACACTGATGGCCAGAATCACAGCAATAGGTGAATTGGGATGCAAACATCTTGTTCAAACTTTGGTGTTTCATTTCAAAGTACCTCTTGTTTAAACAAAGCAGCATTGGAGGTCACAGGAGTGAATTGTCTTGGAATCTCAGAAGACACTCCCAGGTATCCAAGTTGTAAATAAGAATGCTTTGTGGTGAGTGACTGTTTCAAAAAACTTTACAAAGGTATTCTCGAATTTGACCCTAGCCCCACCCCAGGGCGTAAACCCAGGGTTATGTTCTCTTTGAACATCAGAAGACCCTGGCAGTAGGGCTGGCTAATCAAAGCTGAAAAGATAATCAATTATCATTCCTGTCATTGCGATCGATAATATAATTGGGGAAGTGGGAAAAAGGATCTGTCATGGAGATAGGGACAGAAGGACTTTCTCTGCAGTAAATCAGGTGCTGTGTGGACATTCAATCTTAAATGATCACCAGGCAAAAGTTAACAAAGATCAGTCAAGTTTGTGCGAGACATGCAACATGAAAGAGAATGTGGATCATTTTCTTTTTCACTGTCAGAGATTTAAATCAGAAAGGGATACTTTAGAGTATAATGTAGAAGAGATTCTGGCCAGGGAGGAGGTGAAATTGGTAACAGACATTAACTTGAAAGTGTTGACAGGCATGATTGAAGACATTAGTAAGCAAGGAAGGAAGGAACTGACAGATGCACTGATGGAATACATCAGGAGCACTAAAAGATTTTGACGGTCATTGTATTATGAGCATCATGTGTTTTTCACATAGGGAAATGCACAAGTGACTTACTTAAGTACCATGAGTTTATAGGCAGCGAAAAAATGCCTTATAGATATACAACAACATAATCAATTAGTAATCACTGAAGATTTAGTCATAATTTTACGGTCGGGTATAAAAGCCAAGGCCGGGCCGGGCCAAAAAATGCTGATCCAAAGATTTTATATTTTGTCTATTGTTCTAATTAAGATATATATCTAGGTCAATTGGGTATCAAATTATTATAAATAACATATTTGATAACTGCACGAAGGTTTATCTCTCTTTTCTTGAAATAACCATTTTCCGAAATCCAGGGTATAAAAGCCAGGGCCGGAAAAAATGATAATATTTCTTAAATCCTTGCAAATCTACAGTTTAAAGTACTTCTTTTTGTACTGAAAATATTTGAATTTGATTATTGTCATCACTTCTCCATAGAAAAATATAACAAACATATGAGACTACCTTAAATGATCAATTTTCTTACTTTTTAATTGTTTCTATTTTTAGTCTGACTTAATTAAAGAAAACGACGGAAAAGGACCGAAATGGAAGAAAATTTTGTTTGTAACTGCTAGCTGGAATTAAAGAAAAGTAAAAAATAACATTTTTTCTTTATCATTTTAATACACACATACATGTTAGCAAATATAACAATCAATTTTTATATTTCTTTAATTCCAGCTAGCAGTAATAATACGTTTTTTTTACCTTTTTGGTACATTTCGGTCATTTCCTTTAGTAAAGTTAATCTAAACATTACGGTAACACGCCCGTATGGCATAGTGCATTTTTTCACATCTCCAAAATGGCTACTTTTCTGATTAAAATATGCGATATTTTTCTTATAAATACTACAAACATAGGTTGTGGGTGCTCGTTAGAACCGCCTCATCGAGGCGGTTCTAACGAGTACCCACAACCTATGTCTTGGATTAAAAATAATGTTTACCCCCTTAAACCCCAGTTTTCTCTATAAAAAGTGGGGTTTAGGGGGTGTTCATTTCACGGACTTGTTCACGTGATGAATAGAAACCATTAGAAAATAAGAAATAAGATCATTTAAGGTGATTTTGATATGTTTATTTTATTGTCTATGTACACATGATAAAACTATCAAATTTATCTATCATCAGGGCAAAAAAGAATTTCTTTAACCGATAAAATTGTAAGAAATTAATAAATATTTCCATTTTTACCAGCCTTTGGCACAATCCTTTGGATCCAGACGTTAACTGGAGGCCCCCTGTGCAGGGAGAACCATCCCCCGTGCAGGTTAAAGATCCCTAACATAATTACATCAACAACAACAGCCTGTTTACTATGTAGGCAGCTCCATCCTGCGAAACCTGGAGTGTATATACATGTATATGTAATGTACACCAGGAGTGTTTTGTTTGTTTGATTTGAGGTGTAAAGTCCCCAACAACACCAACCCAAGACCGACGGATTTTGTCTGGTGAAAAGCTGGACCAGGTCAGGTCGCGTGAGATCAGTGGCTGGCTGGTCCGAATGGTCTACCCTGGTAGTTGAAAATCTGCCACCAAAGTCATAAAAATCCATGTTTTTAGCTCATTGATTATAAAATGGATTTCTGTTTTCAGTATGTTGCAGTAGCTTTACTATGTAAATAATAATAGAAATATTTGTTTGATTTGAGGTTTAACATCCCCATCAACACCGTAAAGGTCATTTTGGAGACATTGCTTCCAATTTTGTTGGACTTTTATCCGACACTGAGTTTAAATGACATCTCAAGCCCTGCTGGCCAATGAAACCAATAGGGCTTTAATATAAGCATGGAGGGTCCGACACTTGCATATTTTCAGTATTAAACTGTATCCCTCATTGTCAGTTTCACTATTATCATGCGTCAGCATTAAGTTTTGTAAAGGCTTGAAAACACGAGCTTGTACTTGCAGCTGTGCCAGTTTTGCAGAACTTTTCAATTTTTCTCAAAAAAGGCACAAATATTTTATATCTAAACTCACTGCATCTAACAACATTGCAGAATAACTAATCAACAACTTATTCAAGTCAAGCCCCATGTTCAAGTAGCTTAAAACTTTTTAGTGCCGTGTTGGGGGAAAAAATTGGTAGTTCCATTTCAAGGGGGTATCCCTTTTCAAAGAATTCTTTGTCCTGTTTGTTAAAAATTCAGAGACCAATTTTCATTGCACATAGTTGGTAGGGAAAGTGTTGCAATGTTTGTGGTGGTGGCTTTGACAAAGTCACATATAAGAACTAAGAACAAAACCCAATGTACGCAATCTTACTGGACTGCATCGTAGATCTATTTTTGACCCGTATTTTGACTTTTTACACATTCGGTAAGTTTACTGGGCAAATCAACAGGCCAACTACAAACTCTGTGATATTGAATTGGTCTTATCTATATTCTGATATAGAATTTCCTGTGCCTGCGCAGGTTAGAGATGCCGTAATTACAGAATTACTGTGTAGGCTTTTGAGTGTATGTAATAATGTACACCTAATGTGACATACTTGTAACTTGTGTGCTAGAAGAATCATGATTCCTGAAGGATCGTCTTCTAGAACCATTTTCCATTCCCATTGAGAGTTTTGTTTGTTTGATTTGATGTTTAACATCCCCATCAACACTGTATAGGACATTTTGATAATGTTGCTTCCAATTTTGTGCTACTTTTACTCGACATTGAGATGAAATGACATCTAAAGCCTTGTATCCCATAAACCAATATGGTTTATAAGCATGGACGGTCCGACTTGCACCGCTTTCCCTAGGCAGGCATAGATCCTCTAAGCCGTTAACCAGGCAGTACTCCTGTGCTGTCGGTTTCAGCTCTGCGTGGAAGCATCATGCAGTCAATCTATTTTTTAAAGCCCCGATGGAGTGGGGCGGTGCATGGGGGGGCACCTTGGGGATATGGATAGATTTTGTTTGTTTGGTTTGAGGTTTAAAGTCCCCGTCAACACTGTAAAGGTCATTTTGGTGACTCTGCTTCCAATTTTGTGGGACTTTTACCCAACATCGAAATAAAATGACATATCAAGCCCTGCCGCACAATGAAACCAATAGGGTTTATAAGCATGGACGGTCTGACTTGCACTGCTTTGCCTGGGCAGGCTTAGATCCTCAAAGCAGTTTACCAGTACTTGTGTGCGGGTCGGTTTCAGCTTTGCGTGTAAGCATCATGCAGCCCATTTATTCCTTCAAGTCCCAATGGTGGAGGGGGGGGGGGGGGAGATTCACCTTATTTGCATTATCTGCTGGTTCCTAGTCTGAAGGCTATCAAAGTTGGAAAAACAGGTAACCAGAACACCCTGACCTTCAAGGTCAGTGGGGAGGTTCTGGTTACCTGTTTTTCCAATATTGGCAAAGTGGCAGCAAATAGTGCAAATATGGTGGATAGATTCTGACATTTCTATCTCTTGAACAGAGATAATAACTCTTCCCTACCCTAAAGTATGGATGCAACTGCAGTTTTCAAAAATAATACTGGTTCTACTAAATACCGATACCATTCTCTGGAAGGAGTGGTTTTTTATACCCGATTTTTCGAGGAAAAATCGGGTATATTGTTTTCGTATCACAGTTGAGTCCGGCGTCCGTCTGTCCGTCGGTCTGTCTGTCCGTCACGTTTCTTGTAAATGGATCTCCTCTGCAACTACTGAAGTTACACTTTTGAAACTTTGCATGTGGATAGACCCTACGTGGAATGTAGATGGCAGTGTGCAACTTTTTGGTGACCTTGACCTCAACATGACCCCAAGGTCAAAGGTAAAAAAATATGGCAAATCATAATTTGTCATTCCTTAACTATTGGAGATATACTTCTGAAACTTTGCTTATTGGATGGTCTTTGGAATATAGAATATGTTGGACTACTTTTGGTGTGACCTTGACCCCAAGGTCAAAGGTCAAAATGTATTATTTAGCCGTATCTTCTAAACTATTAGAGGTACACTTCTGAAACTTTGGTTATTGGATGGCCCTTGGAATATAGAATAAATCTGGATACTTTTTGTGTGACCTTGACCTCAACATGACCCCAAGGGCAAAGGTAAAAAAATTATGATTTGCCATATCTCCTAAACTATTGGAGTTACACTTCTGAAACTTTGCTTATTGGATGGTCCTTGGAATACAGAATATGTCGGGCTACTTTTGGTGTGACCTTGACCCCAAGGTCAAAGGTCAAAAAGTATGATTTTGCCATATCTTCTAAACTATTAGAGTTACACTTCTGTAACTTTAGTCATTGGATGGCCCTTGGAAGATAGAATAAATTTGGACACTTTTGGTGTGACCTTCACCTCAACATGACCCCAAGGTCAAAGGTCAAAAATTATGATTTGCCATATCTCCTAAACTATTGGAGTTACACTTCTGAAACTTTGCTTATCGGATGGTCCTTGGAATATAGAATATTTTCGGCTACTTTTGGTGTGACCTCGACCCAAGGTCAAAGGTAAAAAAGTATGACTTTGCTATATCTTCCTAACTATTAGAGTTACACTTCTGAAACTTGGTTATTTGATGGCTGTTGGAATATAGAATAAATTGGGATACTTTGGGTGGACCTCAACATAACCCCAAGGTTAAAGGTCAAAAAATATGACTTTGCCATATCTTCTAAACTATAAGAGTTACACTTCTGAATTTTTGCTTATCAGTTAGAATGTTCTTTACAACTTTTTTTTTTAACTTACATACAGTTTTGGCTTGCTAATACATAGTCATTTGTGTTACTCATAGAAAACGCGGGTATTTGCGATGGTATACCATCGACTGCTGATCTTATTTTTTTTTCGGTCAACTATCTACTGCACAGTTCAAGTTTAACTTTGTTGCTGTCGACCACCTTTGAGACTGCTAAACTTTAGAACAGTCCAAAAGGAGGTCTTAATATAGGAATTTTGTGGTACTTCTGCAAATGTCCATTTAGAAAACCTTTTCATTTCAAAAAGACCCACCTAATACTGAATGCACAAAATGGGAGGTTTGTAAGCATCAAAACGAACGGTTGGTTGCAGTTAGGTCGCGCCTATTTCATATTAGCAGTAAGACAGGAAGTTAATAATTTAGAAAGTTCAGTGGTAGTGCAAGAGCTAGAATTTGCAATAACCGTGTTAAGTCGGGTTTGGCTTTTCGTTATGGCTTGTCTTTTGGTGTGTGTATCGCTTAATATGTTATTTTGTTTTGGATAGCCAACTGGCCATTTTTGGGGACAGTAACTGTCCTTTTGCCTTTCCGCAAGTGATGTTTCCATTTGGGTCTAGTTGTTTCATGTTTGTGTTTCTGCCCCTTGGTGTCTCTGATGGGAGCTTGGCTTACTTGTATCGATTCTTGATCATTGCCTTCACTTCTATTTTTTTAGGGGGGGGGGGAGTGGGGTTGGGGCGAGGGGGGTATGAATTACACGGACTTGTTGACGTGAGGCATTGTATCGTCTTTTTGACATTGTGTTAACATTTTTGTTATTGTTATCACTGCTATTATTATCAATAATAAGGGTGGCGATGATGATAAATATCGTAATAATAATTTTCCACTCATATGTCATATGCATGACCTGAGTTTGTCTTAATAAAGAACTATATATTATGTTATGTTATGACAAACACAGACAGCATATTCTAGAATAGGGTTGTCTCCAATTTCAATATGGGTCAACTTTTAAAGAATGTGAAGTTACTTTTTTTAAGGTTATCTGATTACAGAAGAGCAAAAGTGTGATCAGGAAAAAACGGGTTCGATACCTGCCGGGGTTGGCAACATTCTTTCGTGGAGATTGATCATGAAGTCTTTTCTACGGTCATTCTCTCCTTTCCATAGATTCAAGGAGGGTAGCTGCCAGTTTCTGGCGAAAGAATGTGCAATGTACTGGTTAACCGCTTACGTATAAGCCTGCCCAGGCAACGTGTGGATAGGTAAACTGACCGGCTCAAAAATGACCTAAATAGTGTTGACCGGGCCTTTAAACACAAACAAACAAACAAACAAACATAAGAGCAAATAGTAATTATCCAAAACTAGCTTTGCCTGGCCAAGAAATACTTGACCTGTATTCGTGCTTCCATCGCCCCCGCCCATCGGGGCTTGAAGAAGTAGATGGGCTGCATGATGCATCCACGCAGAGCTGAATCCGACCGCACACGAGAACTGGTAAACCGCTTAGAGGTTCTTAGCATGCCCAGGAAAAGTAATGCGAGTTGGACCGTCCATGCATGTAAACTCTATTGGTTTAATTGGACGGCAGAACTTAAGAAGTCATTTCATCTCAATTTCGAGTAAAAGTGCCACAAAATTGGAAGTAACGAATCCAAAATGACCTATACAGTGTTGACGGGGACGTTAAAACTCAAATAAAAGCTGTCCCATGGAAAAAGGGGTCAACTCTAAAAGGAAAGAATTTGCTCCTTATGAGCAAATTTTTTCCTTTAAGTGTTGACCCCTATTGATATGGGAGACAAAAATACTTTTGGAGGAGTTGCCACCCCTGAAGGTGTATCCATTCCCCTTAAGATAACAATGTTTTGGACAATTTGACCCGTATTTATAAGGGTATTCGTTATTGTTAACGTCATCACGAAAACACGCCTATATAATTTTGACCCCCTTGAACCCAACTTTTATATAGTAAAACTGGGGTTAACAGAGATAAACCTTAGTTTTCTTTTTTCTGCTCCAAAGTATAGATTGTGGGTACTCGTGAGGACCGCCTCGATAAGGCGGTTCTAACGAGTACCGACAATCTTTATTTTAAGCAGAAATTAGAAAATAAAAAAAAAACTGCACGCACTGCATGATGCCCCGCCACTACAGTTACATCAAGCAAGTGTCGTATCGCAGTGAAACAAAACCCTATGGCTGATTTCCCCCATCCTCGTGATGTAACCATGCAAGTTTGGTCAGAATCAATCATTGATTTCAGGAGATATAGTGCTTCAAACAGACTACGTGATAGAAATGGCTATGTTCAATATTCAAGAGGGGATACCTCCAAAATTAAGAAAATCAGAGTTATGGTTCATATGTTCTGCGTGTCATCTCAGGCTGCTCTGCATATCTGTTAAATTTCGTGAAAACATCTCAAACGGCATCAGAGTTATGGAGCGGACTCGAAACTGATAGCAACTGCTATATTCAAAGTTCAAAGGGCAATAACTCCAAAAGTAGGAAAATCAGAGTTATAGTTCATATGTTCTGCACGTTGTCTCATGGTGTTCTACATATCTGAAAAGTTTCATGGAAATATCTCAAACGGTATCGAAGTTATGGAGCGGACACCAAGCTAAGATAAAAATGGCTATGTTCAATGTTCAATAACTCCAAAAGTAGCAAAATCAGAGTTATGGTTCATATGTTATGCGCGACGTCTGATAGTGCTCTTCAAATCTGTGTAGTTTCGTCAAAATATCTCAAAATTGTATCCGAGTTATGGAGCCAACACGAAACTGATAGCAACAGCTTTATTCAAAGTTCAAAGGGCAATAATTCAAAAAGTAGAAAAATCAGAGTTATGGTTAATATGTTCTGCACGTCGTATCATGATGCTCTACATACATGTGAAGTTTCACGGAAATATCTCAAATGGTATCAAAGTTATGGAGCGGACACGAAACAACGAAATTTCAAATGTTCAAAGGGCAATAACTCCAAAAGTAGGAAAATCAGAGATACGGTTCATATGTTCTGGACGTTGTCTGATAGTGCTCTACATATCTATGAAGTTTGGTCAAAATATCTCAAATGGTATCAGAGCTATGGAGAGGACACGAAGCAGATAGCAACAGCTATATTCAAAGTTCAAAGGGCAATAACTCCAAAAGTAGGAAAATCAGAGTTACGGGTCATATGTTCTGCACGTTGTCTCATAGCCCTCTACATATCTGTGAAGCTTCGTGGACATATCTCAAATGGTATCGAAGTTATGGAGCGGATACGAAACTATGATAGAAATTCCTATGACTGTTTAATGTTCAATGGGCAACAACTCCAAAAGTAGGTAAACAGAGTTACGGTTTATACGTTCTGCACGTCGTCTGATAGTGCTTTACATATCTGTGAAGTTTCGTGAAAGTATCTCAAACGGTATCAGAGTAATGGAGCGGACACGAAACTATGGGGCGCTGACGGATAACATAATACCCCGCCATTGTTTGAATGGTGGGGCATAATCACAATTTATCATCTTAAAAATGTTCATTTTTCGGCGGTGAAGTTTACAATGTATTTTTATAGGCGTGTTTTTGTAATGATACTTGCATAGCGTCTTAAAATGGGACATTGGCAAACAATGTAGAACGGCGCCTGATCAGGGTATAAACTTAGCTTCTATGCGCATGGCTGTTTGAAGCCATTGTCAAATGGACCGAAAGCCATGCTCAAACAGCAAAAACCATGTTAAAATAACGAAATTCGCGTGCTGTTTCAACATGGATTTTGAGCTTTTGATATCACAAGACTGGCCTTGCTTTGTTTACGTTACGTTGTGCGACGTAACGTTATCACCCTGACCGTAGCGTTTTAGGGTTCTATGGTGACGTCAGATGGTTACTGCGTAACAGAGTCATTGTAAACAACATTCTGAACTGGCCGTCATGTTGGTTCGCCGGTCGCATTTGAAGAGTACATGTATATGGAGCTTTTGGGCGTTTTCGTCAAAATTTGCGGGACAATTGCACTTTACCGGGCACTGATTTTCCATAGGAAAATCCACGTGAATAGGTACCTAAGGCCCTATTATAAGGACGCGCGTGAGCGCGGCCCTAAAATGGAAATAAGGCAGACACATGTAAAAATAACCCCCAAATCGTATACATTAGGCATATTTCAGGTTAAAACCACGGTTTTTAACCGTAGGTTTCAAGTAAGTTCTGCAATTCCAAGCTTGTTCTGAAGAACGGAAGAAGAACAAATTTAAAGACGTAATGAATATTAACCCTATAGGTGCCACAGGGCCAATTTTGGGCCACAGGTGTAACTACGTTGAGTGCCAGCGGGCCAATTTTGGGCCAATACTTTGAATAATGATAGAAAGATATCTGCGGGACAAAATCCTCATTTCTTTTCTGTTTTGATCTAAAAAATCCTTCGAAAACATTCTCCAAGTACCAAATCTTGGCTATGTATGCTTGAATGTGCGTGATAAGATCAAACAGGCACATACCCTCAGTGCAATTTTTATGGATGACTGTGTTATTTTTTCCCGCGTACGTAATATTACGTCATTAGCAGTGCTGGACGTTACGTCAGTCGATCCCAACGTCGCGCGTAACGTCGCGCGTCGCGCGTAACGTCGCGCGCCGTTAATTTGAGCAAGGTAGTATAATTGTCTTAGTATTTTCTTTGTAGTGGATTTTGTAGCGTTTTATCGCGGCGTTTCGAGTTCATACATGCGCATATTCTGTTGTATATACAGTTTGGCACCACATTAAAAAGTTAAGCTATTCAAGAAGCACATTTTTTTTCACACTTTACTGGCATAATCTACTGACTCCAGTTTTACAATAATTTCCTTGTAAAATGAAATCAATTTCACACGACCTACAACATCGTATCATATGCCTCCTACCATATCCAGCGATACAACTCCTGCTTATTTACGGACACCCGTACAAGTGACTTAATTGTCTGCACACACACGCACCCGCACACATACACACAGAGAGAGAGAGAGAGAGAGAGAGAGAGAGAGAGAGAGAGAGAGAGAGAGAGAGAGAGAGAGAGAGAGAGAGAGAGAGAGAGAGAGAGAGAGAGAGAGTTGGAATTAGTTTTGAAATGATTTTTTTCAATAACGTTACGTATCAGCTTGAACATGACAAAACCTATGTTAAGGCTTGTGCGACCAGCCATCACGAAAACACACCTATAAATTTTGACCCCATGGACCCCAATTTTATATCGTAAAACTTGGGTTTCCGGGGGTATACCTTTTTTCTCATTTCTGGTCTAAAATGGATTGTGGGTACCAGTTAGAACCGCCTCGATGAGGCGGTTCTAGCGAGTGCCAACAATCTATATTTTGAGCAGAAATAAGAAAAATATCACAAGTTTTCATCATAAAATTTTCATATTTTCGGCGATAAAGGTGGCAATGTATAGGTGTGTTTGCGTAATGAAAGGCTCAGATCAGCCTGCGAATTCGCGCAGTCTCATCAGACCATTCGTTGATCAAATATACCTTCTATAGCCTGTGGGCTATTAAAAGAGAGATACACGGCATCTCTTGTCTTAGTGAGAATAAAATAGCAGACTGATCCAGTACTTCAATATCACACGACTTTATGTAGGTTTTCTCGTGTGCTGGCTCCTATGTTTGTTAGATAAGGAATGTAATTTAGTTATCAATACTTTGAAAATGAAAGAGAAAATATCAGAAAAAATGTAGAAATCAGGGAAATGAGAGAGAGAGAGAGAGAGAGAGAGAGAGAGAGAGAGAGAGAGAGAGAGAGAGAGAGAGAGAGAGAGAGAGAGAGAGAGAGAGAGAGAGAGAGAGAGAGGTTTAGACCTGGTATTGTTTTTCGAGTTTTCAAAGGAGATAAATTGTAAGTTTATGTCAAGGTCTGTTATATACTCACCGGAAATAGAAACTATACACCCATTTTTAAATTGTCACTGGCAAAACATAACATTTAAATGAAATTTGAATTCCAATTACGCTGAAAAAAATAACTAGTACATTCGACTAGTTTACCTAGTAAACACAGAGGGTCACCTAGTCGTCTGTAGGTTGACTGAGCATTCTTAGTCAATTTAACTAGTCTCTCTAGTAAGCGTAAACCAATAATCGTTGACAGGGCATCTGGTCAGTATGACTACCCTTTCTAGTCAGTATGACTAGGGTGTCTAGACAGTTTTCCCGCCGAATGTTGATTGACAGCTTGCAGAATGTGTAGAGGAAGCGTTCCAGACGCCATCTTCACGTTTAGGAGAACATGCTCCAACATACAGTGGGTTGATTCTGATATTATTTCACCCAACATAGAGTGGGTTGTTGTACTCACCTTGAGCACTTTGTTCCTATTGTTTGTAACTCTGCAGGTAAGAAATATGCTTTTATTTCTTAAGCACCTAGTGGTTATAAGCAGCGTTATAATGCTTACAAGATAAACAACAACAACAACAATGTCAACATACAAATATACGTCCAGAAGTTCTAAAGTCGACATTTCCGTGAATCCAAGCATAAATAATGGGGATTTTCTTTTCTGCAATATGAAAATATAACTCTGCAGGTAAGAAATATTCTTTTATTTCTTCTCTTATCTTCCTAAAGGCACCTTTACACAGCACGTTTTTCCATATGTGTTTTGACTGTACAGGTTTCCTAGTAAATGTGACTAGCCCTTTTATCAATGTGACTACCTGCCTTGTCATCTGTAGAGGAACTACGACTAAAGCAACTAGTAATCAGTACTAAGAATCTAGTAATCTACGACTAAAGCAACTAGTAATCAGTACTAAGAATCTAGTAATCTACGACTAAAGCAACTAGTAATCAGTACTAAGAATCTAGTAATCCTGACCATGCTTGCTAGTACTTTTGACAGTCACACCAGTACATTTGACTATTAAGCTAGTACATATGACTAGCTTAAACTAGTAAACTTTGACTAGATGAAGCTAGTCAAATGTACTAGGCTAAGTAAAGCTAGTCAAGTTGACTAGTTTTTTCTAGTCAAAATGCTTGACTAGGTCTTCCTAGTCACATCGACTATTTTGCATAGTGCTTTTTTGGACAATCATATTGACTAGGTTCCTTAGTCGGCATGACTATTTTTTTTTCTCAGTGTATATAAACTATCATCAGTTGCATGTCTGCTTTATCGAATAAAATGTTTAATGATTGCTACGATTTAACGGGTGAAGCCACCGGTTCAAAGCAAGGGTCCAAATCTTGCTGTTCAAGTTGCCATTGAGTCAAACATTTTGTGCCGCGAATGTGATCCCCCTTTTCACTAGTTATTACGCATCATCAAACATTGGGGATATTGTTTACAAAATGAAAATTTACACAATGGTTGAAAAGTTATCGACCTTTAAATATTTTGATTCTTGATCATACCCCCCCCCCCCCCAACACACACACACACCCATTATAAGTTATTTTGATTCTTGACCCCGCCCCGAGAGCGATATTGCCCGAGCCGTTAGGCAAATAGAGCTTTCATGCGGGGAATATGAGCCCATGTTCCAAATATTGGACCCAACCACCGCAAGTGAGCGAAAAGTATGGCGTTTCCGATTGCGGTTTTTGTTTTAATCAATATTTAAAACACATCGAAGATGCTAAAACGATTGAAGGCACTTTTGGGTCGATTTTTGGCTTGCAACATTATTTTGAATATTTCGCTGAAAAAAGCAGTTCTTGACATTTCAATAAAATGTTTGTTTCTCGATAGTTTTTAGATTTTATGTTATTTTTTAATTCCTTGCTTTTAACTTCGAACCTATACGGAAAAATGTTAAAATCAAAATTCGATTTCAAACAGATTTTGTGAAAAATGCACTTTTTTACATTTCCCCCAGAAACTTTAATTTTGAACACCAGATGTTCTTTAAATTGTCACAGGATTCATGTCTATAGTTAGTCAAATCCTTAGTCAGTAAATGTTAACTGAATTATCTACTTGTTTTGTCAGACGAGACAATTTAAAAGTGTATAGTTTCTATTTCCGGTCAGTATATTTGAAAACTTTCTTCACGACTTTGTTTACAGCTGAATTTGACATTGCTAGTTATTTCGGAAGGTATTTTTAGTTTTATGGCCCTGTCAAGATTATTTCACTTATATCGAGTCAATTGTTAATCAGAGGTTGGCGAAAACCGGAATGCCCGGATAAAAACACACCTTGCATTCCGTGGCATTTCATGACTTGGCGTCTCACACGAGCCTTTGACACGAGCCTGGCTCGAACCATTATTGATTAAAAGTCAGTGCTCGGAAGGATCAGCCAAACTACCACTCATTCAACAAACTCGTATTCATTAGGATATCAAGGCAATATTTTTTTTTTTCATATTATATTTTGTGATATTTCCTTATTCTGTTTAAAACATAGTTTTTGGGTGCTCGTTATAACCGCCTCAATAAGTACCCATAATCTATATTTTGGACCAGAAAAAAATATATATATCCATATAAGTACCCATAAAATCTATATTTTGGACCGGATATCCAGGTAAACCTACATTCTTCTATATAAATTGACGTTTACAAGGTATACATCGCACGAGCTTGTTAACGTGATGAGGAAAATAAGATCAACAATAATGAGAAAGAGATGTTCAGAAAAGTCACAAAGAACAAAAACACCCCAAACTACGATGAGACAACAATATACACACAACCGAAGTTGCGATTGTACCTACCAAACCGACTAACATACGAGAAACTGCAAGAGAACAGACGCCTTTGAACGGTCCATTGGGTTAACATGGCCGAACAATATAAGACACATTTGCTGGCATGTTTCCGATGAAAGTTTGTGATACCTTTGTTATTTATGTTCAAAACACAAATTGTGTGTGCCCGTAAGAGCCGATTCAATGAGGCGGTTGTAACAAGTACCAACAATCTATGTTCTGAAACAGTTAAAAACTAGATAATCTCTACCCTTGTACACCCTACTTTCCACTAAATAAAGTGGGGTGTGCAATGGTGTTTTGGTTGATTTGTTAAGGTGACTACCTGGCCCCGAGGTTATACAACTTTTTTCATGCTCAACTCAGCTGAGCATGAAACTTGTGGTGCTCATAAAATTAAAATACTAATAAGTTGAGAGATTTGTCTTTCTCAAACAGCCGATAATGTTATATTAAATTGCCACTGTTGGCATTTTAAAATTTGTGAGCAGGACAAATTTCATGATCAAGTGAGTTGAGCATGAAAAAAGTTTTATAACCTCGGTGCCAGGCTTCACATTACAACGGGAGTGCTAAACTATAGCCAACTTTTAGGAAGCTAATAAGGGGAAAAATTGTACGCCGGTGTGATCTTTCCACAAAATCTTACAATATCCCCCATTTTTAAACCATCCGCGGAACATATCAACCTTTTCCGACTCGTCAAGTGGTATCAGCCTTGTGTGTTAGGAATTAGAAATTTCCACTAGATACATCTTTTCATGCTTTTATTTTTCTCTGCTATACTGACGAGTGCATAAAAATGACAAATAACTTCTGCGAAAACAGACTGAAAAATAAAATAATATGTTTATTGCTTTTGTTAGACGGGTTTTTCAAGGAAAAATTACGTCCTTTAGAAAAGCGATGTCCGTGCGGGCGGGCGGGCGGCCGGCGGGGCGTCCGCGTCCCGGTTTACCTTTTGGTTAACCCTGAAGAACCCGTCCAAAGTGCCATTTGGCGTTTTTCTTGTTACGAATAATTATTCTCATTATTGTTTTATCTTTATAACTTTTATTATAAAAAATATCACAAGTATATTTCATGTAAAACAAAAGTCAGAATTTACCATGTACTACAAAATCAATAATAAATAAATAAAATAAATAAAAACTGCAGTTTATATGGACCTACTGTCAAAGGTGTTTGTAAAAAAGACGATTTTTACCGTAAAGTTGAACAGATTTAGCAGATATGTGCAGCGAACCACCATTGAAAGTGTATTTTAGGTCTGTTTGAAAATTACACTGGTTGATATAAAGCTACACTGACTGTCAAAGAAACACTGACATGTTACATGTATGCAAACGCATTTTCAGTCTTTTTGTGTTATCGCTTGTGCATGTCGCTCTCAAAAGTGCATGGTGAGATTACGGATGAAATTCGGCGCGTAATGTTTACTGACGTTAACGTCTCAACAGATATACGTCAACGTTAGAAGTTGTTTATCCAAGTTGTTTATCGAAGACGTCGACGTCGTGCACATTTGGCAATTCCTATAGGAATTAGCTTGGCAGCGAAAGGGTTAATGAGCCCTGATGTCAACTTTCGATGACGCAGTTTGTAAACAAATCCGAGTTGCAAGAAAAAAAAAAGAAGAGAAAATATGGCTTTGTTTATGATGATTTGGCCGAAATATGCAGGGACGATGAAACTTTAACAACGTGGCTGATAATGTATTTTGACTTTTGACTATAGTAAGTTATTTATCAATCAACATTATGGGGGCTACCGCCCCCACACCCCTGCATTCAAAGATAGAAAGATTCAAGGCCACCTTCTTAAACTAACAACGGCAGCAATTCGGGGTCTGTAGAATCTTATTTTGTCTGCAGTTCCCTTAAATTTTCAAGTCTCATTTCATCCCATTTGCATATAATTTGGTACCGTTGTCCAAGTCTGTCGAATCCACGACAAAGATAGAGAGGCTTTAGTATGGCAGATGACAGTGTAAGCTAAAATAGCTACAACTGAGTCTGGGAATTTACGTATTTTAATGCTACATCAACTTGCTGCTATTAAAGTACGATCCAGAAAAGCGCACTATCGATATATGTGCTTTGAAAACGCTTGCATTCTTTGAAAAACGATGGTTAGAAAATGCTCGATTCGTCCTTCGAAAACAAAATGGCGGTCGTCTATTCCCGAACGTCATGAATAATTTATGCGGCATCAAGAACAAAAGACACGTCCTAACAACAAGTTGCGCCTGCGCAGTCTCGATAGAAGCCAGTGCCCGGTATAGTTCAATCTAGCCAAATTTGCTGTCGGAATCGTAAGTTATACAAGAACAACGATTATCCATGGTTATTTCATCTGTTCATTGCATTAACATTTGCCGGATCCCTGGCGGCCTCATGTTCAAACAGCTTCCTCGGGACCTGGCGAATGTTAATGCATGAAACACCATGGTTGATCGCTATAGTATAGGATGTTTGCAAAACGTACGAAAAATAAATAAATAAAACAAATAAAAAAATAAATCTGGCACACCCCAAAATGCTTGCAGTGACTCGAAAAATGCCGAGATCGTCCAATACAATTTCATAAACTTCAGTACCACGATCAGGCTCATGACCGTGTAGGCCCTACGGACCCAAATGGAAACTACATGACCAGAGCCCTTTGTGGGCAAAACAAATCTAAGACCAGGCCAGCCTTCGAAATCAAGTTACGCATTCCATAACGCACTAAGTCGAGCATTTATTAGACAGTTCTGTTTTATAATATGGGCCCCGTCAAGCGATTTCGGTACTTATCGCCTAGCGAAGGTTCAGGCGAGCCTGCGCATCCGCGCAGTCTCGCCAGATCCTTCGTTGCTCGCTCATACAAGCAGTGGATCAACAGGAACCTTCAGACAGAAAGCCATATCCTTGGCCCCTCTGACTGACTGGGCATGCGCAGTTAAAATTTGTCATGACCAACTGCTCGAAGACACAAATTCGCTTGGCGGGGCTCATATAAGATTTGCAACTGCACCATTAATGATCATTATTTTTCGACCTATCGCACATATTTCACATTGACTGCGCCATATTCCAGGCACGACTATACTTCCGACAAGAGTAGGATTGAAAATAATTCGAGTTATAGATGCCAGTCAGCTGTAATTAGACTTGACGTGACAAATCCTGCACTTGGGGTACTCAACCCTCCACTGGTTAATGGCTATGTGAAGAAGCTATTATCTAATCAGAGCCATTCCTTAAATGTAATCTGTGAGCCGCGTAACCAGAAAAGAGGTTCGACCATACCAGCCGTTAAAGATCGCGCACAGCCTACCAATGTAACCAGATATTTCACACATTGTCTCTGGCTTTGACTAGGCCAGTGTACAGCGTAAGCTAATGCCAGAACGCACAGTCTGCCACGACCGTTCGCTGTTCGCATACGCGTAAAAGAACTGTTTTTGTGACAAGTTTCTTTTAGGGATTGTCAGAGCGAAGTGTGTCTATATCGGTTATCCAGAGAAGGAGCGTTTTTTTTACATAACGGATATCTTACCTAAAACTGAGTAAAATCAAATTGTTTAACATACGACGTAAATTACTCATCGTCGTTCAAACTCGATGCTTCATAAGTTTACCATATTTGAAAAAGGTATACTTGTTTCCAAATCTACTTTCTTTCATACGATCCGAACATTTTCACAGTTTTTTTTTTATTATTTCGAACAGAAGTGGAGGCAATGGTCAGGAATCGATACAATTAACCCACAGCTCCCATTCAATATCAAGATCAGAAACAAGTTTATTGAAATTAAAAATGATAGATCTAAGACAGACCTTTGACAGTGGGTTGTCGCTAAGACCAGATTGGCTGTCACACGGATGAATCTTGGACAGTGGGTTGTAGCTTAGACCAACTTGGTTTGACATGTTTGAATCTTGGACAGTGGGCTGTAGCTTAATACAATTTTTGGGTTGTACCTTAGACCAACTTAGCTGTTACATGCTGGAATCTTTGGCAGTGGGATGTTGCTGAGACCAACTTGGCCTTTACATGCTGGAATCTTTGGCTGCGGGTTTGTCAAGACCCACTTGGCTGCCACATGCTGGAATCTTAGACAGTGGGTTGTACCTTAGACCAACTTGGCTGTTACATGTTGGATTCTTGGACAGTGGGTTGTAGTTGAGACCAATTTGGCTGTTACATGCTGGAAACTTGGACAGTTGGTTGTAGCTAAGAGCATCTTTTCCGTTGCACGCTGGAATATTGGACAGTTGGTTGAAACGTAGACCAACTTGTCTGTTACATGCTAGAATCTTGGACAGTTGATTGTAGCTTAGACCAACTTGACTGTTACACGCTGGAATCTTGGACGGTCGGTTGTAGCTTAGACCAACTTGTCTGTTACATGCTGGAATCGTGGACAGTTGGTTGTTGCTAAGGCCAACTTGGCTGTTACATGTTGAAATCTTGGACAGTGGGTTGCAGTTTAGGCCAACTTGGCTGTTATATGTTGGAATCTTTGTTATGTAGCTTAGACCAGCTTAGCTGTAACATGCAACGAATTTGGACAGTGGGTTTTAGCTAAGACCAACTTGGCTGTTAATTGCTAGAATCTGGAACCGTGGGTTGTGGCTTAGACGAACTTCGTTTTACTTTCTGGAATCTTGGAGTGTGGGCTGTAGCTTAATACAGCTTTGTTGCCACAAGTAAAAATATGGGCAGTTGATTGCATTTTAAACGAAATATGTTGCTTGGAATTTGGCAGTTGGTTGTAGCTTTGACCAACTTTGCTGCTACACGTTGGAATCGTTGATGGATGGTTTTAGCCTAGAGTACATTGGTACATGGTGGAATATTTGACATGAGGAATTGATTTTACCTTTTTTTCCGTCCTTTTTTGCAAATTCATACTCGTTTTTTTACTTTCTCTCTAGTCGAAGTATTCATCACCTATATGTTCCTATGCAAAATGCTCTTTTTCGTGGTACATGCAAGAGATGATAGGTCGCCTAACACCATAGCAAACGACATTTTAAGGGTGTTTATTTTAAATATTTTTTTCCGCGCAATTATGGCTTGGCATTACATGTAAATCGTCTGCCCTGCAGTATTGGCCGACGAATCTCATGAAATGCTAATCTTACATGTAATGTCAAATCATTATTATCTCTGGAAATTTCAGTCGCAACAAAATTCAGCCAGTGTACAAGCAAGGTATTTAAAAAGACGTGTGACCCGAAGACATTCCGATCTGTCTGTGCATTCACACAGTGCGGTCGTAATGCTCGCCGGCTCTTTGCTATATATCATGCCAACAGATAATGCCCTGATCAGTCTGTGCGGATGCGCAGGTTGTTCTGAGACTTCGCTGGTCAGACGTCTTATCATGAAAACACGCCTATATAATTCTGACCACCTTGAACCCCACTTTTATATAGTAAAACTGGGGTTTACAGGGGTATGCATTATTGTTCTTATTTCTGCTCTAAAATATAGATTGTGGGTACTCGTCAGAACTGCCTCGATGAGGCGGTTCTAACGAGTACCCAAAATCTATATTTTGAGCAGAAATAAGAAAAATATCACATTTTTTCATTTTCATTTTTAGGCGATAAAGGTTACAATGTATTTGTATAGGTGTGTTTTCTTAATGTCTAGAACAACAGCAGAAAATACACATGTACAATGTACATACTTCTGTACAATGATGTCTACGACAGACAACCGGCTGAGTCCGACATTAACAATTTTCATTCGACCGTATTTATGCTGCCACAAGAGACCAAGTGCAACACTTTGGATGAAAAGAGAACACATCGCTGGTGTGAAAATATACAGACCAGTTGAAACAGTGTCAAATAGTTTTGTATTCGCGTTTGAGAAAAGGTGGCCCCTAGGGGAGAAAGGAAAGCGGCGATGCTAAAACGATACTACAGTAGTTTCATTTAGACCAAATATGTCCTTAACACGCCAATAAAAACAGCACAGGAAAATGTCGTCTGTTTATGCCGTCAGATTATTTATATTGTACTTGTTAGAACAATTAACATTTCAGCCATTAAAAGCTCGTTAAAGACACATTTTTCGATTACATAATAGCCTAATGACCGTTTATTAAAGAAAACAGCATTGAGATAAAATACACTTGGCATATTCAGGCTGTCATACAGGTAGGGGACCAAGAGAGGGTAATAAATTACCTAGGGATCTGACTTTGACAAATGACTTCAATTCATTTACACCTAAATCCTTAATTTGATTTACATGGAAGAAACAACAGCACTTTTTTCCGTTTTTATATTTAGTAGCCATTATTTATAATCATTACAGAAAATGCCAATTCAAATATATTGATAATTTTTTCCACAAAAATGATTTTTTTTTCAGATAAAATCCTGATAACTTTAATATTTCTGCTCTAAACATATATTGTGGGTACTCATTAGAACCACCTCGGTAAAGCGCTCTGACGAGTACCCACAATCTGGTTTTACAGTGTGACTGCTCGTTAGAACTGCTTCAATGAGGCGGTTCTAACGAGGACACACAATATATGTTTTTCAGGAAAAAGGAACATACCATAAACCCCACTTTCTATAGAGAAAATGGGGGTTTAAGGGGTATACATTATTTTCCTTATTTCTGATCCAAGTCATAGGTTGTGAGTGCTCGTTAGAATCGAGTCAATGAGGCGGTTCTAACTAGCACCCACAACCTATGTTTGCATAATAAATAAGAAAAATAAATTTAACTGTTTTTGCTATTTTGTTTTAAATTTGAAAAGGTGAAAAAATATTTTTTTTTCTCTTTTCTGATATGATTGTGTCTAAAACAAAGAGCATTTTATAGTTCCATCTTGACTGAAATGCTAATGGTTTAGACATTATATGATTTGTGTGTCACATACTTTCAACCAAAATAAAGGTAAATTGATTGATTAAATTTTGAGGTTAATCTATTCATTTACCTTGTTTGTTTACTTCTTTGCACTTTTGAGTAAAGAAAACAATGGATATCAGTGCTTTTCTTTACTTTATTTTAAAATACAAAAGAAGTAATTTACAATATTTTGTTGGAAACAGTAATTTATACTATCACTCAAGTACCCTTATTGAGCCCCCTATAAAATAAGAAATCTGCTCATAATCACCTCATAATCACTTAGATAAGATAAGCCTTTGATGTGCACTATGGTCCGAAGGAAATGTTTATTGGAGATCATTAGACAGGCCGCCCCTTTTATCTAAGAAAAAAAAAATGTGTCTTTAAGCTAATGAGGATTTGTACAACCGGGCCCTGGATTGTTATATTAGAACTTTCAAGGACTGTTATATTCCTATATTCTGAACACCTTTTGGAAAAATATTCCAGGCGTATCCATTCCCCTTAAATAGTCAAACCTCACTACGAAAACTCGCCTATTCAAATAAATTGAAAATTGTACCTTCAAAAGTTAAAAGTTTTCAGATAAATTTTCTGATATTTTTCAGACTTCTGTGACTGTGGGTACCCGTTGGAACCGCCACGCCAATCACACTCTTTGCTTTTGAGCAGAAATAAAAATAACAATATATAACTTGTAAACCGTAGTTTTACTGTACAAAGGGTCAAAATATTTTGGTGTGGTTTATGATGTGAAAAGCAAATACAATTTAATTTAGTTGTTTCAGATATTTCGTTACAATGCTATACATTATGTTTTGCAAGGGTCCTTTTCAATCGATAATAACCAATCACTGATACGCGTATTACAATAATGTATGCATTACGCAAACACGCCTATACAAATACATTGCCACCGTTATCGCCGAAAAAAATGAAAATTTTATGATGAAAAATTGCGATATCTTCCTTATTTCTGCTCCAAATATAGATTGTAGGCGGTTCTAACGAGTACCCACAATCTATATCTTAGAGCAGAAATAAGAAAAATAAGGTATACCCCCGGAAACCCCAATTTTAATATATAAAAGTGGGGTTCAAGGGGGTCAAAATTATATAGGCGTATTTTCGTGATGGACATTTTGCTAACATTGTTCAAACGAAAAGTTCATGTTATCTATGTTCTGTAAAGAATCTAAATGAACATAATGAAAAAAGTTCCATTTAAGCTTAGATGGAAATTCTGTACTACATTTATCAAAATCCGACTTTAAATGAAAACTTTGTGCCATACTTTGTGCCAATTGCACTATACTTTAAGAAATAAAATCACTTTAAAGACAGCCACCTACACAATTTTTTCCAGGAAAGAAAAAACTGTCTGAAGTCATCAAAAACTATTTCATCTAAGACAGCACTTTGTATACCAATGAGAATTTCAAAAGTACAAAATATGGGTTTGTTAAGTCATTACGAGGTAACATGAACATTTCTTAGAAACAAATTTCACTGATGGCGAAACGTTAGCTTTTGACTTATACCTAATCACCTTGATTGGCTTGACTTGTCTTGCAAAGAAGTTGACAGAGTTATTTCACATTATGTGGAGACAAGAAGCCACCATCAAGAATTCAATGATGCGCCAATTTTCCACCTATTCAAACGGAAAGCGAACCCTCAGATCTGTCGCAATCCCCGTGGCATCTCTTTATTGCCAATCTGCCCATTTCTAGTTATCCATGGGGAATTTTCTTTGGTATGAGTTCCTCAGGCATACTGGTAGCTTAGGCATCAGGGGACAGTTTCGCATTTGAGGGTGGACGTTTTTCAAAATATTATAGTAGGAGGGTCAATAGTGGCATGGTTGCTCATAGAAATAGATATTTTTTGCCAATGTGGGCTTATTTGCTGAGTATCTGTACTTTTATGAAATGGAATACGAAACTAAAACCCCGGCTGTCTGGATGCTGTGCAAGTTCAAGGTGCAGCGGCATGTCTGAATTCACGAAGGTAGCTTTGGCACTAAAAAGTGGCTGTTTTTCAAAGAGGATTCCTGAAAAAGTTTACTGGTTATGGTATACTTTTCTGTCTATTTCTTTGCATGTGACTGAGTGTACATGACATTTCAACAGGTGCCAAGTACTGGTGTTTTGGGAGTAAATTCACAGGATCTGTCAAAGTGAGACTGTGTCATGATTTTTAGTGTGTAAAAACTAGTGGGTGGGGTAAGTGAAATGCTGCTGCTGTCAGCCTATGCAAACAGAGAAGTGTTTCTTTGGTATTCTGTTTTGATTTCATGCATGTGTGGAGCAATTTGAAACCAAAACAGAAGTTATCGCTTTCTCCAGGAGTTGTCGATAACGATTCAAAAACCTGGTGTGACGCGGACAAAAAAGTGCTGCGATTAACTGTCCCCTAATGCCTTAAGGGAAAACGCCAAAAATACAAGTCATCTTTTGGGGTCTTATTCACTGCAATTTGAAAAGCTTATTATTTGTCGAATGAGTACCCGCAATGTTTTTGTGCATCGCGCAGTCCATATTTACGCAGGAAATGATACGCTATAGGTACCGTATGCTTGTCTGATTTACAGCCGACAAACAGTTGATTTAAAGCCGACAAACAGTTTTCTTACACCAGACTGCAGCCTGTGCCCTTAAACATCTAATTCACATACTGGGGATGGAAATATTGTTTATTTTCAAGGATTTTAATATTTTTATATCTAAATATGGCCTTAAAGAGTATAATTTAAGCTAGTTTGGCTTTGTTTTTGGTAATTTTTCCCAATTTTGAATGAATTTTCCATTGGGGCAATGGGCAAAATTTTACTGAAGTCAAAAATTTGGCTCTAGTCCACACCACAGTGGCACAGGCATTCTATCAAGCATTAAAATCTACCAGAAAAAGCAATTAACAGCATTTCAAGACAGTTCAACAGGAATATTTTAAACGAAAACAGTTGTCGAGCTTGGCAAGGGCGCACAGATGATATCGGTTTTGGTGAAAAGCTTGTATGGCATCACAATGTGTGCGCTTGTCTGAAATTACACCGCATTGATTTTGCACGAGACCATTTAAATATTTATCACAGGAGTACTTGATATGATATTTTGCCCATTTTTGCCCTAACCATCTCTGTGTAAATGTTATGACCTGTCTAATGAGCCACATTCTGTGAAAAAATAATAGGTAATTCAGTAAAAATGATGGACAGTGCCATGACCACTATAGATGCATAGGTTGCCTCATAAACAGATCTCAAATTTGTGCTGTGCAAATGTCCCAAAAGCCTACCCAGGTCCTTAATATTAACAACATTGTCCTTTTCAGCACTGTAAGACCTTCTGTGTGTCCAAGAATGTACTTTGGACACATTATTCTGATAGGAATCTTTCTCTTTTCCAGTCTGTAGCTAGTAACCTCAGAATACTCACCAGGTCTAGCTGCTAGTTGCTGATGGCAGCACATGTGCAAGTTAAGAAGTTCTTCTTATCCAAGTAAGTCTAGTTTCTTGCAGCCAGAAAGTGTTTTCTTGTGCTGACTCCATTTTATATAGTGGAGAGTGACAAGGATAGTGCAATGTTACACTCCTCCCTGATTCTTTTATGGAGATTTTTTAGTCTGGGGCTCAGTTCTTACCTTGTAGTATGCCCCAGACTCAGAAAATAGTGCTTTGACTGTAACAAAAACACAGTAGAACCTTTCTCAAACACATTCAGAAATGAAATACTCTTTTTTGCAGTTTCTGGTATGCATAGTTGCTGTTTAATCATAACCTGTAGATTCTGTTTTGGTCGAAATTCAGCTTCAGTAGAAACCTTATGAGTTTGATTGTTTTAGAGCCTGTCATTATCTTTATCTTAGACAGTTATCTGATAAGAAATGACACAACTGACTTAATTGGTTTGTTCTCTCTCTTTTTCTTACCTGCAGAGGGTGTCCACTTCAGACTCTGATCACTAGCAAAGGGGAGATAATGCATATCTCAAAGGCCCGGTCATTTTAGGAAAATTTGGGGATGGGTTCTAAAGTTTACGACCCATGTCCACCAATTCAGTCATTTAGGGTCAGTGCTATCAGTTACATGTTTTACATCAAACACCTATTCCCCACATTGCTGTGTATTATCAAATGACATCTCCAGAAAGCATCGTCCATCATGGACTTAGGGCGCAATTCATCGAATTGTTTTGGCCGCTCTTCAGTATTAATGAAATTCCAAAAGGGCTATGAAAGCAACAACATGTATTTTAGTCAACACTTTTTTTATTTGTTTTTATTACAAAAAAGCCAAATTACAATGTGGGATCACCAATGGCTGAAAATCAAAGAAAACTTCCAAACTTAAGGCATCAGGGGACAGTTTCGCATTTGAGGGTGGACGTTTTTCAAAATATTATAGTAGGAGGGTCAATAGTGGCATGGTTGCTCATAGAAATTGTGATATGTGGATATTTTTTTGCCAATGTGAGCTTATTTGCTGAGTATCTGTACTTTTATGAAATGGAATACGAAACTAAAACCCCGGCTGTCTGGATGCTGTGCAAGTTCAAGGTGCAGCGGCATATCTGAATTCACGAAGGTAGCTTTGGCACTAAAAAGTGGCTGTTTTTCAAAGAGGATTCCTGAAAAAGTTTACTGGTTATGGTGTACTTTTCTGTCTATTTCTTTGCATGTGACTGAGTGTACATGGCATTTCAACAGGTGCCAAGTACTGGTGTTTTGGGAGTAAATTCACAGGATCTGTCAAAGTGAGATGGAATCATGATTTTTGGTGTGTAAAAATTAGTGGATGGGGTAAGTGAAATGCTGCTGCTGTCAGCCTATGCAAACAGAGAAGTATTTCTTTGGTATTCTGTTTTGATTTCATGCATGTGTGGAGCAATTTGAAACCGAAACAGAAGTTATCGCTTTCTCCAGGAGTTGTCGATAACGATTCAAAAACCTGTTGTGACGTGGACAAAAAAGTGCTGCGATTAACTGTCCCCTGATGCCTTAGCTGTGCTAGTTTTAGAAGAGTACAGACCAGCTACCGGTAAAAACCCATTTGTTTGTTTCGAGGAGAAACCGACTAACGCAAAATCCGCTATTTCCTCCGCGAAACCGCGAGAAAAAAATAAAAAGAGCGAGAAATTTCTCCCGTTTTCGCGGAGATTCTTGGCGAAAATTTGACCGATTGCTTTCATTGAAAATGAATAACCCGAGTTTCGCGGAGAAAAAAAAATGGCTTACGTGAAAGTAAAAGTCAAATGTTCGGCTCATTATTATTTCTTCGTTTGTTTGGCGTTTTTTTTTTTTTTTTGTAAACGACATTGTTAAGTGTGGAGCGCTGTGGTGCAGTGGTAAAGTGTCGGACTCGGGATCGAAAGGTACCGGGTTCGATCCTCACGAGCGGCAAGTGTTGTTTCCTTGAGCAAGAGACTTTATCCATATTGCGTAGTACTGGTTTCTTCCCAGGAAAAGAGGGCCGCATGGAAGATTAGTACTAGTTTACTAAATGTGTTACCCTCTATAAATAAGGTCGATTATTATTATTATTATTATTATTATTATTAAATCATAATCAAACATTCTTTCATGTTACACAATTACAGTTTACTAATCTATTTCTCCATTGTATAATCCCTTTTTAAAAGTCTCAAGACAACTTTTATTCACATCACGAAAACATACCTATTTATTTGTTACCCCCTTAAACCCCACTTTTAACTGGGGTTTACAGGGGTATACATTATTTATCTAATTTCTGCTTACATAGACTGTGGGTACTCGCTAGAACCGCCTCGCCGAGTCGTTTTAAAGAGTACCCACAATCTTGAGCAGCAATGAAAAAATGACAGAATTTTTATCCGAAAATATTCCGCTTTTAGTGGTAGAATTTTCAATATATTTGAATAGGCGAGTTTTCATAATGAGTCATACATGTAGGTTATTAACACCATAATGATGTGTGACATTTTCCAAAAGCTCAGCGGTCCCACCCATTGCGGCTTGAAGAAATAGATGGACTGCACGATGCTTCCACGCAGAGCTGAAACCGATCCGCACACGAGTACTGGTAAACCGCTCAGAAGATCTAAGCCTAACCGGGCAAAGGGGTGTGAGTCGGACCAACCATGCCTATAAACCCTATTTGTTTCATTGGACGGCAGGGTTTGAGATGTCATTACATCTCAGTGTCGGGTAAAAGTCCCACGAAATTGGAAGCAACGTCTCCAAATGACATATATAGTGCTGACTGGGACGTTAAACCTCAAATCAAACAAAAACAAACCAAAAGCTCAGATTTGCCCCAATTATTTATGATTACAAACTGTCAAACTGGTACAGCAAGCGGTGCTTTGAATGCAATGTTCGTGACCAGTTTACGACGGAACACAATAATTCCACCGCCGGCTAGGTCTATGTTGCAGACAAACGGGCTGAAAACCAGACACCTACATGTTTATCGGGGTGTGAGTCGGACCAACCATGCCTATAGACCCTATTGGTTTCATTGGACGGCAGGGTTTGAGATGTCATTTCATCTCAGTGTCGGGTAAAAGTCCCACGAAATTGGAAGCAACGTCTCCAAAATGACCTATATAGTGCTGACCGGGACGTTAAACCTCAAATCAAAACGAAAACAAACCAAAAGCTCAGATTTGCCCAATAATTTATGATTACAAACTGTCAAACTGGTACAGCAAGCGGTGCTTTGAATGCAATGTTTGTGACCAGTTTACGACGGAACACAATTATTCCACCGAAGGCTAGGTCTATGTCGCAGACAAACGGACGGAAAACCAGACACCTACATGTATATCGGGGTGTGTGTCGGACAAACCGTGCCTATAAGCCCTATTTGTTTCATTGGACGGCAGGGTTTGAGATGTCATTTCATCTCAGTGTCGGGTAAAAGTCCCACGAAATTGGAAGCAACGTCTCCAAAATGACCTATATAGTGCTGACGGGGACGTTAAACCTCAAAGCAAACAAAAACAAACCAAAAGCTCAGATTTGCCCCAATTATTTATGATTACAAACTGTCAAACTGGTACAGCAATCGGTGCTTTGAATGCAATGTTTTTGACCAGTTTACGACGGAACACAATAATTTCACCGCCGGCTAGGTCTATGTCGCAGACAAACGGGCGGAACACCAAACACCTACATGTATATCACGCCATGCTTCATGCAGGCGCGTGAAAAAGGAAAAGCTACTTTGCATTCGCACGCATTTATGAACACTCATTATTTGCGCTACCAAGTCTCCTTCAACGACCCCTCACCCACCCCTAACTAATAAATACTCCCAGTTGGAGCAAACAGGTGGTGCATCAACATGTCAATAAATATGTTCTATAAAAGTGTTATCCTTTGGAGTCAAGGAATACACCACAGAACTGAAAAATATGGAGTGTACATGTTTTCTGGGCCAGACTAGCTAGTTTCGGCCAATTAGGCCCCATCAGTGACCCTCAGATATTTTCAAAATTTCACAATGGAATCAATGATCCCAAAGGACCAGAAAATATAATCTACACTATGATGTTGGGCAGGGAGACGTTTTACCGCCGCCACACATTCCCACACACCAGCTGTAGTGAAGTTAAATATGTTCTATAAAAGGGTTATCCTTTGGAAGCAAGGAATACACCACAGAAACCGAAAAATATGGAGTGTACATGAAAAACCCACGATTCCCCACTTTACATGCACACTGTTGTTTACAAGGTACATGTATACATTTTCTTTAATCTGTTCCTTGACGTCCCATGTAGAATGTGGGTACTCGATACCAACTATCTCAGTGAGACTATTCTAATGAGAACCCGCAAGTTATTTAAGGAGTAAAATAGGAACATTATCACATATTTTCACCAGTAAATAACCGTTGTAGGTATGAGTGATTGCGTATGGGGGTGTTATCGCGATGTGTACTAAAATATTTCGTATTTAAATGATATTCACAGTAAACATACGGAGACCTATATGGAGATTGATCATGAAATCTTTTCTACGTTCATTCTCTCCATTCAGCTGATTCAAGAAGGGCAGTCGTCAGTTTCTGGCGAAAGAATGTGCACTGTACTGGATAACCGCTTATGTATAACGCCTGCCCAGGAAAAGTGTGGATAGGTAAATTGTTCGGCTCAAAAATGACCTAAAATAGTGTTGACTGGGCCGTTAAACTCCAAAACAAATAAAGAAAACAAATCTTCTACCTTTAGTAAAGAGTCATGAGCGAACCCCAAAGACTTTCATGTACAAGTGCTCCAATGTGAGCGCCGTTTGACCCTTTGAGCCCGCCAAATTAAAATGTGGAAGCTCCGTTTGTTTGTTTGATTCGAGGATTAACGTCTCCTTCGACACTATTTAGGTCATTTTGGAGACGTTGCCTCCAATTGTTTGGGACTAATCCGACATTTAGCTGAAGTGACATCTCAAGCCCTGCCACCCAATGAACCCAACAGGGTTTATATGCATGGGCGGTCCAACTCGCACCACTTGGCCTGGGCAGGCATAGACCTCCTAAATGGTTTACCAGTGCTCATGTGCAGCGGGTTAGCTCCTTCTGGAAGCATCATGCAGCCCAATATGTGTATATGCATGTATATATGTGCATACTGCGGCATTTCCAAATGGTCTTGCTTTTTCATTCTTCCTCACCTTTGAGATTGACAACTTTGTATATGTTTACATATGAGTGTTCTTTCTTTCTGTCCCGAAATTTTGTCCGACAGTAATAGAGAGTGTATGCAAGACGATATGTAAATATGCATTCAAGGAAACTCTCGATGTATGTACAGATCTACATGTACATGTAGGTATACGAGCAGGGAACACGTACCAAACCATTACAACAGGACAGTCTCGTGCGAAGACAAGTTAGAATGTGCTTAGTCAAGCTGTGCAGGGTGCCCCCCCCCCCGACTCCACACACACCACCCTAATAAATTGCTGCTACATGTATATATAAGGAGGAAGATTCCATTTGGTACAAAAAGGGTTAAAATGTTTATAATCGACGAGAGTTAAGTTCACAATGGACTGTTCCAGCATCAAGCTGGGAGTGTCTAACCTTGCAAAAAGGGGCGTTAGGTGCGAATCCACGAAGAACGGCAAACAGTGTAGTGCGTGATGAGAAAATACATTATGAACCGTCTTATCTGAAGTTAGTTATCCGGTTTACAGGTTTGAACAAAGAACATGCATTTCGTTATATGCTTCAAACTTTGTGTACGAAATTTGAATGCATAAAAATACATGCACATGAACATGTAGGTATAGGCAGATTTCGCGGAGAAACACCGTGAACGTCTTCACCTGTACTAATTATCTTTCTCCGAGAAAATCGCTTTTTCTCGGAGAAATTTCGCGGCGTTTCGCGGTGAAATTAACCGCTTAGAAACACAAAATTTCGTTCTTCTCGAAGAAATTTCTCGCTTGTTCTCCGTGAAAAAAAAGCATATTAGCGCGAAGAAAACAAAAGTATGGGTTCTTACCGGTAGCTGGTCTGTATGTACACTCGCATCCCTGCCCTTCTAAGGGCTTCTTTGTCTGGAACCTGCCTTGCAACTTTATCTTTAAAAGTTTTCTAAGAAAGCTTGTATGGATTCAGTCTTTTAATGTGCCTATAGTAAACTGTCCATGTTTCACATCCATGCAATAGTGTTGGCAGCACCACGGCTCTTTAATTTTTTTGTCAAGATTGATTCCACTTCGGTCCCAAACACTACCACATAGTCGACCAAATGCTGCATTACCTTTGACAATCCGGGCACTGGCTTCAACATCAATGTGCACGACCCTTGACAGTGTACTCCCAAGGTAGCTTAAATTGTCTACCACTTGCAATCTTAAACCTTTCACTGTGATGGTGGTCTCTTGGTGCTGTTTTATAGACTACCTCAGACTTTTTAACGCTGATTATTGGGTCATAGCAATCACAGGAGCCAGATACTTGATTTATACCTTTTTGCATCTTTTTTCTGTTGGAGCACCTTTTGCCATGCCATAGGCAAAGAGGAACTCGTCTTGCACCTCTGTCTCGTTTAATTAATTCAAAAATACATGAACACTCATGCAAGGTCCTCTATTTATACATTCATAAAACAGCATCGATCATCGTGTTCAATGGAACCAGACATCAGACAACCCTGCCTTCCGACAGAAGTCCCGCCACCCGGTCACCATCACTGAGCAGAGATACATCCTACACAGAGAAGGAAGGGGGTGTAGAGCAGGCTGGATCTGATTGGTAAGTCGCCCCCACCTACGTTTAGACCAACTCAACCCCTTCCCAAGTCACATGTACTTTTACTAGCTTGTCACTGAAATTTGTATGGAAAGAATAAATGAGCGGAAACATGAGGGGAACCAATCACGCCTATATAATATAGAAAAACTGAGGTTTACAGAGGTATACATTATTTCTATATTTTCTGTTCAAAACCCGAATTTAGCCCCCGCCCAAGGGGGCTCGAAGTAATAAATGGGCTGCATGATGCTTCCACGCAGAGCTGAAACCGACCCGCACACGAGTACTGGTAAACCGCTCAGTGGATCTAAGCCTGCCCATGCAATGTGGTGTGAGTCGGACCATCCATGCTTATAAACATTATTGGTTTCATTGGACGGCAAAGCTTGAGATGTCATTTCATCTCAATGTCTGGTAAAAGTCCCAAAATATTGGAAGCAACGTCTCCAAAATGACCTTTACGGTGTTGACGGGGACGTTAAACCTCCAATCAAACAAAATCAAATAAAAACCCGCATAGATTGTGGGTACCGCCTCGCCGAGGTATTTCTCATGAGTACCCATACTATGATTGTGAATCATAGATTGTCAGTTCTCGTAAGAACCGCATCGATGAGGCAGATCTAACGAGTACCGTAGAAATATGAAAAATATCGCATTTTCATTTTTTAGGTGATACTTGATTAGGAGGGTTTTCATATTGATAATTGAACAGGCGTTTGCCATAAATTAAGAAGCACCATGTGACGACAAATTAAAATAAGTGTCAGATTGTGCAATCATCTAGTGTTTAATAATGTGTAACTGGGAGATATTTGATTTCATTCCAGACACATGTAGAATTTGGAAAGCGTAGTAATTGGTTTCGCTAAAAATGTAATCTTGGGCCAGATTATTTAATGTGTTGCATATGATACTGTACACGTTGTGGAGAAGTTAGTCATGATTCCATTTCTCTATCATTATAAACATTTCGAGCGAATAAAAGTTTTATATAGTTCGATAAATTCCATGAGCAATAATCTCATTTCGCACAGCGACAGGTAGTAATATAAAGTGATGTCAACGTTAAAATCCGAGCGATATGTCATTGATATGAAGCCACGTCAACAGCGTTCGTTTAAAAGATGGAGAATTTGTTAGACTACAAATAAACTGAATTAAAAGACTTGACGTATTTTTCGCTTGGGTTTCTTTCGAAGATGGCGGCTGCTAATGGAATAATTATTCCGCCGTAGACGATGGTAAATTAATTCTTACGCTTTTGAAAGAATTCCTAAAATTTTGGTGATAATTTTAACATTTCGATGAGAAAATTGGAATTATAAGGAATGAATTATCATTTTTTGTCGATTTTATCAATGTGTAAACTCCGGCGAATCACTCACAAACCTAGCATGAAGCCCGTCGGATTTCATGCAGTTTGTGAGTGATTCGCCGAAGTTTGCACATCGATACTGTGAGTACGAGGACTGTTCAAATATGAATGCAACTAAGCACATAAAAATGATTCCGTGATAGATTTCGATGAAAAATTTATTTTGTTCCCTCAAAGTATTCCCCTTTAACAGATATACAAACTTTCAGTCTTCTGATCCAATCATTGACTGCATTTTGGTAGTCTTTTCAAGGTATACTATGAAGGCACTGGAATATTGCAGAACCGATGTGTTTGCGCTGTACAAATTTTCGACCAGAAAGGTATTTTTTCAGCCGCGGGAACAAAAAAAAGTCACACGGGGCAAGGTCAGGGGAATACGGGGGATGAGGGAGTTCAACAACCTATTCCTGCTTCAGATAGTCTTGCACAATGAACGCCTTGTGCGATGACGCATTGTCATGGAGCAATCTGACATTGGCCAAACCAGTTGCGGGCCATTGTTCTTTGAAATATTTCTTCAATTTTCGAAGAACTTTATTCTTGTTAAACTTCGCATTTACAGATTTGCCTTTAGGCACAGCAACCTGAATAGCAGGGCCCTGATTTGAAAAGAATATGCCATACATTACCTTCTTGACGCTCATGGTCCGCTTAACAAAGCATGGTCTTTTGCAATACTTTGTTGCCCATATTTTGTTCTGAATCTTTCGTTTTGGCTAAAAAAGTGAACCCATGTCTCGTCACCTGTGACGACATTAGCAAAAGACCGTGCAATGTAATTTGGAAACTTTTTAAGCAACTTCTTGGCGCACTGAACGCGTGTCTTTTTCTGCTCATCTGTCAACAGATGGGGAATCCATCTAGCACAGATCTTTCTCATTTTCAAATCCCGTTTCAGAATTGTATGAGCTGCTCCTAATGAGATGCCAACCATGCTAGCTATTTGCCTAGTGGTGTATCTTGCATCGGCAGCAACTATTTCTTTCACTCTAGCAACCATCTTGGCAGATGTTGCTCTTTTCGGCCGACGATCATGTGGTGCATCTTCTGTTGCGCCTAGCCCACAGCTGAATTTCTTAAACCAACGAAAAACTGTCGGAAAAGACATTTCATTATGCCCATTAACCGAACATATTTCATCAAAAATGTCTTTGCACCGTTTACCAAGAATACAACGATTTTTAATATAGGACCGTATTTCAACGGCGTACTCTGACCTTCTTCCAACCATGTTTTGTATTAGTATACAAGAGTAGACAGTGTTTATCCAACGATATACATGGCTAAAGTGCACGGATTTTAACAGGTTTGGTATCAATGTATAGGTAAAATGTTTTTCTACGCTGTGATATTTATTTCCAGGTGATTTTCGCATTAGTGCATGAGAAAACGTTCTACTTGCATTCATATTTGAACAGTCCTCGTACGCCGGAGTTTCCACATCGATAAAATCCACAAAAATAAAATTAATTTCTATAAGAATCCAAACTTGGAAGCATGCAAGCATTTTATCACTGATTCATACCAGTCTTCGGCCCCCGCCCATCGGGGCTTGAAGAAATATATGGGCTGCATGATGCTTCCACGCAGAGCTGAAACCGACCCGCACATGAGTACTGGTAAACCGCTTAGAGGATCTAAGCCTGCCCAGGCAAAGCGGTGCGAGTCGGCCCGTCCATGCTTATAAACCCTATTGGTTTCATTGGGTGACAGCGCTTGAGATGTCATTTCATCTCATTGTCGGGTAAAAGTCCCACAAAATAACATTTACAGTGTTGACGGGGACGCTAAACCTCAAATCAAACAAACATACCCGCCTTATTGACATATTTTGATATAAGTTTTAGTAGTGTTATATTTCATGCTATATTAACACATACGCTGTCAATTTGACTACCCAAACTTTTATTCTGTTATCAATGTTTTTTCCAAGCAGATTTCTTGAAATTCCTCCGGTATGAGAGACGCCATAATAGCATTACAATAAAATGCATATTCAGCTGAGATTATCCATTATGGGAAGCTGATCCTAGATTATGTAGAAAAAAGAACTAAGTATATAAGAACAAATTTTAACTCTCAGTGAGATTGCCCCCACTTTGAGGTGTTCGGTTAACAGGAAGGAAACATTAAACTACGCAAAAATTGTCCCCTTGTGAAAATGGCGAAAAGTATATTGTCCTACCGTTTGCATGTAAACAATTCTACTGCGATTTCCCTAATTTTCGTCTCTGAAACGTTTCATTTGCAATGTATTGCCTTAGCTTAAGCATTTTGTTTAGAATATCTGACTGAAAATGTAAAACTTATTCTACTTTAAACTGCCCTGTCGCTAGTGAATGTGATATTTTGAGTATGTTTCCCTTGTTTCAACCTGTTAACTACACAAGACAAAACCCGAATGTCAACAAGCGAAAACGTGTCGTAAGGAAAAGGTTCCTATCAGCCTGTATACACATTACGCCAGAATACATCCACCCCTGTCTGTAAGGAGAATATAAGAATCTTATATGGGTGTGAGGGGTGGATGGAAAAAATCCGTCCCGAGGGACACTGTCCGGCATCACGAGGCATGCGGAGTGATGCCGGACAGTGATCCCGAGGGACGGATTTTTCTATCCACCCCTCACACCCATATTGGATTCTTTTTTCTTGCATACCTTCCATTTCTTAAAGCCGATTTTTAATGCTGCAGTCACTTCGGTTACCAACGTCCGCCATATTGTATTGACACTGTAGGAAGGTTTAGTGACGTTGCTGTGACGTCAACCTTAACGACGGCGCATACGAGGTCGTAATCAACCAGATGTCCGTGGAGTTGGCTGCCAGTTGCCAGTTGCCTATTCAATCGGCAACTGGCAAATGGCATCTAACTTCACAGTGTGGCTGCCAATTCGCTAATTCTATTGAATTGGCAACTGGCAACTGGCAGCCAGCTGCCAATTCGATTTGAGAGATTTTAAGAGTATAAAAACTGAATAGGCAACTGGCAAACGGCAACCAGTTGCCAATTCGACAATCCTAGTGAATTGGCAACTGTCAACTGGCAGCCAGCTGCCAATTCGATTTGAGACGGTTTTAGAGTATAAGAAATGAATAGGCAACTGGCAAACGGCAGCCAGCTGCCAATTCGCTAATTCTATTGAATTGGCAACTGGCAACCGGCAGCCAGCTGCCAATTAGCTAATTCTATTGAATTGGCAACTGGCAGCCAGCTGCCAATTCGAGTCGAGACGATTTTAGAGCATAAGAACTGAATAGGCAACTGGCAACCGACAGCCAGCTGCCAATTCGTTAATTCAATTGAATTGGCAACTGGCAGCCAGCTGCCAATTCGATTTGAGACAGTTTAAAAGTACAACAACTGAATAGGCAACTGGTAAACGGCAACCAGTTGCCAATTCGACAATCCTAGTGAATTGGCAACTGGCAACTGGCAGCCAGCTGCCAATTCGATTTGAGATGGTTTTAGAGTATGAGAAATGAATATGCAACTGGCAAACGGCAGCCAGCTGCCAATTCGCTAATTCTATTGAATTGGCAACTGGCAACCGGCAGCCAGCTGCCAATTCGATTTTAGACGATTTTAGAGCATAAGAACTGAATAGGCAACTGACAACCGGCAGCCAGATGCCAATTCGCTAATTCTATTGAATTGGCAACTGGCAACTGGCAGTTAGCTGCCAATTCGATTTGAGAAAGTTTAAGAGTACAACAACTGAATAGGCAACTGGCAAACGGCAACCAGTTGCCAATTCGACAATCCTTGTGAATTGGCAACTGGCAACTGGCAGCCAGCTGCCAATTCGATTTGAGACGGTTTTAGAGTATACGAACTGAATAGGCAACTGGCAAACGGCAACCAGATGCCAATTCGCTAATTCTATTGAATTGGCAACTGGCAGCCAGCTGCCAATTCGATTTGAGACAGTTTAAGAGAACAACAACTGAATAGGCAACGGGCAAACGGCAACCAGTTGCCAATTCGACAATCCTTGTGAATTAGCAACTGGCAACTGGCAGCCAGCTGCCAATTCGATTTGAGACGGTTTTAGAGTATACGAACTGAATAGGCAACTGGCAAACGGCAACCAGATGCCAATTCGCTAATTCTATTGAATTGGCAACTGGCAACTGGCGGTCAGCTGCCAATTCGATTTGAGAGGGTTTAAAAGTATAAAAACTGAATAGGCAACTGGCAAACGGCAACCAGATGCCAATTCGACAATCCTAGAGAATTGGCAACTGGCAACTGGCAGCCAGCTGCCAATTCGATTTGAGACGGTTTTAGAGTATACGAACTGAATAGGCAACTGGCAAACGGCAACCAGATGCCAATTCGCTAATTCTATTGAATTGGCAACTGGCAACTGGCAGCCAGCTGCCAATTCGATTTGAGACAGTTTAAGGGTACAACAACTGAATAGGCAACTGGCAAACGGCAACCAGTTGCCAATTCGACAATCCTAGTGAATTGGCAACTGGCAACTGGCAGCCAGCTGCCAATTCGATTTGAGACGGTTTTAGAGTATACGGACTGAATAAGCAACTGGCAAACGGCAACCAATTCCAGCTGCCAATTCGATTTGAAAGGGTTTAAAAGTATAAAAACTGAATAGGAAACTGGCAAACGGCAACCAGTTGCCAATTCGACAATCTTAGTGAATTGGCAACTGGCAACTGGCAGCCAGCTGCCCATTCGATTTGAGACAGTTAAAGAGTACAACAACTGAATAGGCAACTGGCAAACGGCAACCAGTTGCCAATTCGACAATCCTGGTGAATTGGCAACTGGCAACTGGCAGCCAGCTGCCAATTCGATTTGAGACGGTTTTAGAGTATAAGAAATGAATAGGCAACTGGCAAACGGCAACCAGATGCCAAGTCGCTAATTCTATTGAATTGGCAACTGGCAACCGGCAGCCAGCTGCTAATTGGCTTATTCTATTGAATTGGCAACTGGCAACTGGCAGCCAGCTGCCAATTCGATTTTAGACGATTTATGAAGCATAAGAACTGAATAGACAACTGGCAACCGGCAGCCAGCTGACAATTCGCTAATTCTATTGAATTGGCAACTGGCAACTGGCAGCCAGCTGCCAATTCGATTTGAGACAGTTTAAGAGTACAACAACTGAATAGGCAACTGGCAAACAGCAACCAGATGCCAATTCGACAATCCTAGTGAATTGGCAACTGGCAACTGGCAGCCAGCTGCCAATTCGATTTGAGATGGTTTTAGAGTATACGAACTGAATAGGCAACTGGCAACCGGCAACCAGATGCCAATTCGCTAATTCTATTGAATTGGCAAATGGCAACTAGCAGCCAGCTGCCAATTCGATTTGAAAGAGTTTAAGAGTATAAAAACTGAATAGGCAACTGGAAAAACGGCAACCAGTTGCCAATTCGACAATCCTAATGCATTGGCAACTGGCAACTGGCAGCCAGCTGCCAATTCGATTTGAGACGGTTTTAGAGTGTAAGAAATGAATAGGCAACTGGCAAACGGCAACCAGATGCCAATTCGTTAATTCTACTGAATTGGCAACTGGCAACCGGCAGCCAGCTGCCAATTCGCTAATTATATTGAATTGGCAACTGGCAACTTGCAGCCAGCTGCCAATTCGAGTCGAGACGATTTTAGAGCATAAGAACTGAATAGGCAACTGGCAACCGGCAGCCAGCTGCCAATTCGCTAATTCTATTGAATTGGCAACTGGCAACTGGCAACTGGTAGCCAGCTGCCAATTCGATTTGAGACAGTTTAAGAGTACAACAACTGAATAGGCAACTGGCAAACGGCAACCAGTTGCCAATTCGACAATCCTAGTGAATTGGCAACAGGCAACTGGCAGCCAGCAGCCAATTCGATTTGAGACGGTTTTAGAGTATACGAACTGAATAGGCAACTGGCAAACGGCAACCAGATGCCAATTCGCTAATTCTATTGAATTGGCAACTGGCAACTGGCAGCCAGCTGCCAAATCGATTTGAGAGGGTTTAAAAGTATAAAAACTGAATAGGCAACTGGCAAACGGCAACCAGTTGCCAATTCGACAATCCTAGTGAATTGGCAACTGGCAACTGGCAGCCAGCTGCCAATTCGATTTTAGACGGTTTTAGAGTATCAGAAATGAATAGGCAACTGGCAACCGGCAGCCAGCTGCCAATTCGCTAATTCTATTGAATTGGCAACTGGCAACTGGCAGCCAGCTGCCAATTCGATTTGAGACAGTTTAAGAGTACAACAACTGAATAGGCAACTGGAAACGACAACCAGTTGCCAATTCGACAATCCTAGTGAATTGGCAACTGGCAACTGGCAGCCAGCTGCCAATTCGATTTAAGACGGTTTTAGAGTATACGAACTGAATAGGCAACTGGCAAACGGCAACCAGATGCCAATTCGATTTTAGACGATTTTAGAGCACAAAAACTGAATAGGCAACTGGCAACCGGCAGCCAGCTGCCAATTCGCTAATTCTATTGAATTGGCAACTGGCAACTGGCAGTCAGCTGCCAATTCGATTTGAGAAAGTTTAAGAGTACAACAACTGAATAGGCAACTGGCAAACGGCAACCAGTTGCCAATTCGACAATCCTTGTGAATTGGCAACTGGCAACTGGCAACTGGCAGCCAGCTGCCAATTCGATTTGAGACGGTTTTAGAGTATACGAACTGAATAGGCAACTGGCAAACGGCAACCAGATGCCAATTCGCTAATTCGCTAATTCTATTGAATTGGCAACTGGCAACTGGCAACTGGCGGCCAGCTGCCAATTCGATTTGAGAGGGTTTAAAAGTATAAAAACTGAATAGGAAACTGGCAAACGGCAACCAGTTGCCAATGTGACCATCTTAGTGAATTGGCAACTGGCAGCCAGCTGCCAATTCGATTCGAGACGGTTTTAGAGTATAAGAAATGAATAGGCAACTGGCAAACGGCAACTAGATGCCAATTCGCTAATTCTATTGAATTGGCAACTGGCAACCGGCAGCCAGCTACCAATTCGATTTGAGAGGGTTTAAAAGTATAAAAACTGAATAGGCAACTGGCAAACGGCAACCAGTTGCCAATTCGACAATCCTAGTGAATTGGCAACTGGCAACTGGCAGCCAGCTGCAAATTCGATTTGAGACGGTTTTAGAGTATAAGAAATGAATAGGCAACTGTCAAATCGCAACCACATGCCAATTCGCTAATTCTATTTAATTGGCAACTGGCAACCGGCAGCCAGCAGCCAATTCGCTAATTCAATTGAACTGGCTACTGGCAGCCAGCTGCCAATTCGATTTGAGAGGGTTTTAGAGTATAAAATCTGAATAGGCAACTGGGAAACGGCAACCAGTTGCCAATTCGACAATCCTAGTGAATTGGCAACTGGCAGCCAGCTGCCAATTCGATTTGAGACGGTTTTAGAGTATAAGAAATGAATAGGAAACTGGCAAACGGCAACCAGATGCCAATTCGCTAATTCTATTGAATTGGCAACTGGCAACCGGCAGCCAGCTCCCTATTGGCTTATTCTATTGAATTGGCAACTGGCAACTGGCAGCCAGCTGCCAATTCGATTTTAGACGATTTATGAAGCATAAGAACTGAATAGACAACTGGCAACCGGCAGCCAGCTGACAATTCGCTAATTCTATTGAATAGGCAACTGGCAACTGGCAGCCAGCTGCCAATTCGATTTGAGACAGTTTAAGAGTACAACAACTGAATAGGCAACTGGCAAACGGCAACCAGATGCCAATTCGACAATCCTAGTGAATTGGCAACTGGCAACTGGCAGCCAGCTAGCTGCCAATTCGATTTGAGATGGCTTAAGAGTATACGAACTGAATAGGCAACTGGCAACCGGCAACCCGATGCGAATTCGCTAATTCTATTGAATTGGCAACTGGCAACTGGCAGCCAGCTGCCAATTCGATTTGAGAGGGTTTAAAAGTATAAAAACTGAATAGCCAACTGGCAAACGGCAACCAGTTGCCAATTCGACAATCCTAGTGAATTGGCAACTGGCAACTGGCAGCCAGCTGCCAATTCGATTTGAGACGGTTTTAGAGTATAAGAAATGAATAGGCAACTGGCAAACGGCAACCAGATGCCAATTCGCTAATTCTATTGAATTGGCAACTGGCAACCGGCAGCCATCTGCCAATTGGCTTATTCTATTGAATTGGCAACTGGCAACTGGCAGCCAGCTGCCAATTCGATTTTAGACGATTTATGAAGCATAAGAACTGAATAGACAACTGGCAACCGGCAGCCAGCTGACAATTCGCTAATTCTATTGAATTGGCAACTGGCAACCGGCAGCCAGCTGCCAATTCGATTTGAGACAGTTTAAGAGTACAACAACTGAATAGGCAACTGGCAAACGGCAACCAGATGCCAATTCGACAATCCTAGTGAATTGGAAACTGGCAACTGGCAGCCAGCTGCCAATTCGATTTGAGATGGTTTAAGAGTATACGAACTGAATAGGCAAATGGCAACCGGCAACCAGATGCCAATTCGCTAATTCTATTGAATTGGCAACTGGCAACTGGCAGCCAGCTGCCAATTCGATTTGAGAGAGTTTAAGAGTATAAAAACTGAATAGGCAACTGGCAAACGGCAACCAGTTGCCAATTCGACAATCCTAATGCATTGGCAACTGGCAACCCGCTGCCAATTCGATTTGAGACGGTTTTAGAGTGTAAGAAATGAAAAGGCAACTGGAAAACGGGTACCAGATGCCAATTCGCTAATTCTACTGAATTGGCAACTGGCAGCCGGCAGCCAGCTGCCAATTCGCTAATTCTATTGAATTGGCAACTGGCAACATGCAGCCAGCTGCCAATTCGATTTTAGACCATTTTAGAGCATAAGAACTGAATAGGCAACTGGCAACCGGCAGCCAGCTGCCAATTCGCTAATTCTATTGAATTGGCAACTGGCAGCCAGCTGCCAATTCGATTTGAGACAGTTTAAGAGTACAACAACTGAATAGGCAACTGGCAAACGGCAACCAGTTGCCAATTCGACAATCCTAGTGAATTGGCAACTGGCAACTGGCAGCCAGCAGCCAATTCGATTTGAGACGGTTTTAGAGTATACGAACTGAATGGTCAACTGGCAAACGGCAACCAGATGCCAATTCGCTAATTCTATTGAATTGGCAACTGGCAACTGGCAGCCAGCTGCCAATTCGATTTGAGAGGGTTTAAAAGTATAAAAACTGAATAGGCAACTGGCAAACGGCAACCAGTTGCCAATTCGACAATCCTAATGCATTGGCAACTGGCAACTGGCAGCCAGCTGCCAATTCGATTTGAGTCGGTTTTAGAGTATAAGAAATGAATAGGCAACTGGTAAACGGCAACCAGATTCCAATTCGACAATCCTAGTGAATTGGCAACTGGCAACTGGCAGCCAGCTGCCAATTCAATTTTGGACGGTTTTAGAGTATAAGAACTGAATAGGCAAGTGGAAACCGGCAGCCAGCTGCCAATTCGCTAATTCTATTGAATTGGCAACTGGCAACTGGCAGCCAGCTGCCAATTCGATTTGAGACGGTTTAAGAGTACAAAAACCGAAAAGGCAACTGGCAAACGGCAATCAGTTGCCGATTCGACAATCCTAGTGAATTGGCAACTAGCAACTGGCAGCCAGCTGCCAATTCGATTTGAGAGGGTTTAAAAGTATAAAAACTGAATAGGCAACTGGCAAACGGCAACCAGTTGCCAATTCGACAATCCTAGTGAATTGACACCTAGTGAGTTGCCAATTCACTAGGATTGTCGAATTGGCAACTGGTTGCCGTTTGCCAGTTGCCTATTCAGTTTTCATACTTTTAAACCCTCTCAAATCGAATTGGCAGCTGGCTGCCGGTTGCCAGTTGCCAATTCAATAGAATTAGCGAATTGGCATCTAGTTGCCGTTTGCCAGTTGCCTATTCATTTCTTATACTCTAAAACCGTCTCGAATCGAATTGGCAGCTGGCTGCCAGTTGCCAGTTGCCAATTCACTAAGATTGTCGAATTGGCAACTGGTTGCCGTTTGCCAGTTTCCTATTCAGTTTTTTATACTTTAAAACCATTTCAAATGGAATTGGCAGCTGGCTGCCAGTTGCCAGTTGCCAATTTAATAGAATTAGCGAATTGGCATCTGGTTGCCGTTTGCCAGTTGCATATTAAGTTCGTATACTCTGAAACCGTCTCAAATCGAATTGGCAGCTGGCTGCCAGTTGCCAGTTGCCAATTCACTAGGATTGTCGAATTGGCAACTGGTTGCCGTTTGCCAGTTGCCTATTCAGTTGTTGTAATCTTAAACTGTCTCAAATCGAATTGGCAGCTGGCTGCCAGTTGCCAGTTGCCAATTCTCTAGGATTGTCGTATTGGCATCTGGTTGCCGTTTCTCAGTTGCCTATTCAGTTTTTATACTTTTAAACCCTCTCAAATCGAATTGGCAGCTGGCCGCCAGTTGCCTGTTGCCAATTCAATAGAATTAGCGAATTGGCATCTGGTTGCCCTTTGCCAGTTGCCTATTCAGTTCGTATACTCTAAAACCGTCTCAAATCGAATTGGCAGCTGGCTGCCAGTTGCCAGTTGCCAATTCACTATGATTGTCGAATTGGCAACTGGCTGCCGTTTGCCAGTTGCCTATTCAGTTGTTATACTCTTAAACTGTCTCAAATCGAATTGGCAGCTGGCTGCCAGTTGCCAGTTGCCAATTCAATAGAATTAGCGAATTGGCATCTGGTTGCCGTTTGCCAGTTGCCTATTCAGTTCGTATCCTCTAAAACCGTCTCAAATCGAATTGGCAGCTGGCTGCCAGGTGCCAGTTGCCAATTCACAAGGATTGTCGTATTGGCAACTGGTTGCCGTTTGCCAGTTGCCTATTCAGTAGTTGTACTCTTAAACTTTCTCAAATCGAATTGGCAGCTGACTGCCAGTTGCCAGTTGCCAATTCAATAGAATTAGCGAATTGGCAGCTGGCTGCCGGTTGCCAGTTGCCTATTCAGTTCTTGTGCTCTAAAATCGTCTAAAATCGAATTGGCAGCTGGCTGCCGGTTGCCAGTTGCCAATTCAATAGAATTAGCGAATTGGCAGCTGGCTGCCGTTTGCCAGTTGCCTATTCATTTCTTATACTCTAAAACCGTCTCAAATCGAATTGGCAGCTGGCTGCCAGTTGCCAGTTGCCAATTCACTAGGATTGTCGAATTGGCAACTGGTTGCCGTTTGCCAGTTGCCTATTCAGTTGTTGTACTTTTAAACTGTCCCAAATCGAATTGGCAGCTGGCTGCCAGTTGCAAGTTGCCAATTCATTAGAATTAGCGAATTGGCAGCTGGCTGCCGGTTGCCAGTTGCCTATTCAGTTCTTATGCTCTAAAATCGTCTCAAATCGAATTGGCAGCTGGCTGCCAGTTGCCAGTTGCCAATTCAATAAAATTAGCGAATTGGCAGCTGGCTGCCGGTTGCCAGTTTGCCAATTCAATAGAATTAGCGAATTGGCAGCTGGCTGCCGTTTGCCAGTTGCCTATTCATTTCTTATACTCTAAAACCGTCTCAAATCGAATTGGCAGCTGGCTGCCAGTTGACAGTTGCCAATTCACTAGGATTGTCGAATTGGCAACTGGTTGCCGTTTGCCAGTTGCCTATTCAGTTTTTATACTCTTAAAATCTCTCAAATCGAATTAGCAGCTGGCTGCCAGTTGCCAGTTGCCAATTCAATAGAATTAGCGAATTGGCAGCCACACTGTGAAGTTAGATGCCATTTGCCAGTTGCCGATTGAATAGGCAACTGGCAACTGGCAACTGGCAGCCAACTTCAAGGACATATCAACCAGTGCATTTATCAAACACGCTTTTATATTCAATTTTGGGTCGGAACACCAGGGTCAGAACATAAATTTCTATCCCAGGGTAAAATCACGGATTTCCGTGTCTGGTGTGCAAGAAAATGTGCGTCACGTCACTTAACAAGTCCATGCAAGGATGACCCCTAGACCCCACATTAAATAGAGGAAAGTGGGCATTTTCGGGGCTACTCATTATTTTCCATATTTGTGGTCCAAATATACATTGTGAGTGCTCGTCAGAACCGCCTCACTAACGAGCACTCACAATCTATATTTGGACCAGAAATAATAAAAATATCATTTTCATTTGAGAAATGTTAGTTCTAGAGACAAGATGGACGTCATTTTAGCGCACGGGTGTTTTATCGTAATGAGAAGATTCCACATAGCGCACAGAGAATACTATGTGCAGGCTGGTCAGTGTATTCGCTGGGCGCACATGTCCTTGCTTTTAGCAGCTGAAATGATGTAATGAAGACAAAAACAGCTAATATATCGAAACGTCCTCATGTATGTGTGTCTTAAATGTGGTAAAATATTACTTGTTTTGTTTCCGGCGATGTTATTAAACACTAGTAAACATTGTCATAAACAGCGTTTCCGTTTTCCACACAAATCACCACATCAGATCCTTTGTAATAGAAGTCAGAGGATGATATAAAACGAAATGTTTATGGTCTGAAATGTAGTCATGTTTCTTGGTGTCCTTAAACATAAAGATAAGCTATCCATTACGAAAATACGCCTATACAAATGCATTGTAAACTTTACCGCCGAAAAAAGAAACTTTTAGGAAGGAAAATTATATTTTTTCTTATTTCTGCTCAAAATATAGATAGTGTGTATCATTAGAACCGCCTCATCGAGGCGGTTCTAACGAGTACCAACAATCTACATTTTAGAGCAGAAATAAGAAAAATAAGATTTACCCCTGTAAACCCCAGTTTTAGTATATAAAAGTGGGTTAAAGAGGGGTCACAATTATATTGGTGTGTTTCATAATGCTGTTCAAAGGAAAATACTCAAGTTGGCATAAGTGATCACATATAACACAAATCAGTCTGCGCATGCAGGACGTGATTCTTAGTGTGCTTATACTTAGGCGAGACAGTTCACAGAAACTGGCATATGCACTCAGCAAAAATCCAGACTAGTCTGCTCCTCATCGCTTGTGCTCAGTCTGATTTTAAGCGTCACTGGTTACATCCTTAAGAAAGTGGTGAAATGCAGATCGCGAGATCACAATGGACTTCTGGACCTATACCTCTTACCTGTGAGGAATGTTTTAGTTAAGAAAAGAGGAAACACTCGCATGAGGCCAGGTCAGGTCTGTAGGGTGGGTGCGAAAAAACATTGACCTTTTCAGATATCAAAAACTGATTTGCGGGTTTGAGCTTTGTCATGTAACAAATGGACATGGAAGACCGGTTTTTGGACGTACTTTTCATTTTTGTTCAAAATATTTCCAGAACAACATTTCTGTGGAACTATCTTTTGGACAAGCAAATAGCATGAATTACCAAGAAGAACACATTCTTTGCTGTGATTGTTCGTGTAGCAATAGATGATCCAGAGTCAATGTCCTGTCATCAACTTTTCGTTTGTGCTCATAGAACTGGACCCATATCTCATCGCTTGTTATGAGACTATCAAACATCTGTTTCTGAAGTCTTGGGTGTCTTCTGCACCCTCGTACGTTTGTTTTCATCGGTGAGCAAATGGGAAATCCAGCGAGCATTTATCTTCATAACCGTCAGAATAAAGTGGCCAGATTGTCATTTGTGTCAACTGCCCGACAGTAGAACGCGCATCTTTCCCAATAACCATCACGAAAACAAGCCTATATAATTTTGACCCCCTTGAATATCTTCTATAAAAGTGTTATCCTTTGGAAGCAAGGACTACACCACAGAACTGAAAAATATGGAGTGTATATGCTTTCTGGGCCAGACTAGCTAGTTTCGGCCAATTAGGCCTCATCAGTGACCCTCAGCTATTTTCAAAATTCCACAATGGAATCAATGATCCCAAAGGACAAGAAAATATAATCTACACTATGATGTAGGACAGGGGGACGTTTTACCGCGCCACACATTCCCACACACCAGCTGTAGTGAAGTTAAATATGTTCTATAAAAGTGTTATCCTTTGGAAGCAAGGACTACACCACAGAACTGAAAAAATATGGAGTGTATATGCTTTCTGGGCCAGACTTACTAGTTTCGGCCAATTAGGCCTCATCAGTGACCCTCAGATATTTTCAAAATTCCATAATGGAATCAATGATCCCAAAGGACAAGAAAATATAATCTACACAATGATGTAGGGCAGGGAGACGTTTTACCGCCGCCACACATTCCCACACACCAGCTGTAGTGAAGTTAAATATGTTCTATAAAAGGGAACCCCACTTTTATATGGTAAAACTGGGATTTACAGGGGTAAACCTTATTTTTCTTATTTCTGCTCTAAAATATAGATTGCGGGTAATTGATAGAACAAGCACCCACAATCTATATTTTGAGCAGAATTAAGAAAAGGATCACAATTTTTCATCTAAAAATTTTCATTTTTTCTGCGACAAAGGTTACAATGTATTTGTATAGGCGTGTTTTCGTAATGAAAGTGTTAGATTTTGTAACTGTAGAAGTAGGGGATGTTTGACTGATATCTGTCCGTAACTGAATTTTAAACCACATATAAACTGCGAAAAATGACTTTTGTTTCTCCCTACCAATAACAAATCTCACTATGTATGCTTTTGATACTTAAACGCAATTTTAGCGGACTTTTATATAACCACTGCTTTCAGAAATAGTTTCTATCTGTTTTCTAACAATTTCCAACGCAGTGTCCATAAATACACCTTGCAACAAGCGAAATTGCAGAAGAACCGATTTTCACATCACGAAAACACGCCTATATAATTTTGACCCCCTTGAAACCCACTTTTATATAGCAAAGCTGGTGTTTACAGGGGTTTGCCTTATTGTTCTTATTTCTGCTCTTAAATATAGATTGTGGTTGCTTATTAGAACCGCCTCTTTTCTTATTTCTGCCCTTTTATATAGATTGTGGGTACTTGTTAGAACCGCCTCATCGAGGCGGTTCTAACGAGTACCCACAATCTATATTTTGAGCAGAAATTAGAAAAAAATATCACAATTTTTCATCATAACATTTCGGCGGTAAAGTTTACCATGTATTTATATAGGCGTTTTTCGCAATGTTTATACACAATATACAGTGATGATCAGTCATCACTTTCGTTTTGGTTTTGTAAAGTATCGACTAAAGAACGCCCATCAAACAACAGGTTTAAGTAAAGCTAATATACATGTGCATAACAGCCGGTTTCTGTTTAGGTGATATACAGCTGAACGGGTTTGAGTTAAGCTGATATACATCACAAGAGGTTTGAATTATGCTTACATATATGAGGTCTGAATTTAGCTCACATATACTCAGATTCAATGACAACGAACCACTGGTACCGTACCCCACATTTTAATTGATTCACAATATTTCCAGCATTTGATCACGACTAGATTATCCACAGACTCACTACAGAGTTACAGCATTTCATAGGATGCAGAGATACGGAGACTGGAATAAGTTCACACACCCGAAAAATCATAATCACATATCCTAATACCGGGTATGTCCCCCAGCAGCATCAAGTGTTGCTTGGCATCGACGCCTCATGCTTCAAATTAAACGCTGTAACCGGTCTTGTGTGATGTTTTTCCATTCTTCTTATAGCGCCATGGCAAGCTTCTGACGGTTGATTAGCGGATGGTTTCGGCTGTACACACGTTTTCCGTGCTGGTCCCAAAGGCGCTCAACTGGGTTTAAATCCGGCAAAAAACGCAGACCAAGGAAGAACTTACATACCATTTTGATTGAAAAAGTCCATGGTGATCTTCACAGAATGAGCATGAGAATTGTCCTGTTGGAAAAGCGTAACGTCACCATTATTGCGTCAACACTTCAGGCTCTAAGATTTCATCGATGTACCGGCGTGCTGTCAAATAGCCATCAACCCCGGTGAGTTGGGTTAATCCCTCCCCACACCATTATGCTGCCACCAGCCCAAAGTGACACGTGTTTAACACAACAGTCTTGAAATCGCTCCCCATGTCGACGCCATATTTTACGCCGCCTAGCAAACTTTTCAACACAAAAACGGGACTCGTCCGTGAACAGTACACGACGCCAACGCTGTTGTGTCCTTCGGATGCGCTGTCGGTACCAATTAAAGCGACTGATTCGACGTTCCGCCGCCAGTACGTTCCACCTATACGTCTTATGGCTAGAAATACCGCGTTCCTGGAGACGCCGTCGTACAGTTAAGGCACTTACGCGTAGGTTATGGGTTCGCAATGTCTCCTGGACTGCTTCGACAGACGTCCTGAAGCGGTCGCGTGAATGACTCAAAACAATCTACCGGTCCTGCTGACGTGTAGTAACACTTTCACGTCCAGGGCGTTGTCTATCATCCACAGACACCGTGGCGTTGTGCCTGTCAACCAATCGAGCAATCGTAGTGTGCGAACAAACCATACGCTCTGTAACTTGGCGGTATGAAAGCCCACCTTCAACCATACCGAGAGTACGATGACGATCGACGTTATTTAGACGTCCCATTGGCCTGTGCTTATGAAATGTTTTGTTGGTTTTTAACGTATAGAATCCGGACCTTATAATGACAGTAAAGGAAGGACCAAACGAAAATTTTGCAATTTTTGCATTTTGAACGTGCACATGCACATCATGAAAATCACGCAGTATTCTTGTGAAACAAACTCTTGATTCGGTGACAACCTTATAATAGCGTATAAATCAGTTGAAAGTCATTCATTTTTACCTTAATCTAAGAAATCAAAATTCTAAATTCTATTGAATCCGAGTTTATTAATCGGAAAAATGTTGTCGTGGCTGATCTTTAAAAGTTTTGCAAGATACAGTTTTATTGCTGCATATAACTCTTATTTTAATAATTTGAATTATTTTATTTTAAATGTACTTCTTGTAGAAATGCCTGACAGAGCATCAGCCTTTTCAAAATCTTATTGCATTCATTCCGATTCAATTTCAAAATTCAATGTGGACTTAAATCTCTTCTGCATCAATGTTTATCGGAACCAGAATTTTATGGTGACTTAGTATATAAATTCAGAAAAAAATATATACATGTACTTGCAATGACTTCAGCACCCAATTTCGTAAAATCGTTCTTCGATATAAAAAGATTGGGCTAAACATAAATGTTATACGACAGACAGCATGCATGGTAGTTAACCCAATCACGGTTGACAACTTTGTTTCCCTCTTCAATTGCACGCCGGTGGGTCAGGCCTCAGCTTCTATGAGGGTTCCAGCGCAAGGGCTTACTGAGAATTAGAGAGAATTTGATTTCATGTATTGTTGGCTGATGCCTGATGTTCTGTCCGTGGTTGGGCCCATCGGAGTCTAACTGTTGGTTTTCTTCAGTGATTTCTTGCTGTCGAGTCCTACCGTTGTTTCATCCCCGTGGCTGTTTGATTTTTATGTTCTCGGAGATGTTGCACAGTGGAATTTGTTTCACTGACCGTTCCAAGGCGGTTCTTCTGTCACGGTTTATTTTTGTTTTGGTTTGTCTTTGTGTGTGTGTATCGCTTGAATGTTTTTGCTTTGCATAGCCAATTGGCCATATTGTGGGAACGGAACTGTCCTTTTGGCTTTCCGCTATTGATGTTTCCATTAGGGTCTAGTTATTTCATGTTTGTGTTTCTTGTCCTTTGGTTTCTCTGATGGGCGCTGTGGGTTAATTGTATCGATTCCTGATCATTGCCTTCACATCTATTTTGAGTCAAGCTGAAATACATTCTAACAAGTTTGAGTTAAGCTGATATACATTATCCACGGGTTTGTGTAAAATGAAAGTGATGGCAATGATCAGCAATCGACAAAAATTAATTGCGGAAAGCCAAAAGGACACATACCTCCCCACAAAATGGCCGATTGGCTATCCAAAACAAATTTATATAAGCGATACACACATTCAGATGCGAACCAAAACAAAATAAATGGCGACAGAAGAACCGCCTTGGAACGGTCAGTGAAAAGTATTTCACTTGGGGTTTATATCGATTTTACGTGGCCAAAATCCTCGCCCTTACTTCTGTCGTGGCTTAGGCAAATAACTTGTTAAGTCCGCATGAAGGCTTCCTAACACATCAGTGCTACATCTCCCAAAACACACACACACACACAAAAAAAGAAACAATTACAGAGATGAAACAAAGGTGAGGACTCGACAGCATGGAATAACTGAAATACTGGAACAAAATAAAACTAACATTTAGACTCCAGTGGGCTCAACCAGAGAAAGAGCAACAGGTTCCAACCAACAGTACCTAAAATTACCTTTTTAAGTAAGCCTTTAAGTCCCCAGTGGAATTTGTTTCACTGACCGTTCCAAACTAGTAAGAAAAGGCCACTCAGGAAAGTTCACAATCCAAGAACGCAGCCGTCTCAAGTCACCTATAGAAAGTGACACAGAGGCACACGCAAAAACAGACGAAACATGCACCAACGGTATAAAGCCAAATAAGACACTGCAAAAGAACGACCGCCTTGGGACGGTCAGTAGTAAACTTCTTGGGGGGGGGGGGGTTCAACTCCGGCGCTTATGAAATTTCAACACTCGCCCTTAGTTCCAGTACAGTATCAAATAAATAACAACATCAAACTTATCCACATGGAGGCTTCTTCTGTCGCGGTTTATTTTTGTTATAGATTGTCTTTGAGAGTGTCTATCGCTTATATTTTTTTTTTTTTTTTTTTTTTTTTTTTTGGATAGACAATTGGCCATTTTGTGGGAAAGTAACTTTCCTTTTTGCTTTCCTATATTGATGTTTCCATTAGGGTCTGGTTATTTCATGTTTGTGTTTGGTGTTATATGAAGCGTTATATATTAAAAGCATCTGCTATATTATGTGCCAAGTGACATAACCACAGACAAACATGACAAACTCATTGTCATCGAAACAACATCTGCATCCATATATAATATTAACCCAAATTTGACATAGGATCTTCCACCTAAACACTTAAGAGAGATCCATTTGCAATATAACATGTTTCATTTATTGTACGCTTTACAAAATCGTGTACTTTAAGCAGTACTAGTGTAGACTCAGACCAGTCGACGCCTTCTGTGGCAGTTGATCTGGACATGCACTGTTTGCCATTGTCCTGTTAATGGGATGTTAGGCATACATGAGAACCTTACAAATCTTTACTGATGCGGTATTTCCTTAATGACGTTTCGATACGAGGCCTAACTGTTTTAAATGTTTAGTTTAATGTCATATCATTCAGTGTTCATTTTGATATTAAAGCTTCAGGATGGGAAATATCACCAATACCCCTAGGGAATGGGTTCAACGGACCAAATAATCAGCCAGTTTGCCTCTCGATGCTCTGCTCTCACACTTGGGTCTAACTTGATATTATGTTCTGTATCGTGAAAACACAGAAACGTCAAGAGCTATGAATCACAACTGCCCCATGATATAATAGCCGTGTCACAACGAAGGACACTTATTGCATCTTTGTAATGCACGTGTCTCGGCCAAACACACTGACATCACACTCGTACACCCAACCTTTCAAGAAATATGTAGTTTTCTACGGCATGTATTACAGTGCAACTTCAACAACTCGAACATCGTTGGGAGTAAGAAAATTTATTCGAGACAGGGGCAGTTCGAGTACCTGTGGGATATGCATTGCGCCATCTTAGAAGGCATAATCGAGGCAATTCTAAGGAATACACATAACCAACCTTTTCATGATAAACGATCCTAAATAATCTCTATTTCATATCAGAAGGTATTCAAGGTATGTGAAGAATTCCCTATGGACTCAAGTCAAAGTAGAAGTAAAACAAAGATCAGGAATTGATACAATTAACTTACTCCAGCCATAAAAGACACCAAAGGGAAAGAAATACAAACATTAAGCGACCAGACCATAATGGAAACCTAAACAAGGGAAGGCCATATGGACAGTTACTTTCCCACAAAATGGCCATATGGCCATCCAAAATTAAAAGACACAAGTGATACACACAGTAAGTAACAAACAACAACATAAATAAATCGCCATAGAAGAGCCGCCTTGGAACGGTCAGTGGAAGATTTCCACTGGGGGGCTTAAATCGATTTTACGTGGCCACAATCCTCGCCCTTACTTCCGTCGCGATTTAGACAAACAATTTGTTCAGTCCGCATGAAGGCCTCCTAACTCATCAGTGCAACATCTCCGTGAACACAGAAATCAAAGAACCACAGAGGTGAGACAGCGGTGAGGACTCGACAGCAAGAAACCACTGAAATGCTGGAGCAAAAGAAAACCAACAGTTAGACTCCGATGAGCCCGAGCAGAGACAGAGCATCAGGCACCAACCAACATTATCTCTTTAATTTTCAATAAGCCTTTACGTTGGAGCCGTCATAGAATCTGAGGCCTGACCCACCGGCGTGCAATTAAAGAGGGAAGCAAAGTTGCCAACCGTGATTGGGTTAACTACCATGCATGCAGTCTGTCGTATAATATCCATGTTGTACCCAATCTTTTTATATCGAAGAATGATTTTACGAAATTGGGTGCTGAAGTTATTGCGGTTATATATTTTTCTGAATTTATATACTAAGTCACCATAAAATTCGGGTTCCGATAGACCTTGTTGCAGAAGAGATTTAAGTCCAATATTGAATTTAGAAATTAAATCAGAATGGCGTCTATAAAATTTTGAAAAGGCTTTGCGTAGTTTATGGTACCGATAACCCTGATTAAGAAGTTTAGCCGTTAATAATTTATTACGAGTGTTGAAGTCAGTTACATGGCTACACACTCTAGCAAATCGAATTAATTGCGAAATATAAACGCCATAGGATGGCGCACGAGGAACATCACCATCCAAAAAAGGAAAATTTACAATCTCAAAATCAAAGTCATCGCGTTTATCATAAATTTTGCACGAAACAAATCCATCTACAATAGATAGATGTAAATCCAAAAACGGGGCCTCGGTATCAGAAGAATTTGCTTTATTTAACTGTAGTTCTAGGGGGTAAATCTGACTGATCAAACCATCAAAATAGGTATTATCAATATTTAATAAATCATCTAAATATCTAGAAGTAGAGCTAAAAGCTTCAATAATTTCAGATTGGTTATCAATGGAAAGCGACAAAATGAAGTCTCTTTCATAACAATACAAGAACAGATCAGCCACAAGAGGTGCGCAATTAGTACCCATCGGAATACCCACAATTTGTCTAAATAACTTAGTACCGAATCTAATATAAATATTGTCAAGTAGAAAGGTGAGGGCATCACACACTTTCTGACATGACCAAAGTGTATAATTCTTATGCTCTTTAGAAGTGAAAAATGCATTTCTGACATTACATGCAAGATAGAGAGAATCATCAATGAATCATCAATGGTACACGGGAATCAAGTGAAAGTTCAAATCAACAATGGTAAACGGGAATCAAAAGAAAACTCAAATCAAAAATGGTAAACGGGAATCAAGTGGAAATTCAAATCAACCATGGTAAACGGGGCTCAAGTCAAAGTTCAAATCAACCATGGTGAACTGGACTCAAGTCAAAATGTGGATCCACTAAGGTAAACGGGACTCACGTGAAAGTTCGAATCAACTATGGTAAACGGGACTCAAGTGAAAGTTGGATCAACTATGGTAAACGGGACTCAAGTGAAAAGTAGAAGTAACACAAAGATCAGGAATCGATACAATAAACTTACTCCACCAATCAAAGACACCCAAGTGAAAGAAACACAAACATTAAGCGACAAGACCATAATGGAAACCTAAACAAAGGAAGGCCATAAGGACATTTACTTTCTTACAAAATGGCCATATGGCCATCCAAATTAAAAAAGACACAAGTGATACACACAGTAAGTAACAAACAACAACATAAATAAACCGCCACAGAAGACCCGCCTTGGAACGGTCAGTGGAAAGATTTCCACTGGGGGGGCTTAAATCGATTTTACGTGGCCACAATCCTGGCCCTTACTTCTGGCGCGATTTAGACAAATAATTTGTTCAGTCCGCATGAAGGCCTCCTAACTCATCAGTACAACATCTCCGTGAACACAAATAATCAAAGAACCACTGAGGTGAGACAACGCTGAGGACTCGACAGCAAGAAACCACTGAAATTTTGGATGGCCATATGGCCATTTTGTGCGAAAGTAACTGTCCTTATGGCCTTCCTTTGTTTAGGTTTCCATTATGGTCTGGTCGCTTAATGTTTGTATTTCTTTCCCTTTGGTGTCTTTTATGGGTGTAGTTAATTAATTGTTTCAATTCCTGATCTTTGTTTTACTTCTACTTAACGTCCCCGTCAACACCGTATAGGTTATTTTAGAGACGTTGCTTCCAATTTTGTTGGACTTTTACCCGACATTGAGATGAAAAGACATCTCAAGCCCTGACGCCCAATGAAACAAAAACGGTTTATAAGCACGGACGGTCCGACTCGCACCGGTTTAGTGTTTCCATAAGGCTGTTGTTTCGTGTTTGTGTTTCTTTCCCTTTGGTGTCTCTGATGGGAGCTGTGGGTTAATTGTATCGACTTCTGATCATTGCCTCCACTTCTACTAAGATCCTCTTAGCAGATTACCAGTACTCGTGTGCGATCAGTTTCAGCTCTGCGTGGAAGCATCATGCAGCCCATCTACTTCTTCATGCCCCGATGGGCGGGCCAAACCAACCATTGTAAACGGGACTTAAATCAAAGTTCGAATCGACCATGGTAAGCATGGCTCAAGTCAAAGTTTAAATCAACCATGGTAAACGAGACTTAAATCAAAGCTAGAATCAACCATGGTAAACGGGATTCAAGTCAAGGTTCGAATCAACCATGGTAAACGATCAAGTGAAAGTTTGAATTAACAATGGTAAACGGGACTCAAGTAAAAGTTAAAATCAGCAATGGTAAGCGGGAATCAAAACAATTAACCAAAAGCTCCCATCAGAGACACCAAAGGGAAAGAAACACAAACATGAAACAACAGACCCTAATGGAAACAGCAATACCAAAAAGCCAAAAGGACAATAGGCTATCCAAAATAAAATAATATAAGCGACACAAACACCCAAAGACAAACCATAACAAAAATAAACCGCGACAGAAGAACCGCCTTGGAACGGTCAGCAGAAACGAATTCCACTGGGAGGGGGGGGGGGGGCTTAAATCGATTTTACGTGGCAACAATCGCAAAGTGGTGCGAGTAGGATCGTCCATGTCTATGAACCCGATTGGTTTCATTGGGTAACAGGGCTTGAGGTGTCATTTCATCTGCGTGTCGGATAAAAGTCCCACAAAATTGGGAGCAATGTCTTTAAAATGACCTATGAAGTGTTGACGGGGACCATCGGGACTTGAAGAAATAGATTGGGAACCTAATAGCTGAAACCGACGGCAGGATAGTACTGGTAAACTGTTTAGAGTGGCTAAGCCTGTCCAGGCAAAGTGGTGCGAGTTGGATCGTCCATGCATATGAACCCGATTGGTTTCATTGGGTAACAGGGCTTGAGGTGTCATTTCATCTCAGTGTCGGATAAAAGTCCCACAAAATTGGAAGCAATGTCTTTAAACCGTTTATAAATCAACAACGGTAAACGGGACTCAAGTCAAAGTTAGCATCTACAATGGTAAACGGCACCCCAGTCAAAGTTCGAATCAACAATCAAACGGGACTCAAGTCAAAGTTAGAATCAACAATGGTAAACGGGACTCGAACACGTCATTCTTGCTTTATAATCTCGGCACTTCGATTGTCTACGTCGCCATATTTTGATGACAAAAATGTGGCGTTTTCGTCGTCAGAATACCCGTATAGTAGTGTCGTCTAATTTAATGACGTCCTATTCCGCCCCGACCATCGGGACTTGAAGAAATAGATTGGGATGCTTCCACGCAGAGCTGAAACCGACGGCAAACCAGTACTGGAAAACCGTTTAGAGTGGCTAAGCCTGCCCAGGCAAAGTTGTGCGAGTAGGCTCGTCCATGCATATGAACCCGAGGTGTCATTTCATCTCATTGTCGGATAAAAGTCCCACAAAATTGGAAGCAATGTCTTTAAAATGACCTATAAAGTGTTGACGGGGACGTAAATCTAAAATCAGACAAACAAAGCATAAAGTCCTATTCAACCAGTGCACATCAAACGCGTGAAAATTGTCGATTTTTATTCTATCCCGCGGTTGGTAACCTGTGTAGAATAAGAATATCTATCCCAGGGAAAAGTCCTGGTGTGCAAAAATAAATAATATCTCACTTGTTTGATTGTTTGTTTGTTTTGGAGTTTAAAGGCCCAGTCAACACAATTTTAGGTAACCTTTAGAGCCGGTCAGTTTACCTATCCAAACTTTTCCTTGGCAGGATTATACGTAAGCGGTTAACCAGTACAGTGCACATTCTTTCGTCAGCAACTGACATCTGCCCTTCTTGAATCAGCGGAAGGGAGGGAATGATCGTAGAAAAGATTTCATGATCAATCTCCACGAAAGAATATTGCCGACCCTGGCGAATATATCACTTGAAAAACCCACTGCATTCAAATGTATTTATCGCTAAATTTGGTAACAAAACAAAACAAAACAAAACAAAAACAAAAACAACAACAACAACAACAACCCAAAAAAAAGGGGGGGGGGCATGGGTCACTATGCTCGCCAGAGCTCGGCTGGGCATTGGCAACTGTCAGCCATGCATTCTAACACGATATGATTTTAACCTACTGATTATTAAGTCTCCCAAATCAACCTCCATACCCAATGAGCACCCATGGGAACTCTGTATCTGATATATTAAGCGTTTTATGAATTTCGAGGGGTGGAGCATGGACCCAATGGAGCCCTTGTTGGTATCACTGAATGTGTCTTATCATAAAGAACAAGAATATATATGATTTATTTAAGGTGTTTTAAGCAGCGGTTACGTTGGGGCATGGCCCCGGCGGTCCCCACGAAAGCCCAAGATTGTTGTCCCCGAATATGTCTTATCATAAGGACCAAGAATATATATGGTTTAAGGACGGGGATCTGAATGGTTTCTGAGATATGAGGCCTTCAATTAAGTGGAAACTCCACAGAGGGTTCCTCTCGGATAGGAACGGCCCCTGTGGGCCCCCCAAATTGGTATGACTGAATGTGTCTAATCATAAGAAACAAGAATATACATGATTATGGGGTGAGGCCCTGAATGGTTTCTGAGATATATTGAATTTTATGAAGTGGAGGGGCGGGGCATGTCAGCATAAAATTGCCCCATAACAAAGATAATCCCAGGTCTGTGTGACTGAATGAGTCTTATCATAAGGAACAAGAATTATATGGTTTAGGGGTGGGGATCAGAACGGTTTCTGAGATATATGGCTTTTTATGAAGTTGGGGTTGGGGTGGGCATCAACCGCATGGCCCGGGATATGATCTGTAGCGCCCTTTGGGACCCCCCCCCCCCGAGTTGGTGTCACGGAATATGTCTTATCATAAGGAACATGAATATAAATGGTTTAAGGGTGGTGCTCTGAACAGTTTTTCAGATATATGGCCTTTTGTGAAATCGAGGGTTGGGGCATGGCCCTGGGAAACCCCTGGTTGGTATCACTGAATGCGTCTTATCATAAGGAACAAGAATATGATATGGTTTAGGTGTGGATATCTCAACGGTTTTAGAGATAGTGGGCCCTTTACGAAGTGGAGGGCGGGACATGGTCCCGGCATATCCCTGGGGACCCCCAGGCTGGTGTCACTGAATGTGTCTTATCATAAGGAACAAGTGTATTTATGGTTTAGGGGCTCTGAATGGTTTCTGAGATATATGGCCTTTTATGAAGAGGAGGGGGTGGGGCATGGATCCGGTACACCCTGGGGACCCCCAAGTTGACATAAAACACCTGGCTAAAAGAAGTTTACTCAAGGAACATTTCTATATTTTGTCAAAATATCTGCAAAGACATGGCAGTAAATTCCATTTTTTTTTCTATTTTCCCCGTTATAAGTCTTCGGAAACTCTAAGTTACCATAGCAACCAAACTGATGGGCCAATTTTAATTAACAACACAAACTTTCAATCCCCTAGCTTAAGGATGCTTCAGATAAAATTTGAGATCACTCGGCTTAGTGGCTGCAAAGGAGATGTCGTTTGGAAGTGTTGACGCCAGACGGACAACTGCGCCTATCCTATTAGGTCCCCCGGAGCATTCGGCTCTGGTGAGCTAAAAAAAAAAAAAAGGGACCTCGTTATGGGAGAACTTGTTTTTGCCATTTCCTAACAGTAAAGGTGCAGATCATCTTGTCATTTTGTTCGCTACTTGCTGTAACGGGGCACAATATAAGAATCTGATATGATGTTCTGTTGTAGATGGACGATTCATACATGAGGGATGACTGCACTGAGCGAAACCGAGGCTACGCTCAATACGGTCATCCCGAGGGTTTGAAACGCCCATTTACAACAGAACCCCGGATTTTAGTCTTTTTCTTGCACAACACCACTGAAACTTTTCATTTTACTTAATTTAACGGGTTTTTTTTTCGCGCACTATACTTATGTTGTTTGCCTGGGTAAGAATACCAGTGTAAGAACAGAATTTCAATCCCAGGCTAAAACCACAGATTTCCTTATCTGGTGTGCAAGAATTGTTTCACTGAAATTCTATTACTGAATTTACCCTAAAACTTCGAACACCTCATCTCCTTACATACTTGTTCTAATTTGAATAAGAACAACTAACTATTCCATGTTGTGACTATAAATAGCTGGATGGGAAGCAAACGGTGTAGACCCTATTAATGAGTCGACGCGTTCTGTAGCGTCTCATCTGGGTTTACTCTGTTTGCTCAGACCTGCCTGTCTGTCCGAATACATTCTGTAATATACGGTAGGTGCCATTTTGTTTTGTTTGAATTATGGTTTTACGTCCCCGTCAACATTATTTAGGTCATTTTCGAGACGATACTTCCAATTTGTGAGACTTACACCCGACATTGAGATGAAATGACATCACACGACCCCTGCATTCCAATCAAACGAAAAGGGTTAATACGCATGGACGGTCCACTTTGCCTGGGCAGGCTTAGACCCCTAAGCGGTTTCGGCGGCCCCCGCCCATTGGGGCTTAAAGAAAAATATGAGCTGCATGATGCTTCCACGCAGAGCTGAAACCTACCCGCACACGAGTACTGGTAAACCGCTTAGAGGATCTAAGCATGCCCAGGCAAAACGGTGCGTGTCGGCCCGTCCATGCTTATAAACCTATTGGTTTCATTGGGCGGCAGGGCCTGAGATGTCATTTCATCTCAATGTCGGGTAAAAATCCCAAAAAATTTGAAGCAACGTCGCCAAAATGACCTTTACAATGTTGACGGGGGCGTTAAACCCCAAATCAAAGAAACAAACCGCTTAGCGATTTACCAGTACTCGTGTGCGGCCGTTTTCAGCTTTGCGTGGAGGCATCTATTTCTTCAAGCCCCGATGGGCGGGGGCGCGCCATGTTCAATACCAATGTTTTTCCGGGACAGTCCATACATTTCGTCGTAGCGTATTAATTGGGCTACAGCGTGTTTCTTGTGATTTAACTAAGATTAATAGTCACACTTTTTATTATAGAGGTATGGCTCTTGGGAAAAACTATAAGTGACTAAATCTGCAAATTAGACATTGTTGTCTGAATCAGCTGACACAAAATAAGATGTTTTACAATTTAATTAAATATAAAACTAGAAAACGTATTTGTGAAACACTGTGGTAACCAATTTTATGTTTGTACGTGACCGGCTAACAACACCCTTGTATGGACAGAAGAGTGGGGTTAACAAGGGACATGCATTATTTTCCTTATTTTGCAAAAAAAAAAAAAAAAAACAGAGATTCGGTGTACTCATTAGACCGGCCTCATTCAGGTGGTTCTAATGAGTAACCATAATCTATGTTTGGACTAGAAATAAGAAAAATGCCTAAAATTTTTATTGTGAAAAAATAGATAAATTAATAAATAAAAATAATAAAAAATAAAATAATAATAATAATAAATGCTAGTTCTGAAGATGTTAAACATCACGAAAACACGCCTTTATTATTTGGACCACCTCAAACCCCACTTAAATATAGTAAAACTGGGATTTACAGGGGGATATACATTATTGTTTCTTATTTCTGCTCAACAACAAAGGTTGTGGGTACTCGTTAGAACCGCTTCGTTAAGGCGGTTCTAACGAGTACCCCCGATCTATGTTTGGAGCAGAAATAAGAAAAATATCACAGTGTTTCATCTAAAAGTTTCGTGGGTTTTTTTTTTCGGCTGTCAACTTAACAATGTATTTGTATAGGCCTGATTTCGTCATGGACGCCATTTTTCACACGTGTTTGTTTGTTTGTCTGTTTGATTTTAGGTTTAACGTCCCCGTCAACACTGTAAAGGTCATTTTGGAGACGTTGCTTCCAATTTTGTGGGACTTTTACCCGACATTGAGATCACATGACACCTCAAGTCCTGCCGCCGAATGAAACCAATAGGGTTTATAAGCATGGCTTATCCGACTTGCATCGTTCTGCCTGGCCATGGGCAGGCTTAGCTTCTCTATAAGCGATTTACCAGTACTCGTGAGTGGTCGGTTTCAGCTCTTCGTGGAAGCATCATGCAGCCTATCTATTTCTATAAGCCCCGATGGGCGGGGGCCGATTTGCACGCTTGTGTGACATCTTAATGACAAACAGCACAGTGATCATCAGTTCTATACATTGGTTTTAAACTGCTTGCCATATAACATACGTCGATCTCAAGTTGTTATTTAGATACTTTGCTGACAACGTCGCACATGGTCACAATACAAAATAACTTGGTCCGTAAAGGGGGCGGCTTCTTTTACTTTCAAAAGTTTATCAGGTCCAGTTGTTCAAGCATCGTTAGCTTAACGAGCTCGAGGCGGTCATATTATTAACTGTTCTAGCAATTTTAATATCTAAAATTTTGTTATTTTTGCTGATAAAATGTGAGCAGTTTGCATATGCAAAAGCTGCTCACATTTTTTTCAGCAAACATTTTAGCATAATTGCCATATTTAATGATCAAAGATTTAACGATTCGTTAACTAACGACGTCGTAAGTTTTGAACAACTGACCCCGGTTGTTCAAGCATCGTAAGCTTAATGAGTTCATTAGTGGTAAAAATGTTTACTGTTCTAGTAAGAACAACGTATAATACAGTGCTAAGTTTGGCTTAAAAAAACGAGTATTATATGGGCCCCGTCAAGCGATTTTGGTACTTATCGCCTATGCGAGCAGCGAAGGTTCAGGCGAGCCTGCGCATCCGCGCAGTCTCGCCAGAACCTTCGCTGCTCGCTCATACAAGCAGTGAATAAAGAGGAACCTTCAGACAGAAAGCCATATCCATGGCCCCTCTGAATGGCTGGGCATGCGCAGTTAAAATTTGTCATGACGGAATGCTCGAAGACACAAATTCGCTTGGCGGGGCTCATATATAAAGCTACTCACATTTTTTTTCAGCTAAATATTAGAATATTTGTCATGTTCACTCAAGGAAGTTTTATCGACACGTTAATTAACGACGTCGTTAGTTTAAAACAACTGGGCCCAGATCATCTACGCATTTTCCCAAGCGTTGTGCCTAACATTGTGATCCTAGCTCAAACCATTCTCTAGATACGTTGTGACAATGTCCGGTAGGTACAAAGTATGATATCAGTAGTATAGTGGGAGTATTTGATTACCCACCTCCGGGTACCGGTGTCACGGTATCCTTCGAACCCAGAACGGCTGAGGCAATATTATGTCCTATGTGGACTTAAATCTAGCCTAGTCAAGCATAGAGAAAGGGTGTGTATTCGGGTATCGACGAATATTCAGACACCAGAACCCAAAGACCGGTACCTAGACACACCCATTATACCACTGGTACCTAAATGGAGAAAGGGGCATATCTCGGTCAACTATCTGCAAAAGTTTATCACAAGTTAAGCAGACCATCTTCTTATTAGTCTCAAATGGTGTGCAAAATATCATAAGACTAGCTTAAGCGTTTCTTTAGATATTTTTATGACAATGCACCATAGGCTTACATGCCTCCGTAGTCTAATGGGTAAGAGCGCTGTCTCTTATCATTAGGTCTCACACCGCTTCGCTTTGGTCACATGTGAGAGGCCAAGTTCTGCAACTGAAGGTCATGAGGTTTTTCCCTGGGCAGTCCGGTTTTTGCCCATCTTTGTAAGTAATAACAGTAATGGTTGTGGTGGTTGTAGTAGTTGAAATAGTAATAGTAGCAGTAGATCAGAAGCCCCCGTGGTGTAGTGGTTATGCTACTCGCCTCATAAACCATGGGTCGTGGGATCGATCCCGGTCTTCTCCAAACTTTCAGAAGAGACTTTAAACCGAGGTCCCGTCTCCGTATGACCTTAGCTGTTGGTGGGACGTAAAACACATACATACAGTAGCAGAAGATTTGGGAAAGACATAAGGACTTGTCATAGTTTTGTAATTGATGATCCGAACACATGCATTTCTTAACAGATCTTAATACTGTACAGATATACAGTCGAACTTCAATGGCTCGAACACCTTTGGGACCTTGAAAATCTGTTCGAGGCAGGGGTAGTTCGAGCCACTGAGGGTTACTGTTAGAAGCATAATGATATACTTTGGGACATATTTTCGGTGTTCTAGAATAAAAATGTATGTAAATAAAAATGTATGCTGTGTGTACTCATTAGAATCGCCTCATTGAGGCGATTCTAATGAGTACACACAGCGTACATTTGCAAGATAAAACACTAAAATCTCCTAAATTATCACCCACTGTTTCTTATGGAGAGGAATTTCCTAGGGGCTCAAGAACGTGTTCGACTCAGCCATGGTAAACGAGCCATCGGTGTTCGAGCCATCGAAGTTCTACTGTATACGAGTTAATTTTGCCTAACTTTGGAATCCCCCACATATTACCATGAAAAGTAAGGTTTGACAGAATTTTCGTTACAGTGACATAGTAAAGTAGAAGTTAACAAATCAATTTACCCATTTTAGACGGGAAACCCCCAATACAGGGCTTTGGCATACAGCGCAGGGCAAGATCAGACGCCGCAAAACGCGGTGCCTGATCAAGACCTTAACTGCTTACAAAGAGTTAGCCATTTTATAATTTTTTTTTTCTTGTTATTACACAACCTTGCACCCCTTAAATTCGAGTTGAACTGCTACTATATCATCACGTAAACACGCCTTTATAATTTTGCCCCCTTGAACCCCAATTTTATACAGTAAAACTGGGGTTTCCGGGGGTATACCGTATTTTTCTTATTTCTGGTCTAAAACATAGCTTGTGGGTGCTCGTTAGAACCGCCTCGATGAGGCGGTTCTAACGAGTGCCCACAATCTATATTTTGAACAGAAATGAGAAAAATATCACAATTTTTCAACCTAAATTTTTCTTCTTTTTTTTCGGCGATAAAGGTGGCAATTAATTGTATAGGCGTGTTTGCGTTTGCGTAATGTGTAGTGATGAAGATTCTACTCAGTTCAAAATGGGTTAGATACATTGTTTCCCCTAACTATAATGAAGTACAATGTATATGGAAGAAATAAAATTACAGCGTAAATAGTCAGAAAAGCTATGCTTTTTCCCACATTAAGGAAATCAATGGATGTTAGTGTATCTACAAAAATCAGATTATACGAAGGTTCCAATGTTCTTAGTATGCGATCGTTACCGAGAAATAAACGACTATTTCTTTTGCTAAAATCTTGTCCAGGAGAGATGAAATTGCCTATATACTTTCCTTATGCGTTTTTCTATCCGTTTTTCAGTTAAATTCTGAGATATAAAGCCAAATTACGGTTTTCAATGTAAATAAAAGTATATACCGTGAATTATTGTGAATTTGAAGCATTGAATTTGGGCATGTCCATTCTTGTAAATAAGAGTGTATCCACGGTCATACAGGTCACATTAATCCGGATTTGCAACAGTAACCATGTAATTACAGTGGTGACTGTTAACCTTCACGGTGAATGATGTGCCTCCAGTTAACGCCCCGATCCGAAGGACGGTGTACTTTGTGCAATTCATCCCTGCAAATGATGCCTAACGCCCATTCCACACAGTAGTCTACGCACGTGCGTAATGTAAAAATAATCGGGAAGTGGTCGAACTTGTTTGTATCCCTTTAAAAAGTAATACTTTCACCTTTTTATTACACCCCGCCCATCAGGGCTTGGATAAAAAGATTGGGCTGCATGGTGCTTCCGGGCATAGATGAAACCGACCGAACTTGAGTACTGGTTAACCACTTGGGTCTAAGCCTGCCCAGAAAATGTGATGAGAGTCGGACCGCTCCTAAAACGCTAGAGGTTTCTATGGGCGGTTGGGCTTAAGATGTGTCATTTCATCTCAATGTCGGGTAAAAGTTCCACAAAATCGGACGCAACGTCTTCAAAATGACCTAATCATTGTTGACGGGGACGTAAAACCTCAACTCAAACAAACAAAAGCTCTGAAAATATTATGATTTAATCTTGAATTGATTCATGTTACATCGTTTACATCATGTTAACAATCCGTGTAATGAATAATGAATACCCCTCTGAACCACACTTTATATAGAGAAAAGTGAGGTTTACTTGGGTTACGGGATACATATTATTTTCGTTCCAAGACATATGTTGCGAGCACTCGTTAGAACAGCCTCAATGAGGCGGTTCTGACGAGGACAAACGACCTAAGTTTGGAGCGAAAATAAGAAAAAAAAATTCACAAAAGTTCATCAGAAAGATGCCATTTTTGAGATATGAACATTTTTGAGATATTAACAAAATGCACTATGCCTCACGTATGAATTATCGTAATGAAACTCTGGGCTTGGAGAAAGGCAATGTGGTGCGTGTCGGCCCGTCCATGCTTATAAACCCTATTGGTTCATTGGGTGACAGGGCTTGGGATGTCATTTCAACTCAATGTCGGGTAAAAGTCCCACAAAATTGGAAACAACGTCTCCAAAATGACCTTTACAGTGCTGTTGACGGGGACGTTAAACTCCAAAGCAAATAAACAAACAAAACCTATTCTGTTGTTGTTGATTTTGTTTGATCTACTATCCTAGACTTTTTTCGCTTTTCACCCCCCCCCCTCCCCACCAACCTACCCACTACACACATCTTATGCTTTGTGAATACTCCTGACTAACTTCCTAAAAATGAAGTGGTGACTGCCCCCTGCTGCCTGGGAAAATGTCAATAATGCAAGCTAGCATTCGAGCCCAAAGACCATTCTAGTAATGGACAATCGGTCCAAAGAGAATGCACCACAAGCTCAAAACGAACACAACAGTCAGTCGAAGCAGATGATATCAGACACATTCAAGCGACGCCTTTGAGTGGTCGCACATCACTGACATTTCAGACATTGCTTGTGGCCCACCTCATCATCAGGAAAACACGCCTATATAATTCTGACCCCCTTGAACCCCAGTTTTATATATTAAAACTGGGGTATGCAGGAGTAAACCTTATTTTTCTTATTTCTGCTCTAAATATAGACTGTGGGTACTCGTTAGAACCGCCTCGATGATGCGGTTCTAACGAGTACCCACAATTTTGAGCAGAAATGAGAAAAAAATCACATTTTTTCATCAAATGTTTTCAGTTTTCGGCGATAAGGTAACAATGTATTGGTATAGGCGTGTTATCCTAATGTGTTATGCTGTGTCTGCATCACCTGCTCTTGTTTGTGACCACCCTCCCCCATTGTTTTACATAGGAACTCTTGATTTTACCAGGAGAACATTTGTTTGGACTAATTTGCAAACAAACAAAAGCAAGATATGTTTGTGAAACACTGATGCCCCCGGACAGCGCATGTTAAATATGAAAGCAGTATCACTAAGCAATGGAAAAGTATTGCCAATGTTCAAGTCTTAAAAAGTAGGTCTTGGTCACAAGGTAAAAAAACATGGACTCGTTGGAAAGGTCTTGTGACATAGAATGTACACGTGAGATATGAAAGCCCTATCATGTACCAATCGAAAGTTATGGCCAATGTTAAAGTTTTTAAAAAGTAGGTCAAGGTCAATGTCACGAGGTCAAAAATTATGGTACCACCGGAAAGGTCTTGTGAAAAAGAATGCACATGTGAAATATGAAGGCCCTATCACTTACCAATCGAAAGTTATGGACTATGTTAAAGTTTTAAAAAGTAGGTCAAATGTCAAGGTCAATAGGTCAAGAATTATGGTTCCACTAGAAAGGTCTTGTGACAAGGAATGCACATGGGAAATATGAAAGCTCTATCACTTACCAATCGAAAGTTAGGGTCAATGTTAAAGTTTTTAAACAGTAGGTGAAATGTCAAGGTCACAACGTCTAAAATTATGGTACCACTGTAAAGGTCTTGTGACAAGGAATGCACGTGTGAAATACGAAAGCCATATCAGTTACCATTCAAAAGTTATGCGCAATGTTAAAGTTTTTGCGAATGTTAAATGTCTAAAAAAAGAAGTAGGTCAAATGTCAAGATCAAGGTCAAGAGGTCAAAAATTATGGTATCACTGGAAAGGTCTTGTTACATGGAATAGACAGGTGACACATGAGAGTCCTATCACTAACCAATCAAAAGTTATGGCCAATGTTAAAGTTTTTAACAAGGAGGTGAAAAGTAGGTCAAAGGTCAAGGTCAAGAGGTCAAAATTTATGGTACCTCTAAGAAATGCACATGTGAAATATGAAAGCATTATCGGTTACCATTCAAAAGCTATGCCCAATGTTAAGGTTTTTGCGGACAGAGAAACAGACGGACAGACAGACAGATCAAAAACTATATGCCCCCGAATCTTTGATTCTGGAGGCATAAAAAATGGACGCATTGACGTCAAGATTTCAATCATTAAATAGCTGGAAAGCGCCTGTGTGCGACCTTGGTTAGAAGAGCAGAAGGGATCCAGACTTTATACTTGAAAAATCTCTGTACCCCTGTATGAGGTAAAACACGTCTCTTAAAGACAAATGCTACTAATTCGCCATTTTTGTATGGTCACCAAAAATTATGCCAGAGCAATCATTTTACCGTTCTTGTGTAAGAAAATGGTTGAACTTTGTGGAACAGATGTTGTTTTGGGTTCAATTCATTATTAAACATGTTCAGCTTGGCTATAAACTTCACGAAAACAGTAACATTCCGACTTTTGAATGTTTTTATTTTTCGGCATTTACTCAAGACCAGATCAAGCTACAGTCGAACTCCAATGGCTCGAACACCTTTGGGACCTCGATAATCTGTTCGAGACAGGGGTAGTTCGAACCACTGAGGTTACTTTCAGGAGGCACAACGAGATACTTTTTGACATCTTTTCGGTGTTCTATAATGAATATGTATGCTGTGTGTACTCATTAGAATCGCCTCGATGAGGCGATTCTAATGAGTACACACAGCATGCATTTGCAAGATAAAAGACTAAAATCTCCTTAATTATCCTCCACTATTTCTTATGTTTAGGATTTCGCTAGGGGCTCAAGAATGTGTTCGACCCTTCCATGGTAAACGAGTCATCGGTGTTCGAGCCATCGAAGTTCTACTGTAAATGATTTGCTGTAATGCAAATTATAGCCAGCTACTATTTACAAGTAAAATACAAGTTATCTGTCAGTGATTCACCATATTTTCTTCACAGAATTTATATGTATTTTTACCATGTATTTCATCTGGGGGTAGGGGAACGGTTTGTTTAATAAAACAGAAATTAGCATGGTGACCCCTAGTTTTCTTTTAATTCTCTATTCTCTGAAAACATCCCCTAGAGTAAAAACCTTGTTTTATGCAAGTTTCAATGTAGCATTTTTCTGTATAGTCCAAAATATTGCAGACAATGAATTATTTTAAAAAATATTTTGGTTGATGAAAAAATTGGTTTTGCAAAAAAAAAAATCATTCTGAGCTTGAAAAATATGCTAAAAATAGGCATCAGTATCTTTTAGTATATCATCCTGATTGAATAAAAATTATTTAAAAGCTAGGCAAAAGTCATTTTTGGCATGCTATTTACTGACATGGTTGTTTTCTGATATATCTGGGAAAACAGTTTGGGGTGCTTTCCTTCTTGTTCAGGTTACTTAAGATTGAGCACAGTGACATATAGTTTTTATTTCAAATGTGGTGAGCCAGTATATGATGCTGAACATATACAGACTCTTAAACATTTTTCAATGTAGGAAGTATTTCCTAGCATATTCTCTTAATTGACCATCTGTGTTTCGTGTGCCGTATTCACTTCCTTTGATAGTATTCGTGTTACTCGTCCTCTATAGAATTAACCCTTTTTGTACCAAATGGAATCTTCCACCTTATATGCAGCAGGAGTCCATTTCAAAATTTAGGGGTGTCTGGGTATTTTTTCATCAAAATTTGTTTGGAAAATGAACTTTTAGCAAACAGTGGCCTGCACTGTTTGCCAAGGTACCCCTTTAGGGGTTTCTGGTACTGAATGGGTTAAGAGCAACGTCAAGCAGTAGGTTCTCTCCAACATAAAATCTGAAGACCACAAATATGCTTCTTTCAAAGCACAATCTTTTGTCAACATCTGCTGCCAAACGGAGTCAAGCGGTTCAGAGTTTGGCTCAAACACCTACAGAGTTACAGTCAAGAACTACACGGACAATCTTGATAATCGGTCATTGTTTGTGGTAGACAGAATATAGATTTGAGTTGCAAAACGAAAAATCTGAGTAACGTCAAGACAATTTGAATTACAGTACAGAAAAGATTATCTTTTGAAGGAGCACCTCGCATGCAAAGTGTTTGTCTCCAAAAAGTGCAAAATGAATTTATTTGGCGCACAAACCGAGGGTTAGGGAACATGGCAGGGAAAATAAGTGATGTTCACGCCAGAGTCATACTGGGATAACCAGATGCAAAGTTTGTTCGTTTGATTTGAGGTTTAACGTCTCCGTCAACGTTATTAAACGCCTAATTCTTCCCACAATATCACTAGGGAAAGAAATCTAAACAAGAAGTGACGACAGTAAACAGAACAGATCACAGGTAAACCGAGCCAGAAGCTCTTTCCCAAACAAGTGGTGACACAGAATATCCGAACCTAACTAAAAAGGAAAAATATACATATTAGGGGTAACATCTTAATCACCGACAGAACAGACATTATACTGGAAGGAAAAATGCAACTAAAAATGAACCACCAAGAAAAGAAAAGAATCAGAATCATCAACGCAACAATATATTTGATTAGGGAAAGAATCAGAACCACTAACACAAGACATGAAGGAACCACAGCAAAAGCATCGACTTGGCCAATTTGTGGGAATGTAACTGTCCTTTTGGCTTTCCGCTATTGATGTTTCTATTAGGGTTTGTTGTTTCATGTCTGTGGTTCGTTCACTTTGGTGTCTCGATGGGAGATGTGGGTTAATTGTCTCGATTCCTGATCATTGCATTCCCTTCTATTTTGGAACGGTCAGTAAAATTACTCGTGGGTTTAAGTTAACTTTACGGGATCCAAACCCTCACTTTCACTATGGTTCAAACAAGTATTTGTTTGGTCCGCATGAAGGTTTTCTAACTCATCAGTGAATCAACTTGGTAAACAAAGAAATCACAATAAAAGCCAAGTTGGCACAAGGATGAGGTTTCGGCAGTAAAACGCACTGAGCCTTCCGGTGCTGAACACAACACCATAGGAACACTGGAGCACAACAACAACAGAACCCCGTTGGACCAAGCAACATACATTAAAGTTCCGGCTCTGACCAATAGTTTTAAGCCAAAATCATCAAGGAGTCTGAAACCCGATCCATCGGCGTGCAATTAAAGAGGAAAATAGAAGTAGAGGCAATGATCAGGAATCGATACAATCAACCAACAGCTCCCATCAGAGACAACAAAGGGAAAGAAATACAAACATGAAACAACATAACCTAATGGAAACATCAATAGCGGAAAGCAAAAGGGACAGTTACTTTCCCACAAAATGGCCAATAGGCTATCCAAAATAAAATAATATAAGAAACACAAACACAAAAGACAAACCATAACAAAAATAAACCGCGACAGTCGAACCGCATTGGAACGGTCAGCGGAAACGAATTCCACTGGGGGAAAATCGATTTTACGTGGCCACAATCCTCGCCCTTACTTCCGTCGCGATTTAGACAAATAATTTGTGCAGTCCGCATGAATGCCTCCAAACTCCTCAGTTCTAAATCGCCGTGAACAAAAATAATCAAACAACCACAGACATGAAACAACGGTGAGGACTCGACAGCAAGAAGCCACTGAAATGCCGGAGCAAAAGAAAAGCAACAGATAGACTCCGATGGGCCCGACCAGAGACAGAGTATCAGGCAGCAGCTAACATTACCTTGAATTACATCTCTCTTATTCTCAATAATAAAAGTAGAGGCAATGATCAGGAATCGATACAATTAACCCACAGCTCCAATCAGAGACACCAAAGGGAAAGAAACACAAACATGAAGCAACAGACCCCAACGGAAACACCAGCAGCGTAAGCAAAAAGGACGGTTACTTTCCCACAAAATGGCCAAAAGGCTATCCAAAATAAAATAATATAAGCACCCAAAGACAAACCTTTACAAAAAAAAAAAAAAAAATCGCGACAGAAGAACCGCCTTGGAACGGTCAGCGGAAACGAATTCCACTGGGGGGGGGGGGGGTGGGGGGGGGGGCTTAAATCGATTTTACGTGGCCACAATCCTCGCCCTTACTTCCGTCGCGATTTAGACAAACAATTTGTTTAGTCCACATGAAGGCCTCCTAACTCATTAATCCAGCATCTCCGTGAACACAAATAATCAAACAATCACAGAGATGAAACAACGATGAGGACTCGACAGCAAAAAATCCACTGAAAAGCTGGAGCAAAAGAAAACCAGCAGTTAGACACCAACCAACATTACCTTGAATTAGATCTCACTAATTCTCAATAAGCCTTTACGTTGGAACCGTCATAGAATCTGAGGCCTGACCCACCGGCGTGCAATAAAAAAAGAGGGAAGCAAAGTTGTCAACCTTGATTGGGTTAACTACCATGCATGCAGTCTGTCGTACAACATTTATGTTGTACCCAATATTTTTATATAAAAGAATGATTTTACGAAATTGGGTGCTGAAGTCATAACGCTTATAAATTTTTCAAATAAGCATTTACGCAGGAACCGTCATAGAATCTGAGGCCTGACCCACTTGCGTGCAATAAAAGAGGGAAGCAAAGTTGTCCACTGGATTGGGTTAACTACCATGCATGCAGTCTGTCGTATAACATTTATGTTGTACCCAACCTTTTTATATCGAAGAATGATTTTACGAAATTGGGTGCTGAAGTCATTGCGGTTATATATTTTTCTGAATTTATATACAAAGTCACCATAAAATTCGGGTTCCGATAGACCTTGTTGCAGAAGAGATTTAAGTCCAATATTGAATTTTGAAATTAAATCAGAATGACGTCTATAAAATTTTGAAAAGGCTTTGCGTAGTTTATTGTACCGATAACCCTGATTAAGAAGTTTAGCCGTTAACAATTTATTACGAGTGTTGAAGTCAGTTACATGACTGCACACTGGCAAATCGAATTAATTGCGAAATATAAACGCCATAGGATGGCGCACGAGGAACATCACCATCCAAAAAAGGAAAATTTACAATCTCAAAATCAAAACCATCGCGTTTATCATAAATTTTGCATGAAACAAACCCATCCACAATAGATAGATGTAAATCCAAAAACGGAGCCACGGTATCAGAAGAATTTGCTTCATTAAAACATCCACCTGCTCTATAAAAGGATGTAGGCGGGGCTTATTTCAAAATGGTGCCTGACTTTTACATTTTGTTGATTGCATAAGCTTTATCAATGAAAATGAAATACTTAGAAAACTTTCAGAAACAAAACTTGTTCTGTAAGGAGGCATATCTATACTTTATACATTAACACCAAAATATTGTCTCAAAAACCAATATTAATCGAATATGGTGAACGAAATTACTGGAAAGTGCTCAGAAATTCAAACTAGATATAACCTTTGAACATTGGTCCTGTGATATAAACAAAGTAACCATTAGTGTGGAGTCCAAACACTTTCAATTTGTAAGATGGCAATCTTAGTAAAAGCAGATAAATAATCCTACCTCAGAGTCTCTTAGAAAAAAAATCTATTCATATTCCATGATACACAGAAACTTGTCAATTCCAGTTTATAGGTATATTAAAGGTAATTAATGTTGTAAACAGTGTAGGCCCTCTGTACCAAACTGGATAATCAATATCATTATTATATCCATGATCATGTCCATAATTGCCCAGAAAATTGTCCTGAAGATGACTGTTCAAAGAATTTTGATTATCATTATCACCATTATCAGTTGTTGTTATTGTCCCAGCTGCTGCTATGATATTTTAGTCTCCACAAAATGCCCATTCAGACTTGTAAAGCAAATTCTTCTGATACCGAGACCCCGGTTTTTGGATTTACATCTATCTATTGTTGGGTTTGTTTCGTGCAAAATTTATGATAAACGCGATGACTTTGATTTTGAGATTGTAAATTTTCCTTTTTTGGATGGTGATGTTCCTTGTGCGCCATCCTATGGCGTTTATATTTCGCAATTAATTCGATTTGCTAGAGTGTGTAGTCATGTTACTGACTTCAACACTCGTAATAAATTATTAACGGCTAAACTCCTTAATCGGGGTT